>CM016493.1:12523122-13747441 GCA_002890555.2 Lagenaria siceraria
GCTACAAATTGTCGCATTTCAAGCAATGTTATGAAGGTCGCTTCCATCCAATACAACACCCAGATTATTGGCCAGAATTATCATTTACAGATGTTCGTCCAAATGTGGACTTATTAAGAGAGCACGGTCTGCCAAAAAGTACGAGAATTCATAATGAAATGGATTGGCGAGAGGCTAGCCAAAAAATTAGATGTAAAATATGTAAAGGAGAGGGACATAACAAGCGTACTTGTCCACATCGTATATCAGGTGCTTCATCTTTGGGTCATTGATGAATTTGTCTTTGTTATGTAATAAACCTTTCTAATTGTCTTTGTTATGTAGTGAATTTATTTTTTGGAATGGACATTGTATCTAATTATTGACGTTAGGACATTTGTACTCTAATTTTATTTGTTTGAGTAATTGGAGTTGTTTTTTCTACTTGTAATTGACCTTTCTAATTGACTTTGTTATGTAATGGAAGTTATTTATGTAATAAATTTTGTTTTTTCTACTTGTAATTGTGTTTCAGTGATTTTGCATCATGGATCCGGGTCCTTCTAATCCCATACAACTATATCAACAAAATCTCCATCGTTCACAATCAGTATGGGATAGTTCTTCTACTACAATTTTGAGCTGCCGAAGGAGGGAGGCAGTAGTTCAACGAACTATCCCATTCGATCCATGTATCATGCCATATGTACAACAGGCGGGTTTTATTGGGGTTGCACAAATTGGATTCATCCAACTAGATTGGCACCTAATTACTTCTTTAGTAGAGCGTTGGCGACCAGAAACCCACACATTCCATATCCCTTGTGGCGAATGCACTATTACGTTACAGGATGTTGTAGTTCAGTTTGGACTACCGGTGGACGGAGAACCTGTGACAGGATCCTTACAATATCATTGGAAACAAACTTGTCAGGATTTTTTGGGGGTTCGACCTATGGATTTGAAAGGCTCAAGGTTGAGTATCCCATGGTTAGCCTCCCAGTTTACAGAGTTGTCCCCCAATGCTGACGACATCAGCATACAGAGATACGCGCGAGCATATATTTTGCAACTGATTGGAGGATTTTTATTCGCTGACAAGTCAAACACTCTTGTCCACCTAATATTTCTTCCACTACTGGTAAATTTTGAGCAAGCTGGTAGATACTCGTGGGGTGGCGCCTGCCTTGCATGGCTTTATAGAGAACTATGTCGAGCCAGTATGCACAGGCTTTGGAAATAGTAGGGTCACTAATACTGCTACAAGTATGGGCGTATGATCGCTTTAACAATGTAGCACCACAAATCCAGTTATAGGCCCCAGGCGTAGGTCCACCCAGTGCCAAGTATTAATTTATTTATATATTCTTTCAATTATTATTTTATGTAATAAACTATTTAATTATATATTTTTTTTTAATTTTAGATGGAGTGGTATTTTAGTTCCATCAGAACAGTCAGCGAACATGCTCCTGGTATATCGATAGATATTTGACCGATTAATGCACAGTCAGGTAATAAATGAATTTACAAATGAATATTACAGTTTTTTTTGTGTTTACTTATTATTATTTTTTTCAGATTAACTGGACGCCATACACACAAGCAATTATGGCATCCCTACCTGATTATTGTCATGATGGTCATGACATATGGTTGACCGTTAGCCCTCTTATATGTTTCCATATCGTAGAGTGACATCAACCAGATCGTGTTCTACGACAGTTCAGTATGTGACAATTAGTCCCATCATTGTGTTAGACACTCCCAGCACTACACCAAATTGATTTAAGTGGTAAGCACGATTAAGACTGGCGCCAAATTCACGCATAATATATAACATTCTGGCGTTTACGTCGTAATCGTTATGTACAGGGAGAAATAACAAATGGGCCAACTGTATCAGACGACTACTTTTCCTGGTACGATTCAATCACGAGGCGATTTATCACCCCTGACGGTGCTTACTACTACTGCATTGTAAGAGTTTTGTCAACTTATATTTTTTATTTATATGATATGAACATTATTTAATATTAAAGTTTTTCACCATTCAGAATAATTTTATCCAAGATGTACATCAATATTCTGTACAACAAGATTTACCAGAGTTAACTACAATGTGTGACCAAAACTTGATAAATGTACAAAATATTATTCAGCAGACAAGACGACTCAATGTTGCTGACACTGATCGAAGACGTATTCCAGAGGAACAAGTTGACCCGGAACCTCTGATGTTTCATGATCCAATTCCAATTTCTCCTAGAGCAGACATCAGATCGAGTTCTGGCAATCAACAAAAGTATTATGAACATCCATCAGTCGTCACCCAAGAGGATATTGATGAATTAATTCATCAACAGCAACACTTTGAAGTGTCTGTACCTCGTCGTTCGCACCGTTAACGAAGACATCCACCATGTGGTGCATGACTCGTTTGTAATTTAAAGTTTAAATTTTTATGAATTTCTAATCTTCAGACGCATTTATATGAGTATGCTATAAAATAACAATATTAAGAAATGTAATTGTTGATTAAAAAAAAAAAAGGAAATCGTGTAGGTCTCATTGACCAATCCACGTGGGCGCCATGTGGAAATCGTGTAGGGGGTACACGATTTTACAACCCCATTTTTGTCAATATTTTCTTCAACCCCTCTATTTTTTGAATTTCTTTACTATGTACCTTATTTTTGTCAATCAAAATTCAACATTAATTTTGAATTTTATCCCAAATTTTAACAATGGAACAGCAAAAGAAATTAAACAAGTGAACAAAAGTTACAAGCTGGAAAACTAGGTTGCAATTTAGAGTCTCAAACATATACATCAACTAAACTTGTCACTTATTCATAATTTTTTAAAGAAAAAAAGTGAACTTGTGATTCTCATGACGTTTAGTTTATAGTTAGAGGTTAGCTTTATACCTAGAGAGCACTTTTAATAATCTCAGATACAGAGAAAAAAATCATGGAAACCTTGAACAAAGCAACTATTTCTCATAATCTTCTTGATCCATCCTTTACCAACCCTAGCCTCTTGAATCATTGAAAATCAACAATACCTAGGTGAGTAATTTCAATTGCTTTCTACTCAAAATGTGACTATGATGGAGAACGTGAAAGACAGTCTTTTTTTTTTAATCAAGTGTTTCTCATTTTTCAGAAAAAAAAAATTTGGGGTAAAAATCATAAGATTGTGTTAAATCACCCAAATTGAAATAACCCATTTGTTTGTTTCGCAGAAAATTTCAGTATGTGGTCTGATTTTTTGCTCTTGTGAGAAAAAAACGAGACGGGAGAGGAAAAGAGATAAGGAGATAAAATTATTACCCAATATAAATACAATATAAAAATCAATAAATATTTTGAAGCCACTTCATTTTGCCAACTCATTAACGCCATGTCATTTTTCCATTAGTTGACTAACATTCAATTTAATATAGGGACCATTTAGAATGATTTTCTAAACCTTGGGGACTAAAGTATCACTTTTTAAACCTCAGGGACCAAATAGACATCAACTTCAAACCTCAGGGACCAAAAGTGTAACTTACCCTTAATTAAATTAGATTTAATTAAATATTAATTTCATTAATTAGTTATTTTTAATTAATTAATTTAATTAATATATTTATATTTAATTAAATTAAATTTACTAAATTAGTTATGGGGAAAATGGGTTACCTGATACATGGGGTTGATCCTACGTTCTCCTGTTCTCTCTCCATAACATTCTCCAGCAACCTAACAAAAGCGAGATCCCATAATGGTTCTGGGTTGATTGATTCCTTTTGCAGAAATAGTTTTGTACTTTTCCTTCCTAAATTTCTCTCTCAAATTCTCCTTTTTCCTTTTGGTTCCCACCAACAACCAACCTCATTACTAAGAGTTTAGGGAGGTCTCTCATTGGTGGTGTTCAAGTTCATAGAAAGGTATTTAATTTTCATTCTATAATTTATGCATAACCTAAATAATATAGTAGGCTTTCTTTTATATTTTTGCATAATTTTCCAGTTTCTAAATTATAAATTGAAATTGGTCCTCTGTACTTTTCCATTGCGCTAAGGTTTTTATCCCTGTAAGCTCAATATAGAATAGTTGGATTTGCAACCAATCGGGGTATCCATGTTGAGGACACCTTCTTAAGAGGTCTTTATACCTTTCCCAAGCTTTATATAAGTGTTCATCTTCTTATTGGCTAAATGTGCCAATATCTGTTCTCAACCATTGAGATTTCGCCGGTGGGAAGTATTTATTTAGGAAAGCTTAAGCTAGCATCATGCAGTTATGCTCTCCGACGGAATAGATTCTAGCCAATCCATGGCCCGGTCCTGTAAAGAAAAAGGAAACAATCTTATTTTAATTGCATCATTAGTAACATGATTCAAATTTACCATCCTGCAAATTTCAATAAATGCTCGAAGATGCTTGTGAGGATCTTCAGTGGCTTGTCCTTTAAAAGCAAGATCTCTAACCATTTGTATCAATCTCGACTTTAACTCAAAGTTGTTGATATTTATTAGCAAGTTTGCAATTCTAGGTTGACTCTCGGGAGTGTTGGTTGAAAATAGTCTCAGATAGCCTTACGTACTTCTTTCGCCATCTCCACGTTAAGATTTTCTTGAGTCCTTGATTTCTTCTAAAGGTCCTATCAATCTCGGGATCAAAATGAAGAAGATTAGTATTGTCACAAGGCATAAACCAAGAGTACACAACCAAACTATTAAAAAGAAAAACAAAATATAATACACCTCAAATTAAGATCTATCAAACCTATGAATATTAAGAAAAAATATCGTTCTTTGGATCCCTGACAACGGCGTCAAAAACTTGATGCGGACACCGCAAGTGCACAGGTCAAGTAATAATATAGAACGGTTAAGTCCAAGTATCGTTCCACTGAGGATCCAATCACAGTTTAATTACTTAGCTATTCTAGGGTTGAATTGATTTTATTTGAGGATTCGAAACAATTGTTTTGTTTTGTGAAAACCTAAAAGCATTAAAAGAAAAACAAGTAAAGTTTGAAAAAATTAAGAGTAAAAGAACGTTCTAGGGTATTGAATCCATATTTAATTCATTATGCAATATTATAATGTTTCATGGAATTGGTTTCAATTCATAAGCTTAAGTCTAGAAACGTGATTCCGAATTATTTTCTATAAAAAACAAACATTTCTCATGCAACCTAATTGTTTACTAACATTTTGAAACCAAATTAAATTACATGGCATTAAGAATACTCTTTAGCAACTTTCATTATTAACCTAACTATTTTCATGAGAGTTAACAACGATTCATTGTTATAAGTCCAATTAAACATGCAATTGATAACTTGTAGAAATACAAGTTATTGCTTATCTTTTCTTAGAATAATTGTCAAAGAATGGTAAAAAAATGCATCATCTAATGCTTAATTTCATGATAAATACTTCGTATGCATGCAAGCATGTAAATAGGCTGAAGAAAGAATAATCGGTGATTTACCTCTTTGAACGTCCTATTTTACAGAAAAACAAGGTTCAACGCATGCGTCGAAGACGAACTAGAAACACATACCTCATATGCATGGCACTAAAAGACAAACCCTTGAACATCGGATAACCTGATCTTGACAGTTGGAGAAAAAGAGGATTTTCAGCCCTCTGATCCGCGGAACAGTGACAACCTACCTTGTTAGAGATGACGATTGACAAATGCAGCCTTATCCTCTGCGTTAGAGCCTTATCTGCTGACACACGAAAAGTAAAATTTTGAGGCTATAAAAGCCAGCTGAATCAACAGATCAAGAGTTTAGATAGTTAGAGATACTTACGTGCTAAGGAAGAGCTCGGGAATCTGGCAGCCATCCTCCATCTCTCCCCTCTCGGTGACAGTCGAGTGCACCTTTACCATCATCATCGGAGATTTAGTGAGAGTCAACCTCGAAAGAGAGTGAAGCTTCCATTACTCCTCCTCCCCAACGCAAGCACACAACAGAAGCCACCATCTCTATCGGCAAGCAGGACATTGCCGCTGCCAGTATCACCTCTTTATCTTTCTGTTCTATCTTTTGTATCTTTTGAATGTATTCAGTTGCTTTGTACTGTGTATGAACTAAATCATCATTTCTATTAATATATTCCTGACATCATGAATCACTTCTTGCCTTCCATCTCTATGTTCATTTTCCAAACAAGCATGAGCAGCTAAATCACTTTAAGGGTTTTCTCCAATCCTCTTTTCTCCATTTGATAAACCAAACCTCTTTGTTTGCAAAACCATCTCACTAATTCCCAGGTTATTCGTTGCACATTTTGTTTTACTTCATTCTTTAATATTTATCACCAACATTTCATTCTATTTTAACACTTCCGAAAGTTAAATTTTTCATTCATCTTTCTAGCTACAAATTCTCGTGTTTGATCTCGGTCCTCACCGAGAAATCTTAGTATTAGTTTATACTTGGGCTAATATTGAGAAAAACTTGATATTTGTATATGATCATTAAAGAATATTTGAGCACACATTTAGCATAACCATGACGAGACACAACAACAATCCATCAAATTACACATCTAATCTAATAAGTATTGAAGGCCAATTAACACAAAATAAGTATAATAACAATGAAAAGCATAGAATTGCATTAATCCATGAAAAGTTCTATAAGATTAACATAACTTCATAAATAGTTCATTAATACCCTAAAACTAAGGAGTTTAGCCACTGATAGCCTTAGACAACATAATTGCATTCCAATTCAGTAAAAGGAAGAGAAAATTAAGAGAGAAATAGGAGAACTTTACTATCGAAGAGTCCTCCGTTGTGGAAACCGGCACGACTCCTTTGATCAGTGCCTCAGAAACTTGAACGGCCGCCAAACTCTCTCGAACTCAATCTCCCTCTTTTTGGTGGTAGACTCACCCTTTTTTCCTCTATGATTTCGTGACTAGGACTACTGAAGATCTCTCTAATTTATACAAAACGATTTCCTAAATTATCTCCAATTTAAAATAGGAAAGCCTGCGTCGCTACGCTGCGGAAGAGCATTGCAATGCTAGTCTGATTTCAGCATAGCGTACCACTGCACTACATATTAGCATAGCTACGTTGTTGAGTGTGCCAAAAATAAGTGCTCTCGGGTCTTGAGCATAAAGGGACAACACATTAATATTAATGAAATTTCGGTTATTGATTAAGGTGAAGTTCCGTAAAAACACCTGCCTTCTTTAAAATATCATGAACAGTTCCTGTAGGTTGAGCACCCTTTTCAAGGAAATATAGAATAGCAGGAACATTTAAATAGGTTTGATTCTTTATCGGATCATAAAAACCCACTTTACGAAGATCTCTTCCTTCTCTTTGGGATCGAACATCAATTGCAATGATTCGATAAACGGCTCATTGGGATAGATGTAAATTAACAATACCCCCCCTAGAACCGTATAAGAAGTTTTCTCCTCGTACGGCTCGAGAAAATTCAAAAGTTATGTATAGAATTCTAATTAATCTCAAATAGATCCATAGATTATTAAATCAATTAGACTATGATTTAAATACTTTTTTCTTATTCTTTTGTTTCTTTTTTGAAAAAAAAAAAACTCATTCTTATCCCCATAACTCAAGTTGGATAACTCTCACTCAAAGGAAAACAACCCTTAAGCTTAAGCATTTCATTTATTGAGCGGTCTCTAACCCCTTTATTTTTGCCTGTCTCCTTTAGAATCTATTTCGATTCTTCATTCTGATCTAGTTTAGTTATTGAGACAATTGAAAAAGATTTTTACTTGTTCCGGGATCCTTTATCCTTGCTTTGAATCATTGGGTTTAGACATTACTTCGGTGATCTTTAATCGTTTCAAAATGGCAGCAACATACCATTTTTTGTGATTTCTTTTTATCAAAGAATCATATAAATAATGGATTCTCATGTGATACACTTTTGATCAAATTTGATGTTTGAATTTGAAACTTGTTTGAATTGGATCCTTTCGATTTCTATACCGAACCTATACTTACGAAGTAGTTTTAACTTATTGATTGACACTAACACTAGATCTCTGCCCTTGATAAATGAATCAATACTTTCTACTCGAGCTCCATCATGTACTATTTACATCAAAACCCTCAAAAAATAAGAGCTCTAGTGGAACAGAACAAACGATGTGGAGTCAAGAGCATCTTCATTTCTATATAATATAAAATGGTGGGTGTAAGAATCCACAGTGGATCATGTCCTTCAAGTCGCACGTTGCTTTCTACCACATCGTTTTAAATGAAGTTTTACCATAACCTCTAATTTCTTGGAACTGGTATGTAATTGATTCATTTATGGAATCATGTATAGTCATTGGGTTAGTTGGTCCATAGTAATCTATACTCTTATGACATGGGTAGTTTTTGAAAAAGTTTTAGCAATACTTCAATTTATTTAAACCCATATTTTATTGTATATATTGGATCAATAACATTTTTTTTGTATGAGTGCAATATTTATTTCTCTATATATAGATATTTTCTATATAATATATATAGAGAGATTTTTTTGAATTTCTATAAAATCAATTAATAAATAATTAATTACGAATAATTAAGAATCTCCATTTTTCAATTTCTTCATAGAATGGATTCACGAGTTTCACACTTCTTCGAGTACCAAGGACTCATAAGAAATCATTAAAAAGATTTAATTGATTGGTTGAGAGAGGATTACGACACCCTTTTTCAGTCCTTTCATAGACGTAGGTTCATGTTGGGATTTGTGCCCTAAAGCCTCGTAATTTATTAGTTGATTAATTTAATTATTAATTATGCAATATTAATTTATCCATTAACCATAAAAATCCAAGGTTATTATATGAAGTCTTGAACATGTATGTAGTTGACATACAGGTGGATCATGTTCAAGAAATAACCTAAAGGTCTATAGTATATGGATATGGTTGGGTGCCTTATCCTAGTAACACTATGGATACGACCCACTTTGTAATAGTTACAAATGATTTGATCCAAACCATTCATGTGGAGACATGTGAGTGGGGTATCCTATACAAAGAATTTGTATAAGACCGGACCGCGAAATATTTAATCTCTTTTTGTAAATCCATTAATTATGAGATTAATATTTCATTGGATGATCATGTGCGACTCGATCTTAATCCTGAGTGACTTATGAACTCCTATCTGTGAGGTCAGTCCTTTGATTTACACGGGTGAGAGTGGCCCGAGTTGCCGACTCAATAAGCCTACCATTTTGGGGACTTGACTAAATGGGGAGCTGGGAACATAAACTTCACAAGATAGAATTCGCTCCTTCCTGCATAGGGTAAGTAGATGAGTAGTTCCCTTAAGTGCTGATTTCGGGTCTTGAACATGGGGCCCCACCCTCTCACTGGCCCGAGAGGGACTTAGCTTATGGTTGGACCATAAACAAATTATTTATTAGAGAAATCAATGATACTTAAGGAAAAGATGTAATTACAGGGGTAAAACGGACATTTGACCCAGTTGTAATTATGAACAACTCGTGAAGGATCAACTTGCTTATACTGATTATATCCATGGACACAATTTGTCCTACAGTGCATAAGAGTTCAACTATGGGTCTATAGTGGTTTGCCCTGTAGTTAATGAATGAAGATTAATTTAATCAAAGAGTTTAATTAATTAATCTTGGATCATTGGAGCTTATAATCTATAGGTCCATAAGGTCCCCTTGCTAGCTCACCACGGACCAACAAGGATCAACTATGTTAAAAGAAAAATTTGAAATGTTCAAATTTATGAGGGAAAATATTAATTGTATTGGATACAATTTAATTACATAATTTATTATAAAGTTTATTTGAATGAGATTCAAATTATAACTTTATAATATGGAGAATTAATTTATTTGACTATGATTCAAATAGTTAATTATTTATCTGGATGAGATCCATATAAATAAATAAATTATTTAGTTTGAATAAGATTCGAATTAAATATATAATGAGAGAATTAATTTATTTGAATATGATTCAAATAATTAAATTATCTGGATGAGATCCAAATAATAAAGTTATTTAATTTAAATAAGATTTGAATTAAATAATTGTAGGGAGAATTAATTAATTTGAATTGGATTCAAATAATTAATTGTTTAATTTGGATGAAATTTAAATTAAAAATTTTGCAGGAGATAAATATTTAAATATGATTTAAATATTTTAAAACCATTTAATATGAGATATTATTTGGGTAGATATTTATTAATATTAGATATTATTAATCTCTGCAAAGGTTATCCTAATAGGATTAGGAGTGACCTATAGAGTTCTATAAATAGAGCCCTTGGGAGCTCTCATAGAACTCACTTCACACACTCTAAAGACTCCCTCCACAAGAATAATCTCTAGAAGATCTCTCAATTTTCTTAGAAAAGTTCTAAGAAAATTCTTCTCTCATTCCCTTTATTCTTTCAAGAAACGGTTCCCACAAACCGGATCCTTGCCAGAGTCATAGCAAGGAAGATCTCGTAAAATTAGAAGAATTCAAGGAGGAGACTACCGAGGAGAAGATTTTTCTACATTTGTGGATCGGCAAAGGTATGATGCTTAACATTTTCTTGTTTATTTGTATTTTTAATTCTTTCAAGAAATCAAAGAACGCGATCACACGCTTCTGCCGGGATTCAATTCCCTTCAGTTCAAAGATAACTTGGTTAATTAATTGGACTATCCTAATGGATTAATCACGCAATGGAACCCTTAACCTTAATGTGAACGTGTTAGTCTTGTATGAACGGGATCAAATCCAATAGGACTAAAGAGTTTAGATTAATTAGAGCTTTAGCTTTGATTAATGTTAAGGTGCTTGTTTGGTTCACCCAATAAGTTTGGTTGTCTGTTACGCCAACGAGTCGGTTGGGCCAAGTAAGTCATTGTGCATGTGTAAAATCTAATGATTGTTTAGTAAAAAGAGTTCAATGATTGAAATTGCATTGGGATTCCTCCTTATTACTAGATCTAGAACTTTCCAAATTAAAGTTGCATTTACTCTTTATCTTTTATTTTCATGTTTTTAGGTGCTTTTATTTTCATGCACATTTTGAAGGGATCTAATTCCTATGCGGAAGCGTGTGATCACTTTTGCCCAAATTTTGTTAAATGAGTCAACATACAAAAATAGAGATTAAACATGTTTTTTTTTATCAGATTAGGGAGAAAAGAAATTACAATTGAAGATAACCTCTACAAGAAAACCTTTATTTCCTCAGCCAATTCCTCCCACGAACAGCAGTTCAACTTTCAGCTGCCAAAATTCTTGGGACACCACCAAAAGAGACTTTTATGCTATTTTCTTGGACAAGGAAGAGTTTGTGGGAACTCTTGAAAGAGAAGGGAAATGACATAATGATTTCTTCTTTGAAGATGAAGAGAGTTTTAGAGAAAATACAAGGTGAGTTTTTTCTTTCTGTAAAAAACCAAAGCCACCATTGAGATCTCATCTCAATATATAAGATGGGAGTTGGTAACTCCCCTCTCAACTCACCCCTCCCCTACATTGCAGGAGAGTTATTTTTAATAAATAATAAATATATTGAATAAATCAAAATTAAAAATATATTTATTAATTAAATATTAATTAAAATAACTAATTTAATTAATAATTATATATGAATTAATTAAAGGGTTGTTTTCAAATATAGAAAAATGAACTAAACTATTTACAAATATAGAAAAAATTTATTGTCTATTAGAGATAGACCGAGAAAGATGTATATCACTTGAGCGATAGACTTTCAGCGATAGACCGTGATAGAATTCTATCACAGATAGACAGTGAAATTTTTTTAAATTCGTAAATAATTTGATATTTTTTTGTTTATAATAATTTCAATTAATTAAATCTAATTTAATTTATTTATTTATTAAATATCACATATTTAATTTAATGTACATATAAATCATATTCTAATATATATATATATATATATATATATATATATATATATATATATATATATATATATATTCTCTCTTAACCAATAGTTTTAATATGAATCTCATTTTCATTAATTATAACCTATAGTTTTAATATGAATCCAATTCATATTACTTTAATATTTGAATCTTATTCAAATATTAATACTCTCATATTATAAAGTTTTAATTTTGAATGTAATTCAAAATAAACTTTATATTATAATGTATCTTATACATGATTTTAATTGTATCATATACAATTAATTCTCTTAATCAATTTGAAAATTTCAAATTTTTTCAACACTTAATATCCTTGTTTAACTCATTATGAGCTAGTAGAGGGACCTAATGGACCTTAAGTTATAAGCTCCAATTATTCAAGATTAATTAATTAAACTCTTTAATTAAATTAATCAACCTTCATTAACTATGGGGTATACCACTAAAGACCCATAGCTGCACTCTTATGAACTGTAGAATATTTATGTGTCCATTGATTTAACCATTACATTAAGTCAACTCTTCACATGTTGTTCGTAACTACAGCTAGGTCAAATTATCGTTTTACCTCAGTAGTTACCTCTTGCTCCTTAAGTACCACTAATCCTCTAATGAACAATCATTTTATGGTCCAACTATAGGCAAAATCCCTCTTGGGCTAGTGAGAGGGTGAGACCTCATTGTTCAAATCCTGGAATTAGCACTTTCCTTAAAGACAGGAAGGAGTGAATTCCATCATGTGATGCTATGTTCCAGCTCCTCACTCGGTATCATCCCCAAGATGATAGGCATATTGAGTTGACAACTAAGACCACTCTTACCCATACAAATCAAAGAACGACCTTCATGAGCAGGAGTTCATAACTCATTTAGGATTACGATCGAGTTATATGGTTATTGTTTGAAATATTAATCTATTCATTTATTGGTGTTATAAAAAGAGATCATATATTTCATGGTCCGGTCATATACAAACTCACTGTATAGGATACCCCACTTAAATGTCTTGACATGAACGATTGGATTAAGTGGGTCGTATCCATAGTGTTATCAAGATAAGGTACCCATACTATAGACCTTTTAGGTTATTACTTGAAAATAATTCACTTTTGTGTTAACCACTTACTGTTCAAGTTACATTAAATAACTTTGGATCTTAGTTTATTAGATTTTGAGTTATGCAAATAATAAATAACATTTATTTAAAAATAAAGAATACTTTATTTATTAATAATTTGTTTATAAATATTTATAGACTACGAGATTTAGGACATAAATCCCAACAATCTCCCACTTGTGCTAAAGCTAGTGGGATGTACAATACATGAAAATGAAAATACAATAAACAAGGGCATACAATATACCCTGTCATATCTTCTACTTGCCCTAGCCAATGTGATGCATATCCTGTAGACCTAGACCCTCTAGATGACCATCAAACACTTTAGCCGTGAGAGCCTTTGTAAATGGATCAGCAATGTTGTGCTCCGAAGAAATCTACATGACGATTACGTCCCCTCGTTGCACAATCTCCCATATCATATGATACTTCCTTTCCATGTGCTTTCCTCACTTATGAGTATAAGGTTTTTTTTTTTTTTTTTTAATTTGCCACACACTACTGTTATCACAGTAAATGGTGACAGACAAAGACATATTTGGAACAACTGCCAAATTAGTCAAGAACTTTCTCAGCCATACAACCTCTTTAGCAGCTTCACAAGCAACTACATACTCTACCTCCATGGTAGAGTCAGCAACACAACCTTGTTTGATGCTGCACCAGATTATAGCTCCTTCATTATGAGTGAACACTAATCCTGATGTGAACTTCCTAGAATCCTTATCAGTCTAAAAATCAGAGTTAGTGTTTTGGATTAGATTGATACCTACTGAGAATCCCATTTGCATAGCATATATCAGGCCTTGTACATAGCATGACATATATAAGATTTTCCACAACAGATGCATAGGGTATACGTTAAGGGTGTAAGGAAAACCTGAAAAAACTGGAAATCCCACTTAAGATAACCGAAACCGCTCATTGAGTCGGCTTGAAGCAGGCCAGTTTGGAAGCATCAGATTGAAAATATTAAAAATCAAAAGATATTGGTCGAGTTCAGGTTAGGCAAAAAAAGTGAGGTGCGAAACGGAACCGGTTGATACAATAGATATAATAAGTTTTAGGTTATATTTCTAAAAGTTTGTTGGTCATATTGGTAAGTGGTGCTCTTGAATTTACTAGGTTCTGAGTTTCAGTCTGAGGGAGCGTAAAAGGTTTTATTTTCATTCACATTATATATAGCAAAGGCAGTGTCCCAAGAAAAACCTAATTGATTTACAGAAAACTAAGATTAAGCATGCTAAAAGGGATTTTAGAGAAATTACCTTAGTAGAAGAATTTTTCTTAAAAAAAAAAAAAGCAACCCTTTCCTCTGTGAAATCCTTCAAAAATACAAACGACAACTAGAACACAACCACTTGAGCTTCATAGGATGGTGGGATCCTAATCCCTTTCGCAGAGAATTGAGAGAAAAAAATCTAGAGAGATTTGAGAGAGTAATGGGAGATCAAGCACAGTTCGTCCTTTTTCTTTCTCTATTTTTCTGTATATACAGAGAAACAATACGTGAGGGGAAATAACCCCACTCTCCACCCCTCTGCAAAACTTCAAGGGAATTATTATTATTATTATTATTATTATTATTATTATCATTATCATCATCATCATCATCATTATTTTTATCCAATTAAGAAAATTATTATAAATAGAAAAATATCAAACTATTTACAAATATAGAAAATTTTCCTTGTCTATCGCGGTTTAGCGCTGATAGACAGTAAATTTTTTCTATATTTGTAAATAGTTTTGCTCATTTTCCTATATCTGAAAACAAACCCTAAATTAATTTAGTTTATTTAATATATATATATATAATCATAATTAATATAATTAAATAAACAACAACAACATTAATAATAATTAATTAACATTTAATTAATTAATTTAAAATAATAATAATAATAATTAATTAATTTTAAATATCACATATTTATGCATTTAAATCATATTTAAAATGCACATCTCTCTTAACCCTATAGTTCTAATATGAAACACATTCACATTATTTTTATTTTATAGTTTTAATTTCAATCCAATTCATATTCAATTCATATTTAAGTCTTATCCAAATATTATTCTTTCTTATTATTGAAAGAGTAAGGAACATGCATGCAGAACCAATTTGGATCTAAAGCACTATAATTACATTAATTTTGTGGATTAAACATGTGCAAGTTCAAAAACGAAAGAAAAAATATTGGAAAAACCAAACCTCTTGTAGCTCAAAATTGAATCAATTCTTTGGATGAATTTGATCACTTTCTGGACCATTGCTAGAGTCTTTCCCGCTATCCTCCGGTCTTAGAACGGACTGTGGGAACCAAATTGTGATGAATTTGAAGGAAAAAAGGATTTTTGAGTGAACTTGGAGCTATGGAGTTTTTGAGAGAATTTCAACAAGCTTAAGCTTAAGCTTCAACCCTATCTCAGCAAAATTTCTTCTACTTAAAGAGAGAAAACATGGAAATCAAATTCAACTACAAATTGACACCAAGCACGAAGGATTATGTATTTCAATTAGAAGAACAAGAGGTGGGATTAGTCATATAATCACCACCTCTTTGATAAATCTATCAATTTAAAATTCTCAATTTCACAATGGATTTAAAATTCATTTTAACAATTCAAAATGAATTTAAAATTCACTTTAATTGATATTAAATAAAATTAATTTTAAATAATTAATTAAACAATTTAGTTAATTATAATAATTTAATATCAAACACAAATCCCGATTTCTCTCAGTCTAATGAATCTCTATTCATAGATCGATCTTTAAATCATATTTAAATATTTCCAACTCTCCTTATCGTTTAATTCATAATTAAATGATAAGACGTTAAGTATATCGAATATAATTAACGCTTACTCCTTTAACAGAATTTGTACGATTCAAACTCTCTCATCACATTGTCCTAAGGTTAAGTCCAATATGAGCTAGCAGGAGACTTAATGAACCTAGAGATCATGAGCTCCAACGATTCGAGATTAACTGACTAAACTCTTTAACCTAGTTTAATCAACATTCGTTAACTATCGGGATGCTTCACTATAGCTCAGTAGTTGCACTCTCCTCACTATAGATATATTTTCGTCCACTTGATATAACCATGATTAGTAAGTCAATCCTTCACAAGTTGTTCGTAATTAAAATTGGGTCAAAATTACCGTTTTACCTTGTAATTATGTTTTGCTCTTTAAGTCCCATTGATCCTTTAATGAACAATTGGTTTGTGGTCTAACCACCAAACTGAGTCTCTCTTGAGCCAATGAGAGGGTCCAGCCCCTTGTTCATGACCCAAAGTTAGCACTTAAGGGAATAACCTATCTACTATCCCTAAGATCGGGTTGGAGAGAATTTCATCTGGCGGAACTATGTCCCTAGCTATCTACTCGGTCTTATTCCTAAAATGGTAGACTCGAATAAACAGGAGTTCATAATTAACTCGGGATTAAGATCGAGTTACCTATGTCATTGTATTGAAATAGTCAGTCTTAACAATAAACGGTGTTATAAAGTAAAAGTGACTTATTTCGTGGTCCGGTCTTATGCAAACTCATTGCATAGGATGCCCCCACTCGCATGTTTCCACTTGTACGACTCATGATCACATCGTTTGCATTATATACAAAGTGGGCTGCATCCATAGTGTTTCTAAGATAAGGTACCCAACTATATCCCTATACTATATACCATTTTGGCTATTTACTCGACCTTGATATACTTTTATGTCTCCACATATAGTTCAAGTAATCACACTATAGCCGGGAGTTCTTAGTTTATTGGATTTATGGTTATATTATATGTAATTTCATATATTTAATAATATCCTTACTGAATAAACCTCAATAGCAACTTTATTGGAAATAGAATATGTTTGTTTATTGTTTACAAACCATGAGTTTTAGGACATTAACCCAACAATTATATAATTTTAATTATAAATCATATTTATAATTAACTATATATTATAATGTATCACTATACATTATACTTTATATTAATCCTTATTAATATAAAATTTCCTTCAAATAATTTGAACAATTCAAATTATTCTAAAACTAACCGATCCTTGTTTTACCCTTAGTGAGCTAGTAAGGGGACCTAATTGACGTACAGATTAGAAGCTCAAATGAATTGAGATTAAATTAATTAAACTCTCTAATTAATTAAATCAACGTTTATTAACTGTGGGTCACTCCACTAAAGACCCACGACTGCACTCTTCACATTGTAGATATATTTATGTGTCTATGGATATAACTAGCAATCAATAAGTCGATCCTTCTAAAGTTGCTCGTAATTATAGTTGGGTCAAAATTACCGTTTTACCCCTATAGGTACTTCTTTCTCCTTAACTTCCACTGATCCTCTAATGAACAACCTGCATATGGTCTTACCATAATCCCTCTCGTGTGATTGCTTATGATTTCAATTTTCAATTGCGAATTATAAGAAAAATAGAGAAACACAGAACAGGGCAGTAGGATAAACGTATACAATTACGCATGCCGAGAAGAAGAAGAATAAAGGAAACAGAAACTTACCCTTGTAGTTATCCTTAATCTTCACAAAATCCTTCTCCAATGACACGATCACAGCGTTCTTCCACAAACACAGGAGCAACGTAACACAAGTTGGACACCACCATTAGGAGCACTCACTATCCTTTAAGAAATCTTGGCCTCGGAAGTGTGGACTCTGAATTGTTTTGGTAGGGAAGAACAGAGAATTTATTAGAGAGTTATAGAGAAAATTACTTCTATCTCTTTGCTTCTCTTTCTCTTCATGCAAATCTGCAAAGATATGGTTATCCGTGAGAGGAAGTGATGAGGGAGTTAATAAAGTACTCCCTCATCCAACACGATTGATAACTCCTAATTGGGAGTTATCAGTTTTTAATTTAAAATTAATTTTATTAAATCATATTTAATAAAATTAATGAAATTGAGAATTATATATATATATATATAATTAGTTAACAATTAACTAATTATTCTCACATAACCTATAGTTTAATATGAATCTTATTCACATTATTAATATTTGAATCTCACTAAATATCTTTTCTCACATATTATAAAGTTTAATTTTGCATCTCATACAAATTAACTTTATATTATAATGTATCACTATCAACATACATTAATTGATTGTATCTTATACAATTAATTTTCTCAAAAATAATTTAAACAAATCAAATTAAACTAAAACAGTTGACCGTCATCTTATCTTATATGAGCTAGCAAGTGGACCAATGGACCTATCAGATTGAAGCTCCAATGATACGAGATTAATTAATTAATCAACATTCATTAACTGTTGGTCACTTCACTAAAGACTGACAGCTGCACTCTTCGCACTGTAGATATATGTCTATGTCCATGGATATAATCAATCAACATGAAGTCGACCTTTCACAAATTGCTTGTAACTACAGTTGGGTCAAATTACCGTTTTACCCCCGTTTTACCTCTAACTCCTTAAGCACCATCGATCCCTCTAATGAACAATTTAGTCATAGTTTAACTATGAACTAGACCCCTCTCTGGCCAGTGAGAGGGTGAGGTGCCTCATTATTCAAGGCCCGGTATCAGCTCTTAAGGGAGCAATTCATAAGATGTGAATTCTATCTTGTACAGTTGAGTTACTAACTCCCTGCTCGAATAAATTCTCAAAATGGTAGGCTTATTGAGTCAGCGAAACTAGTCACTCTCACCCATACAAATCAAAGGATTGCCCTCACAGGCAGGAGTTCACAACTGACTCAAGATTAAGGTCGAGTCATTTATGATCATTATAGTGAAATGTAAGTTTCATCAAGCAATGATGTTATAATGAAAGGCTAACCATTTCGCAGTCTGGTCTTATACACGTCTCACATGTATATGATACCCCCATTGACATGTCTCCACATAAACGTTTAGGATCCAAACGTTTGTGACACTTGTAACAATCACAAAGCGGGTCGTATCCGTAGTGTTACCAGGATAAGGTACCAAGCCTTATCCATCTACTACAGACCGTTTAAGTTATTACTTAAACACAATCCACTTGTATGTCTCTCTACATACGTGTTTAAGTTACAACTAATAATCTAAGATCTTAGTTTATTGGTTTTTGGGTTAATGCAACTAAATGTCAAATAAAATAACTGTTATTTTATTAAATAAATAATTTGTTTGTACAATACTAGTTTACAAACTACAAGACCACAAGATTTAGGGTATCAACCCCAACAAGACAAGAGTCCATAACTCACTTAGGATTGAGATCAAGTTATCTATGATCATCCTATGAAATGTTAGTCTCTTAAATTAATGGAGTTATAAAGAGAGACTAATCATCTCGTGGTCCGGTCTTATACAAACTCTTTGTACAAGATACCCTCACTCACATGTTTCCACATGAATGATTTGGATCAAATCGTTTGTACCACTTATAACTCTCGTAACAATTACAAAGTAGGTTGTATCCGCAATGTCACCAGAATAAGGCACCCAATCTTATCCATATACTATAGACTTTTTAGGTTACTACTTGACCACGATCCACTTGTATGTCGTCCACATACTGTTCAAATTACATTAAATAACCTAGGATCTTAGTTTATTGGATTTAGTCAATGTAATCTAAATGTCAAATAAAATACTTCTTATTTTATTAAATAAATAATATGTCATTTACAAAATACAAACTACGAGACCCATGAGATTTAGGGTACTATCCCAACACATATAACACAAGAAAAGCAACAATACCCTTGATGATTTTCTTGAAAACACAAGACTCATCAACATTTTGATCAAAATCATAAGATTTAACCGTAGTGTCAAACCTTATATTCCAAGATCTGGCTGCTTATTTCAATCAATAAATGGACCATTTCAGCTTGCAAACTTTTTACTCTTGACCTAGATTTATGAATCCCATTGGTTGATTCATGTAGATGAATTCGAAGAAAAGGTTTCTTCATAATCAACCCCTTCTACTTGGGTATAACCCTTTACCACAAGCCTAGCTTTGAAGGTTTGAACCTTTCCATCTACACCTTTTTTTCTCTTGTAGATCTATTTGCAACGTATAGGTTTTACCCCATCAGGTTGATCTACAAGTGATAGTTGAACTTTTAGGCATCGTTTAATTCCCGAAAAGACCTCCAATAAAAAGAAAATTTATAATACATCGAATCCTATACTACTACTATGATGGTATCGTAATAGTGATAAGTCTGGGGTCGAACCATAGGGAGGCAAACGCTAATAATGTTTCGATGAGTTAATTATCTAATTAGAGCGTGAATGGAGGGTTTGGTGTGGATAGTTATAAAAGGGTGCAAGAAAAATAAAGTGCAACGGGTAAATATAACCTAGGATGGATTATTTAGTTTTGAGAGCAAGGGGGGTCTTATGCAATTTCAATCATTCATTTCGTTAATTAGACATGCATTTGATTTATGCGTGTACAACAACTTTCCTAACTCGACCGAACTAGCCTCTACAAAGGCGAACAACTAATTAAGACCGAACCAATGAAGCATCCTAACTAGTAATTAAAACTTCAAAGCAAAGCCCTAATTACCCTATAGAATTAAGAACACGTGCATTAAGCTTTAGGATTTTATTGTGTGGTTAATTAATGGAAAGCCCTAACTCAATTAACCAAGTTTTTCTTTGAATCTAGGTTAAGCATGCATCCTTTAGATCCTAGATAGCCTATAAATCATAAGCATACACAATTAACCGTTACTACTTAGGTGATTTCAAGCTTAATTGCAAGCAACCTAAAATCGATTAGTTGAGACATACATTCATGATAGGGGCTTCAATCTACACACAAACATACATCTAAATAAAACAAGATTCAAGGGAGGCATAAGATTAACATACATTTAGTTCCATTAACAGAAAACTCAAGAATAATATAGAAGTCTTGCTCCCAAAACTAAACAAAATCACTTACCTCCACCTATCATAGACAAGAGGAAGAGAGGAGCATCCATTCTTCAATTACAACATAAGATAAAAGTAAAATCTACCCTAAAAGATGTGAAAATACAAGGGAGGAAGAAGAACTTTGAGAGAAACCTCGGCTTCCATGAGATTCCACCTATAAACCCTAAAAGAGAAGATAAAATATTTATAGAAACTGCGAGAGCGTCGCCATGCTGCCCTGCAGCATAGCGACACTAGCTTTTCTAGCCGTAGTGTAGCTACGTTGCCTCTCCAATTTTCGGCAACGCTCGTTACTGCCTTGCAACGTAGCGCTGCGCTTCCTAGAGCGCAGCTACGCTGACCATCAGGGGTAATTTGGTCATTTCACGTCTTTGAAGCTCCGAGTGTCCAATTTCATTTCTGATAGCTCCAAATCAATTTTGAACGGCCTGTAACACTCCGAAATGCATGAACTAATGACATTTAATCATATAAAGTATAACAAGCAAGCTAGATTAAAGACATAATAATAGCTCTTTTCGAGAGCTATCAACAAGATCCCAAACTGAATTGGAATACGTAGAGTCTATTTTAAGAGTCATAACTTTGACCCATTCATCTCTGTCAACATCTTCTATTGCCTGCTTAAAAAGACAATGGATCCTCAACACCATCATTAGATATGATGACTTGGGTTTCTGTTAAACCCATATATCGCATAAGATAGGATATAACCCTGCCACTAAGATGGGGCTCTCACAACTATTGAGAAGGATTTTGACTAGATGTGCTAGAATCGTCAACTCTTGTTAATGTACCAGCATTGTCAACAACTCTTGTTGACGTACTATCATTTTCATTAGAAAGTTCACCCAAAATTAATTTACTATGCGATTTGTGATCTCTCATATGATCTTCCTCTAAGAATGTGACATTTGTCGATACAAATACCTTATTATCCTTAGGATCATAAAAGAGTTCACCCCTTGTCTTTTTGGGATAACATACAAATAGGCATACTCTTGAACGAGGTTCCAATTTCTTTGGGTTTGTTGTTAGCACATATGTTAGACATCCCCAAGTTCTGAAATGATGTAAACTGCCATTACGACCTTCCCATTACTCAAAAAGTGCTTCAGAAACACTTTTTGATGGAACCTTGTTCTAAAAAACGAAAAAAAAGCATAAATCAATAAAGAATATTCGGAAAAAAAAATCAATAAACATTTTGTTATACAAGAAGTATAACTTTTCTTGGCTAGTCTAAGCAAACGAAATTTTTTCACCAATAAAAATAATTTCATTGACCCAAATGAACTTCTCCTCAACAAAAATCAGTAACCTAAACGAAATTTTCTCACCTAGTAAGAAGTTGAGTAAAGAAATGGGAGTTGCCACACCGTCTGATGTCACCTCACCGGCCAAAGTTGCCTTGTCACATCGCTAGAAGTCGCTTCCCCCATCATTTGAAGTTGCCTGTTGCACCGTTTAAATCTCATCATCACATTGTCTAAATCGCGTTGCTGCTGTTCATAGTTGCCTCGCCTCGCCTCGCCTCGCCTCATTGTCGTCTAAAGTCTCCTACTATTTGTCTGCCCATGTAACCTGTGGCGCGAGAGAAGATGGGAATCACAAATATGGGTGTCGAAAAGATGGAGGAGAGGGCTAAACATTTTTTGTTTTTTTTACTAAGGAAAATTTAGACGTTTCGCATGTTCATTTGTCCCAAAAGTCTTCTTTTTAAAAATTGATCTCAAAACTCTTTAGGCCATATGAAATTGTCCTATTTTTGGCAATTGTCCTAAGCTGAATGGTCCTATGGGTTTGAAAATGACATTTTACCATTTTTTCTTTTTTTTTGGATTTTAAATTTTGGGAATGAGACTTTTGCTCTGTGTTGATGAATGAGCTTCATCACCATCATTTGCAATTCGTGATTTAGGATTGCATGTTTGAGCATTCAGGTAAGATTGATCAGCTTGCTTTTGGAGTGTTCAAACCTTGAGTAGGGTAACTAGTTCTCCTTACCTTCTGGTCTTCAATCACAAAGTAACTATTGATACCGAAAATTGGTATCAACGATGAATTTGTAATAATTGGGAGGAACCAAACAATCACCCTACACAATAAAGAAAATCTTACATCGGTATGACGCTTGACCACCAATACTTCAATGATCAAGTTAGTTACTATCTTGATCGAGAGCTCGATGCTAGAGAATTCAGAGTGTTACACTATATACCTCATCAAGCCTTCTTATTATATAGAAAAATTATCCTATAACAGCCACTTGATTAAATATTCTCTCAAATAATTAATTTGACCATGACTAACTTAACCTGACCATTACATATAATCTCATTAGTAGACCTTAACCAATAGACAAACACTTGGGCATACTTTGACCATCATGGTCGACCCTATGGGTTGTCTTCATAAAGTCTCTATAGTCGACTCTATGTATTAACCTCGATCTTGTTGACCACATGATGGATTAATCTCTTTAGTCCTCATCATTGAGTCTATGGGTTGGTCCCATACTAAGCCATATAACTCACTTTCTTTGAAATGATAAGTGCATCATTTTTTCCAAGCTAAATACTTAGATATATTTTTTTACCCATAACCATAATCTTATCTAACACTCTCTTAAAGTTGTACTAATTAATTTTAATGGTTTTAGTAATTGATAATTAAGAGTTCTCAACACAAAAAGATTCCTAATTTCAAATGGATAGATTTTCATGCCAAAATGTGTACCTACATAACAAATCAATCCATTACTAAACCTTATTTATAAAAAAGGAATAAAGAAAGGAAAAAAAAAACTATGATTAATCCTTTACTTTCTTTTCGGAAAGGAATACAAAATTAAAAGTACAATTATTGTGTCCCATATGACCTTTCATTTTGAAATCTCCTTACTTATTCCCACTGCAAATATATATGTTTATATATCACTTTAGAAAAAACAAAACAAAAAAGTTGATGCTTTTTCTTTTGGGTGATGTCCACATTCTCCCTAACTTGAACCATCAATTTACCTTGTAATGATTGTCTTAAGGCAATTTTTCAAACTCCCAAAAACACCCTTCACCAAGCATTGAGTTTGCTTCTTATTAAATTTCATCCCCCCCCCCCCCCCCCATTTACTTAGCTTCAATGCTAAAAATAGCATACACTAAAACACTCTCTAATTATTATAAATAATATCTATTTAAATTTTGTTAAAACACAAGCATTAAATAGACACTAATTTCTTTGTTAAAAAAAAATCGACACTGATTTCGAAAGACCAAAGCGTAGGCTCTATTGGATAACAATGTTACTTTTCAAAAACAAAATCTATTTTTTAATTAAAATTGGCTTGTTTTTAAAGCACTAAATAAAAGTAGATAATAAAATAGAAAACTTCAAGTGTAGGACTTTTTAAAATGGCTACAATTGTTCCACTCTATTCTAACACCCATCTCAAATTCACCCAATTACACCCTCAAAAGTTTTTAGCTATATTTTTAATAAATCTTAAATTTAGTCATTCGAAGTTAACTTTTATTGAAATTGATTAAATAATCTTAATAATTTTGGTAGAAAGAAACGTCATATGTGAATATATTTTTTAAAAATTATAGTGAAAATGATAATACAAGATATAAAGTAATGAAAAAATTCACAATAAACTAATAGTATAGACTAAATTTAAGATATATTGAAAGTAGGGAGGAACTAAAATTAGATATTTAAAAGTATAAAAATAAAAATTGAACAAATTTAAAAGTATAAGAACCAAAATGATATTTTAACCTATTTAAAACTACACTACACATACACACATGTATAAGGTTAAGAAAGTTATATACATCAAAATTTCTGAAAAATGATGAAGAAGATCAGTTAGATCACATGGAAAACCCCCACAAAACAGATCACAAGTAATACACCTTAAAAAATCTATAAAAAAAAAAAAGAAGAAAAAAAAGAGAACAT
Source organism: Lagenaria siceraria (assembly GCA_002890555.2). Taxonomy (NCBI): domain Eukaryota; kingdom Viridiplantae; phylum Streptophyta; class Magnoliopsida; order Cucurbitales; family Cucurbitaceae; genus Lagenaria; species Lagenaria siceraria. Next base: position 12,548,097 of record CM016493.1, read on the forward strand.
AATCTTTACAGTTAGAGGGCTGTCTGTTTGGCGAAGAAGGTAGGGTTATCATCGCCGGCCATAATAACGACAATGGTCGGCTCCAAATCCTGGCTGCGGTTGGGAGGCTTTTCTTCGTCGGTGGCGGCGGGGGCGGTCGAACGGGAGTCGGAATCGGGAGGAGAATGTAGATAGGAGCACGAGAGGATGAGCAATGCGATGGCGATGAGACCCAAAACTATAGCTAAACCTGTGAAAAGATAAGGGATTGGAGAGTGCCAGTTTCCGAAGCCGGTGTCTATGGCGCCGGTGGAGTTTCTTGAACTTGGACTTGAAGTTGTAGGTCTCATTTTTTTTTCTTTTCTCTTTTGGGATTTTTGGGTATGTTTTTCAATGCTTATCCTACAAAATTTTGCATTTGTTTGGCTTTCATGGATGTATTTATAGCAACCTATTAAAATTGCTTTGTTGGGTTCTTTTGGGTGGAGATTGGTTGGTGGATTTTACCCTTATGCCCTTTCGTCTTTTCGAGAAAATGAGTTGCACCCATCTCTTTACACCTCATTCCAATCATAATAGCAAACAAGTAAAAAAACTGAAAAATATTTTTAAAAGTGAAGAAAATGTTTGTCACATGAAAATTTGTAATTGGACAATTGAATAGATTGTACAAAACTAAGTGGAGAATGTAATTAAGTTTTTTATTTTCATTTTTTTTGAAAAAACTGCAGGCTAGAACAAATGGACTGATAGTGATTTTATATAGTTGGATATGTAAGAAAGAAATTACAAAAATGTATTGCTAACTAATAAATACTTTGGTTCATTCCGTGTCGTATTCATCCTAGTGCAGTTCACTTAAGTGTCAAGTCACAAGTTACCACATGGTAAAAATTTTCTTTTTAAAAAATATCTTTTTATATAATTTTTTTCCTTTATGATTAAAAGAATATGTATAGAGATGGGTGTAACTCACTATCACCAAGAATCTAACAGATATTTAGTAAATGAACAGGTACTACAAGTGGAATTTTGACGTTTTAATTTGAGGTTTATAAGTATTATTAATTGTATATAAAATTTTATATATGTATAAATAAATATTACTTAAACTTGGTTTCTATTATCATAAATTATTAGAAGTAGTAAAATTAAATGACTGTTAATTATATAGAAGATAAATACAAACGTATCTAATTAAAAATCATAACTTAATAATAGTAGTCTTTATCTTAAGATTTATTTCATATATGTCAGTTTTCCATTCTATTAATTCTCGAAAAGAGCTATTTTTTTTTTTTTTTTTGCCTCTAATCTCACTTTTTTGTTATGTTTATTGTACTTAATTGTTTATATTTGTAGATTCTCGGACAAATCGTGCATACCGGAGCATTGCAGGCCATTAGGGGTTAATTTGGACAATCATATGTCATTCAGGGCATCTGAGGCTTCAAACGAGCAAGGGAAGACAAAATCCCCCAAGAAGGTATGGCGCCCGACGTTGGCCAATGCCATGTGGGCACCATTTTTAGTAGGCAACATAAAGGGCAAGCGCCTCGGTGCTCCAAAGTTTGATGGAATAATCAAGTGCACACGCGTGAGGCCCCAGCGTGGAGTGCCATAGTGCTGCCCTGACGCTGCGGCATGGTGCTTAGAGGGCCACGCACTACAAGAAATTTACCTATGCCAACGAAAACCATGTCAACGCCAGAAAATGGCGTTGTCAAAGAGTGGCTCTACCGACGGTTCAAAACTCCGTCGGCTAAAAACGGCTTTGCCGATGGTAGAAATGTAGGTGTCGGTAAAGAGGAACCTATGCCGACGACATTTTAATTATCGTTGGCATAAATGGACCTTTGCGGTCGGTTGATTATTTCCATCGGTAAATGGATCAATGCCGACGACATATTACTCAGCGTTGGCATATGGTGGGCTATACTGACGCCTCACTTATGGCATCGGCAAAACTACATACAAAAACCTAATTTTATTTTCCCTTTCCCTCTTCTTCTCAAACATTTCTTCCCTCTCCCTCTTGTCGCCGCCCCCTTCCTCTCCCTCTCCCTCTTGCCGCCGAAATCATCTCCCTCTCCCTCTCCCGTACGACATTACCCCGTGTTTTATATAATCTCTCTTCTTTTTTTTAGGGTTTTCAAGATGAATTTTCATGGAGATTCTCAAATTTCTTCTTCTTCCTCTATCTTTCTAGCTTCTTTAGCTTAGGATTTTATTTTATTTTGAGTTGTAATCAAAGATTGGATGCTCCTTAATCTCTTCTACATCTTTTCTATGGATTGTTGAGGTAAGTGAGTTTTCTAGTTTTTGGAAACAAGGAACCTATGTAGTTTTGTGAGATTTCCTCTTATTTAAACGGAATTCATCTTAATTTATATATTCTTTGCATCTTGTTTGATTTGGATGTATGTTTATGTATGGATTGACACCCTATTCATGAATGTAGGTCTTAGCTAAGATTTAGCTTGTGCGTCCTTTCTTTTTCGTCTAGCTTAAATCACAAGTAGCCAAGGTTAGCCATCGAGATGTAACACCACTTACGGCGCTGCAACGTCGTTGTTGAGCTTATATACATATATGTGTGTATGTTTTAGATTAAAGAGAGGAGTTTTGAGTGCAATTTTTAGGAGCTCTATGCTCATTTTTGACATTGGCCAAAACCCGTGAGATTTCTTTCCATTTTGTTTTGGAATTAAAATTATGGCCCTAGAGTTCGAGTTTTGATGACCAGCTAGGCCCCAAACGTGGGTTTTGAGATTTGCCGGGCATTTTTTTATGGTTTAATGAGATTCTGACCGATGTTTATAGATTTTTTTAATTGTTCTTATTTTCTATTCCTAAATAAGAACAATTTTCGTAACGATATGCAATGTATATTCGATTAATGTGACTGATTAATAGTCTCAAAGCATAAGTTGTATATGTTCGCTATGTGTGCCCATTTTCGTAACGAAACTATACTTAGTTTGTGTAGTAAATAGGTTGAGTTGTAGTTATGGATTGATCTTTGGCATTACCAAGGTCTCCAATAACGAAAGATAAAGAAACCTAAGGAATAGAAAAGCATTAGATTAGACTAGGTCGGTTTAATATAACATCCCAATCAATACAAGAGCTTAATGTTATTAACTAAGTAGTAGGTATTGCATGACATCTATTTAGTTAATTTAGAAATTGACATTCGAATCAGTTTGCTATTAAGGGAATCTGACCAGTATTACTGGTCAGTCGATTATGCTTGATAATTAGATAACCCAATAACCCAATTCCTATGATAAATCAATGAGTTAATCCATAAATAGCCTAATAGTCTCTTAATCGGTGAAGGTAATCTCGTGCTATCTCTCTCAATTTATCTTACCTTTTGCACTTTATTTTTTTCCATTTTAGTTATCCCGTCAAAATCCCCCTCTTTTACTAATTTTTAAAGACTAATATACCATAGAGAGATATTCTATCTTTAGACTCCTTGTGGTTCGGGTCTTGCTACTAATACTACCTAGTTGTTAAAGTTCATAATTGGTAATTATAAATATTATTTGATCGATTGAAGACATCAATAACATTCGGTCCTTTACATGGGCTACAAACCATATAGAGTTAAATCCAATTGGAGAACATAAATTTTGGAAGGAAATTAAAGAATGTACTCATGAAAAGCCAGTCAACCCCCAAAGTACCTAAAAAAATGAGTCATTAACAAGACCATTACAAAACTTCGATATTCCATAACAAGGTGCATGTATTATTATAATTTTTTAATAACAAAGAATTGGGCGAAAATCAAGCCAAGCAAGGAGATTGAGGAATAACATGCAAAAATTATACATATAACAGACCTGCTAATTTGGCCGTTTTATATAATATGTACTTTAGGTTTGTATGATACACATAATATAATTTTATATATCTAATTGATATCTTAGTTTTTCACAAATGTATAACATGTCACTTAACAAAAACACGTGATTGAATATTTAAGGATTTATTAAATATTTTTAATGTTTCGAACATCGATTAGAAATTACGACTCTGATAGTTTAGAGATTATACATTTATAATTTAATCTTATAAAAGTTTTATAATTTAATCCTGTTAAAGTTAGTTCGTAAATTAGTATAATTGAATAAAACGATGAAAATTGTAATATTTTTCGAAATTTATGATTTAATTTGATGATATTAAAAGTTTGGAGTAAGTATTATTATTATTTTTTTTAACAAATGTGGTAGGTGAGAGGTATGAATTAGGATTATAATTATAATTCATCCATAATTAAAAAGAATTAAAATTCATCAATATTTAGGTTAGTCATGGATTTATCTTAAATAAATGAATAACACATCAAAGTAAAAAGTATATTAATATTTATAAATATATCAAACTTTCACTTTCTATTTGCGATAGACGACGATGGACCAGAGATAGTAGTCCATCGTGGTCTATTGCAGATAGACAATAAAATTTTGCTATAGATTTCTAAATATTCTCAGCAGTTTTATCATTTAAAATAATTTCCTATTATTAAATTTAATCGATATGGTAGCCATTTTTTTTTTTTTTTGAAATGTCATATATTTGTAGTAGAATTGTTAAACGTAGGTAGAAACTAAAATTTAAAAGGAGGGTTTTTTGTGCTTTATTATTATTATTATTAGAGTGGAGATTCAAATTACAGACTTTTTGGTCGCTAACATATGATATGTTCATCGATGTACTCTCACTCTAAAAACTGACAAAAAAAAATAACTTTGAATAACTTTTTCATTAATGAGATGGAAATTGACATGATACCAAATATAAAAATTGGATGATGTACATAACATCTTAACATTATGCATATAGATTGACTCATAGCTACGTTATGAAAATTGATGTGGCAACTAAGATGAAATAAATTGTAACAACAATTCTTAACTTCTATACAATAATAAATAATATCATGTGCCATGTCAATTTCTATAACTTTTTTAATGGAAAATATCTTCTTGCGAACAATTTCAAATTAAAGGATATTTGAATTGTTATTCAATATGCCCATTAATTTTGTTCACCCTTTTGTATTAATTGTTGTGAATAATTTCAAATTAAAGGATATTTGTATTGTTATTCAATATGCCCATTATTTTTCCGCCCCTTTCCAAACTAAATGATTGTTTTCTTTTCCTTTTCCTTTTTGTTTCTTACAATTGCTGGGTAAACTCAAAATTTCTTAACTGTTTGATTGAAAAAACGAAAACTTAATTAGTTGTCTTAAGTTTGATATAAAATTTTTATCCATAAAAAAACATTTTAAGACTAATAAGAATGTGTTGAAAATATTTTTTATATATAATAAGGTACGATTTTTAAAAAGAGATGCATACAAATGGTAATGTTTTAACCTAAAATCAAATTTAGGCATACTTTTTAGTGGTTAAATAGACTATTAGTAAGGTGTTGTTGAAGTTTTTGGCAAAATATTAGAAGTGCAGTTGTTCCACATCTGTTAAATTGAAGAATGAGAATGGACTCTAAGCATATAAAAGGAGCGTATGCCTTTAGTTTTAATATATCCCAATTAGAAACACTTTAAGCTTAGTGTGATAACTCTAATTAAATTCTTTTTTGTATTCTCTAATTTGAGCGTGGGAAGAGGTGCGAGTAGTATAAAAGTTTTGAGAGAGTGTTCTTGTAATTAGGGTTGGGAGAGTGAATTCTGTGTGATTGTAACAAATTTTCACATAGTGGATTATGTCAAGTTTTATGAGTTCAGTAAAGTTTGATGTAGAGAAATTTGATGGAATGATCAACTTTGGCTTGTAGCAAGTGCAAGTCAAGGATGTGTTAATACAATCTTGGTTACACAAGTGCAAGTCAAGCGGTGATGGTGTTCTTATGCAGTTCCTAAGTAATTCTAGCGCAGATTCAAAAAAGAAAGTCTTCGAGCAGAAAATAGGTCGCAGAAAATAGGTTGCTGGGGATGTGGAAAGTCTAAGCACATGAAAAATAGAGCAAGTTCGTCAAAGGGCTCTAGATCAAATGCTGACGTTGTCTTTCTTCCTCTGAAGAAGACAAAATTCATCCTCGTGGTATGTCCGCTTTACCATGACAGAGGATGTGATGTTAGCGGTTCCACAAGTTTGCACGCGGGCATTGACTTGGCAGTTATGCAAGGTGTGTAATAGAAGTTGTGTCGATGGCTGAAAAACTTCCAAGTGAGCCAAGTAGGTGGAAGTTGCACCATAAATATCGGCAAAGTTTATCGACATGCAACGAAAAAAGGAAAATCTTGGAAGGTAGTATTCCAAGTGGTCTACTCTTTATGGTGGAGTAGGTTATAGTTTTGTGGGTTGAGAATTATGATTGTCGGTGAAGACAATGAATATGCAAACTAAATTTAAAATTCAGAGTCAAAAAATTGTTATTTGTAAAACCTAACAAAAAAAAAAAATTGAATTTAAATTTAAAAGTGACACAAGTTCAAAAGTTCAAAATTTTCATCCTAAAAAAAAAAAAAAAAAAAAAAACGCACTCGAAAACTAAATAAGCGTTAAATATTTATTAGGGCCTAACTCTTTCACAAATCAAGAATTCGAATCTCGAACTTTAGATCTAACCTAATTAAAAAGTGAAATTAAAAAACCAAGAAGGTGGTTTGATCATGCATATAGTGAATCCAGTTACTTTCAAGTGAAGGGTACTTTTGGAATTAAAAAATTAAAAAATTAATATATAAATATAAAAAGCATTCATGAATTGTTGATGAAGCTACAGAAAAGAGGGAAAAAGCAAGCAAAAGATGACAGCCTCACTGATTGCCTTAGCTTATCCTTACTTTATGAAATGAAGGGCCCACTAATTTATTCATTTAATTGATTAATTCATTAATTCATTAGACATGACAATCCAAATTTGAGAGACTTTTTTTTTTTTTTTCTTATTTAATCACTCAGATGGAAGGTTAAAAAATACAAGCAAACTTCCCTTTTTCCTTTAATCAAGGGTTTTTATTCAAAAGTCTAAAAAAATTAAAGATTCTTTTCTTTCTTTTGAGAAAAGGAAAAAAAAAAAAATGCTTTCTATATGACTGAAAAGACAAACAAGTTTTAGTTAAATTCATAAATTAAGATCCCATGTAAAATTCTCGTTTTATTATTGTTAATGTTCTTTCTTAATATCTAAGACTAAATTAAATGCAAAATTATAAGGGTTAAAATGTAGCGATGAATATGGTTGAAATGTGTTGGAAGATTATGTCTCTTTTTCTAAGTAAAGAGATATAAATATAATAACATGCATCAAAATATAGTTTTATCGTCTTATTAATATTTTCATTAATCAAGTAATCAAATGAGTCCAAATATTTTTTATAAATAAATTAAAACAATTCGCAATTTTTCTTTTTATATACATAATTAATATTATTAAATATAAAACCTAACAAACAACTTCTTAAAAGGAAAAAAGAATTATCCAACCATTCTTTTTCTTCTGAATTTTAGACACTTTCAGTTAAATGATTACTTGATTCTCTGATTTTAGAAACGTCCAAATTATAATTAAGGTTGCGTGTTTTTTTTCTTTTTGAGTTCTACATCTTACTATTTTTATAGGAAAGCCTCCCATTATAAGGACTATTTGCTAATATTTTAGCCATTTAGTAATCATTTAATTTTTAGAAGTTAAGTTTTGACATAAATATTTTTTTGTTTCGCTATTCACTTTGCATTAAATATTTAAAAAAATTTTATCGATAAAAAAAATGTCAAATTATTTATAGAAAATAGCAAAAGAAACACTGATAGACATTGATAGACTTCTATCAGTATCTATCCGTGATAGACTTCTATCATTTCTATCACTGATAGACCTTGATAGACTTTTATCAATATCTATCACAACTATCTAAAAATTTTACTATTTTGTGTAAATAGTTTCCCGTATTTTTCTATTTTTATAAACTCCCCTTAATATTTTCAAAAATCAAATTAAATTTTAAAAAAATAAGTTTTAAAAAATTTATTTCTGTTTTCAAAGTTTGACTAAGAATTATTTATTTGTTTCCTCGTGAGAATCATAGTATTGAATTTACGAGAAAGAAAAAAAAATAAGAATTTCAATAACAAAAACTAAAAATAAAATTATTACTGTGACCTTAATATTTTAATTTCTACTTTACTTTTCTTAAATATTCTTAACTGTTGAGTTCTTGACACATCATCTAATCATAGTTTCTATGATATTAGGAACCTTTAAAATAACAGCAATTTAGAAATAAAATAAACTATATTTATTTTAAAGCTATAAAATATTATAAAATAAAAAGATTATATTTAGAAAACTTTTTATAAATAAAAAAAAATGTCAAACTATTTACAAAAAAATAATAAAAAAAATATTGATAAATATTGATAGACTTCTATCCGCATATATTTGTGATAAACTTCTATTATTTCTATCACTAATAGACCTTGATAAACTTCTATCAGCGTCTATCACAGATATCTAAAAATTTTGCTATTGTGTGTAAATAGTTTTCTTCATTTTTTCTATTTTTAAAAATTCTCCTAATATTTATCTTCTTTTCTTTAATATCACATTACAAATGTAAGGTGAAGATTCCATACTTTAACATAATAAATAAAAAGAAATATGTCATGAACACATAAAATAAATCTAAATTAAACAAAATAAAAAATGAAAAAGAAATAATGAAAACTATATTCAAATAATGATCTAACTTCTTATCCAACACTAATAAACAAGAATAAGATTAGAATCATTGGAGATTTCTAAGGTTTGCATGAGGGAAGGAAGAAAAAAGAAAACAAATGAAGAACATGGTACATATATTGGGTCATTGTACAAAAAAATTAGGATAATATATATTCTAATTATTATTAAATTCAAATTGGGGGAAAGTGCGAAATGTGTCAGCATGCATAAATTAAATTAAAAGGATTGTTCAATAATTTTGTGGGCGCAAACGGGGGGATAAGAAAATGGTGGATATACCAAGTGAAAATTGTTGGCCAACTTTATAATAATATAGTTGTTTAATAAAGGATATTATTCCATCCAAAAAGGCAATTGGGATAGAAGAGAGAAAGGGGGGTTTGGTGGTATTTTTCAAATGATCAAGAGGGTGTTGAGTGGGTGAAGGGGTAAACTTTTTTTTTTTTTTTTTTTTGGAAAAACTTGTCAACTAAAAGTTGAGCATTGTGATCTTATACATTTTGGATATATCTCTTTCACCTCTCTTTAGTATCTTTTCTCTTTCATCTTCCTATACCTAAAAAAAAATATTTAAGACTTTGTTGGATAGATATTTGATTTTTTTTTTAATGTTTAAAAATTGTGTTTGTTTAATTTTCTCACAAATTCTTTAAAATGGCCATTGGACGGTGATAGTACCTAAAATGTGTTATTTTTAGCCTCTAATCTTACCCGTTAATGATATTAATGTGCTTAAATATGTTATTTTGTAGGTATCGAGCAATTTGGAGGTAAATCGAGCGTTAGAAAGAAAATGAAGCTAAAATGTAATTTGGGGTTCTAACGAAGCAATTAGGTCAAATGGAAGCCAAAAAGACCAAAATGCACCAAAGGATCTCGTAATGGTGCTAAAATTCACATTCTGAATTTTTTCACGGCGCCGCGATGTTGTCTCGCAGTATAAAATCTGCAGCTCGATTTTTAGGTCATATCTTTTGATCCGAGTGGTCGTTTTGGGCGAATGACCACTCCTTTTGTTTGTTTTGCCGCCCTCAATCTATCTACAACATTAGGTTTAGGTTTTAAGTTGAATAGTTCTCTATGATTGGGCTGAAAGATGGTGGATTTCAGCTTTCTCATCTCAATGGGAAGGTAAGGATCCCCAATTCCTAGTTTTTGAGGTTTTCTCCAATTGTAACCTTGTGAGACTTGTGCTAACTCTTAATCTTGATTGTTTCTATTTTGTCTTAGGATTATTTTATTGTCTTTACATGTTTATGGTTGTATTTCTGCTTGAGGATGTATAATCATTAGCTAGGCATTAAATTACAATACGTGACATACAATTGTAATGATCCAAGGTAGCAAAATGTTAGTTAGACTTGTGATTCGTTGTCTATGATTAAAAGCATTGCTCTATCGACCTAGGAAGAATCTGTTGGGTTTGATGCCCTAAAACTCGTAGATAGTAAATGTTGTATTTTGACCGTCATTAATAAATGATTATTCATTATTATTCAATAAATGTTATTGATTATTTTATCTTGTTTTAATAACCCTAAAATCCAATAAACTAACATCCTAGGTTGTTTTATGAGTCTTGAACAATATGTAGAGACATATAGAGATCAATGTTCAAGTTACAACCTAAAGGGTCTATATTATAAAGATAGGGTTGGGTACCTTATCCTGGTAACACTATGGATACGGCCCACTTTGTATTTGATACAAACGCAATGATCCAACGCGTTCATGTAGGAGACATGCGAGTGGGGGTATCCTATGCAATGAGTTTGCATAAGACTGGACCACGAAATAGTAATCACTAGATGTAACTCCGTTGACTGGTTAGGTTTCTATTTCAATAGGTTGACCTAGGCAACTTAGTCTTAATCTTGAGTATATTGTGAACTCCTGTTCACGAGGGATTGTCCTTTGATTTGTATGGGTGAGAGTGGCCCGTTTGTCGACTCGATATACCTACCATTTTGGGGACAAGACTGAGTGGGGAGCTGGGAACATAATTATACAAGATGGATTTCACTCCTTCTCGACTGTAGGGTAAGTAGATAAGTGTTCCCTTAAGTGGTGTCTCCGGGACTTGAACATAGGGCCCTACCCTCTCACTGGCCCGATAGGGGTTTCTGTTTGATGGTTGGACCATAAACAGGTTGTTCATTAGAGGAGCACTGGTACTTAAGGATTTAGAAGTAACCCAGGGGTATAACGGTAATTTGACCCAGCTGGTGTTACGAACACTTGTGAAGGACTAACTTGCTGTCATTGGTCTATATCCGTGGACACAGAAATATATCTACAGTGAGAAGAGTGCAACTGTGGGTCTTTAGTGGAGTGTACCCACAGTTAACGAATATTGATTAATGTGGTTAATGAGTTTAGCCCGTTATTCTCATATCGTTGGAGCTTCTGATCTGTAGGTCCATTAGGTCCCCTTCCTAGCTCATAAAGAATATTGAGGTTATTATTGGTTGAAATTTGAATAGTTCAAATTTTCTAAGGGAAAAGTATAATGTATAATGATACATTATAATATAAAGTTTATTTTACAAATTAAACTTTATAGTATAAATATAATTTAGGATATGATTCAAAGTTAATTTGTAAGAGAATTAAATATTTGAAATTGTTCAAATATTATTTTATTAAAACTATAGGTTAAAATTAATGCGCATTAGATGTACATTAAAACTATAGGTTATGAGAGAAATGTATTTGAATTTGATTCAAATGCAGGTTAAAATTAAATATTTGATATTTAATTTGGTAATTAATTAATTGGAGAATTAATTAGTTATTTAATTTAATCTAATTTAATTAAATTTGATTTAATTAAATTAATTGAATTAAAACTATAGGTTATGTGAGAGATGTTCATTTAAATATGATTTAAATGAATTGATTAATTAAATTAGATTTAATTAATTATTAATTATTAATTAATTATTAATTTAATTAATTATTGATTTAGTTAATTAATTTAATTTTAATTAATTAAGTTTGTTGTAACTCCCACGTAGGGGAGTTACTTAAGACGTGGGATAACACCCACGTTTCCCATTTTTCTCTCGCTTCTTTATATAGTGCAAAAACAGAATTTTGTTTGGGGTGAACCATTCTCTCAACAAAAAACAAAATTCTCAGCGTTCTCTAAAAAAAATATCCAGAAGAGTTCTGTATTTGTTTTTTTTTCCTGTGCCAAAAAGGTTTCACAAACCTTCCCTCAAGATTTAGAGAATAGGAAGGTCTCCAAGTGGTGGTGACACAACACGTAAGAGTTTTTATTCTCTAATTTTTTGCTTAACCTAGATTAATTTAAGTCTTTTTTGCCAATGTAAAAGTATTTCAAAATTATTAAAATTAATTTTGAGATACGGTTCTGATACGTTTCCGCTGCGTTTTGGGTTTTAATCCCAACAGAATCATGTTGAATGTTTAATTAGGCAATTGAAAATTGAACATTCACCTTAGCGTAATCCTAAATCTTAATGTGGTTAGTCTAAATTAATTAGAATGCTTCTCATCTAATTAAATTGACTAATTTGATAATTTGGACTCCCACTTACTTTTCTAGGTGAGTTGGAGATACCTCTAAAAACTAGGATATACCTATTTTACTTTTCTTGTAATTTACATTCTGCATTTTATTTTTTTACGTTTACTTCTCGACCCACATACAAAAACCCCCTCATTTACTGCTTTAGCTAAAGAATGAACTTTGAGAAACTAATCTTCGTGCTTCCCTGCGGATCGACTTGGTCTTGCTGCTAATACTATGCTTTAGTAGTAATAGTTGTAAAGATCGGTAATTATAAATATTATTTGATTAGGTCTTTTGGAAACGACACCAAAAAACCTACATCAGACGACAAGGCTTGTCAAGTCCCTTGGCCAAATAAATTTATAATACCGTGCCTCGTAAATTTGTAGCACAAGTGGTACAAGTCGATCCATAAACAGAGTCTAAGAGTTCTTAAGAAGATCTGCTTAGAACTCAAAGGTAACCAAAGGGGGTAAAGAAAACAAGAAGTAAATGCAAGTAGTGGTTGATAAACAAGCTATCTTTCTCGGCCTAAATCATGTTAGTTCTTAGGTATTTAACACTTATTTGAGTTTTTAGACATGTTATTGAGCAAGGGAGGCCACCGGGACGTTTCGTATGAAAATTGAGCTTAAGCAAGGTACTTGACAAGCAATAGGGACCAAAAGGGTGAAGTCGAGCACAAGAAGGCACAGTTGCCATGCAAGTGCTGCAACCCTTGTGCGTGACACCATTTACAAAAGCACCTGGTCTTGCAAGCACTACGACGTTGCCTTGTGGCGCACAACGCTCACTCTTTAGATGCGCGCATGATGAGTGCTCAACACCGCATCGCTCCAGGGTGCTGCAGCAAAGGTCTGCGCTCCTTCGACTTCTTTAAATACCACTTTAGTTTTAGGGTTTAGGAATGCAAGAAAAGGGTGGAGAGAGAGGCAGTCATTCCGAGCTATGGAGCCTTTTTCGAGTTCTTCTTCAATTTCTTCTTTTCTTCTTTAGATTTTAGGTTGCATCTTTTGATTTTTAACATTGGTTCGATGTTTATGAGCCTATTAAAACTTTAAGATATGTAATCTTTGGTTTGTTTAATTTTAGTTTGAAAATTGGATGAACCCATCTTGTTATTATGTGAGGATTTGCACTTTAATGAAATCATTTCTATCTCTCAACATCTCTATCTCTTGTTTTGGATCCTTTAGTATGTTGAATTTTTAGGTTTGACAACCCAAACCATTAAGCATGCTAATTGCTAGAAACTAAATACATAATCCGTAATTGTTATGTATTGGTTGCCAAAGTAGCATAGCTAATCTCAGGGTGTATGGTTGATTTCTCAACATTTTAGAAAGCATCATATAATTATCTTGAGTTGCTTAAGGATAGAGAACAAGCAATTAGGTAATCAACATTTCTATTAACTAAATGTCATGGTTTAGCCCTAAAACATAATGCACGTGTTAGGTTATTCTTTGGATGCGTTGCATTCTTAATTAATCGGTACATTGTTTAATTAGGATGCAAGTCTTAATTACTAATTTAGGACGCTTAATGTGATGTTTCCGGTTAAGCTAACCATGTATTTGAGTAGATTGCATTTAATATTCTGGGTTCATAATCGCAATTTGGGGGATTCCACTTCTTTAAACTAAAACCATCATTTTCAATTTTCTACTCGAAAGATCAACCACCTTTCTTTAGCTAGGTTATTTTCTAATTTCAAAACCAAACCCCTCTATTTACCACTTTAACTAAGAAATGGGCTTTGTGAGGCTAAACTTCGCTTTTCCGCGCAGATTGACCCGATTCTACCACTTGTATTACTCGGTAGTATAGGTAGTATTGATCGACATAATATAAATTTTATTTGATTTTGGGACATTCAACAAGTTCTAGCTATCAGTGTTGAGAAAAGAACAATGGTGACAAACATCTAACTTAGGTTTATAAGGTATCCCAATTGCTTTCTTGATCATTGAATGCATACAAACATAATGCTAATATTACATATGCTTAGCCAACACATTTAGTAATGCTAAATTCAAGTCCAGAGTAACAAATCAATCAACACAATTAGTTGCAATGCATACTAAATATGTGAACCAACCGCATTAAGTTCTAGGGATTTGCTAAGATGCATGACAAGTAGGAAGTGTCTCGCAAATCAAATAGTATGATGCTCAACGAAATTAAATAAACAATTCTAGGATGCCAAACAATTCCACAAGTTTAACTTGACTTTGCTATTCGGCAATTAAGAAGCTCAATGATTACGAATTAAGACTTAATCTATAACAATATATTATGCAACTTTATCTAAGTTGTTAATCATTCACAAAAAAACATAGTCATAATAATAAAACAATATGAACATCCATGGATATTAATGAAGTATTTAAATTAATAGCAAGTCTCTCACAAGAATTATAATTGAGAATCCCCCTAACCCAAGCTAGAACAATCATCTTAACTCATACAAGCCTTCATCTTTAATGAATATAAGTTTGGAAGGTCAAAATATAATATAAAAGAGGCGAAAATATAGAGAAAATAGAGGGACAGTAGAGAGAATTCGAAGAGGAGGCTGAAAATTTCTTTTTATTGGTACTTGCTTAAAGATTCCTTTTATAGATTTTTGGGAGCGTTACAACATGATCCTTTTACATAAAATAATTTCTTTCAATATTTGCAATGACACTCCTCCGTAACGCTGCATTTTTATGGCTTTTGTTGCCACAACCCTAATTTTTCAAATTTATCTGGCACTGCAGCGCCATAGGACAACATCGCGACATTTCGTAAAAAATCAATTACTGCTTTCAGCATCGTGGATGGCCTTGTAGTGCTGCAACAAAGGGGCATCCATGGTCATTTGGTCCTTCTTTTGACCTAGTTTCCTCATTTGGGCTTCAATTACTCCAATTAAGCTTGGTCTTTGCACTAACGCTTGATCTTACCTCATTGTTGCTCGGAGACTACAAAATCATCAAATAAGCATATAAAATATATGAACGAGCCCGAACTAAGCCAAGTAAAATAGAACATTTTGTGTTTTATCAAATCATATTCAACTTAATTCCTCACCTTCCTCAAGCAAGGTAAAAAACATTCAATCACACAAATCATGTAATAGTGTTAACTTATAGCAAGGCTCGTAACTGATGTTACTCCAAGAAAGGTTGTCGTAGTCCTCTCTTATATCAACCAAATGAAATTTATAATACCGATCAATGCTACCTATGCTATTGAGTAGTACAAATGGCAAGTCCGTGTCGATCTGCATGGAAGCGCGAAGATTAGGTTCACAAAGTCCATTTTTTTGTTAAAGTGATAATTAGGGGGTTTGTGTGTGTGAAATAAGAAAAGAAGATAAAAGAGCTAAGAAAATTGACAAGGTGCATTTAGTTAATGGAAATAGAATTCCCCAAATTATATATATGGCCTACTTAACTGGTAATGCTGACATTAAGCATCCTTAGATATTAAGTCAGATTCTCATCCTAATTAAAGTATATGCAGATAAACCAAAAATGAAATGCATCCTATAATAAATCTAATCATATGCATTAAGATTTAGGGCTAGCAATGACAATTGACTAACGAAAATGCCGAATAATTAATTGATTAATCCATATCTCTAAGTCATGTAAGACAACTATATGTAATTTATGGTAATGGCGCAAAAGACCATATACCCAAGAGATGACCCATACTACCTTGGCGATTAACAAGTAACAATTACGGATTACCGAGTTAATTCTTTAGCAATTAGCGTGCATAAATGATTGTATTGTCGCTCCTAATCATTAAATTATGCAAACTAATTATAAAAGCAATATATAGAAATGTTCAAGAGATAGAAAATATATACACAATTCACGAAGATCCTCTCAATAATACAAAATGGGTTCCTCCCAATCCATTAACTATATAATGTTGGATATTTATAGTGAAAGAAAAAGTGAGATGTTGATGAATATTTGAAACATAAAAAATTTGAATTTAATTGTATAAATTAAATTCATTGTTGGAAACTTCAAATTGGATTGAAACCATCAAACTAAGATGAAGTTTCATGTACAAATTTAACATGTATGAAAGTTAAATTTGTAATTTCTTCAATTTGAATGAGTTATATGTGATTTTTGTCAAGTAACAACTATATTTATTTGATTTTATTTTGCATTTTGAAAAGTTACTAAGTTGCTAGCCTATAAATAGCAACTTGTTTCTTCATTTGTAGCATCTCACTTCAAATTGAAAAATTTCTCTCATTTCATCCTTTCTTTTCATCTTGTGTCAAGTTGAGAGCAAGTATCCAAGAGTTCTGCCAGATCCGAGTAATTCAAGTTTGCAGTTCTACCGGAGTGAATCATTGTATCCTGCTGAGACGATCGTTGTAGTCTGCTTGCATCCGGTGCAGAGCGAATAATTGTCTTCAGGATAGCGCTTATCAGAAGCATGTCTCGACTACATTTTGAGTCTCCAAAGGTTTTGTGGTTCTTTCAAGTCTTTAGTTATTATCATATCTAAGCCTTGTTACACCATCTTGTTAAGTGTATTGTTTCTAGTTGAGTTGTAATAAGTTTGCTAGTGTATTCAATTCATATATATACCATTTTCCCCCAACAATCTGAAGACAATTATTCGTATCTGAACTGATGGCTGCAAACACTTCCACCAATGTTGCTATGATGGGATCACCCATTGTCAAACCCCATGCTGAAAAACCGGAAAAGTTCAAAGGAGACAACTTCAAGAGATGACAACAAAAGATGATCTTCTACCTCACTATACTGAATCTTGCTCACATTTTGAAGGAAGATTGCCCAGTTACCCCACCAGAAGCTGTAACTCCTGAAACGGAAGCCGCGAAGCAAGCATGGATGCACTCGGACTTCCTATGCCGCAATTATATACTTAGTGGTCTTGAGGACACTTTGTATAATGTCTATTGCAAAGCCTATAATAAGTCAAAATTATTGTGGGATGCATTAAACAAGAAGTACAAGTTGGAAGATGCTGGTACTAAGAAATTCTTTGTAGGGAAATTCTTAAATTACAAGATGATTGATACCAAGTTGGTAGTCAATCAGATGGAAGAACTATAAATTATCATCAGTGATTTTCAAAGTGAAAGATTGGACATCAGTGAGCCATTCCAAGTTACTGTAGTGATTGAGAAGTTGCCTCCTTCCTGGAAGTACTTCAAATGTTATCTCAAACACAAGCGAAATGAGTTATCCATAGAGAACCTTGCGGTGAAACTCCGTATATTGTAGCTATGGTTTATGATTTAATAAAAATGATTATTTTATCAAAAGCTATGAGGTAAATATTTTTAGGGGTTTAACAATGTGAAAGCCCTAGGGTTGTTATGACTTAGGTTATGTAATGCTCACACCACTTTGTGTAATCACATTCTCTTTGTTGATTTTAAAAGATAAAATCGGTAAGTTAAACTGGCCATTTGATTTAACAATCTAGCGGAGCTTTAATGTTGAGAAGGTTAGGGTGTAAGCGTATTTCACAAAGGGATATGGGGCTAAGAGCCTAGACATAGGATGGTCACGTTACCTTAGAAATAAGGGACATCATAAGATAAAGGAATTGAACTTGATTTAATCTAAGATCCACCTAACCATGGAAACATTAGGCATTAGCTGCTTAGAGCTGCTAAAGGAACTTGCCACAAGACCGAATAGGTGTAGTTTCCTGTCCATGTGTAAATCATTGTTTGGTGTGATGCGGTCACATCACTTAAGGCATAACACCCGAATGGCTGTAACATTGTTACCCCTGTTTGATTCCTACTGTTAGTTGTTTTTACGTTTCCTTTCACCAAAAATTCTAAAACTTTCTCTTTGGTTACCTCGGTTACATTGGTTTATAGTCATACGAATTTTAACTCAATCTAGTCTAGTGGGATTCGATACTTGGAATACTTCAAGTTATTATTTCATCGATCGTGTATGCTTGCACGTAGACCTACTTATTCCATATTTTCTATTATCTTTATCATTCATATACGCTCGGTTGATCAAGTTTTTTGTGCCGTTGCCGGGGACTATCTCAAATTCAATTTTTTTTTTTAGAAATAGTGATTAGATTGCAATTGCATTGTCTCTTTCTCATAAACTCTAATATTTGTTTGCTTTTATTTTGTAGGTTGAGCTTAGTGCATAAGAAAAAGAGCCTAATTTTTTTTTAGTAGATTCAAATTATTTAAAAAGATCTACAAAATGGACCCACATGTCATTGCACCATTAACTACACAATTTGCACAATTTGCCAACACACTGGAAAATCTATATGGGAGAAACAATACTTCTATTACTCCTAAATACAAACTTTCTGATACATTTTGTTTTGATTGTTGCGAAGATGATTTTGGTGGAAGATGTCCATATTTGTCAATGTCTTGTATTTATTGTAGAGGAAAACATGTGTTTGACGATTGTCCTTATAATCCTAACTCTTAGTGTTATATAGGGCCAGAAGGTTGTCAAAGTTTGCTGAATCCTTTTCCAAATGAGCATAAGCAAGAATGGATGGAGTACCCTAAGACCTCATGGGTTGTTCAATTAGACGCTAATAGCTTTGAATCAATGTTTAAATTGCATCCTAGATATGTCCAACAAAAGGCACAAGTGTCAACAAGCATTGAAGAGCTTTGTAAGGAATATAGGGCGAACATGGGTGTCAAGATTGAAAGTGAAGCAGCATCTCAACAATTTTTGGAGACCGAGATGGAAGAGTATGCAAATGAAGTGGAGATTACCCCACAAGGAACCTTGTTCGACAACATATATACTTTGAATGAAGAAGAAAAAGAACAAGGTGAAACAATGACATTTGAAAGTGGATTAGAAAAGGAATGTATAGTGCTCTTGGAAGAAGCAAAAAGCACTCCAACACTTGGAAGCATTGAAGATTCAGAAGAGAGAGAAGAGATTATAGACAACTCACTAAAAAAAAAACAAATAAAGAGAAGGAACAAAAAAAATGAAGTTGTGGAAGGCCATACTACCACAACTTCATAACACGCAACATTCAATGCGTCTGTAGCATTGAACCACCCTGAGGGAAGGAAAGAATATTGTGCTTTTGGACTAATCAATACTTTTACTTATGGTTTGCATGAAGCATTGAAAAGACTCAGGGAAGGAGCAGATGAGACAATCGTGGATGATGAACATACACAATATGCAACTATGATGCACTCCATGATTAAAGCACCTTAATTAAGACTTAAATCACGTCCGACATCAAGACCTAGGTGCAAAATGAAAGAACGAAATCTCTGTCTCGCTACTAGTGTTCTGATAAGTTAACATTCTTAGTTTTTATTATTATTATTAAAAAAAAGTAAAAAAAAAAACAAGAGAACTCAAGAGTTTTTTATTATCAACTAATGGTCTTAATGCGAGGGAACTCTGTCTAGGCATGTTCTGGCTAAGGAAGAGATATTTAAGCTGACCATTGGGAACACCTCGACCTAGGGACCTACCTGAGAGTTAAAGCAATTAAATTTCTAAGTTGATATTCAAAGCAGAGAAAAACATTACTTAAGGAATTTCCTGAACTTTTTAACCATTTACCAAGTGTTTCAGGTACAAAAAGAAGTTTAGAAAGAAAAGCCACGAAAGGTTCCTGTTTCGGTGAGCAAATGTCACTCCTCCACCACCATCTAATGAGTCGTCAGTCCCCCAAGTATCATATTTCCCTTCAACACAGAAATATAAGCCCTTCAGCTCTTGAATTACTTCCTCCAGCCTGGCCAGCTAGCAGGAAGTGATGCAACTGCATCACAGTCGCATTAGGCATGTGAAGTTCCACCACCTTCTATCTATATATCATAGTTGTGGTTGGATACATGACTGACCAATTGGAGTTATTCATGGCGCAATCCAGAGCCTATTGTACCTAAGCTAAAACGTGGGATAAAATATTCCCAAGATTCATGCATTGATGGCTTCAGGGTACTATCAAGTTGTACCTCCCTACCTTATTGATATCCTCCATGACCCTACCAATAATGAAGATGATGAAGGAGTTTTCAAAGCTCATAGGGGAGTTCTCAGTTCTCTTTTATTACTTTCATTATATTTTTGCATAGCTCTTTTCTTTGTTTTTGCTTTTAGGTTAGATAAATTTAAAGTGTTTTTAATTAAGAATAAAAAGAAAAAAGAAAAAAAAATGAAGATGGATGTTTCTATAAGTATGAGCATGCTAGTCTTTTGTTTTGTAAAGTAGTCCTTGATGATGATAACTAGAGCTTATCTCTTTCTAGCATGCCTTATTGTCGATTCTAAAGAGCACAAAACCAAGAGTATTGTCTGACTTTGAGTGCAAAACCTCCTTAGGCTAGTCTTCCACATGTTCACACAACCTAGTACACTAGGAGAGCCTAGCCCTATGTTTTGCAGTCTAGCCAAAGTAACAACCTGTTTTTTTTTTTTTTTTTTTTTGTACTCTTTCTCCTTTTAACCAATGAGGACATTGTCTCCCTTAAGTTTTTTTTTTATTTTTTTTGGAGGGGGGGGGGAGAGAGAGCTTGTACGCTTCAAATTTCATTATCAATTATATGGGAATGTTTGTATTCAAATATATATGTATATGTGTTAGGTCTTGAAAAAGAAAAAGGGAAAAGAAAAGAAAAGAAAAAAAGAAGGAAAAAAGAAGAAGCTAGGATGACACTCCTCCTTTCTAAATTAGCTAAAGTAGCTAGAAGTGAAGCATGATACCCGTGCTTTCTTTACGTGAAACGGTTAACAAGGAAAGTGAGTGTTTGCCTTAAGTATGACCTTTGCTCGTAGTCAGATGTCTCGCATGACACCCGTGTGGACAAGCTGGAATGAAGGTGAAGGTGACACTAAGGATCTTTCCTAGGCAAGAGAAAGAAAAGAAAAAATGTGAAGGCTTGTAAAATGGAAGTCCTAAGGCCTAGCAAAAGCCCAAGTTTGGGGGAGGGTGTATTTCCACTTAGGTATGGAGCTTTGGTGAAACTTGTAAATCACTAGGGATCTCGCTAGGTTCCATGACTAGAAGCTAGATTAGTGTGGCATGTTGGCTAGTTAGTTGACGGAAGTTGAGCCTAAAGTCAGTCAAAACTCTTGTGAGGGCCCTTTTGGAGTTTGATTAAGTAAGACACTAAGGTTTGAGACCTCTTCTGAAAGACACATACTTTGCATATACTTTTGACTAAGCATGTTAATTCACTTTGAATATCTATTATATATTTTGTGTGCTTGAGGACAAGCAAAGATTCAAGTTTAGGGATGTGATTCATGCTATGAAATACATGAAATTAAGCTTTTATTTGGGCATTTTTAATGACAAAAATGAACTATTGCATCAATTTTATCACAATTTTGGTCATAATATGTTTAAATAAGCTTAATGAGGGTTAATTATGCGTAAATGATTATTTTTGCAGATTTGGTGTAGATCTGGTACGTTTTTTTTACAGGTTTCGAGCTGTTTTTGTTGACTTTCTATTCGATGTGCCCAGAGTAGTAAGTGATGTACCAGTCCTCTCTGATGTGGCCGCATCAGATGTGCTGTAAACCGCATCAGAAGTGATACGCCCACATTACTAAGCCCAGTTTTTCCAGATTCGCGCCCAGTCAATTACGGTTGTTATTTTCTCGGTCAAAATTGTTATTCAACACATAAAAAGCTGGAAAATCGTTCAACACATGATTTTAGGCCATATCTCAACCACCTTGGTCTATATAGCGGAGGAGAACCCTTCCACTTAAGGAACAACTCACCACCGCCGAATTCATCACTTTCTTCTCCATTTTACTGTCAAATTTCTAGCACATTGGGTTTCTTCTCTAAGTTCAAGTCAGTAGTCTTAAGAATGAAAGTTCCTCTGAGGCGTAGCGTATCTAGGATTACTCTTCCACAGAAGTGTGCGTTGAGGCAAGATTCTTTCTTGAAAAAGAAGGATTCGTCCTAGGAAAAGGCTTGTGCTTGAAGATTTTTCCAAGTTCACTTGAGTTGCATCTATTTTCCAGCTTTACTATTTACTATTTTCTTGTTACTTTCCATTTTACATTCTACCAATCAAACATTATATTGTAGCTATGGTTTATGATTTAATAAGAATGATTATTTTATCAAAAGCTATGAGCTAAATATTTTTAGGGGTTTAACAATGTGGAAGCCTTAGGGTTGTTATGACTTAGGTTATGTAATGCTCACACCACTTTGTGTAATCACATTCTCTTTGTTGATTTTAAAAGATAAAATCGGTAAGTTAAACTGACCATTTGATTTAACGATTTAGCGAAGCTTTAATGCTAAGAAGGTTAGGGTGTAAGCGTATTTCACAAAGGGATATGGGGCTAAGAGCCTAGACATAGGATGGTCACGTTACCTTAGAAATAAGGGACATCATAAGATAAAGGAATTGAACTTGATTTAATCTAAGATCCACCTAACCATGGAAACATTAGGCATTAGCTGCTTAGAACTGCTAAAGGAACTTGCCACAAGACCGAATAGGTGTAGTTTCCTGTCCATGTGTAAATCATTGTTTGGTGTGATGCGGTCACATCACTTAAGGCATAACACCCGAATGGCTGTAACATTGTTACCCCTGTTTGATTCCTACTGTTAGTTGTTTTTACGTTTCCTTTCACCAAAAATTCTAAAACTTTCTCTTTGGTTACCTCGGTTACATTGGTTTATAGTCATACGAATTTTAACTCAATCTAGTCTAGTGGGATTCGATACTTGGAATACTTCAAGTTATTATTTCATCGATCGTGTATGCTTGCATGTAGACCTACTTATTTCATATTTTCTATTATCTTTATCATTCATACACGCTCGGTCGATTAACGGCCTTGCTTGGGTTGCTTTGCTCCTTTTCGCCCTCTTTTGTTGCTCATTACTCTATTTTGGGTCCATTTTGGTCTCAATTTTCTGTCTAGAAAAAGAATTAAACTAATTAGATTCGTAAGAACTAGCCCGATTTAGGTCAGGAAAGATAACTCTTTTAAGGATCTTTTAGTAAGTTTCAAGTTTTAACATCTTCTCAAAGCTGAGTTTACAAGTCATAATGTCATACAAGATTAATAAATCGAAAAGTCAATTTCAATAGAATTTCTTAACGTACTCATGCAAGAATGAGTCAAAGGCCTTTTTACTTGGTGCTTGTCAAACCCAAAAAATCCTTATGCAACTCTCAATTCATCTTCCCCCTACTTTGGCACAATCAATAATCATCAAGCATCTGGTTTTACGATTTTCAGCCATTTTGTTGCTCCAAAATCATCTAGGGTCATTCAAACCATGAAGTTTGCCTATGAAGCAATCTCCTTTACCTATAAATTGTGAAGGAATCCTCAAGAATCAACAATAATCTCCAGTTCTTGGGAGGAAACCCACGTGATACATCCAGAAAACTCTTCAAGAACGAAATTTCCCTTGAAGAGAATAGTTTTTACGTTCATTCTTACCCATGAGAACGTGTGTAGAGTGAGGATTGACCCTTGAAAAAGGTTGAATCCATCATAGAGAGATCTTTAGGGATTGTTTGGGAGGATTGAATGGAACGAGTTTGTAATGGGTTGTAATGAGATTTAATTCCAAGCCCATATTTTTCTATTGTAATGGACTATTACAATCCAAACATCATATCAACCCTTTTCTAGTTACAACCTCATTTTGACGCCCGCTTTTTCATTTTCTACACGTCTTTGCCGCCACCATCCACTCTGCCCCCCTACTGACCACCTCTGGCCACCAACGCCGACTAACTCCAGCAACTAACTATCTCAACCACCTTTGGCCACGCCGCCGACCCCCTCTAACAACCACCTCCAACTAACTCTGACCATTGCCACTAGCGACCACCACCAATTCCGGCGGTGATCACCCCATACGACCAACTCTGGCAACCAATATCTAAAATTATTAGTTCAAAGTATATTATAGTCGTTCTTTGTAGTAATTTGAAATTAATAAAAACACTTTTAGTATATAGCAAACTAAACAGACTTATATATAAAAACACTTTTAAGAAAAAATTACCATACACATGAATGTTTTTATTTTAAATAGTTTTATCAAAAGCGTTTAAATGAAAATAAATTTTTGAAAAATATTTTTTCCTAAGTCAATTCAAACAGACCCTTAATTATATCTAATTTTAACTTTGGCCCAAGTCAAACTTCTCTTTTCCTTCTTAAATTTCAAATATCTCAATATATTCTCTGAAACCCTTATAGAAAACAAAAAATCAAACACAATAATTATATTTCTCGATAAACTCAATTTTAGCTCCAAAAACAAAAAAATACATTAAATTCTCAAAATTATGACCTTGAGACTTAAATTAAAATCTCTATTCCAAAAATTTGAAAACTAAAATATCTTAATTTAACGTACTTTAAATCTAATTTATCTGTAGCAGATTTCAAATATCCATCCGAAAGCTAAATTAAGCTAAAATTTAATTCCATCCAACCCACAATTTATTCCAAAATAAGTAACAATATAAAATCCAAAATTAAACTTGATTTGATGGGAAAATAACTTTTTCATAATAGTCGGGGTATTACATATATAAAGTTAATGAAATTAGGATTTATATAATGTCACAAATTTAGGTAATATGATGTAGAAAACATAAATACAAAAATAGTCAAAGTAATAATCTTTAAAAAAAACAAACAAACTCAACCCAACCCAACCTAACCCTTCAATCCAAACACAATAACTGGATACCCAGCAAACCCAACCCTGCACCCCAATCACTGTAATCAAGTTCCAAGTAATCCAGATTCCAGACAGCAAACCCCATCATAATCAGATTTCCAATAATCTTGATTCCATTCTAGTGATCTATTTATCTATTCTTTCTTGTTTTTAGAGTGTAGTGTTTAACTCAAGAGTTCTTGTACTAGTTTTTCAGCTTTCTTTTATCTATTCTTTGTTATTTTTCTTATTCTTTATCTTTTAGTCTTTGAAGTGACACTTTTAACCCATGACATTTGAATTAATGAAATCTATTTGTTTTCATTGACTTAGCTAATTTTCTAAGAGATTCGGTCATGTGGATACCCTAATTAAGACAATATGGTTGGAGCTAATGCAACCACATCACATTGCATCAACCTTTACTATTTCTTTTGTTGAGTGAATGTTATCTTGTTAAGTTAAACTATCCATTTGACTTAACACGTTAGTGAAGTCTTAATGTTGTGAAGGTTAAGACATAAGAATAACTCACAAAAGAATATGAAGACTAATAGCCTAGACATAGGTTGTCATGTAACCTTAGACATAAGGCACCATAGGACTAAGAGATTGCATGAATTAACCTAAGATTCAGTTAATTATAGTGCTAACAATACTGAAGAGTGTCGAATCCTTTGATGGATCAAATAATATTTTTAATCACGATCTCAAACTTCTGTTGAGTTGTATATCCTAAAACTCGTAGTTTGTAAATAATGAACTTATTTATATAAAATGTTATTGAGGTTTATTCAGTAAAGTTGTTATTAAGTAACTCTAAATCCAGTAAACTAAGAACTCATGGCTATTAGAATGAATACTTGCACTCTATGTAGAGACATAAAAGTGGATCAAGTTCAAGTAAATAGCCAAACTGGTCTATAGTATAAAGATAAGGTTGGGTACCTTGTCTTGAGGACAATATGGATGCGACCCACTTTGTATTTGATACAAACGATGTGGTCCTAAATCGTTCATATAGAAATATGCAAGTGGGGGCGTCCTATGTAATGAGTTTGCATAAAGACCGAACCATGAAATAGTCACCGATACTTTATAATGTCGTTCACTATTAACACTGACTATTTCAATTTGATGAACTAGGTAACTCGATCTTAATCTTAAGGTAACTATGAACTCCTGTTTATTTGAGATTATCCTTAGATCTACATGGTGAGAGCGACCCGAGTTCACCAACTCAATAAGTCTTCCATTTCAGGGGTAAGACCAGGTAGATAGTTGGGGACATAATCCTGCAAGACGGAATTCACTCCTACCCACTTCTAGGGATAGTAGATAGGTTGTTCTCTTAAGTGCTGACTCTGAGACTTGAACAAGAGACCCCACCCTCTCATTGGCCCGAGAGGAACTTGCTTAATGGTTGGACCATAAACCAATTGTTCATTAGAGGATCGGTGGAACTTAAGGAACAAGATGTAGTTATAAGGGTAAAATGGTAATTTTGACCCAGCTATAATTACAAACAACATGTGAAGGATCGACTTACTAATTACAGTTATATCAAGTGGACAGAAATATATCTACAGTGAGGAGAGTGCAGCTACGGGCTTTAGTGGAGTGTCCCATTAGTTAACGAATGTTGGTTAACTAGGTTAAAGAGTTTGGCTGGTTAATCTCAAATCGTTGAGGCTCATGATCTGTAGGTCCATGAGGTCCCTCTGCTAGCTCACAATTGACTAAACCTTAGAACAGTGTGGTGAAAGATTTTGAATCGTTCAAAATGAAATTCGGGAGTAAATTAAACATTATTTCTATAGATATATTAAACGTTTAATCGTTTAATTTTTAATTAAATGATAAAGAGAGTTGGAAGTATTTAAATATGATTTAAATATTGAATATATGAATACGGATTAATATTCAAAAAAATCAATTTTTCAGAAAAGTCGGGATTGGTGTGAATATAATATTATTTTAATATTTGATATTAAATTAATATTTTTTAATTATTTAAAATTAATTTTATATAAAATTATTTATTTATTTTTATTTTAAAATTTGTTTTAAAACTCAAAATTGAATATTCAATTTAAATTAAAATTTAAAAACAAAAGTTGGAATAACCCACTAAAAATGGTTGAGCATGAATTCCTCTATAAATGAAAGTCATTTTAGTTGATCAAAGGTTATTGATGCTAAGGAATTTTCTTGAAAAACAAAACCTTACAAAACTCTCTCTATTCACCTAAAATTCTCTTCAAATTCACCACAAATTTGGATCCCACCATCCATTCTAAGGTCAGAGATTAGTAAAGAAGACTATTGTGGTGGTCCATGAACTGTTCGTGATCAGAATCATCAAGAATCAAGGGAGAATTTTGAGCTACAAAGGTTATTTTTTCCAAAACGCTTATTTTTTCCAATTTTATGCATGTTTAATCCTTAAATTTGAGCAAGTTAAAGTGCAATACGATCTAATCCGTTGTGCATGCATGTTTGTATGTCTTTCAACTTCAACTAACTAGGAATCTTAGTAGCAAGACTGGGTTAAACCACAAGGAGCCTAAATAGAATCTCTCTAAGCTAAATAAGCCTTTGGCAAGCAGTAAAAATGAAGGTTTTGGTTTTGGTTAAAAGGAAAACTAAATGTAGAAATTTAAAGTGCGAAAAGTAAGATAGACTGAGAGAGAGAAAAATCGATACACGAGATTACCTTTGTCGATTAAGAGACTGTTGCGCTATCTATGGATTAATTCATCGATTTATCATGCAATTGTTCATGGGTTTTTTAATTATCAAGCTTAATCGAATGTCAGGAAATGCCAGACAAACTCCCAAGCGAAAACTAATGCAGATGTCGATTTCTAAATTAACTAAGTGCAGTTATGCAAGCCTATTTCACTTAGCTAACTGATAGCACCGTAAAAGTGCTATCTAGCTCTGCTTAATTCGAGTTTGTTACTTGGGTTTACGTGGTTATATGATTATTTTGTAGGTATCGAGAAATTGAGAGGTAGAACCAAGCGTTAGAGCTGAAATGGAGCCAAAACGGGCCAAAATAGAGCTAAATTACATCAACCGAGAGAGAGGGACAAAATGACCATTTTGCCCCTAAAGCCATGGCATAGCTACGCTGCTGAGGCGCCACCACGACGCTCTTTCCCGAGAGATTGGAATTTGAAAAAAGGGTATGGCACTTGCATCTCTGTCAGCGTTGCAGCGCCAGTTCGTATTTTATAAAAATCTTTTAGCCGTCGAGGTTTGACACACGCCACCAGCCGACTCCAATTGACTTTTCTCTTCACTTTTCTTTATCTTTTGGTCTGTTTGTATATCCAAACTCATCTTTTATATCCATAATGTCGATTATGGGCTAAAGTAATCATTCTAGCTTGGGTCTTTAGTATTTTCCTCTGTAATATATTTGTGATTTTCGAGCAGGTTTTTTGTAATTGTCGGGATCAATTCTATGTTTTACTGAATCTTATCATATTGTCATATGCTTGGGGATTGTATGATATTGCTTTTGATTAATATATGATTCATGACACTAGATTGTATGTTAATACTTAGAAGCAACAAGTTAGGTTAGCTTGTGAATTAATTCGAATGAGCATTGTTCTAACCGACTTAAAATTGAACCAATTGAGTATCTAATTAGGCGCTTGAAAATTAGATAATTAACCTAACTTGCCCTAGATCTTAATGCAATTAGTATGAAATTGAGTTTGCATGCTTTTCATCGGTTCAATTTATATTAATTAGTTGATTAGGACAAATAAATTGGCTTTTCCAATTGATTTGGTTAGGTTAAAACAATCACTTAACTCCTGTAATGAGAATTCGATGATCAAATACATTGAATAGAAAATCTTTTTCAACCCAAGCTAGACTCTTTAATATTGAATTTTAGATTCTTGCTCTTTCTTTACTTTGATGCAATTTACGATTCTTGCACCAAAACAATTTCAAACCCCTCCCTCATAAACATATCTCATTGGCTTGTATCTCACCCGCTTTAGTGCAAGTGGGAGATTGTTGGGATGTATGCCCTAAAGCCTCGTAGTTCTATATTATTTAAAATAATTGTTGATAATTTAATATATGCAATAATCCATTAAATAAAGATCCAAGGTTATTTTATGTAACTTAAACAGGTATGTGGTTGACATACAGGTGGATCATGTTTAAGTAATAACCTAAATGGTCTGTAGTACATGGATAAGGTTGGGTGCCTGATCCTTGTGACACTACGGATACGACCCACTTTGTAAATGTTACAAGAGTTGTAAGTGTTACAAATGATTTGATCCTAATCGTTCATGTGGAGACATGCGAGTGGAAAAAACTTGATCGACCAAACATTTATGAGTGATAAAAATGATAATAAATATAGTCTAAAGTGCAAGCATACACTGTCGATGAAGTAGTAAATCTTGGAGTATTCCAAGAGTCGAATGCCACGAGACTATTTATGCAATTCAATTTTTCTAAGAAAGAGTGTTTCGATGCAAACCAAGGGGTAACCAGTAAATAAATGATTTTGAGGTTAAGTAATGTTGATAAAAGCAGTAAACAAGAGTGTTGAATAGGGATGCAGTTATGTTCCAACCTTTCGGGTTCTATGTTATAAGTGATGTGACTGCATCATACCAAGACAATGAAGTATGCATGAACAGAAAACTACTCCTATTCGGTCTTGTGTCAAGTTCCTTTAGGAGATCTAAGCAGCAAATGCCTAATGTTTCCATGGTTAGCTGGATCTTAGATTAGTTCAAGCTTAGATTCTTTATCCTACAGTGTACCTTATTTCTAAGGCGACATGACCATCTGTGACATCGGTTTATATCCTAACCTTCTCAACATTAGGACTCTACTAGATTGATAAATTAAGTGATCAGTTTAACTTAACAACATTTTCTATAAACTCAACAAAGAAAATGCATAAGTCAAAAAGGTATGAAGCATAAACATTGCTCAAGCCATAAAACCCTAGGGTATCCACACAACTGAATCCCTTAGAGAATTTACCTCATGACTAATGATAAAATAATGAACTTTATTGAATAAAAAATCATAGGTACAAGATGATGTTCAATGGATGAAAAGAAAAAAGAAAAGTACAAGAAATAAAAGAATATAAAATGCTAAAAAATATAACTCAAGGGGTCTTGGGACAAGTCCTCAATTCTTTAGTCTTTCCCTAGGTTGATTCCCCTTTTTCAAGGAAGAATCGTTTCTCACCACACGCTTTCACAGGATGAGATGACCTAGAGCCGCTACGCCTTAGAGGAACTTTCGTTCTTAAGGCTACTGACTTAAGAAATTGAGAAAATGCCCAAGGGGGATGACGATAATGGTGGAATTGTGGAGAAAAGTGTGGTGAAATCATAGATGGAGAGTTGTTGTTGAAAATGGAGGGCTTCCTTGCCTTTTAAAGGCCCCAGATCTGTTGATGAGGGCCGAGATTCGCGTTATGAAGATTTACCAGGCAGAATCAGGGGTCCTAAGCCATTAAAATCGTGAAAATCGCAACTGATATTGACAGGATCGAATCTGGAAAATTAGGGCTAGACAGTGCTGGTACATCACTCACTGCTGTGGGCGCATCACATAAAAAATAGCTAGAAACTTGTAAAAAACGTACCAGATCTGCACCAAATTTGCAAAAATAATCTTTTACGAATATTTTAACCCTCATTAAGCTTATTTAAACATATTAAGACCAAAGTTGGGATAAAATTCATGCAAGAGTTCATTTTTCTCATGAAAAATGCCCAAATAAAAGCCTAATTTCATGCATTTCATAGCATGAATCAGTATCCTATACAAAGAGATAGCATAAGACCAGACTGCAAAATGAATAATCTCTGTTTATAACACCGTTACTTGAAGAGATTAACTTTTAATAGGATGACCATAGGTAACCCGACCTTAATCATGAGTGAGTTATGAACTCCTGCCTATGAGGGTAATCTTTTGATCTGTATGGGTGAGAGTGGCCAGATTCGCCGACTAAATATGCCTACCATTTTAAGGATTTGTCCGAGTTGGGAGCTGAGAACATAACTACACAAGATGGAATTCACTCCTTTCCGTCTTTAGGGTAAGTAAAGGAATTTCTCCCTAAAGTACTGACTCCAGGTCTTGGATAATGGGGCTCCTCCCTCTCACTGGCCCGAGAGGGTTTCGTTTATGGTAGAACCATAAACAAGTTGTTCATTAAAGGATCAATGGGACTTAAGGAGTTAGATGTAATTACATAGGTAAAACGGTAATTTTCCCAGCTATAATTATGAACGATTCGTGAAGGGTCGACTTGCTATTGATTGGTTATATCCATGGACATTGAAATATATCTATAGTGCAAAGAGTGCAGTTGTAGGTTTTTAGTGGAGTGACCTACAGTTAATGAATATTGATTAATTTAATTAAAGAGTTTAATTAATTAATCTCATATCATTGGAGCTTCTAATCTATAGGTCCATAAGGCCCCCTTGCTAGCTCATTAACGTTTTTTTTTATAAAAATCAATTATTTTGGATTAATTTGAATTGTTCAAATTAAATAAGGAAATTAATTGTATGTGATGACGATGTTGAGGGTCCATCGTCTTATAAGAAACCAATGGAAAATGTAGACAGAGATGAATGGATCAAAGCTATGGATCAGGAAATGAAGTCTATGTACTTCAATTCAGTTTGGGATCTTGTAGATCAACCTGATGGGATAAAACGACCTAAAGGATGTAAATGAATCTACAAGAGGAAAAATGGTGCTGATGGTAAGGTGCAAACCTTTAAAGCTAGACTAGTGGCAAATGGTTATACCCAGGTTGAGGGAGTTGATTATTTGGAGACTTTCTCACCTGTTGCCATGTTAAAGTCTATCAGGATATCTTGTCCATTGTAGCAGATTATGACTATGAGATATGACAAATGGACGTTAAGACTACCGTTTTGAATGACAATCTTGAGAAGACCATATATATGTAGCAACCTGAGGGATTCATAACCCAAGGTCATGAGCAAAAAGTTTGCAAGCTTAATCGGTCCATTTATGGACTAAAACAAGCTTCTCGATATTGGAATATAAGATTTGATACTGCGATCAAATCTTATGGTTTTGATCAAAATGTTGATGAGCCTCGTGTTTAAAAGAGGAACATCAATAGTTCAGTAGCTATCTTAGTATTATACGTCGATGATATTCTACTCATCGGGAATGATGTAGGTTTATTGTATGACATAAAACAATGGTTGACGGCCCAATTCCAAATAAAAGATTTGGGAGAGGGGCAGATTGTTCTGGGTATTCAAATCTTTCAAGATCGAAAGAACAAATTGTTAGCTTTATCTCATGTATTTTATATTGACAAAATGTTGGTCAAGTATTCGATGCAAAACTCCAGGAGAAGTTTCTGTCTAAGGAGTCCTAAGACATCCCAAGAAATTGAGGAAATGAGACGAATCCCTTATGCATCATCCGTTGGTAGCTTCATGTATGTGATGTTACGTACTAGACCTGACATGTGTTATGCAATGGGGATAGTCAGCAGATATCAATCTAATCCAGGATTAGATCACTGGACTACCATTAAAACGATACTTAAGTATCTTCGGAGAATGAGGGACTACATGCGGGTGTATGGTACTAAGGATTTGATCTTTGCTGGATACATTGACTCTGATTTTCAAACTGATAGTGATTTTAGGAAATCCACTTCAGGATTAGTATTTACTCTTAACGGAGGAGCTATAGTGTGGAGAAGAACAAAGCAAGGTTGCATTGCTGACTCTATCATAGAGACATAGTATCTAGCGGCTTGTAAAGCTGCCAAGGAGGCTGTATGGCTTAAGAAATTCTTGACTGATCTGGAAGTTGTTCCAGATATGTCATTGCCCATCACACTTTATTGTGATAATAGTGGTGCTGTGGCGAATTCCAAGGAGCCTCGAAGCCACAAATGTGGAAAGCACATAAAGCGCAAGTATCATTTAATCTGGGAAATTGCGTCACAAAGATCGCATCAGAGCATAATGTTGTTGATCCATTTACAAAGGCTCTCACAGCTAAACTGTTTGAGGGTCACCTAGAAAGTTTGGGTCTACGAGACATGCCACAGTTTGTCTAGGGCAAGTGGGAGGATTTATTGGGTTTTGTGCCCTAGTTTATTGTTGTGTACTGTTTTTTTTTTACATTGTACACCCCGCTAGCCTTAGGACAAGTGGGAGATTGTTGGGGTTGATGCCCTAAATCTCGTGGTCTTGTAATTTATAAACTTGTATTATACAAACCAAATTATTTATTTAATAAAATAATAGTTATTTTATTTGACATTTAGTTGCATTAACCCAAAACCAATAAACTAATATCCTAGGTTATTAACAGTAACTTAAACACATATGTAGAGACATGCAAGTGGATTGTGTTTAAGTAATAACCTAAACAGTCTGTAGATGGATAAGACTGGGTACATTATCCTAGTAACACTACGGATACGAACCACTTTGTGATTGTTACAAGTGTTGTAAAGTGTCACAAACATTTAGATCCTAAATGTTCATCTCGAAACATGTGAGTGAGGGTATCCTATATATGTGAGACATATATAAGATCGGACCGCGAAATGATTAGTCTCCCATATTAACACCGTTGCTCAATGAGACTTACATTTTACTAGGATGAGCATAGGTGACTCCACCTTAATCCTGAGTCAGTTGTGAACTCTTGCCTGTGAGGGTAATCCTTTGATTTGTATGGGTGAGAATGGCCAGGTTCGCTGACTCAATAAGTCTACCACTTTGGGGATTTTTTCGAGCAGGCAGCTGGGAACTCAAATGTACAAGAAGGAATTTACATCTTATGAATTGCTCCCTTAAGAGTTGATACTGGGTCTAGAACAATGAGGCGCCTCACTCTCTCACTAGGCAAAGAGGGGTCTAGCCCATACTTGGACTATGACTAAATTGTTCATTAGAGGGATCAGTGATGCTTAAGGAGTTAGAGGTAACATAGAGGTAAAACGATAATTTGACCTAATTGTTGTTACGAGCAATTTGTGAAGGGTTGGCTCGTTGTTGATTGATTATATCGATGGACATAGAAATATATCTACAGTAAGAAGAGTGCAGTCGTCGGTCTTTAATAGAGTGACCGACAGTTAATGGATGTTGATTAATTTAATTAAAGAGCTTAATTAATTAATCTCGTATCATTGGAGCTTCAAACTGATAGGTTCATTAGGTCCACTTGCTAGCTCCTATATGTTAAGATGACGATCAGCTGTCTTGGTTTAATTTGAATTGTTTAAATTAAGTTAAGGAAATTAATTGTATGAGATACATTTAAATAATGTATATTAACACATTATAATATAAAGTTAATTTTTGTATGAGATGCAAAATTAAACCTTATAGTATGTGAGAGAAATATATTTGAATGGGATTCAAATATTAATCATATGAATTAGATTCATATAGGAATTATAGGTTAAAATTTGATTTTAAATAGTTTAAAATTTATTGAGATAGACTTATGTGGATAATATCTTCTAATATGATTAGAAATAGGTTAGTCATACATCCGACATACATGTTGGGATGTACGCTCTAAAGCCACGTAGTTATATGTTATTTGAACTAATGGTTGATTCTTTAATAAATGCAATAATCTATTAAAAAAAGATCCAAGGTTATTTTATGTAACTTAAACATGTATGTGGTTGACATACATGTAGATCACGTTTAAGTAATAACCTAAATGGCTGTAGTATATGGATAAAATTGGGTGTCTTATCCTTGTGATACTATGGATACGACCCACTTTGTAAATGTTACAAGAGTTGTAAGTGTTACAAACGATTGATCCTAATCGTTCATGTGGAGACATTCAAGTGGGGGTATCCTATACGTTTGTATGAGACCGAACAGCGAAATTAATAATCTCTCTTTATAACGTCGTTAAAGAGATTAACTTTTCAATAGGATGACCATAGGTAACCCGACCTTAATCCTGAGTGAGTTTGAACTCCTACCTATGAGGACAGTTCTTTGATCTATATGGGTGAGAGTGGCTAGATTCGCCAACTCAATAAACCTACCATTTTGAGGATTTGTCCGTATAGGGAGTTGAGAACATAGCTACACAAGATGAAATTCACTTCTTCCCGTCTTTAAGGTAAGTAGAGGAGTTGCTCCCTTAAGTACTGACTCCAAGTCTTGAACAATGGGGCCCTTCCCTCTCATTGGCCAGGGAGGGTTTTGTTTATGGTAGGACCATAAACAGGTTGTTCATTAGAGAATCTGTGGTACTTAAGGAGTTAGATGTAATTACAGGAGTAAAATGGTAATTTGACCCAGCTGTAATTACAAGCGATTCATGAAGGGTCGACTTACTATTGATTAGTTATATCCATGGACACATAAATGTATCTATAGTGCGAAGAGTGCAACTGTAGGTCTTTAGTGGAGTGACCTACAGTTAATGAATATTGAATAATTTAATTAAAGAGTTTAATTAATTAATCTCATATCATTGGAGCTTCTAATCTATATGTCCATAAGGTCCCCTTGCTAGCTCGTTAACGTTTATGATAAGAATCAATTATTTTGGATTAATTTGAATTGTTCAAATTAAATAAGGGAATTAATTGTATGTGATACAATTAATGTAATTTATTGTTGGGATTTATGCCCTAACGTCTCGTAATTTATTAGTTGATTAATTTAATTATTAATTATGCAATATTAATTTATTCATTAACCGTAAAAATCCAAGGGTATTATATGAAGTCTTGAACAGGTATGTAGTTGACATACGGGTAGATCATGTTCAAGAAATAACCTAAAGGTCTATAGTATATGGATAAGGTTGGGTGCTTTCTCCTTGTAACATTATGGATATGGCCCACTTTGTAATAGTTTCAAATGGTTTGATCCAAACCATTCATGTGGAGACATGTGAGTGGGGTATCATATACAAAGAGTTTGTATAAGATCGGACCGCGAAATATTTAATTTCCCTTTGTAAATTCGTTAATTGATGAGATTAATATTTCAGAGAATGATCATGTGCGACTCGATCTTAATCCTGAGTGACTTATGAACTCTTGTCTGTGAGGTCAGTTCTTTGATTTACACGGGTGAAAGTGGCCCGAGTTGGTGACTCAATAAGCTTACCATTTTGGAGATTTGACTAAATTGGGAGTTAGGAACATAAACTTCACAACATGGAATTCACTCCTTCCTGCATAGGGTAAGTAGATGAGTAGTTCCTTTAAGTATTGATTTCGGGTCTTGAACAAGGGGCATCACCCTCTCACTGGCCCGAGAGGGACTTAGTTTATGGTTGGACCATAAACAAATTGTTCATTAGAGGAATCAGTGGTACTTAAGGAAAAGAGATAATTACAAGGGTAAAACGGACTTTTGACCTAGCTGTAATTATGAACAACTCGTGAAGGATCAACTTGCTTATATTGATTATATCCATGGATACAACTTGTCCTACAGTGCATAAGAGTTCAACTATGGGTCTATAGTGGTTTGCCCTGTAGTTAATAATGAATGAAGGTTAATTTAATCACAGAGTTTAATGATTAATCTTGGATCATTGTAGCTTATAATCTATAGGTCCATAAGGTCCCCTTGCTAGCTCACCACAGACCAACAAGGATCAACTATGTTGAAAGAAAAAATTGAAATGTTGAAATTTATGAGGAAAAATATTAATTGTATTGGATATAATTAAATTACATAATTTATTATAAAGTTTATTTGAATGAGATTCAAATTATAACTTTATAATATGGAGAACTAATTTATTTGAATATGATTCAAATAATTAATTATTTATTTGGATGAGATCCATGTAAATAAATAAATTATTTAATTTGAATAAGATTCGAATTAAATAGATAATAGGAGAATTAATTTATTTGAATATGATTCAAATAATTAAATTATTTGGTTGAGATACATATAATAAAGTTATTTAATTTAAATAAGATTTGAATTAAATAGTTGGAAGGAGAATTAATTAATTTGAATTGGATTCAAATAATTAATTGTTTAATTTGGATGAGATTCAAATTAAAGATTTTGTAGGAGATAAATATTTAAATATGATTTAAATATTTAAAACTATTTAATATGAGATATTATTTGGGTAGATATTTAATAATATTAGATATTATTAAATATTTAATTTAAAAATCTCTGCAAAGGGTTATCCTAATAGGATTAGGAGTAACCCTAGTAAGGAACATCTTGTGGAATTAGAAGAATTCAAAGAGAAGACTACCGATTTGAGGAGAAGATTTTTCTGCATTTGTGGATCGACAAATGTATGGTGTTTAACATTTTCTTGCTTATTTGTATTTTTAATTCTTTCAAGAAATCAAAGAACGTGATCGCATGCTTCCGCTGGGATTCAATTCCCTTCAATGTATGCAAATACATTATATAAAGTTTATTTTAAATGAGATTCAAAATTATACTTTATATTATGAGAGATAAATATTTGAATAAGATTCAAATATTAATTATATGAATTTAATTATATGAATGACATTCATATAAAAAATATAGGTTAAATTTAATATGAATATGATTCATATTAAAACTATAGATTATGTGAGAGAATGTTATTTGAATATGATTCAAATTAAATTAAATATATGATAGGGAAATTACTATAAATAGAAAAAATATCAAACTATTTACAAATATAGAAAAAGTTCACTATCTATCAGTGATAGACTACGATAGAATTCTATCGCTTTCTATCGCTCAAACAAATGAATTCTATCGCTTGAACGATAGAAAGCGATAGCATTCTATCGCAGTCTATCACTGATAGACTAAAAATTTTCTATATCTGTAAATAGTTTGACTCATTTTTCTATATTTGTAAAGAGCCTTATATGATATTTAATTAATTTATTAATTAATTGTTAATTAATTAATTTTATTTAATTATATATATATTAAATATGATTTAATATATTTTAATTAAATTAATATTATTAATTTAATAAAATTAAATATGATTAATAATTATTAAATTAATAAATTAGAAAATAACTCCCAAAGGGAGTTATTTCACGTTGGTGGTGGGGAGTTGTAACTCCCTCAACCACTTCTCTCTCACACAAATACAACAGTTGCAGAGAACTAAAAGAGGAGGGAGAATAGTTTTCTCAAAAATTGTCTGTGTCAAGAACTTTCTCTCAACTTTTTTCCCTTGGTCAAAAGAAACAAAGTATAAGAAGTAATACAGTATATGATTCAAATAGCAAGGATAAAGAAGACATTTTGTCTAACAATATCTCAACAAATTCTCAACAGAATCACATGGTCACAACATTTCATTAATTGACAAGTGTAATTCATTTTTCCATTTATTATTTTTAAGTAAATATGCAAACCTTAACTTTTAGGTATTACACTATGTATAAAAGGGATTTACTCCTCATTTATTAAATATAGAAAAATATAGCAGCAAAATCCTTTGAGCATTTCTGTGACTCCCAAGATTTCTCTCTTTAAAAGTTTAATTTGGTATCAGAGCCATCAATGGCCTTTGCCTCGTCTACTGCACCATCAGCTATCAGTCAATCTCTACCAAGCTTTAGCAGTCCTCCACTCAACCAGTTGCTTAACCAAGTGACCTCAATAAAGCTGGAACATAGCAATTATCTGTTGTAGAGGAACTTGGCCTTACCCATTCTAAGGAGCTATCGACTGGAGACTTATCTCACCGGTGAAAGCATCTGCCCATCGAAGTATCTTGACTCGCCCATAAACCAATCGGCAGTAGCTTCACAGACGGTCACAGGAGCTGCAATTGAAGGATCCTCCTCTACAATGGCACCGAAAATAGCCCAAATTAGCGTCAAGTTCATCCTCCTTCCAAAAGGTAAACCCACTTTCTGAATCATGGATTGCTTTTGACCAATTGTTGCTTGGATGGCTGTACAATTCTATGAGCTCAGATGTTGCAATGCATGTTATGGGCTATGTTAGCTCAAGAGAGTTATGAGCAGCAATACAAGAGCTATTCGGTGTGCATTCTAGGGCGGAAGAAGATTTTCTCTGTCAAGTGTTTCAACAAACCCGAAAAGGGTCACTCAAAATGACTGAATATTTGAGGATAATGAAGGTGCATGCTGACAATCTTGGGCAAGCAGGGAGTCCAGTTCCTATGAGAACATTAATATCTCAAATACTTTTGGGACTAGATGAGGAATTCAATCCAGTAGTCGCCACTATCCAAGGCAGACCTGATATTTCATGGTCTGATCTGCACAATGAGCTTCTTGTGTTCAAAAAAAGCTTAGACTATCAAACCTCACAGAAAAACTCTGTTTCATTTAACAACTCTCCCTCTGTGAATGTAGCAAGTAATACGGTTCAAAAGAACCCTAATGGCAATGGCCAACGAGGAAACAATAGTCAAGGCAGTAGGCAGCAGCCCAACAATAAGCAAAACAATCAACGAGGAGGTGGTGGCAGAAGTCGTGGCAAAGGCCGCTGGAATAATAGTGGAAGAAACCGACCGGTGTGCCAAGTTTGCGACAAATATAGCCTACTACTGATGTTTGCTACCATTGCTATGATAAGGAATTTGCAAGTCCATCAAACCAAGCAAGGGGAGGCAATCAAATACAACAAATTTCTAAAAATCAGAACACTCCTCTGTTTACTTTTGCTACTCAGAATATGCCCTTTGCTTTCACTCCGAATCCAAATCCTGTTGCACGTCCACAAATAGTAGTTGATCCAAATTGGTATATGGACAGTGGGGCTACCAGCCATGTGACCAGAGATTACAACAATATGTCTCAATCATCTGATTATGGAGGTAAGGAACAAGTTGTTGTAGGAAATGAAAATAACTTAAATATTTCTCACGTTGGTAGAGCATGCTTAAAAACCGATAATGGCTGCCTTGTTCTTGAAAATATTCTTTTTGTCCCTGAAATAACAAAGAACTTAGTCAGTGTATCTAAGTTAGCCAAAGAAAATGATGTTATAGTTGAGTTTCATGCTGATAGTTGCCTTGTGAATGATATTGGTACAGGCATAATAATGTTGAATGGGGATCTTAAGGATGGGCTCTACAAGCTGAATACAAGAGGCCTTGTTACTGGTAGTGCTTCAAGTGTTGCTGATAAAAGCTTGAAGTCCGGCAAATAATTTTATTGTATGTTCAGCTTACAAATTACCAAGTGTTAATAATATGGTAGTGTCCAAGGAAATTTGGCACCCATCTCCTGATGTTCTTAAACTTTTAGTTAAGAACTGTAATTTCCCAGTAACGTTAAATGAAAATTTTGCCTTTTGTGAAGCGTGTAAACTTGGTAACTCACATACCCTGCCATTTCCTTTGTCAAATTCTAGAGCAGCTCAACCATTTGAATTAATTCATACTAATTTGTGGGGCCAGCTCTAGTGCTATCATTGGATGGTTTTCGTTATTATGCGCATTTTCTTGATGATTTCAGTCGGTTTGTATGGGTTTATCCATTATGACTAAAGAGTGATGTCACTGCTGCTTTTACTCACTTTCTAAATTTAATCAAAACTCAGTTTGGAGCTCACATCAAAATCTTTGAGTCTGATAACGGTGGAGAATATAAAAGAATCCATCAAATATGCAATCAAGAAGGAATTCAGTTAAGGTTGTCATGCCCATATACTTCAGTGCAAAATAGGAGAGCTGAAAGAAAGCACCGTCAGATTGTTGAAACTGGATTAACCTTGCTTGCTCAGGCATCCATGCCCTTGAGATTATGGTGGGAGACTTTTCTTACTGCGTCAATTCTCATTAATAATCTCCCATCTAAGGCGATCAGTAGAAAAGTACCATTTAAGGTTCTATTTAAAAAGAAGGTTGATCTCTTTAATTTGAAGGTTTTTAGTTGTGTATGCTATCCATATTTAAGACCATATAATTCACATAAATTTGATTTTCATACTAACAAGTGTGTTTATATTGGTCCAAGTCCAGCTCATAAAGGCTTTAAATGCCTAAATTCCAATGACAGAGTCTTTATCTCCAGGCATGTTATCTTCAATGAAATTGATTTTTCCTACAAAACTGGTTTTGATTTCTCACGCAAAACATTCAATCTGGAAAATGCTTTCAACATAGGCCCACTAAATTGTTTGCAGCCCAACCCAAGACTCACTACACCTACAATTGTTCCCAACCAATCTTTTAGTCAGCCAATTGAAACCAACAGCCCAATATCTAGCCCAACTTACTTTCAAAGCCTGATTCATTCAATCCAGCCCAGCAGCCTAGTATCA
The DNA here is from genome assembly GCA_002890555.2 of Lagenaria siceraria. Classification (NCBI taxonomy): domain Eukaryota; kingdom Viridiplantae; phylum Streptophyta; class Magnoliopsida; order Cucurbitales; family Cucurbitaceae; genus Lagenaria; species Lagenaria siceraria. Next base: position 12,589,374 of record CM016493.1, read on the forward strand.
GCATCCTTATCTCTACAAATTAACCAACTCATCCCTTCAACCAGCCCAATAGCACGTGTCGCCGCTAGCAGCCCCATCCAACACCCTCCTCTCCCACGCCGGCTCCTAAAAACCCTTCTCCCTTGACAGAAAATGTTCAGACCAGTCTAGCCTTACCTCCCGATTCTGATTCCTTGCCCTCAACAGCTCCAATCTTACCCAGTCATCCTATAATAACACGCGGCAAGGCCGGTATCTTCAAACCCAAAATATTTGCCTCTCAGGTTCTTACTGATTGGAGTTTGACCGAGCCTACCTGTGTCTCCACTGCCCTCGCCGCCCCTGTTTGGAAAAATGCCATGGATTGTGAAATTACTACTCTTCGGGCCAATCGCACATGGGATCTTGTTTCTCCTAAAAAATCTATGAACATTGTTGGCTGCAAGCGGGTTTTTTGAATTAAACGACAGTCAGATGGTTCACTTGATCATCACAAGGCCAGGTTAGTTGCTAAAGGTTTTCACCAGACTCCCGATGTTGACTTTTATGAAACTTTCAGTCCAGTTTAAAGGCATCAACTTGCAGTCCAGTTTCGAATGGCTGGTTGTTACGTCAACTCGACTACAATAATGTCTTTCTTAATGCCGAGTTGAATGCTGATGTTTTCATGGCATAGCCACCAGGCTATACAGATGCCGAGTTTTCCACTCATGTTTGCAAGTTGAACAAGGCAATTTATGGGCTTAAGCAAACACCACGAGCCTAGAATCTAACTCTGAAGGTTGTTCTACTCAAATGGGGCATTGTCAACAGTAAGTCAGACTCCTCTTTGTTCATCTACAGACAAGGTACTGTTCTTCTATTACTGCTTGTATATGTTGATGATGTGGTTCTGATTGGAAATAGCATCCCCATGATAAACTCTTTAGTTACTGCCTTAGATGGTACCTTTGCTCTTAAAGATCTTGGTGCTTTAAGTTATTTGTTGCTCACTCAAACTAAATATATTGATGACTTGCTGCTTTGGCTAAACATGACTGATCTTAAGCCCACTCCGTCACCAAGTGTTGTCAGTAGACATCTCTCTTTACACAGTGGTAAAGTCTTACAGGATCTGTTCATCTACCGCAGTACAATCGGTGCCTTACAATATTTGGTACACACTCGTCCTAATATAGCCTATATAGTAAATCACTTGAGCCAATTCCTTAAGCAACCGACAAATGAGCATTGGAGTGCTATCAAGCGACTTCTTCGTTATTTAGCAGGAACTCGGAACCATGGTTTTCTTATACAACCGTGTGATACTCCATCCATCACAGCTTACTTTGATGCTGATTGGCGTCAAACGTTGATGATCGCCGCTTGGTTGCCGCTTGTTGTGTTTATGTTGGGAACACTCTTATGTCTCAGTCCTCCAAAAAGCAACATGTCGTTGCTCGATCTAGCACTGAATTCGAGTACCGTGCTTTGGCTCATGCAACAGCTGAGATTATGTGGATTCGGCAATTGCTCAAAGAAATTGGTTTTTCTATGCGAACACCCTCCATTCTGTGGTGTGACAATATGAGTGCAGGGGCTCTTGCTTCAAATCCCGTGTTTCATGCCAGAACGAAGCATATCGAAATTGATATTCATTTCATTCGAGATCAAATTCTTCGTGGCCAACTGTCTGTTCGATATGTTCCTTCAGCAGATCAAACTGCTGACTGCTTGACCAAGCCCCTAAGTCATTCTCAGTTTCACTTGTTAAGGTCCAAACTGGGCATCGTTGAACTTTCGTCCAGTTTCCGGGGGGATATAAGAAGTAATATAGTATATGATTCAAATAGCACGGGTAAAGAAAACATTCTGTCTAACAATATCTCAACAAATTCTCAACAGAATCACATGGTCACAACGTCTCATTAATTGACAAGTGTAATTTATTTTTCCATTTATTATGTTTGTATAAATATGCAAACCCTAGCTTTTGGGTATTACACTCTATATAAAAGGGATGTATTCCTCCTTTACTGAATATAGAAAAATACATCAGCAAAATCCTTTGAGCATTTCTGTGACTCCTAAGATTTCTCTCTTTAAAAGTTTAATTCAAAGAGCCCATAACTCCTTTATTGATTCTTCCCTATAGAATAGCAAGGAAGACGTTTGTGGTAGTGTCCTTGTTCGTGAGGACAAAGGAGTTGCTAAGATCGAAGTTATTATGAAGAATTGAAGAAGATTGAAGGATGTTTTAAAGGTAACTTCTTCTCCCTGATTTCTTCTTGAAAAGCATGCTTAATTACGTATATATATTTTATCATGTGTTTGTGTGTTTCTCTATTTTCACGATTTCTAGAATGAATTTTGAAAGCACACGCGTTCACGCGCTTCTCTTGAGGAATTCGATCCCTTCAATTGATATCAGCGGCAAATCGTGCTTTTAATTATTATTTTTTTTTTGGATTGAAAACGGAGATGAGGTGGGTAGCTTTCGATGCATTTGATGTATGGGGTTGCAAAATAGATAATTGCGAATTTTGGCATTTAGATTATAGTTTGCATTCATGAGATCGATGTAAGGCCCGTTGTTTTGGGCATTTTATTTCTGTAATCGAGTCTATAAGTCCTGTCAATCGAGGAGCAAGGTTGCTGAGGAGATTGGTAAAAAACGGAGCAGAAAATCAATTTCTATGTTAGAGCGTAGAGATAAGTGTCGCTACAATCTGCCCTACGCTGCGGCACAGAGGGCAGAGCATAGCTACGATGTGTCATAAAATGTTATAGCGTCGCATTGTTAACCGAGAGTGTTACGATGCTTCGACAATTTTAGTTGCGCCTAGAAATTAGGAGGTTGGTGTTTGAGGCTTGTTGGGAGCAATTTATTGTAGTTTTTTTTGTAATTCCGTTTTTTTATTCATTATTTGTAATTTAATTTATTTTATTAAGTAAATTAGTATAATTTGATTATAATAGTTTAATCATGTTATAGGATGCCAACACTCGGTCTATTTTTGCTATTTAATTTAATTTTGCATATGATGTATGATTAAATTATTTTTAATATATGTTACATAATGTATGTCATATAGTTTAGAATCTCACCTTAGGATAAACATAATCATGCATCATATTTAATATAAATGTTATATGATATGATTGCATATTAATTAAGCATATCATGCATCATTTTAATATAAGTCTTATATTATATGATAGCATGTTTATTATTTTCATTAGTATTAATATAAGAGTTATATTAATTAATGAAAAGACATGATCATGCATCATATTAAATATAAATGTTATATTTAAAGTTTAGGTTAATTCCTAAAGTATATACATGCATGATTATACTATATAGTTTGCATGATTATAATATAAGTGTTATATTTTATGTTTTAATGTATGATTAAAAACATGCCTACTATATAGTTTTTCATTAACATTAATATAAGAGTTATATCATGTATGTTAATGAATTTTTGATATGCATGAAATATGGTTTTATTAATTAGTTTATAATTGTTATATTTAATTAATAATATCGTGAGATGCATATCATAAGATTGCATGCTAGCCTAATGTGATTAGGATAAGGTTAATTAATTTGTTTTAAATGGTTTAAAATTTGATTAATTAATCTTCTTTTTTATTTCTAATGAGATTAGATTTAAAATAAATCATTTATCTTGTTTTTAATAGGATTAAAAATGAGAAAATACAAAATTAAATTTCTAAAATTTTTGCCTATAAGGGACCTTTGTCTAAGAAAGGTTCTGTCTAGGATTGGGATATTTAAGCTGATGGAAACGGAACACCCCTACCTGGGAACCGACCTGGAAGGTGAATTAGTCAAATATTTTATATGCATGCAATAGATGATTAGAATTTATTAAAACGTTTAATAAATAATAATCATACATTGTTAAACTATCTAACATAAGAGTTATATTGGGCAAATTTAACAACACTTATATAAATTTTTTAGCCTAATTTACCTAAGTAATAAACCCTAGGTTTAGAACACTCAGTGGGAGGAAAATGATGTATATGATATGTCAATTTCTTTTTATGTTTCTTCCCTATAGTTCACACCATGAGATCCATGCTCGGCCTCGAGGCACCTCGATTTGTGTCCCCCCTATGGAAGGTGTTTGCATAGGTCAATATCAGATGATGGTGTTGAGGATCCATTGTCCTATAAACAGGCAATGAATGATGTAGACAATGATGAATGTGTTAAAGCTATAGATCTAGAAATGGAGTCAATGTACTTCAATTCACTTTGGGATCTTGTAGATCAACTTGATGGGAGTAAAACCTAGAGGTTGTAAATGGATCTAAAAGAGGAAAAATGGTGCTGATGGTAAGGTGCGAACCTTGAAAACTAGACTAGTGGAAAAGGGTTATACCCAAGTTGGGGGAGTTGACTACGAGGAGACTTTCTCATTTGTTGCCATGTTAAGGTCTATCAACATACTCATGTCCATTGCAGCATATTATGACTATGAGAAATGGCAAATGGATGTTAAGACTGCCTTTATGAATGGCAATCTTGAGGAGACCATCTATATGCAGCAACTTGAGGGATTCATAACCCAAGCTCATGAGCAAAAAATTTGCAAGCTTTATCAGTCTGTTTATGGACTAAAACAAGCTTCTTGATCTTGGAATATAAGATTTGATACTACGATCAAATTTTATGGCTTTGATCAAAATGTTGATGAGCCTTGTGTTTACAAGATGATCAACAACAGTTCAGTAGCTTTCTTAGTGTTATACGTATTAGGTTTTATGTCATAAAACTCGTAGTTTGTAAACATTAACGTGCATTCTATTTATCAATAAAGTTGTTATCGATGTTATTCAGTAAACTTGTTATTGAATAAAGTGAATTGTTGTTAATATAACTCTAAATCCAATAAACTAAGAACCCATGGCTTTAGTATGAAAACTTGAACTATATATAATGACATAAAAATGGATCAAGTTCGAGTAAATAGCAAAAATGGTCTATAGTATAGGGATAAGGCTGGGTACCTTATCTTGGGGACACTATTGAATGCGGCCCACTTTGTCTTTGATACAAATGATTGTTGGGTTTTATGCCCTAAAACTCGTAGATAGTAAATGTTGTATTTTGACCGTCATTAATAAATGGTTATTCATTATTATTCAATAAATGTTATTGATTATTTTATCTTGTTTTAATAACCCTAAAATCCAATAAACTAACATCCTAGGCTGTTTTATGAGTCTTGAACAATATGTAGAGACATATAGAGATAGTGTTCAAGTTACAGCCTAAAGGGTCTATAGTATAAGGATAGGGTTGGGTACCTTATCCTAGTAACGATATAGATACGACCCACTTTATATTTGATACAAATGCAATGATCCAACACATTCGTGTAGGAGACGTGCGAGTGGGTTTATCCTATGCAATGAGTTTGCATAAGACTGGACCACGAAATAGTAACCACTAGATGTAACTTCGTTGACTGGTTAGGTTTATATTTCAATAGGTTGACCTAGGCAACATAGTTTTAACCTTGAGTATATTATGAACTTCTGTTCACGAGGAATTGTCCCCAAAATGGTAGGTATATCGAGTCGGCAAGGTTTCTGTTTGATGGTTGGACCATAAACAAATTGTTCATTGGAGGAGGACTGGTACTTAAGGATTTAGAAGTAACCCAGGGGTATAACGGTAATTTGACCTAGCTGGTGTTACGAACACTTGTGAAGGACTAACTTGTTGTTATTGGTCTATATCCGTGGACACAGAAATATATCTACAGTGAGAAGAGTGCAGCTGTAGGTCTTTAGTGGAGTGTACCCACAGTTAACGAATATCGATTAATGTGGTTAATGAGTTTAGCCCGTTAATCTCATATTGTTGGAGCTTCTGATCTGTAGGTCCATTAGGTCCCTTTCCTAGCTCGTAAAGAATATTGAGGTAATTTATTCTTGGATGAAATTTGAAAAGTTCAAATTTACTAAGGGAAAAGAATAATGTATAATGATACATTATAATATAAAGTTTATTTCACAAATTAAACTTTATAGTATAAATATAATTTTGGATATGATTCAAAGTTAATTTGTAAGAGAATTAAATATTTGAAATTGTTCAAATATTATTTTAATATGAATTAGATTCATATTAAAACTATAGGTTAAAATTAATGTGCATTATATGTACATTAAAACTATAGGTTATGAGAAAAATGTATTTGAATTTGATTCAAATGCAGGTTAAAATTAAATATTTGATATTTAATTTGGCAATTAATTAATTGGAGAATTAATTAGCTATTTAATTTAATCTACTTTAATTAAATTTGATTTAATTAAATTAATTGAATTAAAACTATTGGTTATGTGAGAGATGTTCATTTAAATATGATTTAAATGAATTGGTTAATTAAATTGGATTTAATTAATTATTAATTATTAATTATTAATTTAATTAAGGGGACTTTTTAAAAATAGAAAAATAAAAGAAATTATTTACACAAAATAGCAAAAATTTTTAAATAGTCGGATAGATGACGATAGAAGTCTATCAGGGTCTATCGGTGATGGAAATGATAGAAGTCTATCACTGATATATGTTGATAGAAGTCTATCAATGTCTATCAATGATTTTTTTGCTATTTTCTGTAAATAGTTTGATATTTTTTCTATTTGTGAAAATTTTCCTTTAATTAATTTTTAATTATTAATTTAATTAATTAATTTAATAAATATTAAATTAGATTTAATATTCTTGTAACTCCCACGTAAGGGAGTTACTTAATACGTGGGATAACACCCACGTTTCCCATTTTCTCTCCTTTCCTTATATAGTGTTTAACAGAAAAATTCTCTCAGATGCGTTCTTTCTAAAAAATTCTCAGTTCTGTGTAATTTTTTCCCTTACCAAAAGGTTCCCACAAACCTTTCCTCAAGGTTCAGAGAAAAGGAAGGACTCTAAATGGTGGTGATCCATCTGTTGTTTTCCCTCAGAACACGTAGGTTTTTTCTTCTCCGATAATTTGTATTTTTCTATTCAATATGCTTAACCTAGTTTTTTTTAGATTTATTTTACCAATGTAGAAGTATTTCAAAATTTTAAAATTAATTTTAAGATAGGGTTCTGATATGTTTCCGTTGCGCTAGGGTTTTAATCCCAGCAGTCTAAGCATGTCAAGGAGGAGGACGAGGATTTTCCTTAACCCTGGCGATCAGTAACTCTGGCAGAATTTCTTCCAAGAAACTTCCTTGATAATCATCCAGCAGAAGTGCTAGAAGTTCTCGCGTGTCATGTCGTTGGCGCAGCAGAAGGCGAAGATGTTGCTTCAAGTTCGTTGGAGACAGCGGTAGAATCAAAACACATACCGTCGTTCAGCATAGATGAATTATTGTCTCTCCCTCAGACAACTACTGCTCTTATTGATGCATTGCTAAACTCAGATGCATCAAGTGCATCAGGTTCAAGCGTCTCAGCCTCCAGAATGCGTACATGCGATTCTTGTTGCACATCCATAGGCTTTTCAGATGAAGACCTATTGTTGGAATCAAAGTCTCATAAAAGGCCCCTGTTTGTCTCAGGATACATGCGAGAACAAAGGGTTGGTCGAATTCTCATTGACGATGGGTGAATTGTAGACATTATGCCTAAGTCGACTATGAAGCAATTTGGTATCTCAATGGAAGAACTCACGAATAGCAAGTTGGTGATTCAAGGCTTCAATCAAGGCGGCCAACGAGTGATCGACATGATTCGCCTGGAGCTCATTATTGGCGACCTAAAGGCCAACACATTGTTCCATGTCATAGATTCGAGGACCACTTACAAGTTCTTGCTGGGGCGTCCTTGGATTCATGGAAATGGAGTGATAACTTCTACACTCCATCAATGCTTCAAGTTTTACCAAGATGGCATTAAGAAGGTTAAAGCAGACTCCAACCCATTCTCAGAAGTTGAGTCCCACTTCGCAGATGCGAAGTTTTACTTAAAGACCAATAATGTCGGTGAAGTTATGCCTGTGGAGATTTCTCTAATAAAAAGGGAGGATAAATCTCAGTCAAAGCCACAAATAGATGCAAGAAAAGAATCAAACAAAGGGGCCAGTACTTCTGACTCTCAAAAGAGTAAGACGTCTACTAGCTCTGCGAAGACCAAAACTTTGGAAGATGAGAAAGCTCTAGGTCCTCCAATCTTGCGTTATGTTCCTTTGTCGAGACGCAAGAAAAGCGAGTCACCATTTGCAGAATGCTCGAAGGGCTTGAAGGTTAGTGATGTGGAGATCTTGAAAGAAAGTTTTGTTACACCTCTTACAAAAATAACAAAACAAGAAATTCACAAAACAAAAATGGATCTGACGAAGGCGACTTTTCCTGAAAGACGAACAAAAGATGGGTTCGACCCAAAGGCTTATAAGCTGCTGGCAAAAGCAGGCTATAACTTCACAACTCACATTGAGTTCAAGAGCTTGAAAATTTACGAGCAGCCTGAACTTTCTCCTTCCCAGAAAAAGCTTTTGCAAGAAGGCTATGTTATACCTGCCTCAAGGAAAGGACTTGGATATAAGTCTTCTGAGCTAGTTCGCATAACTAGAAAGGGGTAACAGCAATCACATAACGGTAAAGGAGGTTGATATCTCTAAAGAAGGAGAAAACAACAGCAAAGAACTTATGTCTTCGATCGCATTCGACCGCTTGTCGCACGTGCTTTAGTCTTTGAAAGGCTAAGCATGACGGAAACAGAAGAAGAAAGTCAGCGCCCAACGCTCAGCCTTGCGAAGGCTTGTTATGCCTTTTGGGGAGGAAGAAGACATTCGTCATTCTCCAGTGACGACAAAACCCTTGGCCTTTGAAAGATTAAGTGTGCTTACGAAGAAAAATGAGGAAACACCTCGTGTGTCAATTTTCAATCGCCTTAAGCGTGAAGGTGTCGAGAATCACTCCAACAAAAGGTCGTCTTTCGAGCCAAAAGAAAAAGAAGAGATTTGCAGTGATACTCCTAGTATACCTACAAAGAAGAGTGGAGGAAAATCCCGCACGTCAATTTGGCGTCGCATTAGGCAAGAAGATGTCAAGAATATTTTAAATGAGAAGCTGCCTTTTGAGCCAAGGGGTGAAGGGGAAATTCGTAGTGCTGTTTCTTCACGAATGAAAAGAAAAGTTTTTGTCACCCTCAATACAAGTGAAGGTTCTTTAAAGGTGAAAAGACATGACGTTGGTTTTATTAAGCCCAAAAATGAAAGCTTAGAATAGGAAGAAGGCGAAACTTCATGTCAACACATCACTGTCATCGAAGAGTCGGAGAGCGAAATGTCTGAAGAAGATGTGGAGGACACCCCACTCACGCTTGAGGATGGTGGTCAATCCACAGTAGATGAACTCAAAGAAGTGAACCTTGGCACAGTAGAGGAACCCCACCCAACTTTCATTAGCGTGTCTCTCTCAAGAGAGGAGAAGGGCGAATATATGAGTCTGCTCGCTGAATACAGGGACATCTTTTCTTGGTCATACAAAGAGATGCCAGGACTTGATCCAAAAGTAGCAGTCCATCATCTCGCAATCAAGCAAGGGTATCGATCAGTCAAACAGGCTCAACCACGCTTTCGGCCAGAGCTTATCCCTCAAATTAAAGCAGAAGTTAATAAGTTGATTGAAGCAGGATTCATTCGTGAAGTCAAATATCCAACATGGATAGCCAACATTGTTCCCGTTAGAAAGAAGAACGGACAGCTTCGTGTATGTGTAGACTTTCGTGACTTGAATAATGCATGTCCAAAGGATGACTTTCCATTGCCTATCACGGAGATCATGGTTGATGCAACTACTGGGCACGAGGTCTTATCCTTTATGGATGGGTCGTCCGGGTATAATCAAATATGAATGGCTCTCGCAGATGAATAAATGACTGTCTTCCGCACTCGGAAAGGAATATACTGCTACAAGGTGATGCCCTTCGGATTAAAGAATGTTGGCGCTGCTTACCAACATGCCATGCAAAAAGTGTTTGATGATATGTTGCACAAACATGTCGAATGCTATGTTGATGATCTCGTGGTTAAGTCCAAGAAACGACAGACCATTTGAGAGATTTAAAAGTTGTGTTTGACCACTTGCGAAAATATCAATTGAGGATGAACCATCTCAAGTGTGCCTTCCGTGTAACCTCAAGAAAGTTTCTTGGTTTTATCGTAAAGCATTGAGGAATTGAGATAGACCAGTCCAAGATCGATGTTATTCAGAAGATGCCGAGGCCAAGAAATCTACATGAGTTGAGAAGTCTCCAGGGTCGTTTGGCTTACATACGAAGATTTATTTCCAACTTTGTTGGCCGATGCCAACCTTTTCAAAAGTTGATAAGAAAAAGAGAATGTTTTGAGTGGGATGAGGCTTGTCAAAATGCTTTCGACAACATAAAGAAATACTTGCTTAATCCCCATGTCCTAGGCGCTCCCCCTAGCAGGCAAATCGTTGGTATTGTACATTGTCGCGCAGGAAAGATCATTGGGGGCATTATTGGCGCAAGAAGGGGAGAAGGGGAAGGAACGTGCTCTCTACTCTCTAAGTAGGACCCTAATTGGAGCTAAGATCAATTGCTCCCCTATCGAGAAAATGTGTCTTGCACGTTTCTTTGTAATAGATAAGTTAAGGCACTCATGCAGGCTTTCATGGTTCACCTAGTTGCGAAAGCTGACCCCATTAAGCATGTCCTATCTAGGTCTATCATCTTCGGGCTCCTAGCCAAATGGGCAATTCTGCTTCAGCTATACGACATTGTGTATATGCCGCAAAAGGCGATCAAAGGACAAGCACTGGCTGACTTCTTAGCAAATCACCTAATTCCGTCGAATTGGAAGCTATGTGAAGACTTGCCCGACGAGGACGTTTTCTTGGTTGAAATTACTGAGCCTAGAACCATGTACTTCGATGGTGCAGCGCGAAGGAGCGGAGCGGGGGCAGGCATCGTCCTCATCTCAGGCTTTAATAATTGGCCTCCAGATGGCGTTAGAAATGGGTATATCGTACATAGAAGTTTATGTTGATTCGAAGTTGATAATCAGTCAACTCTTGCTGCAATATGATGTGAAGCATGAAGATTTAAAGCTTTACTTCACCTATGCCAGACAGTTGCTGGAAAAGTTTGACAACGTGATGTTGGAGCATGTACCAAGGTCGGAAAACAAGAGAGCAGATGCTTTGGCAAACCTGGCTACTGCATTGACGATTCAAAACGATGAAACTCTAAACATAACGCTTTGCCAAAGGTGGGTTATACCGTCGATTGAGACTAAATGCGAAGAAATGAACCTGACATCAGTCCATTTGATTGACAAAGAAGACTGGCACCAACCCATTATAGATTATCTTGAGCATGGTAAAATTCCAACAGATCTCCGTTGTAAAACTGAGGTGCGAAGGAGAGCAGCTCACTTCATTTATTACAAGGGGACCTTATATTGTCATTCTCTCGAAGAACTTTTTCTTCGATGTCTTGGAAAAGAAGAGTCAGTAAAAGTGCTAGAGGAGGCACATTCAGGTGTCTGTGGTGCGCATCAATCTAGACCTAAGCTCCAATTCCAGCTAAAGAAAATGGGATACTATTGGCCCAAGATGATCCAAGATTCGATGGAGTATGGGAAAAACTGTGAAGCTTGGCAATACCATGCAAACTTCATACATCAACTGCCAGAACCCCTGCATCCAACTGTGGCTTCATGGCCTTTTGAAGCTTGGGGACTTGATCTTGTTGGTCCTATAACACCCAAGTCATCAGCAGGACATTCTTACAACCTCGCAGCTACAGATTATTTTTCAAAGTGGGCTGAGGCCATTGCACTGAGCGAAGCCAAGAAAAAAAATGTGGCAGACTTTATCCAAACTCACATATCTATCGGTACGGAATTCCTCACTAAATTGTGACGGATAATGGAAGACAATTTTCTAACAGTCTGATAGATAAATTGTGTGAAAAGTTCAAATTCAAGCAGCATAGGTCGTCCATGTACAACGTCGCTACGAATGGGCTGGCAAAAGCTTTCAACAAAACGTTGTGCAACCTACTGAAGAAAATTGTCTTTAAGTCAAAGGGAGATTGGCAAGAGAAGATTGGTGAAGTGCTATGGGCTTACCGAACTACTCATCGCACCCCTACAAGAGTTACACCATATTCTCTTATTTATGGAGTGGAGGCAGTTCTTCCATTGAAAAGAGAAATTCCATCACTGAGGATGGCAATTCAAGAAGGGCTAACTACAGAAGACAATGCCAAGTTATATCTTCAAGAGTTAGAGGCACTTGACGAAAAACGGCTAGAAGCTCAATAAGCGTTGGAATGTTATCAAGCGCGAATGTCCAAAGCCTTTGATAAGGATGTGAAGCCCAGGTCATTTCAGATTGGTGATCTAGTACTTGCTGTAAGAAGACCAATCATCACAACAAGACATACAGAAATAAGTTCACTCCTAAGTGGGATGGACCCTATATCGTCAAAGAAGTCTACACAAATGGAGCATATAAGATCGTCGATCAGGATGGATTAAGAATTGGCCCCATCAATGAAAAATTTCTTAAGAAATTTTATGCTTGATAAGCGGAGCGAAAAGGGTTTTCCATGAGATGGGAAATGAAAACTATTAGCCCCACACGAGGTTTGTGAATAAGTGATTGTCTGATAATGAGCAAGGAATGTCCGTCTTTCTACTAAACAGTATGTATTGAACTCATAATTCATTAGATACTTTTTATGAATGTCAACTAAGTATCGTAAGTAAATTACTCCCGGTCGTTCAATCATTTGATAACCAGAGTCATTCTTTGATAAATGATCACTATGAGTCAGACTCAGTTTGAGAATAGCTTCTTATCGCAAGAGCTTAAACTGCACGGTGCTCCTAGCCCGCATGAGATTAAAAGGTGAATGGCAAGACAAAAAAAAAACTAGTTTGAACTACGTTATGACTTGATCCCTATACATTATATAAGGGTACGTAGGCAGCTTGAAGGAAACTTTAAGTTCAGTCAACTCAGTTGAAGAACCATCTGAAAAAGAGAAAATGGTCTGTGAAGTATACCTTGGTAAAAAGAGAAAAATGTGTTCCTGCAAAAAAAATTGCGTCAGTTGTCAAGTTAAAAAGAATGATGATGATGAAAAAATATAAAGTTTCTAAAATAAATAAGGATATAAAAAAATGATGTTGGAGTGCCCGACCGTTCCTGCAGGTTACGCAACCACAAGGGAAGGTAACAAGCGGAAGTGGAGTCACTGACGGCAAAGATGACGACGACAGTCTGGAACGCCAGACCGTTCCTGCAGGTTACGCAACCTCAAGGGAAGGTAACAAGCGAAAGTGGGGTCATTGACAGCAAAGAGGACGACGGCAAATGTGGAACACCCGATCGTTCCCGCTGTTACTCAACCACAAAGGAAGGTAACAAGCAGAAGTGGGGTCACTGATGGTAAAGCTATCGACGACAAAATTGGAACACCCGACCGTTCCTACCACAAGGGAAGTGAATAAGATAAAGTGGGGTCGCTGACGACGAAGCTATCGACGGCAGATCTGGAACACCCGACCGTTCTCGCAAGTTACGCAACCACAAGGGAAGGTAACAAGCGGAAGTGGGGTCGCCGACGGCAAAGATGACGACTACTGATCTGAAACGCCGACCGTTCCTGCAGATTACGCAACCTCAACGGAAGGTAACAAGCAGAAGTGGGGTCACTAACGGCGAAGAGGACGATGACGAATGTGGAACACCCGACCGTTCTTGTCAGTTACGCAACCACAAGGGAAGGTATCAAGAGGAAGTGGGGTCGCTGACGGCGAAGCTATCGACGACAAAACTGGAACACCCGACCGTTCCTGCCAGTTACGCAACCACAAGGGAAGGTAATAAGCGGAAGTGGAGTCGCTGACGGTGAAGCTATCGACGGCAGATCTGGAACACTCGGCCGTTCCCGCAAGTTACGCAACCACAAGGGAAGGTAACAAGCGGAAGTGGGGTTGCTGACGACAAAGATGACGACGACAGATCTGGAACGCCCGACCATTCCTGCAGATTACCCAACCTCAAGGGAAGGTAACAAGCGGAAGTGGGGTCATTGACGCAGAAGAGGACGACGGCGAATCTGGAACACCCGACCATTCTTGCAGGTTACGCAAACACAAGGGAAGGTACCAAACGGAAGTGGGGCGCTGACGGCGAAGCTATCGACGGAAAAGCTGGAATGCTCGACCGTTCCTACAAGTTACGCATTCACAAAGGAAGGTACCTAGCAGAAGTGGGGTCGTTGATGGTAAATCTGGAATGCCCGACCGTTCCTGCAGGTTACGCAACAACAAAGGAAGATACCAAGCGGAAGTGGAGTCGCTGACGGTGAAATTACACAACCACGAGGGAAGGTACCTAGTAGAAGTAGAATTGCTCACGGCGAAGCGAAAAAAGGGCAACCACCGCTGCAAAAGTTCAGAACAAGTATATATATATATATATATATATATATAATTAAAAGAGCACACCTTTATAAAATATGTAATAAAGCCTGAAAGATGAAAAAGTTATTTTCTTGTTACAATCCTGTAAAGAAAATTAGGCAAGTTAGTAAAATAAAAATTGAATTTTGAATCAAATCAAATATTCAAATTCAAGTATTTGTATTCATTAAAAAAAAAAAAAGAATCAATCAAATATTTGAATTTAATTAAAGATGATTAAGGAAGAGAAATCAAGAGTGAAGAAAAAAATGATAAAAAAAAACAAAACAAAAAAAGAAGAAAACAGAAAAAAAAAATAAGTAGAAAACGTGAAACAAATAAGTAAAGAAGAGAAAAGTTAAAAATTAAAAAAAAAAAAAAAAAAAAAAAAAAAAAAAAAAAAAGAGAAGGTTTTGTTTTGAAGCCATCAAAAAAAAGCCGTCAACTCCGCGAACTCTACAACAATGGCGGCTTCTAAAGCCACCAACAAAGCTTCAAACGCCATAGACGACATTGACGCTTTCAAAGGCAAAATAGCTTATTTTGCTTCTTCACTCGGTCTGGCTTCTTCAATCCTATCTTCAGGGTTCAACGATGTCTATTTTCCCAAACAAGGCCCTCTCGAGCCAATCAAACACCAAAAAGAAAAAAAATCTGAAAAGAACTCTAGAGCAAGAACCCACCAAAACCCAGAATTCATAAGCTCTCAATCCCGAATCTAAGGAACAACTGAAGTGTAAGCCTCCTGTTCTGGCTCTCGACGATGGCAGCGACAAGCCTTGAAGTTTTGACAAATTCAAGAACCTGCCAAAGCTTCCTTTAGTGGAAGCCAGTGTGTTTGGGTACGTGGTATGTTTTGCTGCGGAACTGGAAACCAAAGTTAGAAGAAAATAGAGAAGAAGAAGAAAGAAGAAGAAAATAAGCAAATGGCAAGAAGAAAAATATAGGAAAAAAAAAAGAGAAAAGATGGGAAAGAATGCGGAGGAAAGGGGATGCTGTTGAGAATTTATCAATCGAATGAAGAAAAAAATCTGATCAAATATACCACCTTGAGCGATTCGATGGGTAAGATCTTGTGAATTAAGCGCGAAAGTCTCCAAATCCCAATTACTGCAATTAATAGAGCATGAAAATGGTTAAACTAATAAAGAGTAAAAAAGTCACTAGCCTTTTCAAATTGGAATTAGGGAAATTCTGATGCCCACAGTTTGGCTAATTTGTAGGGATGATTAGATCCAATTCCTATTTAGGTTGGATATCAAAGGAGGTCTTTTCAAATTATAAGAAATCTAATTAGATTTAAATTTTGATTTTCTCATTTGTTATATTCAAATTTGAACATACTTGAATAAGTTGGCATGGTTTAGCTTGAAAACCCTAGGGTCATTAAGTGTAGGCCAAATTTTATCCCAATTTGAAATCTCTGGATTTTATCTTCAAATTAAATTGGAATAATATCTCAAATTTACCTCAAATCAAAATTTTGCCATATTCCAAATTTTATCTCAAATTCAAATCAAATTTCGAGTTTATCCCAAATTAAATTTGGTCATATTCCAAACTTTATCTCAAATTCATTGCAAATTAAATTTGATCATATTCCAAATTCCAAAATTCAAATCATCCAAATTTGAGCTTCTATCCTAAAGCCAAATTAAATTGAGGATGGAGTCTCAAATTTATCTCACACTAAAATTTTGCCATACTCCAAATTTTATCTCAAATTCAAATTATCAAGTTTGGAGTTGTCTTCCTCAAGCCAAATCAATTTGAGTGTAAAATTTCAAATTTATCCCAAATCAAAATTTGACTATATTTCAAATTGTATCTCAAATTCAAATCATCCAAGTTTATGGTTTTATGCTCAAGTCAAATTGGATAATATCTCAATTTTATCTTGAACTCAAATTTGGTCATATTGCAAATTTTATGTTTTAATCAAACTCGTGTATTAAATACATAGTGTGATTGACACATCAAATAGAGTCAAATTCAAGAACATATACAAGTTGCATTTTGGCTCAACTTTATCTTTTTCGAGATTCACCCACCCATATACGTGCATAAATCTCGAAGAAGAGCATTTGTTGAATAAGAAATTTTTAACCAATCACACACTGCCACGTTATTTCTCAAATTAATGGCGAAATTATAAGTAATTGAATTTAGGACTAATTAAAAGTTGATATGTGTCCCAAATTGAAATCGAAGACGTAAATTGGCAAATTCTAATGGTGGCACGTATTTTCGTCTTCACCGTTGGATCAAATTAATTATTTTTTATTCAATTAATTATTAATGTTTCGGTCAAAATTCGATTAAGTCCAAAAATAGACTTAATTTAGCCCGAAGGGCCAACAAATGCTCAAACCCAATTAGTTGGGCCCAAGGGCTAGGTCCATGAACCAACCAAACCCAAGCTCACAAATCCCAAACATTAATAAGGTCAGAAAATTTACACTTAGAGAGTCTAAGAGATAATTCTCTTTACAATCAGAAGACTCTCTAACTCCTGAAGCTGAATCACGACTGAAGTTGCTTGGAACACATACATTCTTCAAGACTTCAACTTCACGTGCGTCCATGTGCTCTACTTCCATACATCAAGCGCACGCGTTCAACTGAGAGAAAATAAGAGGATCAAAGTACTAGAGATCGAACCACATTCGCATCAAATTTACATAAACACGAGTTCAACTCCACGAAACACGTTTCTTCGGAAACCTCGTGCGAACAAATTAAGTTTATTTTTGGACTTCATTGAATTTTAGCCCAAACATTAATAATTAATTGAACCAAAAATAATTAATTTGATCCAACAGTAACGACGAAAACACGTGGCACCATTCAGATTTGCCAATTTACGTTTTCAATTTCAATTTAGGACACATGTAACATTTAATTAGTCCCAAATTTAATTATTTCTAATTTCGTCATTAATTTGAGAAATGACATGGCAATTTGTGATTGACCCAAAATTTCTCATTCAACAATTATTTTTAAATTAACTTTTGAAATTAAAAATTAATTTTTTATTCAATATTGAAAATTCATTTAAAATTGATTTTTGAGAAATTGGATTTTCCCACTAACTTAATTGTTAACTTCTCAATTAGCCAACAAGTTGAAGTTTTGGGTTGTGTAATTAGATTACATGTTAATCCTCAATAAGTAAGGATGATTTTAGCTAAAAATGGGTTAAGAATTTTGTGAAATTAATAGTTAATTTTGCAAAAATTACTCCATAGCTCATCTTCTTCTCCAATCTTCATTCCTTCACAAATTTACCACAAATTTGGATCCCACCATCCAATCTAAGGCCAGATAATAGTAGAGAAGACTCTTGTGGTGGTCTACAAATAAGTGGTGTTCTTTTTCATCAAGAATCAAGGGAGAATTTAGAGCTTCAAGGATAAGTGTTCTTGAAACTTTTGTTTTCCCTTTTAATTGCATGTTTTATCCTCAAAATTGAGTATGTTAGAGTGAAATTCGACCAAATTAATTTTTGGTGCATGCTCATATGTTCTTCAATTGGTATCAGAGTACTTTAGTTTTACTTAGTTTGTTTTGGTGGGGCTTAATTCATGAAATGAATGTTTTTGGGAGCTAAATTAGTTTTTCTAGATTTTTCATTTTTTTAAACCTTCAATTCGTGATCAAATATTGTAATTAAGCCCTCAGTTATGGGAGTTAATGAGTTGAGAAGAGTTTCTAATTTTTTTCGAGATTTTTCGAGTTGTAATTTGGGAGAATTTCGAAGATTTTCGAGGGGTGTACAGGAAGAAGAAAAACAGAGGAGCTGCTGTGTGTTTTTATTTCTGCTGGTTTTTCCCCGTGCGTTGACCATGTTGGTGAAGGAGATGAAGTTGACCGGTCAAAGTTTGACCGGTGCAACTTTTTTTGGTCTGGTTCAAGGTTTTTTCAGCCGGTTCAGCCCGTTTTTGAGGTGTTTTAAGCTGGTTCGAGCTGGTTTGAAGTGTTCGGGACTAGTTTGAGCAGTTTTTTGAATTATTATTGTAATAATTTAGTTTTTTGCTTGCTAAAATTACCAAAAATCAATCAAATTTAGATTTATTATTGTGAATGTATGTTTAATTAATTTAAATTTATTTGTGCATAAAGTATGTCATATAGATTTAAATCTCCACCATAGGATAAGCATGTTTCATGCATTATATGTATGTTATAAATGTTATAATACATAGTATGCATGACTAATTAATTTCATGAGTTTTAATATAATTAATTATATTAATTGATGAAATGTATATGTCTGTTATAGTTTTTTGAATCGTTTATTTTATAATTGTTATAAAATAAATTAGAATTTTAAAATCTATTAGAAAGATAATTGCATTCTCACTTAGGGTAAACCGGTGCAACTCAAATCAACCTCTTTTAGTAGTTAAAATTAGGTCGATATCTTGTGAAATTGTGTTTACAAAACTCATCCAACAAAATCCTGTCTAAGGCTGGAGGTATTTAAGTTGACAGTTTATGAAACACCTCCTACCTGAGGATCAAGTTGGCGTCTGAGTTGAGTTAAGCTGGTTTTATGAGCATGTGAGAGCGGTGTAAGGTAATAAATGGTTTATCACTTAGACATCATAGGTTAAAAATCCAGTATAAACGTTATGCTCGGATTGTTCACCTAGACTTAGGTTATGTTTTATTAACCGAAATATACCTGAGTAAAAATATACCCAAATATAATATAACACTTCAGTGGAAGAGTAATGGTATATACGATATATCGTTTTTTAGCTCTCACGTCCCTAAAAGTTCACAACGTGAGATTCATGTAGGGCTTTGTGTCTCTTTTACCATGACTGCTCCATTCGGAAAGTGTCTGCATGATTCAATAACAAGGTGAATAGGGGAAGTAGTTCATAGTAAGTGGGTGAAGGGTGTGTGGCACCATGTCCTACGGTCTCTTTCATTAGGTCACAACATGAGATTCCTATGTTGCAACTGCTGAGCGTAATAGTAAGCGTTTATCCAGTCGGAGAGTTTGTAACATGGGATTTGGAACACCGTGAACTCCAGAAATGGATAGGGTTTCTTAGGTTCGTTTTCAAGCATTTGTCTTTCCTTCGAGAGCATGTTTGATTTCGATCTATTAAATCTTAAAATGGATGGTCTACAGTTACGAGATTTACTAAGTGTTAGTAAATTCTTGACCTAATAAACAATAATTAATACTATAGGAATAAGAGTTATTCTGGTATTAGTATTTAATCAAATGGTTTGGTTTAGTGAAGGAATAATTGACTGCCCCTCGGTAGCAGTTGTTCTGACTCACTAAAGTATCGTTGCAAATTTAATAATGTCAGGTAGATTATTAGAAATTTGTTGAAACTGATTGGTTTTAAAAGGAGTTAATCAATTCACTAATAGAATTTGTTTACCTTCGATAAATTAAACTATGATAATTACGCTACATGAAAATCCAACATCAATACGATACTAATAATAGAAGATCTCCGGTTTGTTTTAAAGGAGGATTGTCCTCCAGTTCTCGGCTCAATGGCTAACCGAAACACCAATAAACTAAGAACCCATGGCTTTAGTATGAAAACTTGAACTATATGTAATGACATAAAAATGGATCAAGTTCGAGTAAATAGCCAAAATGGTGTATAGTATAGGGATAAGGCTGGGTACCTTATCTTGGGGACAACAATCATGCCCTCAATTACGCAATTAATACAATGCCATTACGACGCTAACCGAACGTCGTCGAGAGAAAGAAATCACTCCTGATGTTATTAATATGACATCGGGAGTGACTCATTCCCAACACCGTATTACAGCATCGGGACTAATTAGATCTATCGACGTTTATCTACAAGGCGTCGGGAGATTATCTCCCGTCGTATAACTCCCGGCAATATAGTTGACGATGTAATTAGCGTCGGAAGATGTTTTCCCGACACTTTTTTAGGGATTACCCGATGGTTTCGATCATCGACAAATACTTTTTTCCTTGTAGTGTGCAATGGAACTTGAACTGCAAATACCATAGAAGGACGTCATATCTTGGTTAAATGTATTAAGATCCTTATATACTATACTACCTATTATGATCGTTATTGTCGTTCATGGGAGGATCAATCCAGCTTTAAATAACCTAAACAATCATGCCCTCAATTGCAAGAAGAGACCAAAAAAGAATCAAGGAATTTATGTAACTTGATATATTAAACGTCCCATCAAGCGTAACAATGTTAAAAATTTGTGTCTCTTGTAGGGAACCCAAACATTTTATTATTGTTGAAAAACTTTCAAGCAATTACTGAAAGAAAACAAGTTAAACCGGAGGAAATAGAGGAAGAAGAAAATAAAACACGAGAATTATAGTGGTTCAATCCTAAGGTAGAAAGAACATCTATCTTTTTCATATTAATCAAGGGTTGAATACACACAAAAATAGAGAGCAACAGTTTGATGGTGGATCCAGCCCATTAAGCAACCATTGCCCAAAACAGCTTCAGTCACAACCCCATGCAGTCAACAACAATCTAATGATCACTGGAGTAGAATGCACAGTCAAAAGCTGAATCTGACTTGGTTAATGCTAACAACATTATAATAACAATTACTTTTTTTTTATTTATTTATTTATTTATTTATTTTTTTTTTTTTTTTTTTGAAGCTCTTTTGTAGGTAAAAGATTTAACCCATCTTTGGAAAAGAAGATCTTTGGAGGAGCAAGCCAGTGCGACCATTCCGTGCACATATAATTTCAAGGATCGTTATTGTAGGTTGGTAATTGGGTCCTTAAACACCACATGTTTAAACCTTATATTTTAGGAAAAAGTTTGTTTTTTTATCTCAAACTTGACAGATTTATCAATTTTAACCCAAAATTTTTAATATCGTCGATGTAAACCTCAAACTTGGTAGGTTGTATCAATTTTAATCCTAAACTTTCAATTTCATCCATTTAAATCTTAAACTTGAATAATTGTATCAATTTACACCCTATAATTCTCTCTCTTTCCTCTTTTCATTCGTTCTTTAAAGAAGTAAGTCCGTGCCACCATCTCATACCCATCAAATTTTTTTTATTTAGCTTAAAATTTTATTTGAACACACATTTTGTACCATTGGTGCAACTTCTTGGGCCTTCCTTTCTCGGCCATGGAGTCGGAATTAGTGAAGATCTTTTTGGACTTCTGATAAATATACTTTGCCATAAGGGAGGCTCTTGTCTTGAAGTTATCATTCATATGTGAAATAAATTTGGGATACTAAATATAACCTTTATAAAAACTACACTTTTCAAAAAAAAAAAATTGAAACCAAAATACCAAAAAAGAGGTATATGTCAAGACAAACAAATTTAAATTTCAAAATCCTCAACGATAATTGACCTGACTTTCCTCTCTAGAAGTCGAAGGTTCGTTCCCCATCTTCACATTTTATATATGAAACGAATAACTTTAAAATAGAGATGAACAATTGAAAACAATATATCTGAATTCTGAAAGGTAATTACAGAAAATACAAAATTCATATACATTTAAGACAAATGCTATAA
Organism: Lagenaria siceraria; assembly: GCA_002890555.2. Taxonomy (NCBI): domain Eukaryota; kingdom Viridiplantae; phylum Streptophyta; class Magnoliopsida; order Cucurbitales; family Cucurbitaceae; genus Lagenaria; species Lagenaria siceraria. The sequence goes on from CM016493.1 coordinate 12,611,364, forward strand.
TAAAAAAAAGTAAAATTAAAATTCACCTATAATTAGTACTTATTAATTAGAAGAAGTTCCATCTTCTTCAAAAGGAAGGCACAATCCCATAGGCAGCATCCGATATCAAGGGGTTGGAGAATTTCCGGTCCATTTGGACCTCGACATCGGTTCTTTTAGCGAACCGGCCCTTGATTCTGGGCCGGGTTTCGGCGTAGGCCTTTCTGGAGGCGTATCGGATGGTCTTCTCGAACTTTCTTGTCTTTTTCTTCTCTCTGTACCTTAGAACTCGGGCTTCTCTGTCCATTGGACTCAGTTGGGTCGCCGGCATTTGAATCGCCGCCGCCGCCTCCGCCGCCGTCGTGCCGGAGAAGAGATCGATTGTCCCTTTTGGTGATCTCATGTTGGAGATTGATATGTCGCTCATGGTTGTTGTTGCTGTTGTTGAATCCGGCACCACCCCGACCTCCATTGATGACACTGATATCTGATATTAATCAACAAAAATAAGAAAAAAAACATCAACGTTTTATATAAATTCATGATTCAATTAAACTCATTACCTTAAAACTTTTTAATTTCTATTTAACGTGCTATTAGTTGGGAAAAAAAACAATTTTAGTATAATAATGACTACGTACTTCAAATCATCCTTAATAATTAAGCTTTTTCTCAATTTATTCCTAATCTTTTAACTATTAAACCTTTTTTTCTTTCCTAAACTGGCTTGAATTATGAAAACATTTGAAGTAAATAAAAAAATGAAGGTTAAGCTTATAAACACTAGTAGTGAAATTAGTGTATATTAAGTCAAAAATTAAAAATTAAACTTTAATATCATTGTTGATAACATTTGGATTAAGATTTGGTTTTTAGTTTTTTTTTTAATTAAGTTTATTTCTTTTCAATTTCTTATAATATTCGGTATACTTTTTGAAAATTTGCTCTAGCATAGTTTTTAAAATCATTAGTAAAAGATAAGCTAAAAAAATAAGAAAAAGATAAGCTAAAAAAATAAGAAATTCATAGGTGAAATGGGATTTATAGACTTATTTTTTCAAAAACTAAAATCTAAAAATCAAATGGTTACCAACAGAGCTTAAATGATTATCAAATAGAGTCTTGGTTTTTAATTTTTAAAATTAAGCTAATAAACATTAGAATCTCTAATATGTTCTTCAAACCAATATTTAGTTTGGGCTTAGTTACTCTTAATTTTGTTGATAAGTAGGTTGAATAATGTTTTCTGAGTTTTAAATAAGGTCAAATCAAGATGTTAGATCGAATCTTCAACCTCCTAAGAGAAAAATTATAATTAATAACTAGTTACCTTTTAGCTAAGTTGACTTTAACAATTAAAAATATTTTAATAGAGATCGAAAAAGTAAAATTCAACATTTTAAAAGATTAAAGAATGAATCTAACCCTTTAGCAAATTCAACAAACCAAAATGAAAAATTTCCCAAAAATTTTCAAAAAGTTAAAAAATGAAAGTATGTAAGAGAGAGAGAAGAGTTAGGGAGAGTATTACAGCATGGTTGAGGTAGGCATTGTAGGAGTAGGAAGGTTTTGAAGAAGAGTGAAAGAATTCAGAGGCATCAACAAGGCCTCCATAGCTCTGATCCAACAATCCTTGATGTTGTTGATGATGAAGATGATGATGATTCTTATTCCCTTCAAACTGATCAATTGGCACAACACTATCTTCTCCTCCTCCTCCTCCATAGTTATTGTTGTTGTTGTTCTTCAATCCTTCAAACTCATCATCATCCTCATCTCCAAATCCATTATTATTATTCCCATTGAACTCCACAAATTTCAAATATTCATCATCCTCTTCCTCCTCATCTTCTCCACCTAACAAAAACAATTCATTATTGTTGTTTTTGTTGTGGTTGTTCTTTGCTGGATTTATCAGCAGCCAAGAAGCCGCCTCCTCTTCCTCGTTCGACTCTTCCTCTTCTTCTTCCACTCTACCAAATACAGCGACCCCATTGATCGGCACGCGTTGGTGTCGTCGAGCTAGTGGGTTCGCCGAGTGGATCTCTGCATCGCACACCGCGCATAGCGATGCGGCGTCCGCTTTGCAGATGAATTCAGCAGGGGATCTCTCACATGCCTCGCATATTACGGGCCCCCACCCATTGCTGCCACCGCCTCCTCCGCCGTGATATTTGTCTTCTATCTTTAACATATTGCTATTTTCTCTCTATGAGTTGTTTTTCTTTTTGATTTTGTGTTGCTTTTGAGCAGAGAAAGTGGGGGAGGGGTTGTTAACTGTAGATCAGGGGAGAGAACTTGGGAGTGAAAGGGGTTAGAATCCATTTTGCCACGTGGCAATTATTTAGTGGCTGTAAAAAGGTAATGCATTATCTTGTGGCTGCTGATGACTCTCTGGTGGGCCCGCCTATGAATTAGATGTTTCGGTGTAGGCCCTACTCTGAAATTTATTTTTCATTTTGGTATATATGATTTTCAAATGTATGGAACTGTTTGGGATTGTAATGGAATGAATTTTGGTTGTAATGTAATCCAAAATCTATGTTTAGATTAAGCGTTTTGGGTTCAATTTATAATATTAAACTCATTTTGTTCGGACAGTTTTTAACCAAACTCTCTCTTCTACTGTTTTTACATTTCACGATTTCATTTTCATTTCATCTTCGATACCTCATGCATTTCAACACTTTTTTTATTTAGGTATGTGAATTTTGGAAGAAAAAATAAGTAAGACCTGTTGATAAATATTTTATTTTTTATTTTTAAGTTTTGAAAACTAAGCTTATAAACATTTATTTTATCTCTAAATTTCTTGTTGCGTTATCTATATTTTACCAATATTTTTTAAAATTAAGTGTTGAAAACTTAAAACAAAAATACTTTTTAAGAATTTGTGTTATGTTTTTTAAATTTGACTAAGAATTCAACTTTTTTATTTAAGAAAAATACAAACCATCGTAAGAAATTGAGAGAAAATAAGCTTAATTTTTAAAAATTGAATAGTTTTCAAACGAAACCGAATTATTTTTTATTTTTTTGATTTTTGATTTTTATTTTTAGGAAAAGGAATGATCATAGTTAATGTGAGTATGTGTTTAAGCCATGTAGGTTTGAAGGTGAGCACAAATAGATTTAATACAGGAAGTAATAAAATAATGGCTACAAAAAAGTTTAAAAACTAAAACAATCATTTTGAAGTGTATCGACCCTAATTAAAAGTTTAAAGATCAAAATAAGTTTTTAACCAAAATTATTCAACTCGATACCCTAATATATAGCCATCCATGTAGGTCGAAATACTCATTCTACATTTAAATTTCTTACTTTTTTATCTATTTGGCTAAGAATTCAAGTGTTGTACTTAATAAAATTACAAATAATTATAAGAAATTGAGAGAAAATAGACTTGTAAGAAACGGAGAGAAAATAAGCTTATTTTTCAAACATCAAAACTAAAATAGTTACCAAACCGATTTTTAATTAGTATACAAAATCAAATTGTATTTGCATCTAAAATGTAGAAAAATGTAATTAAAAAGTTTAAATCGTCACATGCTCCAGAGTCAATATTATACAAATTTTTACCTTTTCAAATAATTTTTTTTATCCAAACATGTTCATATTACATTATTATTATAAATTTATTTTCATACATTAACTATATATATAATAATTAACACTTTCTTCGCTCCTCAAATAATAGAAAAATACATGGATGCAGTCCGTCTATTAATAATTGAATGACAATGGCAGGTGGCAAAGTTTTGATTTTAACCATTTTCAAATTTATTTATTTTTTTCCTATGTAATTACTCCAAATAATTTCTGGGTTTCCGTCTCAATCTCCATCCCTATCCCCATCCTTTGCCCTTTTGGCTTTTAGGAAGCATTTGGTGGACTAAAAGGTCAGTATTTTGTTTGCGGCTTAGGTTCGCGAGTAGAATTAATTTATAATACTCGCCTTCTCTTGGCCACAAACTACTGGGCCCCACCCAACTTAGATTCGATCAAATATGTGGCAGTTTAGGAACACAATACCGGCGATATCTGACGTGGAAGGCTCAGACAGAAACTTCTTTTTTCTTTTTTTTTTTTAATAAATTATTATTATTATTATCAGATTTTCTTTTTCCAAAAATTTCTTTTTAATATATACACATGAATATAGAAGCGGGACCGACTTTGTAGTTGAACTCTTTAATTTCATTTAGTTTTTTCACCGGTTGCATTTAAGATTTAAAATACCGATCTCGATGAAATATCAAAATCTTAATTTTACGAAAATTTTGATAGAAATATCAATAGGATATCGATTTCAATGAATATTTTTAAAAAATTTATAAAAATAAAAAATAAATTAAATTAGTAAATAAACAATTTATTATTTTCAAATATGTAAACATGTCTTTTATTTATACTATATTTATATTAGTGATAACTTGATGTTTATTTTTCGTATTTTGTGGATTTTTCTACGATAAAATAGAAATATTGATTCATCCCTTATATCGATATCGAACCCGTCGAAACATAGAAATATCAATGAAAATATCGACATATTGATGAAAATTTAATAATATGGTTGTAATAGAATTTTATGTTAAGACCAAACTAAAGATAACTCAGTTGAATACGAATGTGGTAGTAACCACCAGTTCTTTGGTTCAAATCTCTGTCTCCATTTATACTAAAAAAAAATTATATTAGGGAACAAAATTTTATTTAGAATTAAAATTTTAGTCTATAAACTTCTAAATATATATCTATAAATATTTTTTTAACTTTAAAAATAGGGAAATTGTTGTGTATAGAAAAAAAAACAAAACTAATTACAAATATAGAAAAAAGTTCAGCCCATGATAGAAAAATTGCAGCCCACGAAAGAAAAGTGATCAGAATTGTGTTAAATTACCTTGTGCCCTTCACTCAATAAAATGGGCCTAAATATCTGCCCATTTAATCACCATCTTCCACGATTCTTCAACCCGACTTCCTATTCTTCATGCATCGACCCATTTAATGGTCCATCTTTTGATTCACTCTCTTTTGGTTATATCTTGAATGAACTTCTATTAGGGTAGACATATCACAGATAGACACTGATAGAATCTATCAGTGTCTATCTGACTGATAAACTTCTATCAGTGACTATGAATGATAGAAACAAATAGATTACTATCACGTTTTATGAGAGAGTTTGTCTTTCAAAATTCCACAAAAGATGAAGATATAGAATTTATCATTATCACAGATAGACACTGATAGAACTCTATCAGTGTCTGTCTGACTGATAGACTTTTATCAATGACTATGAATGATAGAAACAGATAGATTACGATCCAACAATGTGGATTTTGGTTATATCTTGAATGAACTTCTATTAGGATAATTGATGAACAGATAGACACTGATAGAACTCAATCAGTGTCTATCTGATTGATAGACTTCTATCAGTGACTATGAATGATAGTAACAGATAGATTAGTATCACATTTCAGAGAGTTTATCATTCAAAATTCCACAAAATAAGTTATCATGGTCTATCAAAAATAGAAGTTATCATTATATGTTGAATAAACTCATGTTAGTGTGTACAAATATATATAAAAATAACTTTCATAAATTCTAATATCAATCCATTTGACAACTTTAGTAAAAAAAAAAAAATAGAATCTAACTATCATGATTACATCATTCACTAATTGGCTGAACTTTGCAAGTCCTAGAATTGTGACATTTGCGATTACAACGTTTACATTTTGATGAATTTTTCAATTCACCTATACATAGGATCCTTTGTTTTTTTAGGTCTTTCTGCTTGACGTTTCATAATAAGAGGTATAATTTCATCATTTATAGTCGTCCTCCAATTTGAATGAACCCCAACTGGTTGAACACAGTCGTTATATGTTGATGATAATGTTGTTGAATGATAATAGGTGGATACATAAAAGTAAGTGTCCTCATTATGCTTCCGAAGAACAGCAAGTGCATGAGCACATGGAATTTCAATGAAATCTCATACTCAACAACTACAACTTCCCGACTCCAGGTTCACTATGGATTGTTTATCACCATCTCTTACTTTATATTCATTGTTGTTAATGGATCAACCTAACAAAATAAAATGGAAAGAGTAATTAGTATTAAAAATGTATTAATGATAGACACTGATAGTATAGTATCAGTGTTTATCACTGATACTCACTGATAGTATACTATCATTGATAGATAGAGATAGAACTCTAGCAGTGTCTATCAGTTATAAACAGAGATAGAACTCTATCTATGTCTATCAGTGATAGACAAAGATAGAACTCTATCTATCTCTATTAATGATGGGTTCGAGATAAAGTTGTCTTGAAGGAGATTATAAACAAAATTAACTAATCAAATAGGAAGAAAATTATATAAATACAAACACAAAAATACAAAAAAAACCTAAAACCTAAAAAAGTTATATATAGTACCTATAAGAATCTGTCAAGATATAGAATGTGATAGAATTCTATCATAGAACTGTATAACAATCTATCTCTCAAATAGACAATGATAGAGTTCTATCAGTGTCTATTTGTGAACAGATAGACACTCATAGAACTCTATCAGTATCTATCACAAAATTTTTGTTGCACTGTTTTATCGAGCACATTATATGTTGAATAAACTTCATTGTTATAAATAGATAGATAGTGATAGAGCCCTATTACCTTATATTAGTAAGATAAGAGTTTGAAGTGGACAAAAATAGAGAACAAAAATAAAGAACACATTTAAGTTAAATTCCTCTCTATCAAAGATAGACTGTGATAGAGTTATATCACATTCTATCTAGAGATGACTTCAACTTGAAAACCTAATAAAACTTGAAAGAAAAGGAAAATAATCATTACAGGTGAAAGAAAAAAAAAAGAAAAAATCTTGTAAAACTTACAAAAAAAAAAAAACAACAATTATAATAATTTTAAAAATTACAAAATGAATTCATCATAATCATTAATGATTTAGGACAAAATCGAAATCAGAAATTCAAATTAATGCATAAATACGAACGATTAAGACAAGAAGATCTGAAGAAGAAGAAGAAGAAGAAGATGTGAAGGAAAGAAGAAGTTTTGAAGAAGAAGAAGAAGAAGAAGAAGAAGACAATATCGGCGCGCGCGAAGCTCAAATAATGAGAGGGGTATGTTAGGAATTTTTAAAAAATTATAAACCTATTACCGTGCTTTTCTATTTCCCAACATTTTTTTATATGTGTAATTAGTTTTGTTTTTTTTTTCCTATTTATGAAAAGACCCCTTAAAAATATATAGTAGGTCATGAATTCTCAATTTGTGCCTAATATGTAGTATCGAAAACTTATTTGTAAAATATTGTATCTATTGACTACAAAAATAAATATTTAAGGTTCAATCAGAAATAAAAATAATTTTATGTAAAAAAAATGTTAATTTCTTAACATTTCTAATAGTTTATGAGAATTATCATATAAAAAATTGAAAGCTTGCATATTTGTTAGACATTTTTTTTTAAGAATATCTATTATACATATTTTAGGGACTTTTTATTGTTAAAATTAAAAGTTTAAGGATCTATTTGTCATAGTTTTTAAAATTAAGGAACTAAACTTTAAGTTAACTTGAATGTAATTTAAATACATTGATGTATGATATCTAGATTAAATAATATTTATTTAAAAACCATTATAAACCCTTTGTATAATTATACACCTAAACATATAAACCCAAAATGAAACTTACATATTTATCGAATCTTTTTAAAATAAAACTAAGTTTTTTGATACCATCCATTTTTGTATATTAATATACTAAATTTTCAGAAATATTTGTATACAAATAGGTACATTAGTGTTACAAGAAACTTGTCATCAAGTTAGAATTTTAATAATGTATAAATATATATTGAAAATTTTAAACAATAAAAATTAATTAAAATTAAAAACAAAAAAAAGCAACGCTTCATGGCACGCTCGAGAACTCGGGACTACTCCGGAATTAGTCCCCCTCCCAACCACTAAAGCAAACACAATTTGAACTTCGATAACAAGAATTTGTATATATTAAAAAATAGCTACATATTTTTATATTTAATAAAAAAAATTATATGCATGTGTATAAAACGTCACGATGTGAGGGGAGGACGTGCCTCCCTAACTCTTTCATAGATCTGCCCTGTGATAAGTTATTGAACTCTAGGTGGTACTAGTCTTTATAATTATATTTAATGTTGTTGAAGCTCATATTGTTTTTCTAGTACTTATACTATTAAAATAGTGACATACTTTAATGGCCAATTTTTTAAAGTTATTTTTTAGTACAATAAGTGGAAATATAGGGTCGTTTGCGGCAGTGGCAGATTCAAGATTTTATTTAGGGGGTACAAGTTCATTTAAATATAATTTTAGAGGCATCGATATAATATTAAAATCATATAATATCACTAAAACGAGCATAACTAACTAGCATACGAACAGTTGCAGATCCAAATTTTTTTGTTAGTGTACAACTTTTTATAAGGTTAAAAATTTAGCCAATTGACTTTTAAATTTGTGTCATATATAGTTTTCAAACTTTAAAAAATATATACTAGATCATCAACATCTCGATTTATGTGTCTAATACATGGCACCAAACATTTTTTTCTTTCTAAAAAAGGCAATGTAACTATTGGCTACAAAATTGAAAATGTAAGGTTCAATTAGAAACAAAATTAATTTTTTTTGTCTAATACGACGGTTAATAAGGGACTTATTAGAGTTAAAATTGATAGTTTAAATATTTAAAAGTCATAATTTTAAAAATTAAAGATTAAATTTCTACTACCTTTAATGTAATTTAAAAATAATGGTAAAGTAAATAACAAATAAAAAATTTATATGAGAAAACGATATTTATATATATGCCTCAATTTTCAAAAACTAAAATTCAATAATCAAATACTTACCAGACGAGCCTACAATTTTAAAAATATTTTTTATTTAAACAAATACACATATGTGAGAGAAAATAGAAATGGAGTTAAGTTTTTCTAGTATTAAAATTATACATAGGAAAATTTGTATATACTGTTTTAGACAAAATTGGTTAATATAATAATAAAAAAATAAACACCATACAACCACCGAAGCAACCACCATATTTACAACAAAGCAGCACGCGTTAATATATATTTGAAATATAAAAAATATATATATAAAACGACACGATGTAAGGGACACGTGCCCCTAACCTCTTCATAGATCCACCCATTTGGAGTACCAATTTGGAATAGGTAGAGTGAGTTATAATAGTCCATCAACATATTTTAATGATCAATTCTTCAAAGTTCTTTTTTAGTACAATAAGTGGAAACATAAGGTTGTTTTGAGTACCAATTTGGAATAGGTTGAGTAGGTTATAACAGTTCACTCAACGTTTGAAGTGTGTATTTAAAAAATGGAGGGTAAGGGTTATTTTAACCCACGTTTTCTTATAGTACAATAGTTAAAATAATAACTCTCCCTTCCTCTAATATTTCTAATGATTCCACCTGTCAGTGACCAACTCCGACGATCACTTCGGTAGCCAACTCTAAAGAAGACCACCTCAGATGTCCAATTTCGTGGACAAACTGCTTCTAGTGACTAGCTTCATAGCCAACTCCGACAATCACCTCCAACAACCACCTATGCAACTACCTCCGACGATCAATTCATAGTATTTAATAGTCTTCTTTTATAATAATTTGACATTTATAGAAATACTTTAAGTGTGTATAAAGCCAAACAAACTTGTGTATAAAAACACTTTTGAGAAAAGGTAACCAAATACATAATTATTTTTATTTTAAACTAAAAAATGTTTATATGAAAAATGATTTTTTGAAAAACATTTTTCATAGTCAATCCAAACAAGCCCTAATATATAACTTATAATAAAGAAATAAATGGCAATTATAAGAGCTGAAGCTAAAGGTTTTTACATATTGTGAAGAGTTGCAACATTTCTGTAGGATCGGTATGACAACCCTAGATGAGGGTGAATAGAGTTTATTAAAACTAATTAAATCTTTTTTCTAATGTGGACCTAATTAAATACTTTAATTAATACATTTTTTTTTGCTAATAAGTAACTTAAACAATAATTTCATGTAAATAAATTCAACCTAAAGTACTAAAGAAATTAAAACTAACATTTTTAAGCATCTTACTTAATTCTAATAACAAGATTAGTAAATGATATGAAAATTTAAGAACTACCAATCAAAATAAACCATCATAAGCAATTAATTTCATACAATAAAATATAATATTAAATTAGCTGCAAAATTATATAGAAGAGGGATAGAGAAAATGACCCTATAAAATATATAGGGGTTCTGCACAACCCGATCTACATCCACTTCTCCAAGCTTCTTTTGGATATGTTACTACGAACTTGACTCTTTCCGTGACTTAGAGTTGAACAGCTACAATGTTCTTTTTTCGGGTGCAAGAAAAAACTCGATCCTTTCTACGGTTGAGAATCAAACCATTACAAACTCTTGTCATGGGTTCAAGAGTAACCCTTTATAATAGATTTGGAAATGAAGAATAATATGAGAAAAACTCTCTCAAAGAGTAGATTTACAAGTTTGAAGCATTTAATAAAACAATCCTCACAATACAAATATATTTCTCTAGAATTAGATGAAAAGAAGAAAATTGAGAGATTAGAGAGGATAACAATATAATGACGGTTTTTAGTCAATTTGATGATTGTAAAAATGTGAAATTGTTGTTATGTAAATTTGAAGAAGAAAATGAGTTTAAATAGGGGGAGAAGATGTTGAAGTCCAAATTTAATTTTGGACCATTGGATGTTGGTAAAATGAAATCAATATTGGAGATTTAAAAGTAGTAATAATATCAACAATATTTCTTTTTAACAAAATGTATAACTAATATAAACTTCAGCATGTGCTAATTTATTTATTTTTGTTTTAAACTCAAGTAGACATTGGACACAAACACACACACAATCAAGGGTGGATCTATGAAGGGGCCAGGAGAGCACGTGCCCCCCTCAACGGGTGACGTTTTATATTTGTATATATTACTTTTCATTAAATATAAAAAAAATGTTTTTAGTTTATATATTAAATATAATGTTATCTCACAAAGTATAAATAAAAAATTGATGTTACAATGGTTATGAGTGCATGCTATCATCCTCTAGACCAGGGTTCTAGTCTTGTGTTTTGCAAACTTGGTTTTTTTGAAAATATATATTGAAATAGGTTAGGAAACCTAATTCCAATTTAATTTTTCTCATAGATATATAATATACAAATATTTTAATTTTTCTCATAGATATATAATATACAAATATTTTTAAATATTTATAAAATTATTTTACAAAATTTGATTGAATGATTTTTTTCTGAAGGTCAATTCTATAATAATTTGTAATTAGTATTCCTTAATAAAAATAGTATATAAACAATTAATTTAAAATTGCATTTATATGAAGATTAAATTATAAGTTTAGTCTCTAAAATCTAAAAACTGTGACTAATAAATCCATAAACTTTCAATGTTGACTCTAGGTCTCTTAAAAATGTGCAATAAATAATCTATATATTACCCTCAATTTATTTCTAATAGATCTCATAAGTATTAAAAAGGTTTAAGAAGTAACTGTTTTATAAGACAAAAAAAAGTTATGTCTATTTGAACCTTAAATTTTAAATTTTTACAGTATTAATTTTAAAAAGATGTCTAATCATACCTATTAAGCACAAATTAAATTTAATGTCTAATATGACATTTAATTTTTTTAACATAATCTGACATGTAATTGATGTATTAGATGCGAAATTAATATTTTAAGAATTTATTAAACACCAAAAACGAAAATTAAGAAATTTGTCAGACAATTTTTAAGTTTATGGATTATATATAAACACAATACTGTAAATTAACGTGCTAAATGGTCAAACATTATATGCATTTGTGCCCTCTCTCACATGAATTTCTGGATCCGCCAGTGCACACAATATATATATATATATATATATATATACTCATTTAAAAACTCAATAAGAAGCCCTAGATGTATCATTCTTCCAATGTTCTATGTGTCGCCCTTTAAGTGAGTCCAATTTGATGGATAAGCCACCACGTCATCACTCTTGAGTATTTTTCTATTAAGCTTATTTTGGCTATATTTTTTTTTTTTTTTATCTTTGATTTGATTGATTCAAATTGCATTTAAACCATTGTTTTGAGCTCTACCCAATAAACTCTTCAAAATAATAAAATTGTTAGTGAATAAAATCATGTTTGTTATCATCAAAACATTAATTAATTAGTTAGTTAAAATTAATTAAGTTGAAATTAAGGGCTAAAAAGTCAACAATCTCTCCTTTCTGATGATGACAAACAACTCAAGAAAAATGAATTTCAAAGTGGTGTGTGAGATATAATATATGAACTTGAAACACTATCAACACAAATATATATAATATCAATTTACTTGAAAACAATGAAAAATATATTAACTAAAAGAATAAGGAAGCAACACTTCATCACAGAATGGATCTCGAGACTGTTCCTAAATTAGGCCCCCTCCCAACCTCCAAAGTAAACAAATTTTATTTAACCTTGACAACAAAAGTATATATATATATTCAAAACATAGCCACATATTTTTTTTATATATTTAATAAAAATACCATATACATTTATGTAAAACGTCACAATATAAGGGGCATGTGCCTCTAGCCCTTTCATAGTTTCATCTTTGTGATAACATGTTATTGAATTCTAGGTGGTACTGGTCCCTACAATTATATAAAGAATTGTTTCTAAAAAATAATTATTTAATGTTGTTAAAGCTCACACTATTTTTTTTCTGAACTTGATCTTATACTATTAAAACATCAACATATTTGAATGACCAATTTTATAGAGTTCTTTTTTAGTACAAGTGGAAACAGAGGGTTGTTTGGGGTATCAATTTGGAATAGGTTGAGTGGATTATAATAGTCTACTTAGTGTCTGGGACGTGTTTTAAAATATGGAGGGTAAGAATTATTTTAACCTTCGTTTTACCATAGTACAATAGTTAAAATAATCAACTCTCACTCCCTTTAATATTTTTAATGATTCCACTTGTTAGCAACCAACTCCGATGACCAACTCTAACAATCACTTTGATAGCCAACTCCAAAGAAGACCACATAAGCCACCCAATTTCTAGGACAATCACCTCCAGTGACCACCTATTCGACTACCTTAAGCGACTAGTTCGTAGTATTTAATAGTCTTCTTTTATAGCAATTTGACATTAATAGAAACACTTTGAGTATATAGAAAACTGAACAAATTTGAATATAAAAATAATGTTTAGAAAACGTAACAAAAAAACATGAGTGTTTTTATTTTAAACAATTTTTATAAAAAACGTTTAAATGAAAATGATATTTTGAAAAACATTTTCGTAGTTAATCCAAATGAGCCCTAATATATAATTATGATAAAGAAATAAGTGGCAATGGTAAGAGCTGGAGCTAAAGGTTCTTACACGTGGTGAAAGGTTGCAACCCTTCAAACTCCAAGCGGCATTTGGCCATCCAAAAAAAAATAATGAATTTGAAAATTCAGATTTAACCATATCTTTAATGTTAGATCGGTATGGCAACCATAGAGGGCATGAATAAGGTTTAATTAAACTTTTTTTAAGTATACTAAATGTAAACTAATTAAACACCTTTTAAAATAAATTAATAAAAATTCTAATTAATGCTAAATACAAGATTGATAAAAAATTTGGAGAAAGTAAATTCAATCAATCTCACATCTAGAACATGCAACTAAAATTAAATGCAAAAATAATTATGAAAGAGTTAGAAAATAAGATACCTTAATTTTTATAGTGGTTCAGTCAAACTTGACATGTATCCACTTTTTCAAGGGCCTATTGGAATTTTAAATAACAATCTCCTTAGATTTTTTGTACGGACTAGAGCCGAACCACTACCTTGCTCCTTTTATGAGTTTAATAACGAACTCAATCCTTTCAACGGGTTAGGACCAACGGTTAAAATGTTTGGAAGCTTTAAAACACCCACTAAACTCTCTAAAAAGAGTGGATGTACAAATTTGAGCTACACACTTTAATTTTCACAAATACAATAATAATTTTTTTTCTCAAGAATGAGATGAAAATAGTGAAAATTGAGAGCCTAGGGAGAGAACAATGATGATCTTTTTGCTAATTTTGAGGATTGTAAAGTTGTGAAAAGTTGGAAAATTTTTGGAGAAAATGAAGTTTAAAAATATAAGAAAATGAGGTAAAAATAGGATTTAATTTGGGTGATTGGATGGAGTAAAAAAAGTAAAATGAAAAGTGGAGATTAAAAGTGTTAAAGGTATATATCTATAATATATATTTATAGCATATATAAAAGGCTAGATACGGAGATCAAACTTTTTATGCCAATTTTGTACTTTCATTATAAACCTTTCTATTCTTACTTTGGGGGCACTTTAGTCAATTTAATTATTCTCTAATTTCTTTTAAACTAATTTATTAAATTTAGTTATTTCAAATTAATTAATTACAACTCATGATGGTAGTGGTTTAATCTCATTGATAGTATGGTTTAATTTTATGGATGGTAGTGGTTTAAATTAAACATCCATAGTATATTTTTTAATGTAAAATATTTGTTGAAAGTCAAAAGATTATTCATCACTTATCAATTTATGTTTCTTTTGTTGAGAAGCACAAAATATGTATAACTTAATACCTCATAATGTTGGTAACTAATTAAAAATAACTAATTAAAATTTAATCATTAAGTATATATAAAAAATTAAACACATTTTTTAAAGGAATCTAAAGGATTGGGATGTAAAAAAATTTCTCATTTCATTCCCAAGAACTTATAATAATTTTTATTTAATAATAATAATCTTATTTTACTATTCTAAAAATTAGATTATGGAGAGAATATTATTGGACTACTTTGTCACTTCAACGATCTAAGTTTTCTAACATTATTTTTTATTTTAAAGACAAACCTAAATTATCCTTATTAATTTATTTACCTACTTTTTTAATTGTTTCAATATTTGTTATTATTTAATTCAAATTCAAATTAAAATTTACATTAATATAAATTATTTATTATCTTTTCACATTCTCACATCCATATATAACATATACATATTTAAAAGATAAGATGTTAGAATATAAAAAAAAATTATCGAATATGAAAAATAATTATCTCTTTATTTCTATAATTTAATTTCTAAAATTTATGAATTTTACCTTTAAGTATTTTTAATGATGAGATTTCAAAGGTTTTGTAACTTTACCGATTATATATACTTAATAATAATGAAATTTTAAAAGTTGCTAAATTTTATTAGTTAGTTTTTAAAAATAAAGGTCTAACGTACATTGAAATCAATAATTCAAATGACATGCATAAAAAGTAAGAAATGGAAAGGATCTGAAAAAGTTAGAAAATGAAATTTTGAGTATTAAAATTTTTGTTAATTTTATTGATAAAAAGACAAAATTTATGAATTTATTTTATTTATATAGAATATTGATCATTTTTCTGAGTTTTAATCATTTTAAGTTTCTACAACCATATAAATAACTGTTTTTGCAAAATATAACGAACGAGCGTTGGATGCATACTCAGACTCATTTATAAAAATTTATTCTTAATATACGGTAAAATGAAGTGTGAATTCTATCTATGATAATATAATTGGAAATATCATGTGCGTGTTAAGAAAACTAGGGTTATGAGGCTATAAAAGCAATAAAAGGGGCTATTTATTAAAAAAACATATTTTTATGAGAAAAACAGTTAAAAAATATATTAATTCAAATTTGTTTTGAATAATATGATTTTTTATAAAAAAAAATATAAAAAAAATGAGCATTAAGTAAAAGACTTTTATTTCAACTTATACACGTGCATTAATTTTTAACGTTATGAAACACGTGCAACATTCATAGTTCCGACTAGTATTTTAAAAGAGGCAATAATGGGAGATTTTTTCTCTTCCCTTTTTCCCCTTAAAGCGGTTGAGAATTCCTATTTTGCCCTCACAACCCTTCATAATGTTTGCGTAATAATTCCTATTCTGCATTCACCACACTTAAACATATACATCTCCTAGAAAAAGGATATCACACCTTTTCAGCTTGACACAACACTTCATATAATAACTAAACTTAATATAGACACATTCCTTCATATCATAACTACAAATTTTATAGACGTATCCCTTCATGTCATAACTACAAAATTTTCAGAATATAAGTACAAACTTTTTTGTTTTTCTTTGTCCCATCTCCATTTTCAAAAATGTCCTACAAGTTTTATAGAATTTTAGAATAATAGTATTGCAGTTTTCATTCTCCATTTTAAGATGGTTGCAGTCTTCCTCATTATCTTCATTTTGTTGGTTGCTTTTTTTTTTTTTTTTCTCCAGTGGATTTTTGTTGCCACCACCACCCAAGGCTTTCACTTGACAGTGAAGTCTCTTAAGGGAATTCTCTAGGGTTCTTCCATTTGTAATGAAAACTCGGTGAGTTTCTTCTCGCTTAACTTTTTTTTTTTTTTTTTTTTTTTAAGAAAGAGAATAAATGATGTTAGGTAAAAAAGATTGAAAAGATGGAGAAATTTTCAGTATATTATACCATCAAAATTGAAGACGACTAATATAAAGAAATATAGATACAAAAGGGAAGATACATGTATCAAAAAATGACATTGGACAATAATTAACAAAAAAGAAAAAAGAAAAAAAGAAAAAGAAAAAGAAAAAGAAATAAAATAGTACATAATTAACCATGAAATAAAATAAAAAATCAACTTTAATACTATGATTACATTTAGTTTAGAGGTCTTTTCACAAATAGAAAAAAAAAATAAAACTAATTACATATATAGAAAAAAAAAGGAAATACAAAAGTATGGAGTGCACTTTTTTCTATATGTGTAATTATTTTTGTTTTTTTTCTATACACAACAATTTCTCTTTAGCCTTAAGATGAAAAAAAAAACATTTAGTTTGGATTGATAAAATACGCAGGGTTGAGGACTAAAATAATTTTTTACTATATATTTTTTTCTTTTGATATACTAATATAAAAGGAGTTATGAAAGAGGAGAATTTTTATCTTCCTATTTTATCATTCATTTTTAAATAAATATCAAGTACATCCTCAATTTTAATTGATTATACTTTTTTTCTCATTTCTATAGGTTTTTTACTTTTTATTTTTATTTTTTACATGTCTTCTCGTAAGAAGAAAAAATAACGAAAGAGTCATTGTTGAGTAGCAAAGAGAGGAGAGGAAAAAAAAAAAAAAAAAAAAAAAACCAGAATCACACCTTCATATATATATTTGACAATCACTCACATATAATTAAAAACAACTATATGTATATATGTGGTCGTGTATATGTGAGTATATATATAATATATATGTTGGAATATATGCAAGTATATGCTAGTGGTATGTGTGTATATATGGAGGTATATACTAGGCAAGAGTATATATGGATATGTTGCTGTGCAACAATACAATTAAAAAGTAAATCAAAGACCAAAAACGGATGAAAAATAGCTTAAAAAAATAACGAACAAATATATCAAGTATACTTGCAAATAATTAAATATATCGATATGACGAAATTCGTAACAGATATTTACATATGAAAATAAGATTGTTTAAAAATTTATTATTATATAATGTAGTTTTAAGAAATTGAATGAAGAGAATAATAAAACTGTATAATTATAAAAAGATAAACATAAATATAGGCATATAGGCACGATAATAAAAAAATATGCCTCAAATCTAAATCTAAAAAATGACATTTGTGAAAATATGATTTTAAAACAACCCATTTTTTTAAATAATTCATAATAAAAATGGGCAACCAAATAAATAGTCATACCTAGCTAACCAAGGTTTAAAATTTCGATGTTGATGAAAATATCGAAGTCTTAATTTTACATAAATTTCGATGAAAATATAAACAAAATGTTGATTTCGTTGTATATTTATGAAAAAGTTATAAAAACAAAAAATAAAAAAATAAATTAGCAAATAAACACTTTATGAATTTTAAACAAGTTTACATGCCTATTATTTATATTATATTTACATTTTGTTGATTATTTTTTATGTTCATAGATTTTTCTTCAATATAATAGAAATTTTGATTCACACCTCATATCGTTATCGAATCTATAGAAATATGAAAATATCAATAGAAATATCGATATATCAACATAAATTTAATAATATACAAATGCTCATTTGAAAAATGTCCAATCATAAAAATTAATAGAACCTACAAAAATTAATAGGACTAAAATACCCCTCTTTTTCAGGATAGATACGTTTTATATCAAATCAAAAAATATACCAACCAAACCATCTAGAGTCAAACTAACCTAAAATCACGAGGAAGAGGACCTTTCATTTAATTTATTGTCTTCAAAAAGTTATTGTGTTACTGCATATTTTGTAGTATCAAAATATAGGTTAATATTTTAAAGTTAATTAATTACAGAAACTATTCACTAAAAAAGTAAGATTATTGTAATAAAATTATCTTCTTTAAAAAATCATTCCAAATTTGCCTTTTTTAATTATATGATTGAAAGTTTTTCTATAAAATAATTTCTTAATCATATCTTTTTCACTAATCAAATCATAAATGTCACTTGATCTTAATAAGTTATGTAATATGAAGTTAAGAATTTGAATTGTTATAAATTTCAAAATGTTACAATTTTATTCGTGTAGGTTTGCACTTTTAACTTAACTTTTTACTAAATACATACGGTAAATCTATTAATTAATTTAAAAGAATTATAATTAATTAAATTTTACTATTTTTCATCACTTTTAGTTACTAAAAAAAACTCTTATAGTCTTATGTTTTAGTTTAATTTTTATTTGGTCTTTACTTTTCAAAATTTAACACTTCTGTTCCTAAAATTTTAATAATGTTCAATTTTAATTCTTGAGATAACAGGTTATTTTAACCTTGACATGGAAAAAATTTATTCTTAAAAATAAATAATTGATTAATTAAAAAAGCTCAAAAAGTCATCCTCCACAAATGTATCAGACGGTGTTGTCGCTGACTTCTCATCCTCTGTTGCAGGTGTTCTGCCACTCCTTTTCTCCGCCAACCTCCTTTTAACTTCCATCCTTCTCATCAATTTCAATTTCTTCAGAATTAAAGCCAAAACAGCCTCAAAATTAAGAGACTCAAACAAAATTGAAGTCAAAATCTCAAAAAATTAAGGCCCATTTGATAATGTTCTCGTTTATTGTTTCTGTTCTGTTTTTCATTTTTTAAGAAACTGACTTGTTTGATAACTGTTCCCGTTTGTTGTTTCTAAAATTTGAGAAACTACAAAAAGTAGTTTCTTCCTATTCTGTTTCTATTTTATACTATATTGTTTCTTTTATGTATCAAAATTCATCTTTGGCTTGTTGGTAGTCATGCATGCTCATTATACCTTTTCACCTATTGGTTGAGTGTTCAACTTCCAAAATGAACATTTTTATATTTTCTTTATTAATCTTGCTATTTACAAAATTAATTCTACTATATTTATATTTTATTTAAATTTTGAATTTTAAAATTCTCCAATATTTATATTTATATTTATATATTATTTTAATTTTCAATATGTTTATTATTTTTTTACATTTCAAATTTCAACTCCAAAGGTGCGCACTTTGATTTTTTTTATTTTATATTTATTTCCATCTTTTATATTTTATTTATTAATTTTGCTATATTTATATTTTATTTTAATTTTGAATTTAAAAATTCTCCAATAATTAGATCTATATATTATTTTAATTTTTAATTTGTATATTAATTTGTTTTTATAATTCAACTTTTGAGTATTAAAATTTGTCATATGCATGTTTATGTATTATTTTAATTCTAATATTTTTAGTATATATGAAATCGAGTAAAATTTTACATTATATAAATTTTGCTGACTAAGACATTAATTTAGCTTTACTTTAATATTTTACAATCACAAAATTTACATAATAATATAATTAAGTTGGATTTGACTCGACATCACTTAAGACAAATGACTCGAATTAGAGATGACAACGCCGATCAAATTTAGACAACGTATATGAAGGATAGGACGACACAACTTTGTTATTATACTTAGTTGTCATCGAGACTTACTTGTATTAGATGACACAAACTTTTGATAATATCTTTTTCGATGTTTAATGTATGGCATATCTTGTTCTTTTATATTATATTATTACAAAAAAAAAAAAAAAAAAAAACAAGAAACAAGAAAATAGTTATCAAACAAATTTCTGTTTCTATTTCTTTTTTTCAAGAAACAGGAAACATGAATAGTTATCAAACATGTTTCTGTTTCTTGTTCTAAAAAAAAGAAGAAACAAGAAACAAGAAACAGGGAACGAGAAACAAGAAACAAGAAACGGGAACGTTATCAAACGAGCCCTAAGAGACCTAAACAAAATTGGTCCACTCATCTTTCAAATTAACTTTTCGTTAACTATTATGTTATCTCAATAACTGAAATTGAGCATTATTGAAATTTCATTTTAAAAGTAAAAGGGTTAGATTTTAAAACATAAGGATGAAATTAAACCCAAAATTAAAGTCTAAAAGAGTATTTAAAAAGGAAAAATTTATTTTAATAGGTAATCATTACCCATTAAAGTTAAATAAACATTTTTTTACTCTCTTTTCTTCTAGACGTTCTTCCCTCCTTTTTCTCTCGGTATTTTCTTCTTCAGTTTTCCTTTCTTCGATTCTCCTCTTTTTTCCTCATCTCTCTAATTTGTTTTAATCTCTTCAAATCAAAGTCGTCGGCCCCAACACCACAACAAGTTAACTTTTCATCTTCTCAACAACTACAAAGTTTCCTTAAAAAACCTGACAAAAATCGACCGACTGTTTACTTGCTGTCAATTAGGAGATAAATGTCTACCTAATTTTTCAGACCGAAGAGATCTAACTTTGTAATGATTGTCACCATCCCAATTTATCAAAGTCGTCTCCTTTTCGAATTAGCTTCCGAATACGTATGGAAGTTCATATCATAAGAAAGGAGATTACAGCTAGTTCCAAATCTACTAGTCGTCAATGTTCTTCCACTTCCCTTATCCTTAAACTTCAACACTCCTCCGATCTTCTTATCAAAAATTCGTAATGTAAATTTCTTGTAATTGATGACTCTAATTAGCATTGACCAAAATAGTAGGAAAAGATTTACTATTTTAGGAGGAGAAGAAAATCTAGCACTTAAAATTCACAAATCTAATCTTAATCATAATTTTAAAATGAAAAATAAATAAAGATTAACATTTATAAAAGTTGAAAAAAATTAAGACTAGCAAACTTAAATTGAAAATTAAAATTTAAAGATGACAGATAATAAAAAAAATCAATTTTTTTAACAATATGTAAGGTTAATAGTACAAGCTGTCAGCTCAGCCATGCTAAGTTTAACAACATTAAAGTGGAAGTTAAAACTTAAAGAAGATACATCATATCTTATCTTATACTATATTCAAAAAGGTCATAAGAGAGAATTTTTACTTTCCAATTTTACCCTTCATTTTTTCACAAATGCCCATTATACCTTCCCTTTCGTGATTGTTACGATGACATTTGACACTTCTTTTATGATTTTGCCAAGTCATCACATTGAATCAATCTAGTTTTTCGTAAGTTTTTCTTTAAAAAAATTATAAGTTTCTCGCTTGGGTTCAACCCTTCAAATGCTCGGAAAATGAAAAATAAGAGGATATGAAAAACTGAAGAACACTCTGAAAGAATTTTTTTCTGTATCTTTCTCAGCTGGTGAAGTCGGCTTTATATACGCCTTGAAGGCCAACCAATGCATGTTGGACGAGCGCTTGGCCACAGGCACAAAGAACGTACGCCGAGAAAATGGCGAGGGCACGTAGATCGGTTGACCACATGGTGGATGCGATGAAGAGAAGCCACCAAGCCCACCATGGTCTATCTCCTCACCCCCTTTAAAACATGGGTACCCCTTGGGGCCCAAGCTCAATGCTAAAGGAGGGGTAAATAAAGTGAGATCCCAATGCTTATTTAAGCAAAATGGGATTCTCATCTCTCCCAAAATTTCAATTTTTTTTTTTAAAAACTAATTTTTCACCAACAATTTCCCGCTTGAAAAATTCAAAAAACAGGAAAACATTTTGTTCATCGAGCATTATCAGTATGTATAACACTGTGCATAAGAAAAAATGTCTTACGACTTAAACCTTTACGTAGTGATGATGATTCAGATCTTATTAGAGCAACTATTGGTTTTGAACTCTATCTCTAACAACATCTCACACACAGCATTACTAGGGTGTAGTTCTAAAGTTCATGTTTTAAGGTCATGCACGTGTATCCCAATTTAGTGAACGCTCTAAAGAATTTGTCTAAAATTCCATAGGAAGTGACTCTCACTTCCACATTCACATAGGTGAGTCTATCAGGGGTACTCCTGTAGCTAGGTACTCCACTTGACATCAAGTATAGATCTCATTAAGAACTAAGTTCAACCTTTCTTACGCTTCATGATATCATGCTAAGACTCTAGGTCATAAAAAGGGAACTCTATGTTTGTTTTTGCATGATTCACTTCATATCACTTGTGATAAGTTATTACCCTTCGAACTTGTTTCTTAGGATCTCCAATCTACAGGTTGGGTTTTCCTCACTAGTGATTCATCTTTCTTTAGGCATGAGTCACATCCTTTGCAAGGTTTTGAAAACCTTCTCTTTGGCCAGTCCTTTCGTCAAAGGATCTACCAAGTTTTCATCAATCCGTATATGATCCACTCTAACTGCACCAGTAGTGAGGAACTCTCTAATGGTGGTGTGCTTACGACGTATTTGTCGTCTCTTTCCGTTATAATAACGTTTCTAAACTTTTGCGATTACTGCAGTACTATCGCAGTGGATCAAGATGGATGGTACCGATTTTTTCCATAAGGGAATCTCTTATAGCAGACTTCTAAGCCAGCTTGTTTCTTCACTGATTGTTGCCAATGCTATCATCTCTAACTCCATCGTTGACTGAGCTAAGATTGTATGTTTCTTAGACTTCTAGGAAATAGCTCCACCAGCTATGTTGAAGATGTAGCCGCTGGTAGTCTTTGAGTCATTCGAGAGGAAGTTCCAATCAGCATTGCTGTATCCTTCCAGAACAGCGGGAAACTTTAGATAGTGTAATCCTAGGTTCTGGGTTTTCTTTAAATACCTCATAACCTTTTCCACAGCATTCCAATGCTCTATATTAGGTCTGCTTGTAAACCTACATAGTAAACCTACAACATAAGCTATGTCTGGTCTAGTGTAATCACCAGCATATCTAAGACTGCCTATGATGTTCGCATACTCGGATTGGTCAACATTGTCACCAGTGTTCTTGAATAACTTTACACTAGGATCGTAAGGTGTACATGCTGGTTTACATTTAAAGTAATTGTATTTCCTAATGATCTTTTCTATATGGTGTGATTGATCTAAGGAAATTTCCTTTTCAGACCTAGTAACTTTTATGCCTAAGATTACACTTGCTTCTCCTAAGTCTTTCATATCGAAGTTTGCACTCAACATGGATTTTATGTCATTTGTAACATGCAAGTTCGAATCAAAGATTAACAAATCATCTACATACAAACACAGGATTGTGCAAAGAATATTTTCAAACTTATAGTAGATGCATTTGTCACTTTCATTAACCTTGAACCCTTCAGATAATATTAGGTTATCGAATTTCTCATGTCATTGCTTAGGAGCTTGTTTTAGGATATAACAAGACTTATCTAACTTACAAACCATGTTCTCTTGACCATGGACTACGAAATCGTCAGGTTGTTCTATATAAATATCTTCTTCACGTTTACCGTTTAGGAAGGCGGTCTTTACATCCATCTGATGTATAAGGCAGCAAGAGAAAATAACACACGGATTGATGTGATTCTAGTGACAGGAGAGAAGGTGTCAAAGAAATCTATGTTTTCTCTTTGTTTGAAGCCCTTGGCTACTAACCTAGCTTTAAACTTATCTATAGTTCCATCAAGTTTAAGTTTCTTCCTTAGGATCCACTTGCATCCTATGGCTTTGTAGCCCGGGGTAGGTCTACTAAGTGTCAAGTCCTATTTGACTCAAGAGAGTCTATCTCATTATTTATAGATTCTTGCCATAGATTGGCGTCTACAGAGGACAATGCTTCCTTTAGGTCCTTAGAATCTTCTTCTACTTTGAAGGTCTGAAAGTCGTTTCCAAAGTCTTTGACAGTTCTAGTCCTTTTGCTCCTTCTAGGCTCAGAGACGGCTTCCTCAGTCAAGGGAAGACTTCTAACTAGTGGTAGACTACTGGAGCTCGCATCCACTATTTCTAGATTTAAAAGGAAATCTATCCTCAAAGAACTCAACGTCATTTCACTCAATGACCACTTGATTTGTAAGATCATAGAATCTATAGGCTTTATTATTTACGACATAACCTATAAAGACACACTCATAGGCTTTACTGGCAAGTTTTCTCCTTTTAGGGTCAGGAATCCTTACAAAGGCTAGACACCCCCACGTTCTAAAGTAAGTCAAGTTTGGTCTTTTATTCTTAAGTACTTCGTAAGGTGAAGTTGTGTTTTTAGAATTTGGTATTCTATTTAAGACATAACACACGGTGATGATAATTTCACCCTACCAACAAAATGTAGCTCCTGAATTAAGTAGAATAGCAAATACTAGTCCAGCTAGAGTTTTATTCTTCCTTTCAGCTTTGTCGTTCATTTTAGGAGAGTAAGGTGCAGTCTTTCCATGTATTATTCTATGTGAGTTATAGAAATCGTTAAAGTTGTTTGAGTCATACTCAGTTCCCCTATCACTACGAAGTCTCTTAATCTTTCTATTATACTGATTTTCTATTTCATTCACAAACAATTTGAACGCATCAAATACATCACTTTTATTTTTCAGAAAATATATGAACGTAAAATCAGAACAGTCATCAATAAAAGTGATAAAATATCTTTTACTATTTCTAGTTAAGATGCCATCAAATTCACAAAGGTCTGAATGTATTAAATCTAGAGGTTCGGATTTCCTAAGTACAAATTTATGCGAAGTTTTTGTTATTTTAACATGACTACAATATTTGCATTTCTGAAGTTCATTCATGGATAACTTAGGAATCATTTCCAACCTACTCATGTTAATAATTATTTGATTACTAACATGACAAAATCTAGCATGCCAAACATTGAAAGAGCACAATATATACACAGAAGATCTTATTTTATTTATTTCAATATTTAACTTGAACGTGCCTTCAGTTGCGTAATCCTTTCCTACGAAAACATTATTCTTAGTAAGAGTGTACAAGTCTACTCCTATTGTCTGAGTGAAGTTGGCTTTGTTGAGGAGACAGCTCGAGACCAGATTCTTTCTTATTTCGGAGTGTGCAGGACATCCCTCAAGGTAAGTGTCTTTTTTAAGGTAAATTTCACCTCCACCTCGCCAATTCCAGCAACTTTCATTGAGTGGTGATCCCCCAATAGAATATTTTTATCCGTAGTTTCAGTATAGGTTTTAAAGAGACTAAGATCATGACAGACGTGGCGCATCGCGCCTGTGTCTATCCACCACCCCTTAAAACTACCATCACATTTACTTCTGTGATCATGACAACTAACGGTTCTTTTGTCACGCCTGTCCAGCAGGACGATGCCTGTTCCTACAGTTCCTAGCCATATGCCCAGCTTTATTACAGTTTATTGTAAAGGAACTGTACCATTTCTCCTGAGGGGGGTTTCTATTTCTTCTGATTCTGTTGGTTGTTGGATCTGTGATTCTGACCTTTCCTTTTCATTCCCTTGTGCTTTTGGTCAGATTTCACGGCGGCTGGTGTAAGCCCTAAACCGTAACCCTAAATTCTTATGTAATTTCTTAAACTTGGGATTCATTTAAGTAAATCAAAGAAAAGCACAAGGTAAGATAAATTGGTTGAAGGATTTGTTCAACTTTGGTTACATTTTAGGATTAAGTATATTTATTATTATTATTATTGTTATTGTTATTATGTTTAAAAAAAAAGAGAGAGAAAGGAAGAAATTGGGAAGTTCGTGGAATAATTTAAAAAAAAAGAAAGAAAGAAAAGGGAAAAAGAGAAAAGGAGAAGTCGGTGGTGGTACTTAAGAGGAAGTTTCATACATTTCCTTTCATTTTTGGAAAAGCTGAGAAAGAGAGGACCAACCAACCTCACCTGTGATCGGGGAAGACGAGGAGTGAGGGTTTTGTGGTGAGTTTTGGCCGGAGAAGTAGCCGAAAATTGCAAAGTTCCACCTTGGTCTGAAACAGAAGGAAATTCAGGCAACATGTAGTGTTTGGATGATTTCAAGCTGTAGATTTCGAATTTGGAGCTACAAATTTGAGGTTCGTAAGTTAACACATTTTGCTACAACTTTTATCAAGCTGTCCGGAGCTGAAAATGGTTGAAAGTGGATGAAATTGCAGGGGGAAGGCAGTAGATCTCTGGTTTTTGTGGCGGTTTGGACATTTTAAGAGGAGTTAGAGGCTGAAATTGGTAAGGTTAGTTAGCTAATTCTATTTCTAACAACTTTTATGTAGAATGCAAAAATTACAAATGAAGGGATATGAATGATTTCATAGGTGGAACAGAAAGAGTTGCAGAAATCGTGAAGTAAGAGTACCCTCTGGTTTGAGGCGATTTTTGGACAATCCAACGATTTTTAGGTCTTGCTATCTGAAGGTAATTTATACAGGACTTTAAAATGAAGAGTTTGATATAGTCTTCACTTAATTTTGTTACATATTGAGAGAGTTATAAATTTTTGAAGTTGAGCCAAAATTCTGGAAACGGTGAAACAGGGGTAAATCGTGATTCTTAAGCAGCTTCTAATATAAGAACAATTCTGGGCAAACCACGAGCATTTAGGTCTTACACTCTGAAGGTAAGTTGTAGAGGACTTAACTATAAACATTTTTCCATAAATGTCACTTGATTTGGTTAAGAATTGAGGAAGTGAAGATCATTTGAATGAAGGTAAAAATCTGAAAAAAATGCAGGATACTTTTACATGAAATTTCACGAACTAGGAATTTAGGAGAATTTAAAGGAGTTATGAATGATTGCTTGGAGAATTAATAGAGGCTTGGATACGATTTTCAGGTCAAACCAGGATTTGTGACGTGTATAGACCGAGAGGACAAACAACCAACAGTGAGTGACAAAACGTTTTAACAAAGCTTTATTAATTCTTGAATTAAACATGATGCTTCTTTAGGTGATAGTGAGCAATGTTTTATTTAAGTATGATGTGTTATAAGTTCATTTGAGTAAAACATGTTTATGTTTGAAATGATGCATACGAGACAGAGTTTACGGAAAAGCAAGATTTCTCGAGCAATGTTATTTACATGTTTTATGAACCCTATTTCTTTGTAAATAATGTGATTATGCCAAAACTATGTTTTATGCTCGAGGTTGACTAAGAATGATTTATGAGCTTGTATGTGTGACTTGCAAGACATTCTATGCTTCATGTTTCTTAAATATGTTTTGCAAGCTCTTGATTATTGAGCATGTTTTAGTTAAATGATAAGTACCCTATGTAACAATACCTAAGGACATTGAGACGATATCTAGATGAAGATGTAATGATACCTAAAGACATTCAGACGGTATCGAGATAGATGGGACCCTGATATATGAGGACTTCGGTGACGTATCAAGACAGCCCGACGTATATTAGTCCTATGTGCACTCATGAGGGTTTATGATATTACGACGTTAAGAGCGTTGAGCTTGCTCCACCTCAACTAAGGATTTAAGGGTATTATGTTTTTAAATGAGTTCGACGTCTATGAACTATGATCCAAATGAGTAAAGTACTTATGAACTATGATTTAGATGAAAAATACTTAGGAACCATGCTTTTAAAGTTCTATATCTATGAAATGTTTTATGCAAAGAGTTTCATTTACGCTTTGGCAAGCATGAGTTAGTACGAACGTTTTAATAACTCTGTCACTCACTAGACGTATGTCTAACGTTTATCTTCAAAATATTTTCTCTTATTCCCCAGGTAGCAAACGGTTTCTAGGAGCTTGACCTACCCTCGCGAAGTCTCTGCTGCGAATCCTCCCTTAGTTTGTAAATATTAGATTTTGAGTTAATTGGCATGTAGTAGAGGGATGAAAAGCTTAAGTTAGAAGAAGCCTTGTTGTGCAAACTAGCAGATGATTATGTAACCTCTACACCCTATATATGAATATGTTGTGAAGGAATTTCTGTATGCTTGTATAGTTGATGAGCGAGTTAGATATGAACTGTTTATCAGATGTCCAAGCGTACAGGTTGAGTAAACCCCTTGGGTTGCATTGTTTGTATGTTATGAGGAGGATGTCATATATATGAATTTATGTAACTCATGCTCTTTCCCAGGTTTAAAAGGGTAATCTGGGGGAGGGTGTGATAAGTTGGTATCAGAGCATAAGTTCGTGGGAATTTGAGGTTTAAAGGGGAGGCTAGGATCATGCATATAGCTAGGAGCATGTCATAAGTATAATGTCCTAATGTGTGGTATATTATAGGAGTCATGCCCCGAACGCGCAGGCGAGGTAGGCAAGCGAGCATTGGAATACCTGAAGCTACTGGGAGCAGAGATGGAGTTCCAATTTCAGAGGGGGAGTCCAATAACCCTCATGTGCAGACTGAACCCAATATAGAAGAACAGATTTTTAATAGGATAGGCCAGCGTTTGGTTGATAGTGTAGGGTCACTATCTACTGATCTAGAGAGGAAGTTTGGCATCGAGAGACTGAAGGCCTTAAGGGCTACATCTTTTGAGGGTACCACGAATCCTGCAGATGCAGAGGCATGGTTGAATCTGATTGAGAAATGTTTCAGGGTAATGAGGTGGCCTAAGGACTGAAAGGTGGAGTTAGCTGCTTTCCTGCTCCAGAAAGGGGCAGAGGATTGGTGGAGACTCTTCGAGGCTCGAAGAGGTGATGCAGGAGTAATACTTTGGAATGATTTCAGAAAGGCATTCCAAGAGAAGTATTTTCCTAGATCTTACTGTGATGCTAAGATGAATGAGTTTCTAAGGCTTAAGCAGGGTTCTATGACTGTTGCTGAGTATGAAAAAAAGTTTACTGAACTTTCTAGGTATGCATTGAACCTCGTAGTTGACGAGGTAGATCGTTGCAAGAAATTTGAGGAAGGTTTAAGAGTAGAGATCAGAACACCTGTAACGGCTAGTGCTGACTGGGCTGATTTTACTAAATTAGTGGAGGCAGCTATGAGAGTTGAAAAGAGTTTAGCTGAAAAAATAACAGATGCAGGTGAATATAGAGTCGGAGGTCGAGATAGACATGATACCAGGAGATTTACGTTTGGGGTTTAGTAGAAAGGTAGATTTAAACCTCGATATAGTGGGTCATCTGGGTCCAGAGCTGGTTCCGCAAGTGGACCTCAGAGGCGAGATCAGAGACAAGCTACTAGTGAGGCAGGGGTTGGTTCACAAGTGGGACAACCTAGAGAATCCATAGCTAGTTAAGTGAGGAAACCTCTGTGTCCTATATGTGATAAATATCATTTCAGGCAGTGTTTCAGTGGCTCGAATGTTTGTTATAATTGTGGCCAAGCTGGGCATTATAAGAGAGATTGTCCTCAAACTGCAACAGATAGAAGAGATCAAGGAACTGTGTCTCAGGTAGGGAGTCAGGTGAAATCAGGAGGGAATACATGTGAAGGCACTAGTGGTGCCAAGGCCAAGGGGCGAAGCAGGTCTAAACAGCAAGGCAAAGTTTATACTATGACACAGAAGGAAGCTGAGGATACACCTTACGTAATCACAGGTACGATGTTAATTTGTGATTTGCCTATGTATGTATTGATTGATTCTGGTGCTATGCATTCTTTTTTATCTGTTAGACATGCTGAAATGTTAAGTATGAACTTAGAATCTTTGAATGATGATTTAGTAATTAGTACACCTACGGGGGATGTGTTAATAGCCGATTCTGTATGTAGGAACTGTGAAGTAAAATTGGGTAATGTATGTATGTTGATTGATTTAATCCTGTTAGAAGTTCATGAGTTTGATGTGATCATGGGTATGGATGTTTTGACTAAATATCATGCTACTATGGATTGTTATAATAAGGAGGTAGTCTTTAGAAAATCAGGGATGGCTGAAGTTGTGTTTAAAGGTGATAGGAAAGTAGTGTCTACACGTTTGATATCATCCATTAAGGTCAGGAAGTTGTTGACTAAGGTTGTGCAACATATCTAGCTTATGTAGTTGATACTCAGGTTAGGAAGAAAGGACCTGGGGATGTTCCAGTGGTACAATAGTTCCTGGATGTGTTTCCGGAGGAATTGTCAGTGTTACCACCTGATAGGGAAGTAGAGTTTATGATAGATCTGATTCCAGGAACAGCTCCTATTTCTCAGGCACCCTATCGCATGACACCTAAGGAATTGAAAGAATTAAAGATTCAGTTACAGGAACTAGTAGATAAGGGTTATATTCGACCCAGTGTTTCTCCTTCGGGTGCACCAGTTCTGTTTGTTAAGAAGAAAGATGGTACGATGAGGTTATGTATTGATTATCATCAACTCAATAAGGTAACAATACGTAACAAGTATCCTTTACCTCGTATTGATGACCTGTTTGATCAGTTGAAAGGTGCTTCAGTTTTCTCTAAGATTGATTTACGTTCAGGATATCATCAGTTGAAAGTTAGGGAATCAGATGTCCCTAAGACTGCTTTTAGAACCAGGTATAGGCATTATGAATTCCTAGTTATGCCATTTGGATTGACTAATGCTCCTGCAGCATTTATGGACCTAATGAGTCGAGTGTTCCATCCCTACCTGGATCAATTTGTGATTATATTCGTAGATGATATCTTGGTGTATTCAGGGAATAGGGAAAAGCATGTTGAACACCTTAGAATTGTATTGCAGACACTTCGAGAAAAGAAGTTGTATGCTAAGTTCAGTAAATGTGAGTTTTGGCTTGATCAGGTAGTATTTCTTGGTCATGTTGTATCAGCTGAGGGAGTTAGAGTGGATCCTCAGAAGACTGAGGCAGTGGTTAAGTGGGAACGACGCACATAAGTATCCGAAGTCCGTAGTTTCCTTAGTTTAGCAGGATACTACAGGAGATTCGTTGAGGGATTCTCCAAAATAGCATTGTCGTTAACAGAGTTAACCAAGAAAGCTACAAAGTTTGAATGGACAAACAAGTGTGAGTAGAGTTTTCAGGAGTTGAAAGAAAGACTTGTATCAGCACCGGTACTTGCATTACCTACTTCAGGAAAGGAGTTTGAAGTTTACTGTGATGCTTCACATCAAGGTTTGGGATGTGTATTTACGCAAGAACGTAAGGTAATAGCTTATGCCTCGAGACAATTGAAGAAACACAAGCATAACTATCCTACTCATGATCTAGAGCTAGCTGCAGTTGTCTTAGCTCTGAAGATCTGGAGATATTACCTATTTGGAGAGTAGTGTTGTATTTATACTGATCATAAGAGTGTGAAGTACATCTTTGATCAGAAAGAGTTGAACTTGAGACAAAGGAGATGGATGGAATTAATTAAAGATTAGGATTGTACCATTGAATACCATCCAGGGAAAGCTAATGTTGTGGCAGATGCTTTGAGTAGGAAATCAAGACAAGGTAAGGTGAATGCGGCTAGAGTATCCTTGTTAGAGGAATTGATAAGTTCCAAAGCAATGTTAGCCACAAGAGCAACGGGGAGTCTATTAGCACAGTTTCAGGTGAGACCTACTTTGGAACATGAGATTATTAAGAAACAACCTGAAAATCACGAACTTAGAAGAATAGCTAAAGAAATGAGACTTGAGAGACGTTTTGACTTCGCATTTAGACACGATGGTGCGTTGATGAAGGATAACCGATTGTGTATTCCTAATGATAAATCACTAAAGGATGCCATTTTAGAGGAAGCACATAGTTCAGCTTATGTCATGCATCCAGGAAGCACAAAGATGTATAGGACACTGAAAGAACACTATTGGTGGTCAGGTATGAAACGTGAGATTGCTGGATATGTTGATAGATGCTTGATATGTCAACAGGTTAAGCCTGAACGTCAAAGACCAGGAGGGTTGTTGAACCCATTACCCATACCTGAATGGAAGTGGGAGCATGTGACGATGGATTTCCTATTTGGATTACCCCAGACTTCCAATGGATATGATGGCATATGGGTGATTGTAGATAGACTCACGAAGACAGCACGATTCCTACCAATCAAGGTAACATTCACACTTGATAAGCTAGCAAAGTTATATGTTGACAGAATTGTGAGTCAGTATGGAGCACCTATATCTATAGTTTCAGACGTAGATCCAAAGTTTACTTCCAAATTCTGGCCAAGTTTACAGGAAGCCTTAGGTACTAAACTTCATTTCAATACGACTTTTCATCTGCAGACGGATGGCCAGTCAGAGCGAACTATTCAGACATTGGAAGATATGTTGAGGGCTTGTGTTTGACAGTTTAAAGATACCTGGGATGATCGGTTACCTTTGATGGAGTTTGCATAAAACAACAACTACCATTCAAGCATTGGTATGGCACCTTATAAGGCTTTATATGGAAGACGATGTAGAACCCCTGTATGCTGGAATGAAGTGGGGGAAAGGAAACTGTATGGCCCTGTCCAGATGACGTCAGAGAATGTAAGGTTAATCAGAGAAAACCTGAAGATAGCTCGAGACAGACAGAAGAGTTATGCAGACAAACGTCGTAGAGACTTAGAGTTCGAAGTTGGAAATCAAGTATTCTTGGGACTATCGCCCTGGAAAGGGGTAGTATGGTTTGGGAGAAAAGGAAAATTGAGTCCAAGATATATCGGGCCTTATAGGATTCTAGCACGAGTTGGACCAGCAACTTATAAGCTAGAATTGCCAAGAGAGTTATCCAAGTTTCATGATGTGTTTCATGTTTCGATGTTAAGGAAATATATTCCTGATCCATCCCATGTACTCCAAGAACAACCGTTGCAGTTGAAGGAAAACTTTTCCTACGCAGAGATGCCGATACATATTCTAGACAGGAAGGAACAAGTATTGAGGAGAAAAATTGTACCTTTAGTTAAGGTCCAGTGGAGTAATCACGGAGTTGAAGAAGCAACTTGGGAGAATGAAGAACCAGTGAAGATTAAGCATCCTCAACTATTCATCTAAGTTTCACTGAATTTCAGGACGAAATTCCAATAAGGAGGTAGTAATTGGTAAGCCCTAAACCGTAACCCTAAATTCTTATGTAATTTCTTAAACTTGGGATTCATTTAAGTAAATTAAAGATGGAGTAAGAGAATATTAGCAAATCAAAGAAAAGCACAAGAGAAAATAAATTAGTTGAAGGATTTATTCAACTTTGGTTACATTTTATGATTAAGTATATTTATTATTATTATTATTATTATTATTATTGTTATTATGTTTTAAAAAAAAAAGAAAAGAAAAAGGAGAGAAAGGAAGAAATTGGGAAGTTAGTGGAATAATTTAAAAAAAAATAAAGAAAAGGGAAAAAGAGAAATGGGGAAGTCGGTGGTGGTACATAGGAGGAAGTTTCATACATTTCCTTCATTTTTTGGAAAAGCTGAGAGAGAGAGCACTGATCAGCCTCACTTTTGATCGAGGAAGACGAGGAATGAGGGTTTTGTGGTGAGTTTTGGCCAGAGAAGTAGCCGGAAATTGCAAAGTTCCACCTTGGTCTGAAACAGAAGGAAATTCAGGCAACCTGTAGTGTTTGGATGATTTCAAGCTATAGATTTCGAATTTGGAGCTACAAATTTGAGGTTAGTAAGTTAACACATTTTTCTACAACTTTTATGAAGATGGTCGGAGCTGAAAATGGTTGAAAGTGGATGACATTGCAGGGGGAAAACTCGCGACATTATAGAGATCTCTGGTTGTTGTGGCGGTTTGGACTTTATAAGAGGAGTTAGAGGTTGAAATTGGTAAGGTTAGTTAGCTAATTCTATTTCTAACAACTTTTATGTAGAATGCAAAACTTAAAAATGTTGGAAACCTTGTGCACTATGCGTCCAACGTAAGGTGGTCAACGCCTGATGGTCAACGCTTGATACTCAACACCTGGTGGTCAACTCAACGCCTGGTATGCGATGAACTGTGTTGGACGCTTGCTATGTGATGAGTTTGGACGCCTTCTATGGGATGAGTTTGGACGCCTTCTATGCGATGAACTGGACGGGTACTATGAGATGAACCTGCAAAATAAAAGCTCGTGATGGCTGAGTCGCGGAGCTCGCTCTCTTTAAGACGTTTCACGGCTCTGTCCAAGGTGCTTGCAGTTCTTCTTAAATGCCACACCGTCCCGAGGATAAAACAGCCCAGATAATATTATCTCGGTCGAAACTTGCACAAGAATTGATCGGTACTCACACTCTTTCTACGTTGCTCGGTATTCAGAGAGAAAATACTTTTCGTTCTGTTCCTTCAACTGAAGATGGCAGGGCATTTATAGTGCGCGAGGCTCAACGGTCGCATGAGGGACGAGCGCTCGGCCACAGAATGTACGCGACACGGTGAGCGCTCGTCCACACCACGTGCGCCAAAAAAACGGCGCGGATGCGAAGACC
The DNA here is from genome assembly GCA_002890555.2 of Lagenaria siceraria. Lineage (NCBI taxonomy): Eukaryota > Viridiplantae > Streptophyta > Magnoliopsida > Cucurbitales > Cucurbitaceae > Lagenaria > Lagenaria siceraria. Next base: position 12,646,094 of record CM016493.1, read on the forward strand.
ACATGAATGATGCGGTGAGGGGCAAAACCGTAAATTCTAAAAGAGATTTTATTATTTTTATAAAATTAAAATAAAATAATAACAAAAAAATATCTTTATTGCCACCTAACCCCGCCACGCCCGACTGACGGACAGTGGCGGCAGCGCGCATGCGTGTGTGGAGAAGCCACCAAGCCCACCATTGCCTATCTCCTCACACTTTCTAAGACATGGGTACCCCTTGGAGCCCAAGCCCATCACTAAAGGGAATGATAAATAAAGTGAGATCCCAATACTAAACTAAGCAATGTGGGATTCTCACTTTTTCAAAAACTCATTTTTTCCTTTTGTTTAAAAAACTCTTTTTTCAATCTTTTTCACCAATAAAAAAAAATGAAAGGATATGAATGATTTCATAGGTGGAACAGAAAGGGTTGCATAAATCGTAAAGTAAGAGTACCCTCTGGTTGGAGGCAATTTCTGGACAATCCAATGGTTTTTAGGTCTTACTATCTGAAGGTAATTTGTACAGGACTTTAAAATGAAGAGTTTGATACAGACTTCACTTAATTTTGTTACATATTGAGAGAGTTATAAATTTTTAATTTGAGCCGAAATTCTGGAAATAGTGAAACCGAGGTAAATCGTGATTCTTAAGCAGCTTCTGATATAAGAACAATTCTGGGCAAACCACAAGCATTTAGGTCTTACACTCTGAAGGTAAGTTGTAGAGGACTTAACTATGAGGTATTATGTTTTTAAATGAGTACGACGTCTATGAACTATGATCCAAATGAGTAAAGTACTTATGAACTATAATTTAGTTGAAAAATACTTAGGAAACATGCTTTTAAAGTTCTATATCTATTAAATGTTTTATGCAAAGAGTTTCATTTATGCTTTGACAAGCATGAGTCAGTACGAACGTTTTAATAACTCTGTCACTCACTAGACGTATGTCTAACGTTTATCTTCAAAATGTTTTCTCTTATTCCCCAGGTAGCAAACGGTTTCTAGGAGCTTGACCTACCCTCGCGAAGTGTCTACTGCGGATCCTCCCTTAGTTTGTAAATATTAGATTTTGAGTTAATTGGCATGTAGTAGAGGGATGAAAAACTTAAGTTAGAAGAAGCCTTGTTGTGCAAACTAGCAGATGATTATGTAACCTCTACACCTATATATGAATATGTTGTGAAGGGATTTTTGTATGCTTGTATAGTTGATGAGCGAGTTAGATATGAATTGTTTATCAGATGTCCAAGCGTACAGGTTGAGTAAACCCCTTGGGTTGCATTGTTTGTATGTTATGAGGAGGATGTCATATAGATGAATGTATGTAACTCATGCTCTTTCCCAGGTTTAAAAGGGTAATCTAGGGGAGGGTGTGACAGCTGGGGCAGACTTCCTTGGCACAACGTTTACTTCCTCTCTTTGGTCCTGCTTCCGGGCTTCCTTCTCAATCCTCAGACGTGTGATGAGGCTTTCCAAGAAAATTTCTTTGGTCTTGTGCCTTAAGGTATTTTTAAAATCCTTCCAAAACTGGGGCAGTTTGTCAATACTAACAACAACTTGAAATTGTTCATTTAAGGGCATACCTTCGCTTATAATTTTGTGGGCTATCTTCTGCAGTTCATGGGACTTGGCCTCCACAGACTTGTCGTCCGTTATCTGAAACTTCAGGTAATGGTTGACAGTATATTTCTTCGAACCGGCTTCTTCGGTGTCATATTTTTTCTGTAGGGCCTCTCATACTTCTTTTGTAGTCTTCTTCGAGCTGTAATAATCATACGGATTGTCAGTCAAACCATTTCAAATGAAGTTTTTACATAGAAAATTCTTTTCTTCCCAATCGACAGCCTCCTTGATTTGCTCGTTGGTTGGATTTTCTTTTGGGACAACTGGCTTTTCTGTTGTGCACGAGTCAGCGACCTTTTTGATGGTAAGAAAGAACAACATCTTCTGTTTCCACCGTTTGAAGTTCGCCTCTTCGAAGCGGAAAGGCCGGTTGAGGTTATTGGCCATAATATTGTTCTGGGCCATCACAACAATGGCAGACGAAATCATCTTAAAATTGTTGGAACCAATACTTGATATGCATGGAGAAGTTGGACGCCTGACAGTCAACGCCTTGACCTCAATGCACAGAACTCGACGTCTGGTGATCAAAGCCTAATGTTGGATGTCTGGTTCTGAAAACCTGATGCTAGACTTCTAGTTCTGAATGCCTAGTGATGGACGCCTGCAAAACAAAAACTTGTGAAGGTTGAGTCGCAGAACTCGCTCTCTTTAAGTATTTCACGACTCTGTCTAAGGTACAAGCAGTTCAAAATTTGTTGCCACGTCGTCCCTTAGGATAAAACAGCTCGGAAGAAATTATGTCTCGATCGAAACTTGCACAAGTAACAATTAAAATTCTCACACCCTTCAAATGCTCGGAAAATAAAGAATAAGAAGATTTTGAAAAACTGAAGAACACTCTGAAAGAATATTTTTCTGTGTCTCTCTCAACTGGTGAAGCCAACTTTATATACGCTTTGAAGGCCAACCGCGTATGCTGGACGAGAGCTGGACGAGAGCTCGGCCACAGGTGTATAAAACGTGCGCTGAAAAAATGGCGCGATCTCGTAGACCGATTGACCACGCGGTGGACGTGGCGAGGGGAAAAACAATAAATACTATTTTATTTTTTATTTAAAAATAAAATAAAATTTATTTCCACCTCATCAAATGGACAATGACACACGTGTAAGGAGAAGCCACCAAACCCACCATGGTCTATCTCCCAGTCCCTCTAAAACATGGGTATCCCTTGGGGCCGAAGCCCAATGCTAAAGGAGGGGGTAAATAAGGTGAGATCCCAATGATTATTTAAGCAATGTGGGATTCTCACCTCTCCCAAAATGCTACTTGTTGTTTAAAAACCAATTTTTTTCACACATATTGGCAATGGAATACAAGCATCTTCATTGAAGACTACTTTTGCAAGGCATATGATATGCAGCCTCTCAACAAGTTTTTAAATTGAATAGTTATTGAAATTTTTTTTGACAAATTAAAATCAAATATATGTTTGACATGAAATCAAAATTTGAAAGATATGCACTTATTTATTTGTTTTCTTTTTTAAAAAAAACCAGAGTTACTTTTTTGTTTAATACTATATATTGGTGTAAGTATAATATTTTTCCTATCCAATTATGTTTGGAATGACGATAGACAAAGCACAAGCACAAACTATTTCAAATATTAGAATATATCTACCTCAAGATGTATTTTTACATGGACAACTTTATGTTACATAATCAAGAGAAGTTTCAACGTCAATAAAAGAAAGTTCTAATCAAATCACAAGAATATCCAAATTTGTCTTCCATACATACAAGAAAGTTAGTTGTTTACAAAGAGATTTTCCTTTAATCAAGATCCAATGTATTTATACTTAGGTTAAAATGCACTTTTAGTCCCTGAGATTTGGAGTTCATGTCTATTTGGTCCTTAAAATTTTTAAACAAGCACTTCAGTCTCTCACGTTTGCAAAAATGCATCTAAATGGTCCCTATTTTAACTTTAACCTAACAGAATGATGACTAGACCATTATCTACTAATGTGGATGCGATTGACATATCAATTTTAAATGATTGTGTAAAAGTCAATTATGTAATTATTATTTGAGATTTTCATCCATAATTAGGCCTTCCTTATTTATTTTTGTCATGACTGTATTTAATCTCTTTTATTCTTATTAGTAAATATACAAAAATTCTAATAATAGAATATTCCTTGAATATGGTATTAGAGCTTCTCCGTTCTTAACCTAGGCGCCGCCGTCAACCACACCGCTGTCAATCCAGTCAAGCTTCTTCATGGTATCCCTGTTCGTCGGCCTGCTCGTCGATCTGTTCACTGAAAGTAGCGTCTCCGTTCGTGGTGTTGTCTTCAACCGTTGTATCTCCGTCCGTGGTGGTGTCTCCGGTCGTAGTGTCTCTGTTCGTGTTTACTGACAAAGCTGCTCGATCAAGGAATCACCAACCTGTTCGTCTCAGTTCGTCTGATCAGCATCTCAGTTCGCCAGTCAATTTGTTCGTTTCAGTTCGTCCGATTTGTTCAGTTCAATCTGTCCGAGGGTTCAGTCCGAATTCAGCCCAGATTTGGATAGATTCAGTTCAGTCCACCAATTTTGGATCGATTCAGCCTAGCGTCGGTTCAAAATTCGTTCATTTCAGTCAGATCTGATTCAGATCGCTTCTGCCCGGTACTTTGTTTTTCTGTTAAGTGCCAAATTTCGATTCAGATCTGACTCTCAAATATTTTTGGTATTTCGGTGATTTTACTATTTTTGAAACTCGATCTGCTTATGACCTCTTAGTTCCTTTGGTTGATTGTGTGGATTTACTGTGAGTTGTTTACTAATTATTTACTAAGACATTCTTTAATATTTGTGAGTTGTTTGCTAGTGATGGAAAAAGAACATATATTTCGTCCTATTAGCACGATTCTTGATGGGACCAATTATCTTACTTGGGCCCATCAAATGAAAAGTTTTTTAATTGGACGCAAGTTATGGCGCATTGTCACTGGTGATATTACTAAACCAACCAAATTGGCCACAGAGGATGATAATAAGTTTATTGAACGATTAGAAGATTGGGATAGTAAGAATCACCAAATTATCACTTGGCTCGGGAATACATCTATTTCTGCTATTCATGTTCAATTTGATGCTTTGATGATGCTAAGAAATTATGGCATTTTCTGTCTACGCGCTTCAAGTCTATTGGTCTAGCTCATTACTATCAATTACACAGTACACTTGTTAGTCTCAATCAAGATATTGGGCAATCAGTTAATGAGTACTTAGCAACTCTTCAACCCATCTGGACTCAGTTGGATCAAGTCAAAATCAGTCAAGATCATCTTCGACCATTACAACAATTTTGGCTTTAGATGTCAGTTTTGCACTGCCATCGTATATATATGATGGCGGATTACAAATCGCCCTTGTATCCGGTGTCATCTTAGGATATGATGGCGATTGTTTATGATGTCGGTTTGGAATTGACATCATATCAATACCATCATACAGTTACGATGGCAGTTTGTTACGATGTCAGTTTGTAACTGACATCATACCCATGCCATCATATATATACGATGACAGTTTGTTATGATGTCAGTTTGTAATTGACATTGTATGTTTGATGGATGACAGTTGTAAACTGACATTGCTTCAAATTCGAATTGCTTTGTTTATTAGCATATTATTAGAACCCAAATCCTGTACAAAATTGATTCATACAATAATTGTGACCATTGTTTAATTAATTCAATACAATCCACACAAATGTTTCATCAAAACAAACATAATTCCAAAACACAATCAATTGTTTCATTTCATTGATCAATTGACAATCGAGTTCAAATATCACTTCTCTCAGAAAGACTACATAATATTGTTTCAATCTACCAAAAGTATAAAAAAATTGCTTGAAATCTGACTAAATTTCAGAAAAACAACACAATATGACCTTACGACTACCAAAAATTTAAATAAGCGACACAATATGTTGATAAGTGCCACCTTCTATCGTGGTTGTTGTTGTGAAATGATAGTTGACAATCTTCTTACTCAATTGGATGATGTCCGAAAAAGTTGTGCTTTGTCAATCGGGTCCACTACTTTGAACATGTTTCCATAAAGTAGTTCATGCCAAAATCACTCTTAAACACACCTTTTAATCTTGAAGGTAGAACTCAAATCTTTGGCGGCAGTAGGCTCCAACGAGGTTGGAAGCGGAGAGTCCTTGGAGAAATAAGGAGATTGAGGGTTTCTAAACAATAACCACAATGGTTTGCGAATGCGTGAATAAAGGATAAAATTAAGGCCAAAATTAAACTGCCATATGAGAACGATTTAGCCTTTCACAAAATATCTTATTGTGGACATTAAATAAAATCAATTTTGATACCTTTTGATGACGGTCCAAAACTGCCATTGTAATTACATGTGTTGGTGACAGTTATTAACCGTCATTATTGAATAATTTTTTTGCACGCGTTTTTAAAATTCTTTTCACACAATTTTTCACTTTCAGTGGCAGTAGAAAACTGCCATTATAACTTACTCTTTGGTGACGAGTTTCAACCGTCATCATATATGAAATTTAAGTAAATTTCAAAAAAAGTGGCGTGTTTTTCTAGAACTGACATCAAAAAATCAATCTGTCATCGTTTTTAAAATGCAAACTGACATCAAAAGCCAAAATTGTTGTAGTGGACTCATTAAAGTTCTTATGGGACTTCGACCAGAATATGAATCTGTTCGTGCTGCTTTATTACATCGCAGCCCCTTACCTTCACTGGATACTGCAATTCAAGAAATCTTATTTGAAGAAAAACGTCTTGGCATCATTACCTCCAAGCAATCTGAAGTTGTCCTTGCAAGCACTCATCCATATAATACCTCTTGAGCCAACTTTTGTAAAAATTGTAAGCTCTCTGGTCATCAGTTTTTTTATTGTGCTAAAATAGAGTGCAGGTATTGTCACAAGCGTGGTCATATTTTGGAAAATTGTCCCACACGACCACCTCGACCTCTAGGATATCCTACAAAGTCAAAGAACTCCACTAAAACTGGCTCTTCCTCCGTTGCTGTTGCTGCCTCCTCTGATGATCCCTCCCCTCTCAGCCCTCAGATAAGTGATCTCCAGGACTTATTAAAATAGTTAATTTCGTCCACTTCTTCTGCTCTTGCTGTCTCACCAAGTAATCGATGGCTTCTTGATTCTGCATGTTGCAATCATATGACATTTGATATTTCTCTTATGACTGCACCTACTCCTGCAAAATCACTTCCTCCTATTTATGCTGCTGATGGTAACTGTATGACCATATCTCATGTTGGCACTATTGACACTCCCACATTGAACCTTCCCAATACTTATTATGTCCCAAACATGACCTTTAATCTTGCATCAGTAGGACAACTATGAGATCTTGGCTTAACTGTTTCTTTTTCTCCTAATGGTTGTCAGGTTCAGGATTCGCAGACGAAACAGACGATTGGTACGGGTCGCAAAGTGGAAAGATTGTTTGAGCTCACATCACTTCAACTCCCTATTTGTTCGTCCATTTCTGCCTCTGTCACTGACACTGCTATATATCAGTGGCACCTTTGTCTTGGTCATGCTTCTTCTGAAAAAGTTCGTCATTTAATTTCTATTAAAAATTTGCATAATGTTCCCAAGTTTGTTCCTTTTAATTGTTTGAACTGCAAACTTGCAAAACACCCTTCATTATCATTTTCTCAGTCAAACTCTATATGTGATCAGCCTTTTGACTTAATTTACTCTGACATTTGGGGTCCTGCCCCTGTTACTACTGTCAATGGTTATCGCTATTTTGCTTTATTCATTGATGACTACTCTTGTTATACATGGATATATTTTCTTAAAAATCGTTCTTCCTTACCTCAAATTTATATTGATTTTGCTAATATGGTTCGAACTCAATTCTCTCGTACCATTAAAATTCTTCGAACAGATAATGCCGTGGAGTAAAGGACTCCAGTCTCCTTACTTTTCTCACCCAACAGGGCACTCTCATTCAGCGCTGCTGTCTCCATACTTCTCAACAAAACGGGCGAGCAGAATGCAAACATCGACACATTCTGGATTCTGTTTGTGCTCAACTCCTTTTTGCTTCTTGTCTTGAGAAATTTTGGGGTGAGGCTACTCTTACTTCTGTATATACCATCAATCGTCTTCCTTCTTCCGTTCTTCAGAACATCTCTCCATTCGAACGATTATATGGTACTTCTCCTAACTACTCTAATCTTAAAGTTTTTGGTTGTGCATGTTTTGTTCTTCTTCCTCCACATGAACATACAAAATTAGAACCCCGTGCACGCCTATGTTGCTTTCTCGGCTACAGAACCGAACATAAAGGTTTTCGTTGTTGGGATCCTCTCTCCAATAGGCTGCACATCTCCCGTCATGTTACCTTTTGGGAGCATACTATGTTCTCTAGCCTCTCGTCATTTCATAACTCTCTTTCGAGTCATAACCCTTTCTTTACTGATGCTTCCATCGATCTTTTCCCTTCTTGTGAGTCTACTCATAATACTGAGCTTGATCAATCTATACCAACCTCTGCGAACCCGGATCAGTCATCTGTCTCAACTGTCGAACTGGACCCTGCACATGAATCACTTCCTCTTATTCGTCACTCCACTCGGGTAAGGGAAACTCCCACTCATCTCCAAGATTATCATTGTTTTTCCACTATAGTTTCCTTGATTGAACCTACCTCTTATCATGAGGCAAGTACTAACCCTCTATGGCAGCAAGCAATGAATGAAGAACTTCAGGCGTTAGAAAATACACACACATGGGACTAGGTTGATTTATCCCCTGGTAAAACACCCATTGGTTGCAAGTGGATCTATAAATAAAGACACACTCTGATGGTTCTATTGAACGATATAAAGCACGTCTCTTGGCAAAAGGATATTCTCAAGAATATGGCATTGATTATGAAGAGACTTTTGCTCCTGTGGCTCGAATGACATCTGTTCGAAGTCTATTAACTGTTGCAACTACCAAACAGTGGCCTGTTCTTTAGATGGATGTCAAGAATGCCTTCCTCAATGGAACATTATCTGAAGAAGTATATATGAAGCCACCACCGGGTACTTCTCCTCCATCTCAGAAAGTATGTCTACTTCACCGTGCATGATATGGTCTAAAACAGGCCCCTAGAGCTTGGTTTGCGACCTTCAGCTCCACCATCATTCAACTTGGGTATCATTCGAGTCCACATGATACAACACTCTTTACACGCAAAACACCTCACGATATTGTCCTTCTTCTACTATATGTTGATGATATGATTATTACTGGTGATGATCCTCAAGCTAAATCTGACTTACAACATTACCTTGGGGAACACTTTGAGATGAAAGACTTAGGATCACTTAATTACTTTCTTGGTCTTGAGGTCTCAACACGCTCTGATGGTTATTTGTTGTCCCAAGCAAAATATGCCTCTGATCTTTTGGCTCGCTCAGGCATCACTGACTCTGCTACAGCTCCAACACCACTCGACCCTAATGTTCATTTGACTCCATTTGATGGTGTTCCTCTGGAGAATGCTAGTCTGTATCGTCAACTTGTTGGCAGTCTTATTTATCTGACTGTGACTCGTCCAGACATTGCTTATGCTGTTCACATTGTCAGTCAGTTCATGACTGCTCCACGGACCATACATTTTACTATTGTTCTTCGCTATGTCAAGGGTACTCTATGACATGGACTTCAGTACTCTTCTCAGTCATCTCTGGTTTTATCTGGCTACTCTGACGCTGATTGGGCTGGTGATCCGACTGATCGGCGCTCTACCACAGGCTACTGTTTTTATTTAGGTGACTCTCTTATTTCTTGGCAAAGTAAGAAACAGAGTGTTGTCTCTCGTTCCAGCACTGAGTCTGAATTTCGTGCACTTGCTGATGCCACTTCAGAATTATTATGGCTCTGATGGCTTCTTGCTGATATGGGAGTTGCTCAACAGTCTGCCACTATACTTCACTGTGAAAATCGAAGTGCCATTCAGATTGCTCATAATGATGTCTTCCATGAGCGCATCAAGCATATTGAAAATGACTGTCACTTTGTTCATCATCATCTCTTGAGTAACACTCTCCAATTAAGATCCATCTCTACTACTGAACAACCAGCTGATATCTTCACCAAAGCATTGTCATCTGGTCGCTTCAATCAATTGCTTAACAAACTCAAGTTGGTTGCCACTCTACCACCTTGAGTTTGAGGGAGGGTGTAAACGTCAATTATGTAATTAGATATTATTATTTGAGATTTTCATCCATAATTAGGCCTTCCTTATTTATTTTTGTCATGACTGTATTTAATCTCTTTTATTCTTATTAGTAAATATACATAAATTTTAATAATAGAATATTCCTTGAACAGATTGTTTGGCAAATAAACTAGAAAATTAATTAAAAAAATGGTTTTTACCTTTTCCAGCCAACCAAATGTCACAAGCCGCTGATTTGCGCCGCCCTACAATCTCCTATTTCGCCGCTAGTAGCACCATTTCTATGTATATTCAGTTCTCTTTCGATCTCTCCATTTGTGAATTATTGATCTCATTATTGGAAGGGTCACGATAGAAGCCCCCATTAGTTTCTACCACCTCCATATTCAATTTTTTTTTAATTATTTTGGAATATTAATTTGTTGCCTCTGGATCAATTATTTGGAGGGCTTGATTTTGCAATCTAGTTCCAAATCTTTAGTTTCATGACCTCAAGGTTGGTCATGAATACATTTTTCCCTTTTATTTAAGTTCAATGGCCAGTTTAGTAATCAAGTTATGTAAATCTCTAATTGGTAATTGAGAATTTTGATAAATTTCTTCATCTCATGGTGATGAAACAAAGGTTGCAACGATAGATGGTTGGTGTTTACATTCAAGTTCATCTTTTGAAGTGTAAACATGAGTTAGGGCACATGGGAGGGTAAGAATTATTTTAACCTTTTAGATATATTTAGACTTTTTTTAAGTTATTATGGTCTAGTCATCATTCCTGTCAAGTCAAAGTTAAATTAGGAACCATTTACAAACATTTTGCTAACGTGAGGGACTAAATGACCTGTTTTAAAACTTTATAGACCAAATAAACATGAATTCTAAACTTTAAGGACCAAAAGTACATTTTTCTTTAATACTTATTTAATTTATTTTTTTAGAAATCAAGGTATATATTTTTTATGAAATATATGTTTTATTTTTTCTCAAGAACCACCGAAGAGCTATCCCATAGGGTAATAAGTTAGCTTCTTATATCGCTTTTGTATCAATTTTATTTCACAAATTTTTTTCCAGTTGTATCATATGAATTTTAATTTGATTCATCCATCTATTTTTTTATATATTTTTCTTCTTCTTTACTATTAAATATTATTTCACCTATTAAAAATTTAAACGACATTCACTCAAAAATATATTCTACCTTTAAAAATAATATCTCCAAAATTTTCAACCACACCCATCCGGTAACAAGAAATATTTAGTTTGGAGCACTTTTTCTTTTTTTTGAATTACTTCATTTCATGTCAAACTTTTACCGGTTAGAATCAATTAATATTCAATCAAAATCTAAATTTTATCGTAAAAATTCATGTAATAAAATTTTTAAGCCACGTGCCATGTACGTGTCTTTCAACTATTAATTAATAGAAATGCAATTGTGTGTCGTGTAAAAAAGGATAAAACTGGAAAACATAAAAAGTCAACTTGAAGTTGAAATTTTTTTTAAAAAATTACATACCTCAATCATTTTTATTTTTTTTTGTTTATGTTTCAAAAATAGGCTTTAAAATTGGTCATTCTTTACAATTTGGGGGTCTACATAAAAGAGATTAAAAATAGGCCTATATTACGTTGATGTCTTGAACATTTCATTTTTTTGCAAAAAAAAAAAAAAAAAAAAAAAAAAAAAAATCTATTGACCTCCATATTTTCACTAATATCAGTTGCTATTTACAATTTAGTCCTCACCTACGTTATATATATATATATATATATATATATATATATATATATATAAACCTAGGTTTTTTGTGTATCCTCTCTCCCCCATGCATAGTTTAGGGTTTCATACCCATCTACCCATTGATATTACTTTTTATAGAAAAAAAAATGAAGTTTTGTTGGACCCCATTTCTTTCTTCCTCCTATCCCTTTTTCTTCTTCTCATCTTCTTCTTTCTCCTTTCTTCATCCTCTCTCTTTTTCTTCTTCCCAGTGCCATGAGTTGCAGGTGGCTGGCGACGGTGGCAAGATGGTCAGTTTAGTGAACGATGGTGATGCAATGGCTGGCGATGGTGGCTAGCGAGAGATGAACGACGATGGCGCTGTGGTTGACGGTTATGGAGGTTGCCAAAGAATTTGAAATTAACAGAGACAAAATATTTGGGAAGCTCAGTACAATTTTATTTACCAGCCTCATCTATATATACAACATACACAAAATAGCGAAAAACAGAAAATAAGAGAAATCTTGGGAGAGTGGAGAAAATGGGAAAGTTCACAACATTACAGAGGAAAAATAGGGAGCAGTTGTTGACTCTAATAATAGGCAAGATCTTTAAGCCAAGTCATCTAACGTCAATAAAAAATAGTAAGATAAAATCTGCAATTTAGTGAGTTAGTTTAACACCGACAATGAACGGTAATGCTGTGGTGGGCGAATCTGGGCAGCGAAGCGTGCAGATCTAGTAGGTCAAAGGCATAGCTAGGCACAGATCTAAGGCTAGGTAGGTTGGGTTTATTTTAAATAATCCATATATATCAAGGTTTATTTCAAAAAAATCCATATATATATGGTCGATCTAGTATGAGGTTGAAAATGGATAAATAGTGGATCTGAGTGTATTTGTATATTTTGTTTAGAGATGTCCACTTTTCCTACAGGGACGGGGCCCCTGGGGACTCGCCCCGGGGCCTCGTCCCGAATGGGGTGGGGATTCCCCATTTAGGTGGGGAATAGGGGAGGGAGTGGAGGGAGTGGAGAAATTTTTTTTTCGAAAACTAAATGGGCAGGGGGAAGGGGATGAGGAATGCATTCCCCACCCTCGCCCCCCCCCCCCCCCCACCCCGTTCTCCGTCCCCTCCCCCGTTAAGCTTTTTCTTATATTTATTATAGTAATTAATGTTATGTTTTATTTTTATTTTATAAATATTATATTTAATTTTCAAGATTTATTGTTTAATAGTCAAAATTATGAATATGTTTGAATTAGTGTAAAGAAATGGTATGTCTGAGTTTTAATAAATTTATATTATATATATGAATAATTTGATAGATACTTATTTTCTTCAACTTGAAAATTTTGAGTAATTTCTCTTTAAATTCTAATTGTCCATGTAGAACTAATCATATAAAAGTTAACCATTTAATTTAAACTTTTCCATAATAGTGATTTGTTTTAATTGATTTTTTTTAAACAAATCAAACGAAAAAAAAAATTTCGCAAGAACCCGATCTCCCCGAATTTCCCACGCGGAATCTCCACCCCAATCTCTGTGGGGAATTCGGAGGAGACGGAGAATGAAATGGGGAATGGGGATGGGAGTGGGGAAAAAGTCATCCCCGCCCCATGGACATCTCTAATTTTGTTTTCATTTTCAATGGTAAATATATCTAGATAAGGTTGCAATACCGTCTACCATTATTGTTTTAATATATATTGTTGTTTAAATATAGTTAGTATGCGATATTCTACTGTATATTGTAAATTCACACAATTTTTCCGTACAATATATATCAAATATACATAATATTGAACTATACGAATTTTGTTTGTATTTTAAATAATTTGATCTAATTTGTAGCATATAATATGAGGTATATATTTGCAAAATAACTAAAATATACGTGGGTATATATGAAAAAGTATTAAAAATATATAGCTCATTAGAAACGAGACTAATTAACGTGATATATTCCATCGTTCTAACATATATTTAAAAATAACCATTTTCTAAATTAATGACGAAATTAGAAACAATTAAATTTGGGATAATTAAAAGTTACAGGTGTCCTAAATTGACATTGAAGTTATAAATTGGCAAATTCTGATGGTGGCACGTATTTTCATCTTCATTATCGGATCAAATTAATTATTTTTTGTTTAATTAATTATTAACGTTTGGGCTAAAGTTCAATTGAGTCTATTTTGAGTCTAGAAATAGACTCAATTTGGCCCAAAGACCAACAAATCCCCAAATCCAATTAGTTGGCCCCAAGGGCCAGGTCCATAGACCAGCCAAGCCCAAGCCCACAAAGTCCACCTGAGAACTCTATAAATAGAGAAGTTCTCTTTCATTTGAAATGTTCAGAAAATTTACACTCAAAGAGCCTAGAGAGAATTCTTCCTACAATCAGAAGACTCCCTAACTCCTGAAGCTGAATCACACTTAAAGACTGAAGTTCAACTTCAAGAACATCTACGCGTTTCGCTTCTATGCATCAAGCGCACACATTCAGCTGAGAGAGAATCAGAGGATTAAGTACTAGAGATCGAACCACATTCACATCAAATCTACATAAACACAAGTTCAACTCCACGAAACACGTTTCTTCGGAAACCTAGTGAGAACAAATTGGCATGCCCAGTGGGACCTCTCTACCTCTCATCTCTCTCAACAATTGATCGATCGGGCGTATTTAAATGATAAAAATGATAAGAATTATAGAATGGGTAAGGTCTACGTGCAAGCATACACGATCGATGAAGTAATAAACTTGGAGTATTCCAAGTGTCGAATCCAAAGGACTAGATTGAGTTTAAATTTATTATGACAATGGACCAATGTAACCAGGGTAACCAAAGAAAAAATTAGACTAACAATGAATTACACATGGACAGGAAACTACACCTATTTTGTCTTGTGTCAAGTTCCTTTAGGAGTTCTAAGCAGCTAATGCCTAATGTTTCCATGGTTAGCTAGATCTTAGATTAAATCAAGTTCAATTCCTTTATCCTATGATATCCCTTATTTCTAAGGTAACATGATCATCCTATGTCTAGGCTCTTAGTCCTATATCCTTTTGTGAAATCCGCTTATACCCTAACCTTTTCAGCATTAGAGCTCCGCTAGATTGTTAAATCAAATGGTCAGTTTAATTTACCGATTTTATCTTTTAAAATCAACAAAGAGAATGTAATTACACAAAGTGGTGTGAAGCATTACATAACCTAAGCCATAACAACCCTAAGGCTTTCACATTGTTAAACGCCTAAAGATATTTAGCTCATGACTTTTGATAAAATAATCATTTTTAATAAATCATAAACCATAGCTAAATATAACGTTTGATTGGTAGAAATTAAAATAGAAATAACAAGAAAATAATAACGCTAGAAAATAAATACAACTCAAGAAAACTTAGGAAAGTCTTCAAGTAATAAGTCTTTCCCTAGGACGATTTCTCTCTCAAGGAAGAATCTTGCTACACACACTTCTGTGGAAGAGAAATCCTAGAGCCGCTACGCCTTAGAGGAACTTTCGTTCTTCTGACTTGAACTTAGAAAAGAATCCCAAAGTGCTGAAAATTTGACAGTAAAATGGAGAAGAAAATGGTGAATTCGGCGGTGGTGAGTTGTTCTTTTGAAGACGGAGGCTTTTCTCGCCTTTTATAGGCCCCAAATCTGTTAAGGAGGGCCGAGATTTGCGTTCTGAAGATTCACCAGGCAGAACCGAAGATTTTTAGCCAAGAAAATCGCAACTGATCTGGGCATAATCGAATCTAAAAAATTAAGGCTCGATAGTGCTGGTACATCACTTGCTGCTGTGGGTCCATCACATGAAAAATAGCCAGAAACCTGTCAAAAACGTACCAGATCTGCATTAAATCCGCAAAAATCATCTTTTATGCAAAATTAGTTCTCATTAAGCTCATTTAAACATATTAAGAACAAATTTGGGATAAAAGTCATGCAAGAGTTCATTTTCACATTAAAAACGCTAAAATAAAGGCCTAATTTCATGCATTTCAGAGCATGAATCACACTCCCAAACTTGAATCTTTTCTTGTCCTCAAGAAAAAAACTATAATTCAGTTCACCACATTCCAAAACATGCATATTCAGATTGATAAATGTAGAGAATATCACTCTCAGAAGGGGTTTCCAATCAAAATACCTTGCATAGCTACAAACTTCTTTAGGATCCGCACAAGAGTTTCATATTACTAAAGGCTCAACTTCTTTTAACTAACCACCCAACATGCCCAACTAGTGAAACCTAAAACATGCCACAACCTTGCCAATCACCAAATTCAACATGGCGTACAAAATTTCTACACCCCCAAACTTATAGCTTTGCTAGGCCTTTTTTTCATGCTATTCTTTTTCTTGTCTAGGATAAACTGGTCATGTCATCCTTACCTTTGTTCCAGCTTGCCACACGGGTGTCATGCGAGTCATTTGACTACGAGCAAGGCTCACATTCTAGACTTCACTCACTTCCCTTACCAACCGTTTTGCTACAAATGAAAATACGGGTGTCATGCTCGCTCCTGACTACTTTGGCTAATTGGGAAGGAGAGTTCTACTCACACTGCATCAACATATACTCCCCCCCTCCCCCCAAACTTAGAATATGCAATGTCCTCATTGCTTGAAAGAGGGAAACTATAAAAAGGAGCAAAACAAGATGGTGATTTGTTGATTGGGATGCAACACGTATGGTTAAGCTCTCCTAGTGTGCTATACTAGAGGTCATGCAGGAGACTAGCCTAAAGATGTTTTGCACAAATAGACAAAAATAAAACTCTTGGTTTTGCATTCCTGTGGAGTTTCTGCAATGATATAAAAAGAAACATTCCCTAATTATCATCATCAACGTTGCACAACAAACCAAATATCAAGCACAACAACCATATCAAATAACCAGTCAACAAAAGAATTTATAATCCAGCAGTTCAAACTAAAACAAACAAAAGAAACTAAAATGTGCTAAAAATAAAGCTAAAAACTAAAATAGTAAAAAGGAAGAATTCTGAGTTAATTTTTCAAAGTAAAGAAACAGGAGAAGGAACACGATACTCCCCTACTGAGAAGGGGTATCATTATCAACTTCTGGATCCTGTTCTTTGTCCATTGGATCGTGAAGAATATGATTTGGGAAGCTAGGGAGGTCAGAATAGCGGCCATGCCTTACAGAACTGAAGAATTGCCTTAATGCCAAGTCTCTTTCTTTTGCATATTTCCAGTAGTCTCAGGACTGTTGCATAAACTGCTCCAGCTGTTCAGTCATATAGCCAACAACAGCTGTGGCATGAACTGAAGGTAAGTTGGCACTTGATGTTTGCTGCGAAGGGCCAGTGGGTACATCATCTGTTGTAGGAGGGTCAGGAACAGAGGTTAAAGGTGCTACAGGAGGGGGTGCTTTGTTGGTAGACGGTTGATCAGGAGGAGGAGGAGTTTGGAGGTGTGAGTCTGATGGTGAATGTGGAGGGATGTCAATCGGCTCTTTCATAGAACTCCCAGATGGAGTTGTCGTTTCAACTGAGGGGGAGGCTGTAGGTGAAGACTTGGTGGATTTGCCTTTGCGGGCCACTATGTTTCCTTGTAGTCTTCTTACTAGGCCCATCTCCACTGCAGGTTTGAGCTTGCAACGCTCCTCTGCAGCATCTACTTCGATCCCAGCTTTGGCAAAAAGCTTCCCAATAAGAGAAGGGAAAAACAATCGCCCCTGGTCCTTGAGCCGCATTCCACCATCTTCTGGTTGATAATCCATCCTAAATTAATAGGTAGGTACTTCCTAATGTTGTGTAGCAGCATCGCCCTCTCCAGAGAAATGGTGTTGTCGTGGGTTGTGGGCATGATGCGATGCTTCAGGAAGTAAAGCCAGGCTGCCAGATGCTCTTTAATATCTCCTGGATTGAGCGTCCTACATCCTGTTGAAGACAGCACCCATTCAACACCAGGCACTCCAATTGTGTTCAAGGCACTCTGCACTTGTGCCTCTGATGGGTTGTACATTCGCATGAAGCTCTCCTCTTCATGATCATCGTGTACCCCATAGACTACGTGATGGCACTGGCAGAAAAGTCTACCTCCACTCCTCACACCTTAGAGATGTCTGTCTTAGCCTTCATCTCCAAGTAGAATTTCCGCCCTAGAGTGATGCTGGTGGTTGATGGCTATTCACACAATCTCTCCCACTTGTAGTAGGCGATGGTTCGTGTGATGTATCGTGGGAACTCCTTCTCTTTTCCTGAGAATCCATTCTCTTCAAAAATCTCCCTCCTCTTCAGCACTGTCATCTTCTTCTCATCCTCCTCACTTTCATCACTCGTAGATGAGAGTATGATCCTGGCAGCACACTTTTTCCTTTGCTTATTTACAGCAGGCTCTTCTGCTATAGCCTTTCGTTTGCTGCCAGCTCGTGTAACTCTACTGGCAATCATTTGTTCAGCCTCCATACTGGTTATAATCTCCTCAACCTCTCTCCAAACATCATCTTCCATTGGCCCTGTCTCTCTATCTGGACTAATAAATTCAAAAGCGCGGGGATTTTCATATGTCGCTGCAGCTGCATCAGTCTGTTGTTGCAACTCTACCTCTTTAGCTTCTTCCCCTTGTCGTGGCAGGTTGCTATAGTCATTTCAGTGTTGTGTTGACCTTCATCAACACCCAGACTTTCTCAACCTCTGGCCTTGTTTTTCTTTCTTCTTCTTCCTCCATCCTTCTTTTTTCTTCATCCCTTCGTTGTTCTTCCTAGTCCTCCACTAGTGCTTTTTCCAACGCCCTTTCCGCTTCCTCGTACCTCTTCCCTTCCCAAAATTGCTGCCTCCATTCTCTTGCTATGCATGCAGCATGTCTCAGCACCCTTCTCCACATCTTACCAGTTAAGAGGTTACCAGTGTCCCTTTCATTAGTCTCAACCGAAACCCTTGAAGTTTGTGAACTCGTACCTGAAACAGACGACTCAAAAATTTTTTATTGCATCTCTTCCTTTTCAACTGTCGTTAATGCTCGTCTCCGACTGGCTCCCATCTCTCGAATCTCTTTCCACCACGCCTCCAAGCGAACTCGAGGTCCATGTGGCCCATGCAAGGTAGCCAGAGCGTCGTCTTTTGGCTGCTGTTGGCTTCCAGATTCTCAATTGTTGGTGGGGCGGTCGGTGGCGGCATTTGCTCCACCGTCTTCTACATTGTCTCCGCAGCGGACGTTTCTTCTTCAAAGAGTCATCGGGCCCTCGGTCGAATGTAGATCTGCTTCTTTGTAGATGAATGGTCGGCCGACGAGGAACTAGGATTTGCTTTCATTTTAGTATGGGAGGTCGAGCGATTGTGCGAGAAGAATCTGAGAAGACGTTCTGCACGAATGAGGGTTCTTCGGAGAGAGCAGAGGGAGCACGCGCAAATTTGGTAGTTCAAAAGTTTTAAGCGTGGAGTAAATGACCTCAAGTCAACCTATTTATAGGGAGTTCTGGCCCACTCATTTCTTTAAATAACTTCACTATCTTATGGAATCTTCTGAACTTATCCTCAGATGTACTCACAACATTCTGCTAATGCGGGCACAATTTTCGCGTCCTTCTCTTTTAATTTAAACTAACACCTCCACACTTAAGTAGAAAATTAAAAAGTTCATATGACTAAACTCCCAGGTAAATTTTTAGGTCGAGGAATTCCCTACGGTCATCTTAAATACCTCTTCCTTTCACAAACCAGCCTAGACGGAGTTTATTCGCAGGCCAATTAACTCATAATTTTTTTTAATGAAATAATTAATAAAAAACTGAATAAATAAAAGAAAAGTAACGTACTTGTACAGGAGGATATCAACTTACTCTATTTCGATAAGGGAAATTAAGGTCTTTCCCTTATTTACCGCTCCTCCCTAGTAAATTTTTACTCTTTGTCCATTTACCTTGAAGATGTTATTATTCTTATATTATAAATTCAGTGCACCATGTGGATAGACTTTCTGAACAATAAAGGGCCTTAACCATCTTGACTTTAGTTTTCTTGGAAATAATCTTAGTCTGTAATTAAACAACAGAAATTGTTGTCCTTCTTCAAACTTAGAGGGCCTAATCCTCTGATCATGATATCTTTTCATCTTCTCTTTGTTTTAACTTTGCATTCTCATAAGCTTGGTATCGCATCTCCTCTAATTCATTTAACTATAACATTCTCTTTTCTTTTTTTTTTTTTGCTAAGCTCATGTCTAAATTCAACTTTTTGATTGCCCAATAGGTTTTATGCTCTAATTCCAATGGCAAATGACAAGCTTTTCCAAACACTATACGATAAGGCGACATACCTAAAGGTGCTTTGAATGCGGTTCTGTGAGCCCATAAAGCTTCATCGAGCCTTAGCGACCAATCCTTTCTTGATGGATCTACTGTCTTCTCAATAATCTCTTTGATCTCTTTGGAGAGCTCAGTCAATCCATTAGTCTGGGAATGATATGCTATGGCCACATGGTGCTTCACATTATACTTCCGCAGCAGATTTGCTATCGTTCTATTTATGAAATGGGTTTCTTCATCACTTATTAAAGCTCTAGGCATTCTGTACGTGCATAAAATATTTTTTAAGAGGAATTTTTGCACAACCTTGGCATTATTAGATGTAGTTGTCACTGCTTCGATCCACTTTGAGACATAGTCTACTGCCATAAGAATATAGGAATTTTCAAATAATGGAGGAAATGGACCCATGAAGTCAATCCCCCAGACATCGAAAATTTCGACTTCAAGGATGTAGTTCATTGGCATTTCGCTGCGAGCCGTTAGGTTTCCTGCCCTCTGACATTTGTCACATTCTTGAGCAAACTTGTGGGCATCCCTGAATAGTGTTGGCCAAAAGTATCCACTCTGCAACACCTTGGTGGCAGTTTTAGTTCCTGCGAAGTGTCTTCCATATGGGGCTGTATGCATGCTTCAAGAATAGGTTGTACTTTTTCTTCAGCAATACATCTTCTCCAAATTTGGTCTAATAATAGAACTTAAGATCATGGAAGAACTTCTGACTTGTGGCTTCTGGTGGAACAATTCATGCAGCGAGGTAGCTAGTGAAATCGGCATACCAAGGGATATTATCAGTTACCAATAGTTGTTCATCAATGAAGGTATCTCTTACTTCTTCTAAGTCTTCATCCTTTATTTTCAGTCTTGACAAGTGGTCGGCTACTTGATTCTCTATACCTTTCCTGTCCACAATTTCTAAATCGAATTCTTGCAGGAGCAAAATCCATCTAATCAATCTCGGCTTTGCGTCTTTCTTTGTAAGCAAATATTTTAATGTCGAATGGTCAGTATGAATAACAACCTTGGTCCCTAATAGATAAGATCTGAACTTATCAAATCCAAATACGACCGCGAGCAACTCATTCTCTATGGTTGTGTAATTCTCGTGTGCTTCTTCATTGTCCTGCTAGCATAGTATATAGGATGAATCACTTTGTTCTTCTTCTACGCCAGCACTGCTCCCATTGCAAAGTCACTGGCGTCACACATTAATTCGAACGGCAATGTCCAATCAGGTTCCGCCATAATAGGAGCTGTTGTTAGAGTTTCCTTCAACTTGCTGAATGCTTCTTCACAGGCTTGATCAAATATAAATGGTCTATCTACTTCCAACAGTCTGTATAGAGGTCTTGCAATTTTTGAAAAATCCTTGATGAATCTTCGATAGAATCCTGCATGGCTTAGAAAGCTTCTCACCTCTGTGATTGATGTGGGCGTAGGAAGTTTTGAGATGAGCTCAACTTTGGCTTTGTCTACTTCTAGCCCATGCTTTGATATCTTATGTCCTATCACGATCCCTTCTGTCACCATAAAGTGACATTTTTCTCAGTTCAAGACCAGATTAGTTTCTTCACATCGCTCCAACACCTGTTCCAGATTTCCTAAACAAATATGAAATGATTATTCATGCACAGAAAAGTCATCCATAAAGACTTCGATCGTATGCCCTACAAATTCTGAAAATATCGCCACCATGCATCTTTGAAATGTGGCAGGAGCGTTGCATAATCCAAATGGCATTCTTCTGAAAGCGAAGGTACCATAGGGACCTGTAAACGTAGTTTTACTCTGGTCCTCAGGAACAATTGTAATCTGGTTGTACCCTGATTAACCATCAAGGAAGCAATAATACTCATTCCCTACTAACTTGTCTAACATCTGGTCAATGAAAGGTAACGAGAAATGATCCTTCTTGGTGGCCTTGTTCAACTTCCTGTAGTCCATGCGTACTCGCCACCCTGTCACTGTTCGCATTAGAATTAATTCATTCTTCTCATTGGCAACTACCACCATGCCTCTTTTCTTTGGCACGCATTGAACTGGACTCACCCATGAGCTGTCTAAAATTGTGTAGATTACACCGGCGTCCAACCATTTGATGATCTCCTTTCGAACAACTTCTTTCATATTTAGATTTAATCGCCTCTGGGTTTGCATAGAATTCTTCGATCCTTCCTCGAGATTGATTGGATGCATGCAAAACGCGGGGTTGATTCCTCTAATGTCTGCGATCGTCCATCCTATTGCATGCTTATGCTTTCCTAGGATCTACAACAGTGACTGCTCATTCTGCTCTGTCAGCTTGGCAGCAATAATGACTGGCAACGTGTTGTATGGGCCTAAGTATGCATACTTCAAATGTGGAGGTAATGGCTTTACCTCAAGCTCAAGAGGCTCTATGATAGATGGTTGTAACGACTTTGACACTTTACATTCCTCCTCGATGTTGGCCATTACTCCTATTGTGGCCACATGTTCTGTTTTTCTTTCAACTTCGTCAGGACGTTCTTCATCCTTATCTTCAAGCACTATATCCTGCACATTAGAAATTAAAACATCAATATCTTCCATGAACGAACATTCGTCCATGTCCCCAGGAAATTTTAAAGCATTAAAACATTAAACGTGATTTTCTAGTCGTTGACTCTCATTGTCAGCTCTCCCTTATGCACATCAATTAAGGTTCTTCCTATCGCTAAGAATGGTTTTCCTAAAATTATAGGTACTTCCCTGTCAGCTTCACAATCCAAGATGATAAAGTCTGCAGGGAACACGAACTTGTCCACTTTGACCAGTACATCTTCAATTTTTTCCATTGATTTTGTTGTCAACCTGTCAATCAACTGTAGTGTCACAATGGTTGGCTTTACTTCCCCAATTCCAAGTTGAGTGAACACTAAATATGGCATCAAGTTGATGCTAGCTCCTAGATCAAATAATGCCCTACCCAAGCTCTGTCCTCCAATGGAACATGGGATGGTGAAACTTCCCGGGTCTTTTAGCTTCGGCGGGATTTTGCTACTAATCAAGGCACTACAGCATTCGGTTAGTGCAACTGTTTCATACTCTGGCAACTTTCTCTTCTTAGATAGGATGTCTTTCAAGAACTTCACGTAGTTAAACATCTCTTCTAGTGCTTCCACTAAAAGAATATTTATGTGTAGCTGCTTCAAGATATCAATGAACTTCTTGAATTGTGTATCCTGATTCATTTTCTTAAGTCCTTGGGGGAAGGGTTTTGGTGGTTGATAGACTAGGACTGCATTTTTTTCTTTCTTCTATTTTATTGATTCAACATTGTCCTTCTTCTTGTCTTCTTCAGCAACCTTTTTCTTCTCCACAGCAGTTGATGTGGTATCCTTTGCATTGCTACTGCTTGTTGACCCTTTCTCTGGACATTGATCTTGAATATCGAACATTCTTGGTCCATCGTACTCTAATCCACTCCTCAATGTGACTGCCTTGTATTGCTCCTTGTCATTCTATTTGGGAGATTTTGTGTTGCTAGGCAAGACTCCTGGGGGTCTGCTCTAAATTTTCTTTGTCAATTGTCCAACCTGCATCTCCAAGTTGTGCAGAGTTGCATCGTTCCTGGCCATGTAATCTTTCAACAGATCAACCATTGTAGGGTTCTTCTCAAGGGGAGGTACTGGTGGTTGTGCTTGCGGCAACTGACGTGGTGCTGTTGGGAATCCTGGTGGTGTTGTCCTTGTGCTCGGATGTGTTGTGCTGGTACTGCTACCTAGTTTTGCCCAAGCGAAGTTTGGATGTGATTTCCACCCCGGATTGTATGTATTAGAATAGGGATCCTAATGATCTTGCACCTTTCGGTAACCTACATAACACACCGACTGGGGGTTATATAAGCATTCACTAGTTAAATGATTAGCAGTACAAAATTTACAAGTTTGTGGATCTGTTTTGACAGCTGCCACTTTCTATAGTCCTATAACCAAATTATGTAACATGTTTCCTATGACCATCAGCTGTTGATTCAGAGATGCGAGTGTATCAACTTCTTGTATCTCTGCTACCGCCTTTGTGTTGGGAGTGTACTCCGTATCTCCCCAATTTTGATTGTTGTTGGCAATGGTATCCATGATCTTTTGTGCTTCATTCGCGGATTTCTTAAGCCATGATGCTCCTGCATACGCGTTCACCATTGTTTTCGAAGCTTGATTTAATCCACTGTAGAACTGTTCCATCACAATGCAAGCTAGGAGTTCGTAATGTGGGCATTTCCATACCAACCTCTAGAATCTAAGCTAAGCTCCATCCACAGATTCTAATGGAGCTTGCCTGAAAGCGAGGATATCACCTCTGTACTTGGCATTCTTGTCGGATGGGAAATATTTTCCTAGAAATTTGTCTACAAGGTTATCCCATGTGGTGATGGAATTAGGCTGCAATGAGTCAAGCCATGCTTCTTCGTCTCCTTGCAAAGAGTAAGGAAATAACTTAAGTCTTAATGCCTCTTCGAAAACACCATTAACTTTAAAAGAGCAACAAATTCTCATAAAAAGTTTGAGATGTTTGTGGGGGTCTTCATTGGGTAATCTGACAAATTGACCAAATGAGTTCAACATCTGAAACATCAACGGTTTCATTTCAAATGTGGGCGCATCTAATGGTCGATCAAGGATGCTAGTGTCCAAAGTTTGAAATGCGGGTGCAACATAGTGTCTAATTGCTCTATCTCTATCATCTGCTATGAAGATGAGGTTTTGTGGGTCTACAGCAGGTTGTTGTCGTGGTTGCTGATCTCCATTTTGTTGAATGTTATTTCGAGGAGGTACAGGAGGATCGTCTCCAAGCGGATCCATTGGAACTGGCTGCACGAATGCGGCTTCCTCAAGATTTACTTGTGCGCTCAACTCTTTCTCCTCTCGACGCTTTCGCCTTTGTTAGTTCTTTCTTTTGCAAAAGGTCCTTTCTATTTTAGGATCTGGCTAAAAAAGGCAAGGCCTTCTTCTCATGCACTACTCATTCAATGTAAGCAACAAAAATAATGAGTTAGATTTTTCCTGAAACAGAGTCAATACGGCCGCATTGATCAATCACAGTCAAATAAATAAAATAAACTACTACTAGTCCCCTGCAACGGCGCCAAAAACTTGATCGACCAAGCGTATATGAATGATAAAAATGATAAGAAATATAGAATGGGCAAGGTCTACGTGCAAGCATACACGATCGATGAAGTAATAACTTGGAGTATTCCAAGTGTCGAATCCCACAAGACTAGATTGAGTTTAAATTTATTATGACTATGGACCAATGTAACCAGGGTAACCAAAGAAAAAGTTTGAAAATTTTTGTGAAAGAAAACTTAAAAACAAATAACAATGGGAGTCAAACAGGGGAAAACAATACTACAACCATTTGGGTATTATGCCTTAGGTGATGTGACTGCATCACACCGAACAATGAATTACACATGGATAGGAAACTACACCTATTCGGTCTTGTGTCAAGTTCCTTTAGGAGTTCTAAGCAGCTAATGCTTAATGTTTCCATGGTTAGCTGAATCTTAGATTAAATCAAGTTCAATTCCTTTATCCTATGGTGCCCCTTATTTCTAAGGTAACATGACCATCCTATGTCTAGGCTCTTAGTCCCATATCCCTTTGTGAAATCCGCTTATACCCTAACCTTCTCAACATTAGAGCTCCGCTAGATCGTTAAATCAAATGGCTAGTTTAACTTACCGATTTTATCTTTTAAAATCAACAAAGAGAATGTGATTACACAAAGTGGTGTGAGCATTACATAACCTAAGCCATAACAACCGTAAGGCTTCACATTGTCAAACCCCTAAAAATATTTAGCTCATGACTTTTGATAAAATAATCATCTTTATTAAATCATAAACCATAGCTACAATATAATGTTTGATTGGTAGAAATTAAAATGGAAAATAACAATAAAACAATAACGCTAGAAAATAAATACAACTCAAGAAAACTTGGGAAAATCCTCATGTAACAAGTCTTTCCCTAGGACGATTCCCCTCTCTCAAAGAAGAGTTTTGCCTTAACACACACTTCTGTGGAAGAGAAATCCTAGAGTCGCTACGCCTTAGAGGAACTTTCGTTCTTAAGACTACTGACTTGAACTTAGAGAAGAAACCCAAGTTGCTGGAAATTTGACAATAAATGGAGAAGAAAGTGGTGAATTTGGCGGTGGTGAGTTGTTCTTCTGAAGACGAGGGGTTTCCTCGCCTTTTATAGGCTCTAAATCTGTTAAGGAGGGTCAAGATTTGCGTTATGAAGATTCACCAGGCAGAATCGAGGATTTTTAGCCAAGAAAATCGCAACTGATCTGGGCAGAATCGTCTGGAAAATTAGGGCTCGACAGTGCTCGTACATCATTTGCTGTTGTGGGCGCATTACGTGAAAAATAGCCAGAAACATGTCAAAAACGTACCAGATCTGCACTAAATTCGCAAAAATCATCTTTTATGCATAATTAGTCCTCATTAAGTTCATTTAAACATATTAAGAACAAATTTAGGATAAAAGTCATGCAAGAGTTCATTTTCACATTAAAAACGCTAAAATAAAGGCCTAATTTCATGCATTTCATAGCATGAATCAACGACCTCGACCTCGACCATGATTATTTGAAGTTACAGCATTTGTTTCAGGGAATGGTGTTGCTCCAGTTGGTCAAGACTCATGGTTTTTCATTAATAGCTTATTATTTTGTTCAACCACAAGAAGACATGATATAAGTTCATAATACATTTTAAAACCTCTTTCTCGATATTGCTGCTGTATGAGCATATTCGAGACATGAAATGTGAAAATTATCTTCTCTAACATATCTTTATCATTAACTTTTTCTCCGCATAACAACAATTTTGAACTAATTTTAAATAATGCGAAATTATATTCACTTACTGATTTAAAATCTTGCAACCTTAGGTGCATCCAATCATAACGAGCTTTAAGACGAATTAGTATTTTTGTATGATCGTTCCTTTCCTTTAAACTTTCCATAGGGACATAGGAATCTTTTACTGTAAGATATTAAATCTTTAGTCCATCATAAAGATGATGTCAAAGGAAAATCATGGTTTTCGTCTTTTCTTGACTAAAACTCATATTTCTTTCTTTAATTGTTTCTCCAAGATTCATGGCATCCTAATGAATTTCAGCATCAAAACACCCATGATAAATAATTGTTACCATTGATATCAAGAGTTAGAAACTTTAATTTATTAAGAATTGTCATGGTAAAACTATAACAAAGAATTGTACTTGTATTAGAAATTTAATAAGCATATCAAACATGCATTCTAAACAAGGTAGGTAATTAGCACATGTTGTATTATGTTTTTAAGGTATATAACCAATATAAATAACATGCTCAATATATATATGTATTGTAAACATGATATTTATATATAAAAATAATAATAATAAACCACATTGTACATAATACAAAATGCAACAAAATTAATACATAGTGATTCAAAATATACATGTCAATGATCAATTAAATACATATCATAATACATAGCAATATATCAATTTTTGTAATTAAATTATCAAGTACTAAAAATTTAGATATGCACATTTTATCCACATATTAATGATAATTCAAATAAATAAATTACAATATATATATTAACTTACAACATGCCCATATATATATATAAATAATGATTAACAACATGTTTAGATAAAAGTGGCCATTTAGATCAATGCTATGAATGACACAAATAAGTACAAGTTTAGGTAAAATAAAAAGAATTACATGAATAAAAGATCTCATAGGGAATGAACAATCATATTATACATAATATATTATTCTCATACATGAATAATAAGATAAAACATAAATTAAATAATACGATAAATTCAATCATAATATTATGTGAATCGAATAATAACTTTAATTTATAAAAATAATATGTTGATATTGCATAAAATAACATGTTGTCAACATTTAAACCATACACAGTGTATATATGATGTATTTGATACATATACACTGTATACATGGAACGTTCATAACACAAAACAAAAGTAAAAACAAAATTAATATGTTTTTTTGCAAATGAAAGTGGTAAAGTCGTGCTAATAACGTATTATAAAATAAGAATAATGCAAAGAACAAAGGAAGAACAAAGGAAGAACAAAAGAAGTCAAGTAGAGAGAATTAGAAAGTAGAGAGAACAATTAGATTCAATTGTGGTATATCTTACAAAGATACCATACACCACTATTTATAGGACATGAGATGATGTATGTTACAATGTAGAATTCAATGGAGGGTGTATGTTACAACATGAAATTCAATGGGAGATTTATGATATTTGGTATAGGTTATAGATATCTACATTTATAATAATATATCACATTTATGACGAATTTATATAATAAAAAATATTAATTAGTAAATGAAAAAACTATCCTTAAAACAACCAAATTAAGTACAAACGAGAATGCAAAGATATACTGTGTTAAAAACAACTTAAATACCCTCAAATACTGTAAGCCCTAAACCTTTTATTACTCTTTCAATTTGTTATGATCAAGTAAAAAGGCCAAGAGGTAAAATTAAGATACTAAGAGAAGAAGGAAAATGCTCATTAATGTGAGTTAATTGGAAAACACCTAAAGGTTGTTTGAGATTTAAGTTACAATCAAGGATCAAGTTAACTACGGTTAAATTACTGCTACTACTACTGCTACTGCTACTGCTATTGCTGCTACTGCTGCTGCTGCTACTACTAATACTACTAAGTAGTGGGATTATTATAAAAGAAAAGGAAAAGAAAACAAAAAAAAAGAGAGAAAAAGGAAGGGGCAGTCAGTGGTGGAGTAGGAAAAAGAAAAAAAGAAAGAAGGATTCGGGACTCATTATTTTCATTCCTTCTTCTTCTTGAAAGGGGAAGACACCGACTACATGTAGGCTTGGCCGGAGAAGACGATTTTTGGTGATTTTCTGGTGGTTCTTGGCCGGAGAGATAGCAAAAATTGGAGGAAAACACCACTCTAGTCTGAAGCAGAAAGGAATTCGAGCAATTAGTGGTATTTGGACGAGTTCAAGCTGTAGAGTTCGATTTTGGAGCTGAAATTTTGAGATTAGTAAGCTGACACAATTATCTACAACTTTTGTGAAGATGACCGGAGCTGAAAATGGTCGAAAATGGATGCCAATTCAGGTAGAATTCAGTAGATAAGAAACCTCGCGAAAATAGAGACATCTCTGGTTTTTGAAGTGGTTTGAGCTTTCTAGGAAGAGATAGAAGCTGAAATTGGTAAGTATAGTTAGCTAATTCAATTTCTAACAACTTTTATGAAGAATAAGAAATCTGAAAACGAGTGGATATAGATGAATATTTAGGTGGAACAGAGAGAAGCTGCAGGAATTGGGAAGAAGATTACCTACTGGTTTGAGGTAATTTCCAAATAATCTAGTGATTTTTAAGTCTTCTTGTCTTCAGGTAAGTTGTAGACGATCATGAAACAAAGAGTTTGATATAAGATTTACTCTGTTTGGTTAAGTATTGAGTAAGTTATGAATTTTTTAAGTGTGGCTGAAATGCTGAAAACTGTGAACAGGGTCAAACCAGAATTTTCGAGTAGCTACTGATCTAAGGGAAATTCTGGACAAACCATACGTTTTTAGATTTTGTACTTTGAAGGTAAATTGTAGAGGACTGTATAATGAAGAGTTTTCCATAAATTTCATTTTATTTGGTTAATAATTGAGGAAGATATGATCAATTAAAATTAATGTGATTTTACTTATGTTTAGACAATTCTTGTTAAGGGTATTATGAACACCATGAATTTAGTGTTTTTGCAAGTGACTATGGCAAAGGCTACAAGCATGTCGAGAACTAACCTAGAGAGATTTAGTATTTTTAGGACAAATAGAGTTAGGAGAAGCCTACAAGCTGTTGTGAGCTAGTCGGCTACAAACCGTGAGTGACAAAACGTTTTCCACAAACTTTTATAAATTCCTGCATTGAGTATGACGTACTATGTGTTAATGAGAAATGTTTTATGTAAGTATGATGTGTTATGAATTACATGAGCTAAGTTAGTTTGAATAAAGTATGTTTAATGCTCAATGTTGACTAAATATGAATTATGAGCCTTGTGTGTATGATTTGTAAGTCATATTATGCACACTGCTTCTTAGATACGTTTCATAAAATCTTGACCATTTAACATGGTTAGTTAAATGATAAATACCCTCTGTAACGATACCTAAGGACATGGAGACGGTATCGAGATGAATATGTAACGATACCTACGGACATGGAGATGGTATCGAGATAAATATGTAACAATACCTAAGGACATGGAGACAGTATCGAGATGAATATGTAACAATACCTAAGGACATGGAGACGGTATCGAGATAGTTGGGCCCTGATATATGAGGACTTCGGCGACATATTAGGAGAGTTCCAAAAATATGTAACGATGCCTAAGGACGTTGAGACGGTATCGAGATAGTTGGGATCCTGTTATATGAGGACTTCGGTGACGTATCAGAACAGCCCTAAATAAATGTATACATATAATTAATATATAAATGTAGATATATATATGTGTTAGCCCTGAATGTTACACATCACAGTAAATGAAGTTACGACGATGAGAGTGTTGAGCTTGCTCCACCTCAACTAAGAATTTAAGAATACTGTGTTCAAATGAGAACGATGTTTATGAATTATGTTTTCAATTGAATAAGCAATGGTAAACTAAGTTTTGAGATGAAAAGTATTTATATACCTATGTTATGAGATGTTTTATACAAAGAATTTCATTTATGCTAGGCAAGCATGTTTTATGTCCTGTCACTCACTAGACGTATGTCTAACGTTTTCTTTCAAATGTTTTTCTTACTCCTCAGGTAGCGATCGGTATCCAGGAGCTTGACCTACCCTCGCAAAGTCTCTGCTGCGGATCCTCCTTTAGTTGTAAATATTAGATTCTTGTGTTGACTGACATATAATAGAGAGTAGAACGCTGGGATTAGAAAAGTATTGTTGTACAAATGATAGTGTAACCTCTATTTGTATGTATGTAAATGATGAGAATGTATATAGATGATGTATGTAACTCACGCTCTTTTTCTAGTTCTAAGAGGGTGATCTGGGGGAGGGTGTGACAAATACACTGTATCTGAACATTTTAGAAGCAAAAATTGAAAATCGCTTAATATGGTTCTTAACGTTTTCGGTTGCCTA
This sequence comes from Lagenaria siceraria, assembly GCA_002890555.2. Taxonomy (NCBI): domain Eukaryota; kingdom Viridiplantae; phylum Streptophyta; class Magnoliopsida; order Cucurbitales; family Cucurbitaceae; genus Lagenaria; species Lagenaria siceraria. The sequence goes on from CM016493.1 coordinate 12,677,142, forward strand.
TAGAACGCGTGTATGTGAGGGAAGCCGACGACCAGGCGGCAGAGGTCATTAAAAACTTTTGGATGTCCACAATAATGGACTTCCTCCAAGGTGAGGAAGAGCAAAGTTGATTGTACCAGTGTTGTTGTTGGCAAGTGAGTTGTATTTCAAGGAATTGCAACTTCAGGACAATGTGAATTGGAAATATGATTGTGTTTGACATCAAACTAGAGAGTTTCATCGTCTTCATTCCATGTGACCAATTTGCCTATAGGATCTTGAAAGACAATCTTAAGCACTATTAATTCCAGAATGTCATTGTTGAAAACAATGTTCAAAGTAGAAACAAAAGCAAGAACCATGTGTGTGAGCAACCAAGGTCGGCAACCTGGCGATGGTGGACGTCGAAAGCTAGCCAAGACGATGGAATTCAAGAAAGGGTTGCTGAACCAACGATCACAAACATGAGATTGAGAAGGTGAAAAAGAGATTTTAGGGGGTGACTAAGTGAAGAAGATGAAATTTAGGGTCTTTTGTTATTTTACTTTATTTAGATTGTTGAATAATAGTAATAACAATAACAATAATAATAATAACAATAACTATATATATATATATATATACTCACATGGTTCAAACATTTAAAGTTTAATTCTCATTTATATTTTTTTAAGTACAACAATTATCTTTATGTGTTTCTATATAAAAAATTGAAAACATCGAAAATAAGAAGAAAAAAAAGGATCAAATTAATTTGATAACAATATGTATAAAATAATGAAAAAAAATATCTAGATACAATTGAATCTGTAACAAATATTTAAACAAATGGAAAGTTAGTTAGATAAAATAAAAAAATTTGATAATAAAAGATAAATTCGAATATAAATTAGATAGAAAAATAAAAAAAATTGTTTATTGTGATTAATTCGAAAATTAGTTAGATAAAATCTAATTTGATAATAAAATATAAATTCAAATATAATTCGGGGAAGAAAATCAAGAAATAAGCTCGTTTATTTACAATTACACTATATTCATAATTTCATTTTCATTTAGGCTTCAACAATTACACTGTATTTTAACTCCATCAACCACATACTCTACGAACCCATAAAGGAAAAACAATAAGAAGTCTAACTCGTTGTACAGGCATAGCAAAATCAACAAGATTGCAAAAATGAATAATTATTTGTTTGTCAAAAAGACAGATTAATGGTATAATAATATAATAAGATGACAATGAATAAAATGTGATTAAAAAATATAAAAAATGATAAACTTCGAAAGAAATATATCATTTGTTACATGATAATATGTATAAAGGAATGAGTAAAATCTTAATCGGAAGCAAATATATTAATCCGAATTTAAAGTAATAAAATATTAATAAGATATTGAAAATTTTATCTATTATAAATTAGATCAAAATAGTGATATACAAATTAAAGATTGATTCATTCTGAATATTTTTGAAAATTGGTTATATCAAATCAAATCTTATATTAAACAGCCAATTCAAAATTCAAATTGGGCGAAAAATTCGCTTTTTTCGCCCCTAGATAAATTTGTTAGACTCCTCCTATTTACACTGTATTTGAAATGTATTTGAAAATGTTGTTATCCAATCATACTAGGGACAACTTTGAAATTATAGAAGTGTTCTTCATGTTAGCGGCATGCGTTTTGTCAAAATTCTTATTATTGCGATTTTTTATAAAAATCAAGAGGACCTTTGCCATTTTCTCTAATTTTTCTACCATTTTCGTAATAAAAATGATCAAAGGTTGTGTTTTTTGCAAGGTTGGCCCAATTTCCAAACAAGTTAGGGAAATTGGACTAGACAAAAAATTTGAGTTTGATTTTGAAAAATGTAAAAAAATCAGAAATCATCATAATTACGGCAAATTATGCTTTATTCACGTGCAGGATGTTGAGCGTTTTTTGAAAATGCCTTCCGAAGAAATCTATAACTTACCACATACAAGTATACAACGTAACCAAATAATCTTTAAAATTATTATTTTTTGCTATCCATTTTTTTTTAAAATAATATCATATCTGTTTTTTCTTTTTCTTTTTTTCATATTTACTTGTAAATTAAAGGAAAAAAATATTTTTTTTGGTCATTAAATTTTAAGTCTGGTTTCTATTTAGTCCTTAAATTTCAAATTGTTACATATTTAGTCATTCAATTTTGAGTTTTATTTCAATTTGGTTGATAGTTTCAAGATTTACACTTTTTAACCTCGATTTTTTACTAATTACTCTCTTTTTGTCTTTAGTTTTAATGTATATTAATTAACATAAAAGAATTAAAAGAATTATAATGAATTAATTAAACTTCACTATTTTTTATTAATCTTAAAATTAAATTTAAATTTTCACTTCATAATTATTTTAAATTAATTAATAGAAATTAATGTCAATAATTGAAAGCGAACATTTAATGAAAATTTGAGGTTAAAAGTATAAATCTTAAAACTTATGGACGAAATTAAAATAAAACTCAAATTTCAAGAGTAAAATTGTAACATCATTAAACCTGAGGAATATAAACCACACTCAAATTTAAGACTAATTGTGTAACATTTTGAAACTAAAAACCAAATAGAAACTAGACTCAAAATCTAGGGACCAAAAATATATTTTTCCCTAAATTCAATATCATATTATTTTTTCATATTTATTTCAAATACCACATCTTTTATCAAATACAGTTTTATGGCTTATTTGAAACCTCAGGATTGTGAGAGTTTTAAATCATTAATGAATTTAAAACACAAAATTTTAAATATATTCATTTCATATAATATGGTCAAAATTTGCATGATTTCAATAGAATTTAAAAGTAAATTACTAATTTAACATTGTCATATTCTAATTTTCAATTAACACATCCTAAAAAAACTCATCCAAACACAGAATTTTAAATATACTCATTTTACATCTTTCTCATTCCAAATGAAGTAATTAATTTAAAATATTTTTTGGATTCCAAATCACAGAATTTAAAATAATTTTTTAAACTTTCTTGAATCCAAGTGAAGGTTAAAGATTTTGAACGATTTTAAAATATAATAGATTTTTAGCATATATCTTTTTTGCCACTATATATTGTTGGAAACGTAAACTATGCGTTGAGAATCTTGTAGCCTGAACGTCTGGACGCCTGATGGTCAACGCAAGATCTGGACGCCTAATGATCAACGCAAGCTATTAGACGCCTCAAGGTGAACACCTGCTATGCGATGAACCTCATACTGAACGTCTGCTATGCGATCAACCTGCAAAATAAAAACTCGTGAAGGCTGAGTCGCGGAGTTCGCTCTGTTTAAGACGTTTCACGGCTCTGCCCAAGGTGCTTGCAGTTCTGAATTGTTGCCACGTCGTCCCCAAGATAATATAGCCTAGAAATCTCTGTCTCGGTCGAAACTCGCACAAGAATCGAACGGAATGCTTATGCCCTTTCTCGATAATGCTTGGTATACAAGAATTGTGAATTAAATTTTTCATTGTGTTTTTCAAATGGAAATGACAGCTTTATATACATCGCGAGGTCCAATCACCGCATGCTGGACAAGTGCTCGGACACAAAGACTGGTTGACTGCGCGATGAACGCGGCAAGAGGCAAGACGGTAAAATTCTAAAAGAAATTTTATTTAAAAGAAAATAAAATAATAAAAATTTTACTTTATTGTCACCCCACCGCACACCAACTGACGGCGCAAAGAAGCCACTAAGTCCACCATTGGGTATCTCCTCACTCTTTCTAAGACATGGGTACCCCTTGGGGCTCAAGCCCAATACTAAAGGAAATGGTATATAAAGTTAGGTCTCAATACTAAACTAAGGAGATTCTCACTTTTTCCAAAACTCATTTTTTTCCATTTGTTTTAAAACTCTTTTTCAATACTTTTTCACCAACATATATTTTTCAACTCCCCTTCCTATCATCATCGTTGCAGATTCTCACTCAATAATGGAGTTTCTATTTACGTTTTTATCTAAATAATCTATATCTATACTATCTAGAAGAGGTTATGGGGAGAAATATTTGATTTCTCCTTTTGCCCCTTTTAGTAATCGATTACAGGATTATATAATGTAATTTTATATTAAAATTATTAAAAAAAGTCTATAATTCACGTAAATTAAATTTATCTCTAATATTTGATTCCAAAATTTATCATTAAAAAAAATAATATCATTATCCAAAAAAATTATCATTCAGATAATTTTTATTGGTCTAATATTTGGTTATAATATTTTTTTTTTCCAATTTTTCCACGTTAAAGAGTATTTTTTTTTAAAAAAAAAAAGAATTCCCATATTTTAGATTTTTTTAAAAAAAAATCAAATCACGTTTAAAATATATTTTTTTTAAAAAAAATATCTAAATCACTTTAAAAAGGAAAAAACGATAATAAATCTATATGCTACCTAAATCTAAAAGGATTTTTTTTATAAAAAAAAAAAAAAAAAAAACTATAGTTTTAATTTGATTTAAAAATAATAATAAAACTACAATTTAAATAGTGGTTTATCATTTACATTAAACGAAGGATATATTGGTTTCAATTTTTATTTTTTTTCTAATATTTGATTTAAAGATCAAATTAAGTAAAAAAAATTTCTATAAATTCACTCAATTACATATTTACACCCCAAATTTTCATCGTTTATATCTTCTCTTTCTTACCGTTTATCTCTTTTTTTTCTCTCTCTCTTTTTCTATTTTGTTAATCATTGATAATTTTTAACTTTTTTCCCTGTTATTCGTAATTGGTAAGATGTTAGCTTCTTTGTAAAAATTTATTTATATTTCAAATAAGTTTGTGTCATGCATGTATAATATTAAATTTCTATCGATATGTCGATATTCCAATCGATATTTACGTTTTTATGGGTTTAATATCGACATGAGGGGTGAATCGATATTTCCATTATATCGTAAAAAATTTACGAAACACAAAAAAATAAACATCAAAATATTACTAATATAAATATAATATAAATAATAGACGTGTTTACTATTTGAAAATAATAAAATTTTTATTTATTAATTTAAATCTATTTTTTATTTTTTTGTTTATATAATTTTTCCAGAAATATTCATCGAAATCAATATTTTATCGATATTTCTATCGAAATTTCCGCAAAATTAGTAACTCGATATTTTCATCGACATCGATATTTTAAACCTTGCATACATGTCTCTCAATGCTCTAACAATCCATATTCACCTTAAAATTAAACAAAAAAAAAATCATATTCACCAATTTTTATCTCTAATAAAGAAAAAAAATAAATAAAAACTACATTTCATCTTTAATAATCTCTATTTACCCTAAAACATTTTTTTACCAAAAAAAAAAAATCAATTTCACTCCGTTCAAATCAAAAGATTTTTTTTTTTAATAAAAAAATCACATTTTATCTCCCACCATTCCTATTCACATTTTCTCTATTTTGGTTGTTATTCATATTTAGGATTTAATAGATTTTATCCCCTATTATTTTTGCCATTCAGGTTTAATAGATTTTATCCCCTATTTTTTTTCCATTCACGTTAAAGTGATATATATATATATATATATATATAACAAAAAAACAAAATTTCACCTTTTTTTTTAATTCACGTCAAAGTGATAAAATATTTTTTTAAAAAGAAATTATTTTATCTAAAAATAATAATTCACCTTAAAAACCATTCTTTTATTTTAGATTTTTTAAACATAGATAAAATAAACATTTATATTATGCGAATGTTATATAGTTACAAATAAAAATATAGTGCAACGCTCATCAAAATGAGAATACTTAGCCAGCAATAACATGCTAGCTCAAAATAGTATTACTACCAATAGAATTTATTGTTTAGTAGTTGAATATATGTGATTCATATCTGCATGATAAATCAAAATGTTTTATCCCATCATTAGTTAAATTATAATGAATGACAAAGAAGTCACAAAAATAAGTAGGATGACTGAACTTACAATAATCAATAATGGTCTTTCTTTAACAACTTCCATAACAATTGATAGAAGGTATTTTAATAACAAAAAAGGGGGAGAAATTACCCCCAACTAAATACCAAAAAAAACCTTTCTCAAATAAAATTCTAAGAAAATTAAGTAGGTAAAACTCACCTGAGCTAGACAAATAGAAATTAGGTTGGGAAAAGGTAAAACTCATTGTTTGCATGAGCTTTCTGAATAAACGTGTTTCGTGGAGTTAAACTTGTGTTTATGTAAATTTGATGCATATATGATTTGATTTCTAGTACTTGATCTTCTGAAAATAATTTAATAGTTATTAAATTATTTGATATAATATAAAATTAATATATTTATAATAATTTTTTATTTAAAAATATTAATTAATTATTTGATTAATTGGTCAAAACTATATTATTTTAAACTATAATATAAATAAACACATTCTCTACGGTGAACAAATTTATTTGATTAAACATTTACTAAAATTAAATATTAATTTATAATAATTAAATTAATTTTATAATAAAATATATTAATTAATATTATATAACCATTCAAATATATTATTTTAAAATAATTTAATATATTTTACTTTAATTAATTAATTTAACCCTAATTTAATATTAAATCAATGATATTAGGGTTAAATAAATAAATTAATTAATATTAAATGAATGATATTAGGGTCAATTTAATAATAACAAATAATTTAATTTAATATTAAATTAGGGTTAGAGCCGTTGCAAGTCAAATTTTATTTCCAAAACAAACGCACTCAAATAAAGGTAATTTTGCGTTGTAATAATAATAATAGTAATAATACAAATACAAATAAGTAAAGTAATATTATTCCTTGTTTTTCTCCTTCCTTAATTGTCTGCTATTTGTAGCGCAGAATCAACACGAGCGGCAAGAGAATACTCAACTTCGAACAGAAAATTAAATCAGAAGCTAAGAGCTGATAATATGAGATATAGAGAAGCCCTAAGCAACGCCTCCTGCCCTAATTGCGACGGACCAACTGCCTACGGCTCGGCCAGCAACCTGATCCGATCCATCAACGCCCCAACCGAGGCTGATAAGCCGATGATCATCGAGCTAGCAGTTGCAGCCATGGAAGAGCTAACTAGAATGGCTCAAATGGGGGAGCAATTGTGGACGACCAGCCTTGATGGCTCCACCCATGTGCTCAATCAAGATGAGTACTTGACAACATTTCCTAGAGCCATTGCTCCTAACCCTTCTGGGTTTAAATGTGAAGCCTCTCGTGAATCTGCTGTTGTCTATCATCAACCACATTAAGCTAGTTGAGATTCTCATGGATGTGGTAATTTTTTTTCTTTTTCTTAATTGATTTCTTTTTTATTTTCGGTTTAATAAAGCCAGTTGCAAATATAACATCATTCAACTCAAAATATTAGCTTTTATAACATAATGAAAATAATTTACAAATATAGTAAAAGTTAAATCCAATTCTTGATATAGGCTATAATGCTATTAGTGATAGAATCTAACAGGATAGATTTTACTATATTTGCAATTCTTAAAAAATATTGTTATACGCTTAATTATTAACTCTAACACTACTATCCATTGTAACTAATGTATTTATTATTATTGACTTGATTTTTGTATAACTAATTAATTTATCTATATACTTTGTGTGATTATATGGAACCAATGGTCGAATTTATTTTCTGGAATTGTGTCTAGAGCTATGACACTTGAAGTATTATCAGCTGGAGTTGCTGGAAATTACAATGGAGCTTTGCAAGTGGTACTATATTGTTCTAATTAAATTTCATTATCAAACGTCTGTTCTATTTTGATATCATGTTAAACTACTAATAAATGTAAAATTTTGACGTTTTTATAGATGACGTCGGAATTTCACATTCCATCGCCACTAGTTCCAACCCGAGAAAGCTACTTTGTTAGATATTGTAAACAGCACGGGGCGGAGTAGTTCAAGAAATGGCTCACACTGCGAACGGTCCCGACACTGGAAACTGCGTTTCTCTTCTACGAGTAAACGTAAGTTATTTTCTAACAAAGATTCAATACAAGTGAATAGTTTCACCGTTGAATATATCACAAAGAAAATAAAACCCGTAAAATTTTGTAGAGTACAAATTCAAGCCAAAGCAATATGCTAATCCTGCAAGAAAGCTGCACGGACCCAACAGCCTCATTTGTGCCAGGCGACAAAGACATAGCAATGAACGTCGTCCTGAACGGCAGCAATCCCGACTACGTGGCACTTCTCCCTTCAGGGTTCGCCATTCTCCCAGACGGCGACGGAAACGGCGGAGAGGGCGTTTTGGGTGGGTCGTTGCTGACTGTTGCATTTCAAATAGTGGTAGATTCAGTGCCAACGGCAAAACTGTCACTTACGTCAGTTGCAACGGTAAACAAGCTAATAGCTTGTACGATTGAGAGGATAAAAGCGTCATTATGATGTGAGACTGCATAACCGAAACAAAAAAAACAGAGGAAACTTTATTTTTGTGGGGGTTTTAGTTTTAGGGTTTTATATTAGAAGCAGAGTAATATGAAAATGAGGGAATTTTTGGTTGATACAAAATCTCTCTTTGGGGAGAAAGTCAAGAGCGCATCCTGAAACCAAAAAAAAAAAAGAAGAAAAGAAATGAAAAAAAAACAAGACATAAGGGTTCGGGCATTGACTTCCTCGAACAGAGTAAAAGCTGGAAGAAGAAGGGAAGGGGCTATGAACATCAGAAAAACCTTTATATTTTATTTGCTTATTATTATTATTATTATTATTATTATTCACTTCCTTCTTATGAGTATTGTGGATTTTCTATGACATATCTAAAATACGTATAATAATATATGGGTATGTAGGTGGATTATTAGTTTATCACATTAGTTTATTTTATTATATTAGGTTCTATTATGGGATCTAATTATTAAGGCCTTAGAAATTCTAATTGAATATGAACTTAATGGATAGAAGCTTATTTCTAGATCGATTAAGATTTAATGAGGACCCTAATTGAATTAGTATATAAAAAGACGGGCTATGGTCCCTAATCGACCAAAACAAGCACTCAGTATTTATTGAATTCCATCTAGAAAGAGATCTCATTAAGGGTATTTGGAGTTATTCAATCTCTCAATGAAATTCGGTAGATTATTTATTCTTAACAATTTAGCATAAATGATCCAAAAGTTAATTTATACAATATAGATTTAAAGTAATTATGCTAACAATGTCGTCTAACTTTTGTGACCTTTTATGATCAAATGGACTTTGCTTTATCTTTATTTGGTCAATCTCGTATGCTAGAATTCAAAATTTAATAAAGTGTCGATTTTAATTATTATGTAATTATAACATTTCTATTCAATTGACATTGAAAATTGCAACGGAAGGTCAACATTGCAATACTTGTCTAAATCTAGTGTGCTATTTGATGAAATTGAATGAGGAAAAATTGATATATTTGCTAACTTTCGTAAATTCTGTTTATGTTTTTTTTTTTTAAAATAAAAACGTGAATATGGAGATTGATGCTCACTTTTGGCAACAACATATGAGCATAATTAAAGTTATGGAAAAGTAAGACACGAAATATGTAATTAATCAGATGAAACCCCTATGAAGACCATTTGGTTTTAATTAGCTTTTAAATAACACATTTTATCTCACATTACTCTACCTAACTTAGGATGTAACACTAACGGTCAATACATTTCAATCTACCAAAAAATTAAGAATTTTTTTTTAGCAACAAAGTTTTTGCTGGCCACTTTTTGTTTTCAAAAAGTGTTTTGTGTTCTTATAAGTTTAACAATATGTTTTATACTATAGTTTATAAATGAACAAATACTACTTATACTTATTATATATATATTTATAAATTTAGTATCTACCGTTTAGAAGTATTTTAAAAAGCAAGTCAAATTTTAAAAACAAAGAAATCGTAATAAGATAAATATAATTTTTTAAAAACTAAATAGTTATCAGACGATATGAAAAGTATATATATCATAAATTGTCATAAAGTTTTTGGAAAAAAAAAAAAGGTCATAAATTGTCAAAGTTTTGGACAAAAAAATGTTTATTTTCTTAAATGCGAGACTTGAAGATTTTGGTAGATGAAATCTTAGGAAATAATAATGGTTTGTGTACACACGTCATAAATAAATACATAAAGGTTGAGAATTGGATACAATAAAGTTCAAAGTATTTTCAAAGCAATTTCTGAAACAGAAAATGACAATTCATGGTTGGTTTCTTTAATTGCATGTTGTTTTTTGAAATTATATAATAGAAGATTTTTTTTTCTTGGAAATTATATAATAGAAAGTTGAGATCAGAAGGGGATGTTTGGACAATAAAAATTAATTAATGCTTTATAACTTTTATACAAGATGAAGATATTTCATTAATGTTTTCATTTTGTTTTTGTGCGCTTTATTACTTAATACGTTACATTATTCCGTACAAGACCGTTTAGGTTGTAATAAATAATAAATACACTCTTACTTTTCATTGCACTAATTAATTATGCATTTAATTTTACCCATAACCCTTCAGAAAGTATTGATACAAGAATGTTATTGAGTTGTACAAAAACTCTCTTAAGAAAAACAAAAGACTTTCTACACTACTAATAGCCTATTTTAAGTTAAATTACGAATTTAATCCATATAATTTGAAAAAAAAAATTAAAATTTAGTCCCTGTAATTTTAAAGGTTGGAATTTGATTTCTATAATTTGAAGAAAATTAAAATTTAGTTCCTATGATTTGAAAAAAAAAGTAGAATTTAGTCCCCTACTTTAGAGATTATTTATGAGAATTTTATCAAACTATAGAGACTAAATTCTAATTTTAAACCATAGAGACTAAACCTTAACTTTCTCTCAACCATAGGAACTAAATTTTTAATTTAACCCCTATTTTAATAGAACTAACTACATAAATATCTTAAACCCACCATTTCTTTCCTGAATAGCCTAACGAGCTGTAAAATTTCATAAAAATGAGGCCTAAAAGTCTATAACAACCATCTTATTATTCTAACGATTTTTTTTAAAAAAAAAAATACGAAAAGACACTTATGAAAAAAATAGATATGCCTTAAAGTGATTTTTTTTCCTAAAACCATTTTTTTTCAAATAACACACAAAAGGAAGTTTTCTCCATTTGAAAATTTCCATTAATATAATCCATTTACGATTGTTAAGATTTCTTGAATTTAAAAATTAAATTCACAAATTTTACAGATTTCGTTGTCATTTTTATCCTTCTTCATACTACCGTAATCTTCTTCATTTTTTCTCCTTTTTTAAATCAAACTCAAACGAATTACGAATACATCATTTTTTATATTCTTCACATTTTAGCTGCAAATGCGTTCTGCCATTTCATTTTTCATTTGGCCATCCATTTTTGTTATTTTTCATTTCATTTTACAGTTCGTGAAGATTCTCTAATCGTGGTGTTCCATTTTTCGTTATCAAATTATGGTATTCCCTTTTGCAATTCATCTTTTCAAATTGAGATCTCAAGTAGATGTCGAATATACTAAAAAATGTAAATATACATTGCATATACCAAAGTTTATGTTTTGGGTGTATTTACAAATATATTAAAAAAATATAAAAAATACATCGCATATATTGTTTGGTATATAAGATGATATATTGTACAAATAGTCATGTTCATGCACTTATTATACCTTGATTTAATTCTAGAAAATTCAAATATATATCGAATATATTGTGTTGTATATATATCAAATATACCTTATTTTCTTCTAACGTTTATGAGGAGAACAATTTTCGAATTTTTGTAGAAAATTTTCTTATAGATTTTAAAAAGAAGACCGTTTTTAGACATTCGAATTAACTGTAGTGAAGTAATGTGGAATTAAAAAAATATGTTAAATAAAATACAATATAATTAATTAAATGAACATCAAGTAAAATATATATTATAATATATTAAATATACGTCTATAAATGAAATCTTGTCATAAACGACGGGTAGACTAAACATAATTAGCCCATCGGAAATCGACTTTTTGCTTAGTTCAAATAACATGAGCTAGCACTTCGTAAACATTCTATTTTTCAGTATCTAACTTGCAGTAAACCTTTCTTACAATTCTCGAGTTATATAATTGAAAAAATAATATTAATTCTATATACTTTTAATTTGTATTTTATTATTATATGATATGGTTAATTAATTATTAAAATTATTATAATGATATATTATTATTTATTAATATATATAGTAAATGATATTTTATTATTATACATTTATTTTAATTAATATTAAATCAAGGGCACGAATATATTGTACCAAAAAATTATATAATTTAAATTATAATTTGAATAATATTATAAATTTATATACTAAAATAATTATTTGAATTAACAAAAAATATATATATATATATTTTTGTTAATTCAAATAATATTTAGTATATAATATTTATAATATTATTCAAATTATATATATATATATATATATATTTATATATAATAATAATAATAATAATTTTGATTCATTTTGATTCTAATTCAAATCTAATATAATAATATATAATATTCCAAGGTTCCTTTCAATCGAATTATTTTTAGTAATTATATTATTAATAATATAATATTGTAAATTTAACAAATTATTTATTAAAGAATTAATGGTACTAAAAAATACAAACGTAATTATAGCGGTAAACAGACATTTGACCTAGCTATAATTATGAACAACTTGTGAAGGATGGATGATAATTTGTAGAAATACAAATTATTTAAGTTAGAATAATGAAGAAAAAGTAGTGGAAAGTGTCTCAACTTTAATTGGTAATCATGCAAAAATACCATGTTGAGCATAAACAAAAATGAGATTTATGAAATATCAAGTTCTAAGCCGCTGAAAATACAAGAATTCGGGCATAACATTCAGATGTAATGAATGCGTGTGGCAGGAGATGTGGTGAAGCTTGAGTCTGATGCATGTCCTAGGATTTCTGACCGCTGCATTAAAAGCTGAGAAAAGAACATATATATATTATAGCTTGATAGTAATTTTGTTAATTTCGATCTTGAGAGGATCCAGTTATACAAAGAAAGAAAATTTAAGAACAAACAAAGAACTGTAAACCTTTCAAAAGAGAACTTTCTTGGCTCCAAGCAACAACACCAATTTGGTCGGGTGGAATTCGTCGCCCAATTCCGGACCAAATAATTATACCGTACTCACTAAGACCGTAGTAGCGGCAAGACCAGGTCGAACACAGGGAGCACACATATTTTCTCAATTGAACGGTTAACAGCTCGAGGTAACTGAGGGGGGTTTTGGAGAATGTTTTGTTGCAAGAATTACAAATTGCATGAAAGTAAAAGATTAAGTTGCAAATTATATGAAAAAGGCCTAGCTTGGGTTATGAGGAATTTTCCCTATTCAAAACACTTGATCATTGAATTCTCGTCACTTGAATTAAGTATTTGCTTAAATCTAACCGAATTAATTAGAAAAGCTAACCAATTCGTCCCGATCAACTATTTAGTCCAAACCGAATTGATGAAAAGCATACAATTTCCAATTCATACTAATTATATTCACTACAACAATTTTGGTGTTAGATGTCAGTTTTGCACTGTCATCATATATATATAATAGCGAATTACAAACCACCCTTGTATCTAGTGTCATCTTTAATAGATTTATGAACATGCCACGGAAGCGAATTAGAACGAATTACACTCTAACATGCTCAATTTCTAGGATAAACATGCATGCAAAAGAGGGAAAAATCGAGAATTAGAATTACAACCTTTAAGGTTCAAATTCTCCTTGAAATCTTGATGGAATTGATCACCAACAGCTTATAGACCACCACAAAAGTCTTCTCTACTATTCTTTGGCCTTAGATTGGATGGTGGGATCCAATTTTGTGATGAATTTGTAAGGAAAAAGAAGATAGAAAGTGAAGAGAGTTCTTGGAGAAATTTGCCAAAATTACACTTAATTAGCCAAATTTCTCAACCCCAATCTCAAAATCCTTCCTTTTTTATAGATGATGATATACAATCAAATTAAACACAATTTTGACAACAAATTTGGTTTAATTTGAGTGGATTTATTGTCAAAATGAGAGTTCAACATTAATTGCATCAAGTGGGCTGGTGGAGAAATCCTAAGTTTGAAAAAAATCAATTTTAAATTGATTTTCTAAAAAATCAAATTAAAATCAATTTTAAATCAAAAAATTAAATTTAAATTTTTAATAATTAATTTTATAAATAAAATTAATTTTAAATATTAATTTAATATCAAATATTAAAATAATATTATTTTCACATCAACCCCAGTTTTTTTTAAAAATCGATTTTTCGAATATGAATCCCTATTCATATTTTTAATATTTAAATCATATTTAAATATTATTCAACTCTCTTTATTTGTTTAATTCGTAATTAAATGTCGATAAGTTTAGATATATTGCATATGTCCAACATTTATTCCCTAAGCCGAATTTCAACGTTTCAAATTCCTTCACCACACATTATCTAAGGGTATATCCGTTATGAGCTAGTCGAGGGACCTAATGGATCACAAATCATGAGCTCCAATGATATGAAATTAACCGGTCAAACTCTTTAACCTAGTTAACGTCCAACATTCGTTAACTAACGGGACACTCCACTAAAGCCCGTAGTTGTACTCTCCTCACTGTAGATATATTTATATCCACTTGATATAACTATAATTAACAATTCGATTCTTCACAGGTTGTTTGTATTCATAGCTAGTTCAAAATTACCATTTCACCCTTGTGAATACATCTTGTTCCTTAAGTCTCACTAATCCTCTAATGAACAATTAGTTTGTGATCCTATCACTAAACCGAGTCCTTCTCGAGCCAATGAGAGGGTGGACCCCTTGTTCAAGACCTGGAGTCAGTACTTAAGGGAACTACCTATCTACTAACCCTAAGTCGGGTAGGAGCGAGTTCTGTCTCGTAGGACTACGTCCCCAGCTATCTACTCGGTCTTACCCCTGAAATGGGAGGCTTATTGAGTCGGCGAACTCGGGTCACTCTCACCAATGTAGATGTTAGGATAATCCTGAATAAACAGGATTTTATAGTTAGCTTAGGATTGAGATCGAGTTGCCTAGGTCATCTAGTTGAAATAGTCAGTGTTAACAGTAAACGACGTTATAAAGTAATAGTGACAATTTCATGGTCAAGTCTTATGCAAACTCATTGCATAGAACGCCCCCACTCACATGTCTCCACATGAACGATTCAGTATCATATCGTTTGTATCAAATATAAAGTGGGCCGCATTCAATAGTGTCCCCAAGATAAGGTACCCAGTCTAATCCCTATACTGCTGGGATTAAAAGCCTAGCGCAGTGGAAACATATCAGAATCCTAATTCAAAATTAATATTAAGATTTTGAAATACCACTACATTGGTAAAAAAAATCTAAAATCCTAGGTTAAGCATACTGTATAAAAAAATATCAGAGGAAAAAGCTTACATGTTGTGAGGGAAAGCAACAACTGGATCACTACCACTTGGAGTCCTTCCTTTTCTCTGAACCTTGAGGAAAGGCTTGTGGGAACTTTTGGTAAGGAAAAAAACAACAGAGAACTCTTCTTCTGAGAGAATTTTTTTGAGAGAAAATGCCAGATCTCTTTTTTTCTGTTACACATTATATAAGAAAAGGAGAGAAAGTGGAAAACGTGGGTATTATCTCACGTATTAAGTAACTCCCCTACTTAGGAGTTACAACCAACAATATTAATTTAATTAATTAATTTAATTAATAATTAAGAAAATTAATAATTAATAGTTAATTAAATCTAATTTAATTAACCAATTCATTTAAATCATATTTAAATGAACATCTCTCACATAACCTATAGTTTTAAGGGATCTTTTCAAATATAGAAAAATGAGACAAACTATTTACAAATATAGAAAATTTTTACAGCCTATTAGTGATAGACCGCGATAGAATTCATTTGCTTGAGCGATAGAAAACGATAGAATTCTATCGCAGTCTATAACTGATAGACAGTGAAATTTTTCTATATTTGTAAATATTTTGATATTTTTTCTGTTTATAGTAATTTTCCTAGTTTTAATTGAATTAATTTAGTTAAATCAAATTTAATTAAATTAGATTAAATTAAATAACTAATTAATTCTCCAATTAATTAATTATCAAATTAAATATCAAATATTTAATTTTAACCTACATTTGAATCAAATTCAAATACATTTCTCTCATAACCTATAATTTTAATGTACATCTATTGCGCATTAATTTTAACCTATAGTTTTAATATAAATCTAATTTATATTAAAATAATATTTGAACACTTTCAAATATTTAATTATCTTACAAATTAACTTTGAATCGTATCCAAAATTATATTTATACTATAAAGTTTAATTTGTAAAATAAACTTTATATTATAATGTATCATTATACATTATACTTTTTCCTTAGTAAATTTGAATTTTTCAAATTTCAGCCAAGAATTAATTACCTCAATATTCTTTATGAGTTAGGAAGGGGACCTAATGGACCTACAGATCAGAAGCTCTAACGATATGAGATTAACGGGCTAAACTCATTAACCACATTAATCAATATTTGTAAACTGTGGGTACACTCCACTAAAGACCCCTAACTGCACTCTTCTCACTGTAGATATATTTTTGTGTCCACGGATATAGACCAATAACAGCAAGTTAGTCCTTCCAAGTGTTCGTAACACCAGTTGGGTCAAATTACCATTATACCCCTGGGTTACTTCTAAATCCTTAAGTATCAGTGTTCCTCTAATGAACAACCTGTTTATGGTCCAACGATCAAACAGAAACCCCTCTCAGGCCAATGAGAGGGTAGGGCCCTATGTTCAAATCTCAGAGAAACCACTTAAGGGAACACTTATCTACTTACCCTAAAGTTGGGAAGGAGTGAAATCCATCTTGTATAATTATGTTCGTAGCTTCCACTCAGTCTTGTCCCCAAAATGGTAGGCATATTGAGTCGGCCAATGGGTCACTCTCACCCATACAAATCAAAGGACAATCCCTCGTAAACAGGAGTTCATAATATACTCAGGATTAAGACTAAGTTGCCTAGATCAACATATTGAAATAGAAACCTAACCAGTTAACGGAGTTACATCTAGTGGTTATTATTTCATAGTCCAGTCTTATGCAAACTCATTGCATAGGACACCCCCACTCGCATGTCTCCTACACGAATGCGTTGGATCATTGCGTTTGTATCAAATATAAAGTGGGTCGTATCCATAGTGTTACCAGGATAAGGTACCCAACCCTATCCTTATACTATAGACCCTTTAGGCTGTAACTTGAACATCGATCCCCATATGTCATATTGTTCAAGACTCATGAAACAGCCTAGGATGTTAGTTTATTGGATTTTAGGGTTATTAAAACAAGAGAAAATAATCAATAACATTTATTGAATAATAATTAATAATAATTTATTAATGACGGTCAAAATACAACATTTACTATCTACGAGTTTTAGGGCATAAAACCCAACAAACTCCCACTTGAAGTAAAACTCTAGTGAGTGGATTGTACAAGATAATACAAAACAATGGAGATGGTAAATAAAACAAATACAATAAACTAGGACATTTGTATACCCATTATACTGTATACCCATTACACATCTCCCACTTGCCATAGATTACCCATTGTACAAATCTCTCAGACCTAGATTCTCTAGATGACCCTCGAACACTTTAGCCGAGAGAGTCTTCGTAAATGGATCAGCAATGTTGTGCTCCAAAGCGATCTTTATGACGATCACATATCCTCATTGCACAATCTCGCTTATCAGGTGATACTTCCTCTCGATGTGCTTTCCTCGTTTATGGCTTCGAGGTTCTTTAGAGTTGGCTACTGTCCCGCTGTTGTCACAGTATAGGGTAATAGACAAGCTCATATTTGGAACAACTTCCAAATCACTTAGGAACTTCTTGAGCCAAACTGCTTCCTTTGCTGCTTCACAAGCAGCTACATACTCAGCCTCCATAGTGGAGTCTGCTATGCATCCTTGCTTGACACTTCGCCATACTACAACTCCCCCATTTAGGGTAAACATTGATCCCGACATGGATTTCCTAGAATCCTTGTCAGTTTGGAAATCAGAGTCAGTATAACCTGTAAGGATCAAATCCTTAGCTCCATACACTAGCTTGTAGTCCCTCGTTCTCCTAAGACACTTGAGGATATTCTTAACTATTGTCCAGTGGTCAAACCCTGGATTAGACTGGTACCTACTGACTATTCCCACTGCATAACAAATGTCTGGCCTAGTGCAGAGCATAGCACACATTAAGTTGCCCACAGCTGAGGCATAGGGAATACGCCTCATATCCTCAACTTCTTGAGGTGTCTTAGGACATTGATCCTTAGACAAGTGAACCCCATGCCTAAAAGGTAATAAATCCTTCTTAGAGTTCTGCATCGAATATCGAGTCAACATTTTGTCGATATAAGTTGCTTGAGACAGAGCTAGCGTTCTGTTCTTACGATCCCTAATAATTTGGATCCCAAGAACATACTGCGCCTCTCCCAAATCTTTCATTTGGAATTAGACTCCTAGCCATTTTTTAACGTCAGTAAGGTATCCTATGTCATTCTCAATGAGTAAGATATCATCTACGTATAGTACTAAGAAAGCTACTTTACCGTTGATTTTCTTGTAAACATAAGGTTCATCAACGTTTTGATCAAAACCAAAAGATTTGATCGCAGTATCAAATCTAATGTTTCAAGATCTAGATACCTGTTTCAACCCATAAATGGATCGATTCAGTATGTAAACTTTTTGCTCCTGACCTTGGGCTATGAACCCTTCGGGCTGAGACATAAAGATATTCTCTTCAAGATTGCCATTCAGAAAGGCCGTCTTGACATCCATTTGCCAAATTTCATAGTCATAATATGTGGCTATGGATAAGAGAATTCTTATGGACTTAAGCATAGCAACAGGGAAAAAAGTTTCCTCATAGTCAACCTCTTCCCTTCGGGTATAACCCTTTGCTACAAGTCAAGTTTTGAAGGTCTATACCTTACCAGCTACGTCCCGCTTTCTCTTATAGATCCATTTACACCCTATGGGTTTAACCCCTTCAGGTGGATCTACAAGTTCTCATAGTGAATTGAAATACATAGACTTCATTTCAAGGTCCATAGATTTGACCCATTCATCCTTATCAACATCATTCATTGCCTATTTAAAAGATAATGGATGATCCTCAACACCATCGTCAGGTACGACAACCTGAGTTTCTGTTAAACCCAAGTAATGGGAAGGTCGTGATACAACCCTCCCACTACGTCAAGGCATTCTCAACTCTTGAGACGGATGAGACGGACCTAAAGTGTTAGATCCTTCATAAACTTTTGTTGAAAAACCAGCTTCATCAACAACTCTTGTTGACTCTTCAATAGCTTCATTTAATACTAATTTTCTCTGTGGTTTATGATCTCTCATGTGGTCTTCTTCCAAGAATGTAACGTTTGTCGATACAAACACTTTGTTATCTTGTTGATCGAAGAAGAGACCACCTCTCATTTCCTTAAGGTAACCAATAAATTGGCATAATCTTGAATGAGGTTCCAATTTGTCACTAGCACATGTGCAGGACAATCCCATATTCTAAAGTAGCGCAAACTAGGTTTACGCCCCCTCCATAACTCGAAAGGTGTTTCAGAAACACTCTTCGAAGGAACGTTGTTTAATATATGTACCGCAGTCTCTACTGCATACCCCCAAAACGAGCTAGGCAATTGAGCATAGCTCATCATAGAATGAACCATGTTTAACAAGGTTCTATTTCTCCTTTTTGATACACCATTCTCTTGAGGTGTACCAGGTGCTGAGAATTGGGATTGGATTCCATGTTCTATCATATAGTCTTGGAATCTTAAATCCATATACTCTCCACCCCGATCAGATTGAAGTGTTTTAATTTTTTTACCTAACAAGTTTTCAACCTCAGCCTTATACTCCTTGAACTTTTCAAGGGATTCAGACTTATGTGTCATTAGGTATAAGTAACCATATCTCGAATAATCATCTATAAAAGAGATGAAGTATTCGTACCCTCCTCGAGCTTTTACATTCATTGGACCACAAAGATCCGGATGTATCAGTTCTAAAGGTTCCTTGGCTCTATAACCTTTTCCACTAAAAGGTGTTTTAGTCATTTTTTCTTCGAGACAAGATTTACACGGAGGTAATGAATCATCTTCTAACTCACTTAGAAGTCCATTCTTTACCAATCTCCCGATCCTATCGAGATTTATGTGACCTAATCTTAAATGTCAAAGACAGGTATTATTACTTGGAGAAATTCTTTGCCTTTTAAATTGAGTATTAGCAGTTTTAAACATCTCATGATTTAAAAGTGCTTTTGTTTCAGTTGGTCTTAACACATATAATTTTTTTTTCTAATTTAGCAGAATAAATATGTACACCATTTTTTTTAAATAAACGCTTTATTTGTTAAAAAAAAGAAATACAATAAGATTGTTCAATTAAACAATAAATAGATACAAGATTTCTCTTAATTTTTTGGAACTATGTACAAATTCTCCAAAAATAAATATCTATTTCTAAAAAAAAACTTTGCAGCTCCCACTGCACGAGCTGAAATGACGTCTCCCATTCCAACCTTGAGCGTCATCTCACCCTCCTTGAGCTGCTGGAAGGAACTAGTTTCCTGAAATGAAGAACAAACGTGATTAGTGGCTCCTGAATCAAGTATCCAGGCATTATACTCATTTTCCACTAAACAAGTTTCTAAGACAAGTAAATCATATTTACCTTCTTTTTCCTTCTTCTTCTCGGCGAGGTACTTGGGGCAATTGCGCTTCCAGTGACCATCCACATTGCAGTGGAAACAGTTGCCTTTATCATCCTTCTTGGCCTTGCCTTTGCCTTTGCCAGCAGCAGGAGCCTTCCCCTTCCCTCCTTTCTTTTGGATCTTTTTGGGACCAGAAGATGAAGGAACAAACTTAGTTCTAGAGGTTGAACCTTTGTGAAACTTCTTGGAATGGGCAACATTTGCATCTCCTTCTTTCGGTCTCTTATTTTTCATAAGAGACTGAAAAGTTTATAACTCATTTAGAAGGGTAGTTATGGTGTACTGTATTTTATTCATTACCGCATTACTGCGGAATTGAAGGAAACTCGTTGTAAGAGATTCTAAAATAAAGGACACCTGACTTTGCTCGTCTATGACCGCGCCATTCATTTCAGTGACGTTGAAGTGAATCATGAGGTTGAAAACATGTTCTCTCACTGAATGGCTTCCTTCATACGCGCATTATAAACGTACATGAAGGCCTCGTGCCGGATCTTTGTGGACGGTTGCCCAAACATATCCTGCAACGACTCCATGATCTCACGAGCAGTGAGCATGACCTCATGTTTCTTGCTAAGTACGTCAGACAAACTCGCCAAGATATAGACCCGGGCCTTTTCATTGGCCTTCGTCTAACGGTCATGTGCATCTCTCACAACTTGGATGACACCACGAGCGGGGAGTTGAGGACATTCCTCAGTTAAGACAAACCGTAGATCTTCTATAACCAGAATCGTATTCAGGTTAGATTTCCACGTTGCATAATTTTCACTAGTTAATTGGTCGCTTTTTAGTAATGCAATCATAGAGGAAGTCATGCTGAAAAATTAACAAATAATTGACCGTATTAATTATCTTTGTTTTAACCCATTACACAACATCCAATCAAAATTTAGCAAAACATTCAATCAAAGAACCCAAAAAAATGATTAAGTCTTTGCAATGATACTTCAGGGGTTTAGAGCAATAGTCACCGAAGGGTAATCAGCTACTCCTCCCTTGAATTGAGACAATCTTAGCTAATTACTAATTCCAGAATAACTCTTATTTCTATAGCTCTTAGCTACCATTAGTTTGGTCGAGAATTCATTAACTAGCTTAATGCATCCCGTAAGTGTAACCCTTTCATTTTCGGATCCCAAAGGTACGCTTCAATAGGCCACCGTTAAGAAAGACAACTGTTGAAGATTAACCTAAGAAACCCTATCCATTACTGGAGTTTGCGGTGTTCTGAATCCTATGTTCAGGCCCTTCGAAGGGGTGGTCGCTCCAGGACGACACGCAGATGGATCATAAGAATCTCAAGTTGCAACCTAATGAAGGAAACCGTAGGAAACGTTGACACGTGTCCTTCTCCCACTTACTATGAACATTTTCCTTATTCACCTTAGTATTGACCCATACAAACACTTTTCGAAGGGAGGCTGCGCCCATGGCGACACAAAGCTGAGCATGGATCTCACGTTGTGAACTCTTAGGGACGTGAGAGATAAAAAAAAAATTGATATATCATATATATCATTTTTCTCCCACTAAAATGTTATACTTATTTTAGGGTTTTATTATACTTAGTTAAATTCAAGCTAATGAATCTATCTAAGTCTATGCCTATTATAACTCTTATAAAAGGTTTTTAAACTATAGTTCTAGGTGAATTAAACAATTTAACTAACCTAGTAATATTGCATGCTAATAGGACTTAGGTTAATTCAACTCAAGTTCTAATTCAGCTCATAGTTAGGAAGTGTTCTGTAAAACCGTTAACTTAAAAACCCCAAATCTAGATAGAACTGAACCAGTAGAGTTCTCTAATAACTAAAATCCTATTTGTCTACTTATTCCAATTTAAAACTATTTTAAAAGAAAATAAGACTTAATTCTAATCTAATTAGAATTAATGTGATCTTAAGTTTAAATTTATTTTAAACAATTTAAAACCAATTTCCAAGGATCCAATATTTGCATGCAACTATTTATTATAGGTCGACGGTTTCTATTAATTAATTTTATAACTTATTTACAAAATTAATTAATTAGCCCTATAATCATGCATACTAAGGTTTAATTAATTAACAATCAAATTCTAATTAATTAAAAAACCATATTATATGCAAATCATTAAAATAATATAACGATTATATTAATATATGGATGTTTCATGCTCAATTTTATTTTCATAAAAAATATTATAACAATTATAACAATCATGAAAATAAATTAAGCATATGCATCACATTGAATAAATATAACACTTATATTTAACTAAATTAATGTCATGCATCATACTTTTCCAATTTCATATATTTAACATATCAACATATATTAAATTACTCATGAAATTATTAATCATGCATTAAAACCATACATTATAACATTTATAACATATTAAAATGCATGAACATGCTTAACCTAAGGTGAGATTTATCTAAATGACATCCATGAAGCATTTAAATAGCAATTGAACCCGTAAAATTGACCTCTATGATAAAATAAAGCATTAAATTACAATAATTTAACTAAATTTATCATAAAATTAGTCTTTTCCGCTCTAAAACCAGACCAAAAACCCTCGAATCACTTCGAACCGGGTCCCAAAACAGTGAACCAAGCGAAAAAACAATAAAAACGGACCAAAATAGCTGAAATGGGCGCGAACCAGATCAAAAATGGATAAAACCAGCCCATCTGGCGCTGATGTCAGTATGATGTTAGCAATGACATCACGCTGACATCAGCGCCTATAAGGCACCAGGCATTGCTGACGTCAGCGTGACATCATCGCAGCCCTAGCCGCCTTTTTTTTCGTCGTCTTCTCCGTACAGTACAGAAAAGCAACAAAATCTTGGCCTCCGAGCATTCGATTTGGGTAAATTTGGTATTATTTTTCTCAGTAGAACGAACCCGATCTAGACATGAACTTACAAAGACTCGATTTACAGTAAAATGCCCAAAAACGCAGGGGCCTTTACAATTGAACCAATAAAAAAAATGTAAATCTATGGCCAAATTTTACGGTAAACATTCAATGCAAAATCCACATTCACGATGCATCAAATCCACCAAACCAATGCAAATTTCAAAACCTAAATTAAATTTTAAGATGACTATGATATACCAATTGCTGGGATTAAATCCCTAGCGCAGCGGAAACATGGGTGTTATCTCACGTATTAAGTAACTCCCCTACATGGGAGTTACAACCAACAATATTAATTTAATTAATTAATTAAATTAACTAATTAAATTAATAATTAATTAAATAAATGAATAATAATTAATTTAATTTAATTTAATTAATCAATTCATTTAAATCATATTTAAATGAACATCTCTCACATAACCTATAGTTTTAATTCAATTAATTTAATTAAATCAAATTTAATTTAATTAGATTAAATTAAATAACTAATTAATTCTCCAATTAATTAATTACCAAATTAAATATCAAATATTTAATTTTAACTTGCATTTAAATCAAATTCAAGTACATTTCTCTCATAACCTATAGTTTTGATGTACATCTAATGTGCATTAATTTCAACCTATAGTTTTAATATAAACCTAATTCATATTAAAATAATATTTGAACAGCTTCAAATATTTAATTCTCTTACAAATTAACTTTGAATCATATCCAAAATTATATTTATACTACAAAGTTTAATTTGTAAAATATACTTTATATTATAATGTATCATTATACATTATACTTTTCCCTTAGTAAATTTGAACTTTTCAAATTTCATCCAAGAATTAATTACCTCAATATTCTTTACGAGCTAGGAAGGGGACCTAATGGACCTACAGATCAGAAGCTCCAACGATATGAGATTAATGGGCTCAACTCATTAACCACATTAATCAGTATTCATTAACTGTGGGTACACTCCACTAAATATCCACAACTGCACTCTTCTCACTGTAGATATATTTATGTGTCCACGGATATAGACCAATAACAGCAAGTTAGTCATTCACAAGCGTTTGTAACACCAGCTGGGTCAAATTACCGTTATACCCCTGGGTTACTTCTAAATCCTTAAGTATCAGTGCTCCTCTAATGAACAACCTGTTTATGGTCCAACCATCAAACAGAAACCCTTCTCGGGCCAGTGAGAGGGTAGGGGCCTATGTTTAAGTCCCAGGGACACCACTTAAGGGAACACTTTTCTACTTACCCTAATGTCGGGAAGGAGTGAAATCCATCTTGTATAATTATGTTTCCAGCTCCCCACTCAGTCTTATCCCCAAAATGGTAGGCATATTAAGTCGGCAAATGGGCCACTCTCACCCATACAGATCAAAGGACAATCCATCGTAAACATGAATTCATAATATACTCAGGATTAAGATTAAGTTGCATAGGCCAACCTATTGAAATAGAAACCTAACCAGTCAACGGAGTTACATCTAGTGGTTACTATTTCGTGGTCCAGTCTTCTGCAAACTCATTGCATAGGACACCCCCACTCTCATGTCTCCTACATGAACGCGATGGATCATTGTGTTTGTATCAAATACAAAGTCGGCCGTATCCATAGTGTTGCCAGGATAAGGTACCCAACCCTATCCTTATATTATAGACCCTTTAGGCTGTAACTTGAACATTGATCCCCATATGTCTCTACATATTGTTCAAGACTCAGAAAACAGCCTAGGATGTTAGTTTATTGGATTTTAGGGTTATTAAAACAAGATAAAATAATCAATAACATTTATTGAATAATGATTAATAACAATTTATTAATGACGGTAAAAATACAACATTTACTATCTACGAGTTTTAGGGTATAAAACCCAACATATACTACAAACCGTTTTGGCTATTTACTTGAACTTTATCCACTTTTATGTCTCCACACATATGTTTCAAGTATATATTAAGGTTTGGGGCAATGTTAGATTAAATATTTAATTTTCAAGCGCCTAATTAAATATTTCCTTGATTCGATTTTAGGTTGGTTAGAGCAATGCTTATCGTTATCAACTCGCAAGCTAACCTAACCTATTGCTTCTTCCTAATTAACATACAATTTCATGTCACTTATTGCATGAAAATCTAAAGCAATAATCAAACAGTCCTCAAGCGTCTGACAATTTGAGAAATATTCAATCAAAATAGAATTGAACCCAATGAGTATAAAAATTCAAGTTCGAATCCTGATGAGTGCATGAAAAATAGAAGAAAACCCTAAAACCCAAGCTAGAAAGGATTATCTTAGCCCATTATCGACATACCAATCAATAGGGAGAGTTTCGATACATCCATAGGCAAAAAGGGAGAAGATAAGAGGGAGAAATCAAGGTGTAAGTCGGTTGGGAACGTCCTCCTTTTTTTTTTGACCTAGCCGCAAAAACTTATATTTATAAAATTGGTCTAGCGCCTTGGCGGCACTGTGCGTGATTTCTCGCAGAACATAATCGGAGCATCGCGACGCTCTAAGGCAGTGTCGCAGTGCTGTGTGTTTTGTGCAAATGTTGCCTTCTTGGGAAACAGTGTCGAGCATAGTGTCTAGGTAGCGCCACTGCGCCACAATTGAAGAGTAAAATGGTCATTTTGACCATCTTTCTCCCGGTTGATGCAATTAAGCTCCATTTTGGTTCGGTTTAGCTCAATTTCAGCTCCAATGCTTGGTTCTACCTCTCAAATGCTCGAAACCTACAAAATAATAATTTAAACACATAAAACCTAGTAATGAACTTGAATTAAGCGGAGCTAGATAACACTTTTACGGTGCTATCAATTTTAGTTTTTTTTCTTTTTTTTTTCCATCTCTTCATCTCTAGTTTTGGATGTTTAGTTTGAGTAATCTTCTAGCCAACTAAAATTAACATATAGATTAATAATTTTTCCCAAAAAGGAAAATGATTAGAACTAAAAAATATATGAAATAAAGGGACCTCAAAATCCAGTCATTATAGATGCCTTATCAACAATTGCAACACTTAGGTAAGTTTTTTTTTTTTTTTTTTTTTTTTTTTTTTTTTGAGTACCTCTTGGTAGCTAACACACCCGTATATCAGTTAAGCTCACTTTGACAATAGTTATGTAAGTTTAAAAATAGTAGAAAAATAGTATATTTTAAGAGAATTAAGTTCTGAATAATCCATTACTTATATATAGTTTTTTTTTTCTTTTTTTATTATTTATATAAAGAAACTTTATATAACCAATTAAAATTTGAATCTATTACCCAAATGAAAATATGATTCTACACATAATAGAAAAATGAATTTAAGTCCTTAATTTGTCAATTTTTTTTATGCTCGTTTACAGAGAAGAAGGGGAAAGTAAAATTTACATTTTTGTTTAAACATTACATAAAAGGCCAAGCAAAGAAAAACAAGAAAAGGACATACGTCCTTAATTGACAAACACCAAAAAAATAGACGAGAACCAAGTGAAAAGAAGAATTGTTAATTAAAAAAAAAATCTAACTCGTGGACGGGGTCCACAAGTTCTGTGACATGGCAACTAATAAAAATCATGTACCAGGTACATGATTTTTATCACATCCACAACTACCCTATTTTTGTCAATAGTTTGGTCTTTAACCTTATTTCTAAAATTTGTTTCTTCAACCACTTTATTTTCTAAAACTTTTTCTCAAGTGTCTTATTTTTGTCATTATTTTCAAAAACTATATTATTCTTGAACTTCATCCTGAAAATAATTAAATAAATTTTTTACATATTAACATTTATTTATTTTTAGAAAAAAATTTAAATAAATGACCCAAGTAACCCGAACCAACCAAACCCAAATGTTTCATGGTTGGGTTGGATTTGGTTCATTTTTTACTAAGGGTTATTTGGGTTGAAGAAATTTACAAGTCGAACAATTAGGTTGGTTTTAAAAAGTTCTTCAACCCAACCCAACCCAACCCACGAAAAAAAACTAAAATTTTGTATAAGTGTCAAGGAAGAGTCAAATCACTCGATTATAAAATAATAATAATAAAAAAATTGAGGGGTGCTTGAGCCCTTGAGCCTTAACTAAATTTTTCCTGGAGCTTGATCATCAAGTCACTTCACTCCATCTGTACTATCAAGTTGGGGTGATAGTCGGTTTAGTTTTGTTGGTTTTATGGTCAACCAAGAACCAAACCAAACCAATGGTTTTACAAAAAAGAGATCCAAACCAATGTCCAATAAAGAAAAAAATGAATGGATTGGTTGTTTGGTTTATTATCGGTTTGGTTCTTGGTTTTTTGTATTTTCTTTTTTTCTTCCAAATTTTTATTTTTATTTCCACTTTTATTTTGAATGTGTTACTTTTCCTAATTTTAAATTAAAATTTGGACTTTTTTTATATATTAAAATTTGAAATTTTTGTTTTTTCTTGACATGTGTTTAAATAAAAAACATACAAGCCCCACAATAATTGATCTTTTTTTCTAAATAATAAATATATATGCACCATACTAATTAAAATACTAAAAGGTACCTAATATTGGAGTTTATTTTTAAGGGTATATATACCCTTGGTTCGGTTCAATTTTGATTGGTTCTTCAAATAAAAAACCGATCCGAACCAATACTTTTTGGTTTTCTCCAAATATAAACCAATATGTATAATTTTATACTAAAAAACCAAACCAAACTATTGGGCGGTTTCGATTGGTTTGGTTTTTTGGTTTTTTGTTGCACCCCTACTGTTATGGGTAATTTTGGATCAAGGGCAAAAATGGCAAATAGGGAGCAACTCAAGCAACTAAAGGACAAGCAAAGGAGTGGACCGAAGCGAATCTGGGCCAAGTCAGCCCGACCGACCTCAGTACCGAGGTCGAGGCTGAGCCCATCTGTTTGGATGCGTGAGCCCGACTAAGACATATATGGGCTTTTGGGAAAGGATTATATAGGTCTAAAGCCAAAGCGGCCACATTGGGGTCGCCCTAAAAAATTCGCAGCCAAGGCTGAAATCCTAAAAGGAGAGAAGATCAAAAGGATTTGAGGGAAGTCCTGGAAGGAGAAGGAAAGGATCTACGACCTATATATATGGGGAAAACAAACAAATGAGGTAAGTGAACTTCCAGCTAAGAATTCTTCTAGCATTAAACCTCCTCTTCTGACTTAAGCATCAGAGTGCGTGTGGCCTACACCACTCCGGTGTGCAGTTCTTTCCTTTGTATTGCAGGTTGTCTCTTCTCTAAATTACAAATTTACCGTTGTTGTCACGTGGAGGTCAGGCGCACTTTCTCTTGACAAAAATTTGACATTAATAGTTGGGGCCATCTATGAGGAAGAATATTCACTTGTGAGTCAAAGGAAAAACCCGCAAATCTTGAAAATATGAGTTGGGGGTTTAAGAACGTGAATATAGATAAAGAGGATTCAGAGCAAGACTACAACCGTAGATGGGTTCGCAAGAATGAGGCTCTTTAGCCTCAACCGAAAGAAAGACAACCATACAAGGACCAAACAGAAAAGATGATTATAGTCCTGGAAAAGAGAATGGGCGAATCAGATCAACATGACCCGAAACCAAAAGAACCAGAAGTTTTGGGGCTACAAGCCAAAGCAAGGAACAGAAAGGAAGATGCAAGGAGTAAGGTCGAGGGCGAAGGGATGATCAAAACCCTGAAAAAAAATTGGGCGAATTAGATCCCTATGACCCGAAAGAACCAGTGGTTTTGAGACTACAAGCCTAAGCGATAAACATAAAAGAAGATGCTAGAAGCAAGACCGAGGTCAAGGTCGAGGCCAGGGCCGAGGCCGAAGCTAGGATTAAAGAGATGGTCAAAGCCTCAAGAATGAGGAATCAAGTCCCTGTCGCCTGGAACCAAAAGAACCACAACCTTTGAAGCTACAAGTCGAAGATAGAGGGGAGAATGCCTAAACCAGGGCTGAGGCCGAGGCTGGGGATGAGGCTAAGGCCGAGGCTAAGGCTAAGGGCGATTTATGGATTTTTAAGAAAAAGGAGCCTACATCAAAAGGAACTCAGGATCCTTTAGGTGATGGCTGGAACGGGTGGTCTCCCAGCAAAAGGGAAGAGGCCGAGACCAAAGCCACCCAAGAAAGCCAGCCAGTAGAGGAATTGGAATCGATCCCACTCACCTCAAAAGAGAAAAGAGTAAACATCGGAGTTAAGATGGGAGCAGAACAGAGAGAGAATCTAATCAAGTTCCTTAGGAAGAACGCTGACATAATCGCTTGGTTACACGAGGATATGCCTGGAGTCGATCCTAACATCATAGTGCATCACCTTAATGTAGATAAAGATTTCAAACCAGTAAGGCAAAAACAGCGAACATTTAATCAGGAGCGAAACGAGGTCATAGCAAGTCAAGTAGATGATCTATTGAAAGCCGAATTCATTAGAGAAGTTCATTATCCTCAATGGCTTTATAATGTGGTATGGATAAAAAAAGGCAAAAGTAAGTGGCGAATGTGCATCGATTTTACAGATCTCAATAAAGCTTACCCAAAGGACAACTTTTCCTTACCTATGATTGATTAGTTAGTAGATGCGACAAACAGTCATGAGATGCTGAGTTTCATGGATGCATTTTGAGGATACAACCAAATTAAGACATACGGGCCGGATCAAGAGAAGACTTCCTTTATTACAAATAAAGGAATATACTGTTACACGGTTATGCCATTTGGACTTAAGAATGCCGAAGCTACATACCAAAGAATGGTAAATCACACATTTGCCCCAATAATTGGAAAAAACATGGAGGTATAATGTTGGTAAAAAGTGTCAAAGCTAGCCAACATGAGGCTGACCTTGAAGAAGCATTCCAGGTCCTCCGTAAGTACAAAATGAGGTTGAACCCCACCAAATGTACTTTCAGAGTAACGTCAGGTAAACTTCTAGGATTTATGGTCCATCAGAGAGGAATATAAGTTAATTCAAATAAAATTCAAGCAATCCTCAATATGTCAGCTCCGACTAACCTCAAGCAACTTCAAAGTCTTAATGGTAGGATAGCGACTTTAAGTAGGTTTGTTAGTAGAGCAACTGACAAGTGTTTACCTTTCTTTAAGATTCTGAAGAAGGGATCCCGATTCGAATGGACAAATGAGTGCAACAAATTTTTTTAAAATTGAAAGTGTATTTAGGTACGGTTCCACTTCTCGCCAACAGTAAGTTCAACCCTGATGATCAAAGAAGAAAACGGTCGTCAACGCCCGATTTATTATATAAGTAAGGCAACGGTGGGGGCTGAAACTAGATATCCACAAGTAGAAAAGCTCGTGTTGGCACTAATCGTTTCGGCTTGGAGATTACGCCCCTACTTTTAAGCACATAGAGTAATAGTTCTAACAAACTTCTCTTTGAAGCAAGTGTTGCAAAAACCCGAGGCATCAGGACGACTCATGAAGTGAGCAATAGAATTGAGTGAGCATGACATTCACTATAAGCCTAGGACATCAATGAAGGGGCAAGCGGTAGCTGACTTTTTAGCAGAGCTAACTCTGGCTGGTGCCGAGGCTGAGGCCGAGGCTGACCAAAGGAAAGCTGGGACAGAGGTTTTATCATTACATTCAGAGAACACAGATCTTTAGTGGACCCTATCTGTCGATGGATCGTCTAAATAAAAAAAGGTGTAGCGTAGGGATTTTGCTAGAATTCCCAGATAGAGAACAGTACGAGTACACTCTCAGATTTAACTTTCGAGCGTCAAATAACGAGGCAGAGTATGAGGCACTCGTCGTAGGGTTAAGAGTTGCCAGAGAAGTAGGGATCTCTAAACTCCTAATTGTAAGTGACTCGCAATTAATTGTAAAGCAGGTAACAACAGAATACCATGCTAAAGAGCAGAGGATGGTGGCATATCTATCCAAGGTTAAAGAATTACTCACCTCGTTCCTAGCGCAAAAAATCAGGCAAGTCCGAGGTCACAAAATGCTAATGCAGATGCCTTAGCTAGATTAGCAACATCGTATGAGACGGAGACAAGCAGGATGGTACCAGTAGAAATCTTGTTCAAACCAGACATAATGGACATTGAAGAACCAGATTCCACCGAGACTAAGAGTTTCGAGGCCAATGCTTATCCAGCTAGGACCGAGAGCGAGGCTGGCCCTACTAGGACCGAGGCCGAGGCTAGGGTCATAGAAAGAAATGATGACAAGGCTAGAAGAAATTCATCTTGGGTGGATCCAATAATCAAGTATTTGAAAGATGAGAAATTACCCTCGAAAAAGGTAGAGGCTAGGCGATTGTAGAGGCAAGCATCATGCTACATCTTAAGGGACGAAAAGCTCTATAAACGAGTTATTCGTTGCCCATGTTAAAGTGTCTTACACTTAGTGAAGCGAAATACGTGATGAAGGAAGTCCATGAAGGGGTATGTGGCAACCACTCTGGAGCTAGATCATTATGCCACAAGATTGTTAGACAAAGTTATTATTGGTCGACGATGCTTCGAGATGCGCGATACTTTGTGAGAGCATGTGACCCATGCCAGCGGTATGCACCAATCCCAAGATAACCACCTGAACCACTGACTAGCATCATGAGTCCATGACCTTTTTCACAGTGGGAAATAAACCTTATCGGTCCACTACCACAGGGCAAGGGACAAACCAAATTTGCTGTAGTGGCTGTAGATTACTTTACAAAATGGGTAGAGGCGGAAGCACTTGCAACTATAACGGAGAATAACGTTACCAGATTCGTTTGGAAGAATATTGTGTGTCGATTTAGGATTCCCAAAACGATCATCACAAATAATGAAAAGCAGTTTGACAACGCAGCATTTAGTAAATTTTGTGCAGACCTAAACATCGAGCATCGACGTTCATCTCCAGCGCATCCCCAAGCAGATGGGCAGGTGGAAGCAGTCAATAAAATAATCAAATTAAATCTGAAGACAAAACTTGAAGGGTTGAAAGGATTATGGCAGAAGAATTACCAACAGTGCTATGGGCATACAGAACGACAATAAGAACATCCACAGGGGAAATCCCTTTCTCCCTTTCTTTTCGGGTCGAAGCGGTGGTTCCGGTTGAGATTGGGATGCCCTCACTAAGGGTAGAAAAATACAATCCCCAAGAAAATGAAACCTCGAGGAGGTGAAACTTGGATTTGTTAGAAGAACACCGAGAAACAGCGCGTCTACGCGTAGCCGAGTACAAAAATAGAATCGCAAGATACTACAACACCACCGTGAGAATGCAAAGCTTTAAGGAAGGAGATCTGGTACTAAAAAAGGTGATGTAAAACACTCGAGATCCAACTACAGGAGCGCTCAGACCAACATGGAAAGGACCATACCAGGTAATTAAAATAGTCAGACCTAGCACATACGCATTAGCAGATCAATACGAGAAAACTCTCCCTCATCTGTGGAATGCAAAACACTTGAAAATTTATTATCAATAAATCATTCTAGGATCATTCTAAACTCAAAGTGTGGCAAGAGGATACAAGCCCTGGTCTCGGCCTCAACCGAGGTCGATCTTGGAAAGATGTTGAATAAAGCACACCCTAGCCAAGTGATCAAAAGGAAGATCTTCGGACAGATCTAAGAAAAAATATCAGATACTAGGAGGAATTGGATGGGATGACATAGCATGGATCAAGACAAACACTGCTCAGCCTCGGTACCGAGGCCTAGGCTGTCACCAAGATTTCATCTTTCAGGAAAATAGGAAAGTTGAAGACATACAATATGATGATATGCAACAGGGATAGACTGGATATTACCCTACTTTGATGCCAAAGCCGAGGCTAACATTGAGATTTTATCTCTTAAATCGACAGAAGAAACAAAAAGTTCACCCTATCAAAGATTAGACAGTTTGACGAGAATTTTGCTAATGATAATTGTGACAAAGAGTAGGGAAAGGCAGTTTGGAAAAGAGGACAAGGCAATAAGGCAGCTGCTAATTGAGAAAGCGACGCTTGAGAAAACAAGCTACGTGGAAATTTAGTATGAAAAGCAAGAACCCATTTGTGGAAATAATGAGTGAAGTAACCATAACTCCGCCCTCAAGGCGGGGAAAGATATCAGGAAGCTGGTTAGGCTGTAATATGCTTGATCAGATAATATTCTAAGTTCGCTTGTGACCTAGGGCCCACCTTGGGTCAGGAGAGCAATGACCAATTGTTGGGCCCATCCAGTGGTGGGCCTGACACGATTTGGCGCATAACTTCGCCATGAGGTGGATAATCGCATTGGGAAATCAACCTGACCTCAAAAGGGTCCGACTCGATAGGCCTAACACCCCCCAAAAAAGTTTGAGATGCATCTTGTGACGGGGTAACACAACGATAGAAGGGGAGATTGTACTTCCAAGATAGTGACTTAGATTTAAAACCCGTGAAACATGGCTCAAACCACGAATCCTAACTTGGGAGTGAGGGCTAATGTTATGGGTAATTTTAGATCAAGGGCAAAAATGACAAAGAAGGAGCGGCTCAAGCAACTAAAGGACAAGCAAAGGAGTGGACCGAAGCAAATTCGAGCCAAGCTAGCCCTGTCGGCCTCGGTACAGAGGTCGAGGCCGAGCCCATCTGTTTGGCTGTGCGAGCCCGACTAAGATATATATGGACTTTTGGAAAAAGGATTATAGATCCAAAGCCAAAATGACTACTTTGGAGTCGCCCTCGGGTCTGAGGCCGACCCTTAATGTCAAATCCGCAGCTAAGGCTGAAACCCTAAAAGGAGAGAAGATCAAAAGGACTTGAGGGAAGTCCTAGAAGGGGAAGGAAAGGATCTACAACCTATATATAAGGGGGAAACAAACAAATGAGGTAAGTGAACTTCCAACTAAGAATTCTTCTAGCATTAAACCCAGACTTAAGCATCAGTGTGTGTGGCCTACACCATTTCGGTGTGCATTTCTTTCCTTTGTATTGCAGGTTCTCTCTTCCCTAAATTACAAATTTATCGTTGTTGTCACATGGAAGTTAGGTGCACTTTCTCTTGACCAAAATTTGGCATCAACACCTACTATCAAGAATCCTATGGAATCCATTGCAACTTTTTTTTAAAGGTAAAATATATGTTAAATTATATAAAATACTCCTAAACTTTGTACTTTGTGACAAAAATATCCTTAAATTTTCAAAAGTTTCAAAAATATCCTTAAACTTGTTGTAATGAGTGAAGGGTGGTGTCTGTTTGTAGTCGTTTGTTACATTTTTATAATAAGTCTTGTAAATGCATGAGATGAATTTTAGGAAGAACAGGTACGGATAGATAGTAGATGTCACAAAAGGGTTGACATTTACTATCTTCACATTCCTTCCTAGGTTAGGTAAGTAATCTGGGAGGGGGTGTGACAATGGGCATTTGGTCTCAGAACTACATGTGAGTGTTAGCCAGATCTCGAAAACAGATAGATAATACAAATGCTAATAGAATGACTTTACAAGTGCATAAAAAGTGCCAGTTTGACAAGGTGGTTCTATCCGTCCAATATAAGAAGCAAAAAAGAATGAAGCTTGACTTCTCAAGTCTAAACGAAATGCCAAGAGTAGC
Organism: Lagenaria siceraria; assembly: GCA_002890555.2. Taxonomy (NCBI): domain Eukaryota; kingdom Viridiplantae; phylum Streptophyta; class Magnoliopsida; order Cucurbitales; family Cucurbitaceae; genus Lagenaria; species Lagenaria siceraria. The sequence goes on from CM016493.1 coordinate 12,712,491, forward strand.
AAGAGTCAAACTTGTGAGAAAGCAAGCTAAGAAAAAGCTATATATGTTCCCCTTGAGTCTAGAAAAAGCTAAGAAAGTGACAAACTAAGGGAGATGAGTTAGCTAGGCCTAAGCTCCAATCCCATTTGAAACAAGTGTAGATAGTCACTTGTATTTTGTTTTGGAGTTGTAGAAATTTTGAATCATTAATTGATATTACACATTTATAATTAATGAGTTATTCTCTAAAACAAAATTAAAATAAAATATAAGAAGCATGAAATTTTTTTCCCTATTGTTGAATAAAAGCCTGAATACAACCCATCATTTCTCGTCTTCGCACACAAGAAATCTGGTCTTTATTCAGAATTTGAAAGCTATGTCCAACTCCTTTCAAAATCACTCTCTCCACTTGCTTCCCGGCGGCTGCCATGGCTGCACAGAACTCCAAGTTTCTGTCTACCAGTATGTCCAACTCCGATATGCACACCATTAACGGTGGGACCTTCGTTTCTCTTAACTTTGCCCCGCCATTCATCAGCGGATTGCTCCATGAATGGTCGCGATTCGCCCCCGGTGGCAGGGACAGTCGCCAGTATGTGTCGGCGGCGTCGAGAGTTAATGCGGAGGCGGAAGAGGGCTGAGCGGCGAGCTTTTCTGATTTGGTTCGCGATTCTCCGCCAAAGAAAGGTTGGATCAGGATTATGCCCTTTAGGGTTAGGGGTTTTAGGATTGTGGGTTCGTTGAGCCCTAGCCGTGCGACGATGTTGTACGCTATGTTTGCTCCGGCGCTATCGCCGGCGAGGAACAATTTTGATGGATTGCAATTGCCTAACCACCATTTGTGTTCGATTGGGTTGGTTATTGCATGTTTTTTCAACCACATGATTGTGTTGAATCCGTCTTCGTAAGCGGCGGGGAGGCGATGTTCAGGGGAAAGACGATAGTTGACTGAGAGGATTACACATTTTGCTTTGGAAGCAAGGTCGAGGAGGAATTCATGGTAACAGCTCCAGGCGGCAGAACCAACACAAAAGCCACCGCCATGGAAATAAACAAGTAAGGGGAGGTTTCGTTGAGAGTTGGCAACGTAAATTCGCGCCCAGGTGTTTGTGAAATTGTCTATGAGAACATCTTTTGCAGTTACGCCTTTGTCTGATGCTGTGGTGCTGCAGGATACATTTGGGATGATTGGGGGCCTTTCAACACGCCCATCTGCGTATACTCGAATGAGCCCTTCAATCTCTTCTGCTGTGGCTTCATTTTGAATTCGGAGTTTGGGCATTTGGAGTTTGAGCCTTGGATCGATGGAAAGGGCGGCCATTCTTTTGAATTTCATGTAATAGATTAGATGAGAATGGTGGCTCTGGCATGGATGGGATTGTCCTTGAGAGGTCTTTATAGAGGTTAAAGAGAATCAGAAGATGGGATCAAAGGGGAGCTTAAAAGGCTATGAAACAGAAGCTTCGTCTCCTTTTTTCCGGCCAGTAGAAACCAAACCCACCGACCAGCGTCCACCCTCACGTGTCATTCGTTTGGTAAGAGATATCATTCCCTTGATTCTTTGATTTTGTGTTATTTCTACAGCCTACGTAGTTCTTACTTTTTTGGTTTTTAAAATATAATATTTCTTTAATTGTCTGAAGTCAAGTAATTTAGGAAACAGTGTATAGTTCCATGATTGCAATAGCCATCGAAGATATGCCTTCAACTCAACTTGACAGATCTGCCATGTCCATCAATCTCATTTTGATTGTAAACATGGGAATTTTAGGCACACCAACCTTGTCAAAATTGGGTTTCTAGATAGTAAAAGGTTAAATGATAAACTCATCTTTGACTATTGTATTCATTTAATCTAAGAAGCATGGACACTCTAGTTTGGCTAGCGTGTCCGTGTCCGACACTCCGACCCTTGTTGGACACGTATCGGACACTTTTAGTGCAACAAACATGTTAGACATGCATTGAACACTTGTTAAGTAGACTAAAAAAACACATATATGGCAATAATAGTAACTTTTAAGTGTGAAATACATCAAGATAAGTCTTTTAAGCATATAAATGCATCAACCCATTTACTTTCAATTTTATTTTGGTATGAAAATGATATATATTTTTAGAAATATATATTTTAATAAACGTGTCCTTGTCGTGTTGTGTCTTAAATATTTAAAATATGGCATGTTGCTGTGTTCATGTCGTGTCGTATCCGTGTCTCGTTCCGTTTTTTCGTGCTTCTTAGCATTTAATTCTGAACTTTAAAAAAATTCCAATTATGTGTCTGAACTTTGGATTATGATTCCTGAATGATGATGTTACATGCCAGTTGGACAAGTATTAACTAATTTGACACACATGGTAGAAAGAGGTGGATAGTTTGACAAAGTAGAGTTTATGGTCTAAAAAAAAGAATTGATTCCTTGCTTTAAATATAAAGTATGTGGCACATGCCATTTGTTTTCTTGGGTTGTCTACTTTTTCTAGTCATCTATTTGTCACGTCATGCTAAGCCAATTCATGCTACTCCAATGTCAAGTTTAAGGGACGTAGTTGAAACTTTTCTTAGTTTATAGACTAAACAAATAGAACCGTCAAAATTCATGGACTAGGGTGTAATTTGACCAAACTAAAAGGGCATCTGATCAAATTGCATGTTTGATTAATGCATCCGAAACTAAGCACCCTCCTTATCCTAACTTATTCTTTCCATAGTCCTAATTGTTATTGTCATATTCGCTAATCAAAATAAAAACCATCCGTCCTGTCTAAATCTTGATATCATATTTTAGTTCCGCATACATGCAAATGGTCATTACCTTTATTCTCCGACCTATGCCTTTATGTCTTTCATGGCTTTTTGACTTGCGGAATTCCTTCTTTTTGGAGAAAATTCGGATTTCTCCCAACACCCGCTGAAAAGTAAGGCAAAGTTTTTCTCCTCCCCTCTTTGAAAAGTAATAAAATAATAATAATAAATAAGTACACTTTAGCTCATGAAGACGAAGATGCCCCATTTTTTTAAATCATAAACATAGCTGTTTAGATGGATTCATCTATATGTGTATATCTCATACTTAATATATTCGTGCATCAAAGAAATTCCAGGATACTTACTCCATCAGTCTCAGCAATAGTTTCATTAAACCAATTATTTATTTATTTAGTATTGCTCTTATATTTTTTGTATGAAAAACCACTGAAGTTTTAAGGAAGAGTAATGGGTTGATTTCAGCGTAGGCTCAAGTGGTTAGATATTGCGTAGGTTGTAGGTTCAAATCTTGAAAATTAGTCGATTTACATGAAAAGTTGTAAGGCATTGGCCTGCCTGCTCTTTTCAAATGTGGAATGAATCAAACTGTAAATAGCAAATCTTGTACTTTCTAAAATTTTATTTGATGTACTTGCTTTAGAATCTCTTCTGCCTAATTTCTTGTAATAATTTCTCAATGAGATTGGCGAAATTCAACAAAGTTTCTGAGTGCGTTAGTGTTCAATTTTCATTTGTGCTAGTGAAGAAGTGTACTGCTAACCAGGAACTGGTATCATGCCACTTCCATATGTCAGGAGATAAAAGCAAGCTTAAATTACTTACAGTCACACACAGCACAATATTACTGGTGCATATCCTTTTCACTAATTATTTTTTCACTATACTGGTGTTTAATTTACAAACTTCGATAAACCACTTAATCCTAGGAAAAGAAGCTGTGCAAGTCAAAGTGAGCAGCAAGTCTTTTTCCTATTTCCATTGGGGGTGAGAATTAAGGATCGAAAGTCATTTTTCCTCACTCCTAAGCTCCTGTACTATGAGACTAAGAATGAGATGGTGAGTAATTCTTTGTAATTGTGGGCTCTGCTCTAAACTTGAGATAATCCACCATAATAGATTCCTCTTGGGGTTGGGGAATATTTATCTCATTCCTCACTTTTTGTGGATTCACCTGATTTCACTTTATTTTTATTCCTATACTTCTTAGTTTCCGTATACTTCTCCTGATACTCATAACCACACGGTTAGTTTGACATAAAGCACAGTTCTACAATTCTTTAGGAGCCAATCCTAACCTTTTTATTTGTGAGAGAGTCATAATATGCTTGTTAAATTATCAAAAATACCTCTAAACTATAGGGTTGATTTCAGTTATACTCCCTAACTTTAAAAGCATCACTTTAATCTTTGAAATTTGAAGTTTGTTTCAAAACAACACTTGTAGGTTTTTACCGTTAAATGTGTAGACTAAAAAGTTTGTATCTACTTATCCGAACCAATCTAAACTCATACATGAAGAAAAATAAAAACACATGGCGCATTTGTGAACCATATATGTTGTCGTATTCCTCTTTATTCCGATTTTTTGGTTGTTTCATTTATGATTCTTGAACTTGTAAAATCATTATGAGTTGGAGTTCATTGAGACTTTTGAACTCTTTTCCTGTTTCTGCTGTTTGATTCAAACGACTTGCAAGTACTTTGTAATTCGGGTGTTACTGCTAACGAAATAACTTGTGTATTTTTTTTTCTTTTGTTAATATCCGTGAGTGTCCAGACCAGAAAACTCGTAGGATATTAATTCTTAGGTAGGTGACTACCATGGATTGAACCCATGATCTCTTAGCCATTTATTGAGACCATTTATCCTTTTTTACCACTAAGCCAACCCATGATGATTGAAATAATTAGTGTATTATAATTACAGATATGCAGGTGACAAATAATTGAGAAGCTAGATCCACCTTGTAATATAAGATTTCAATATTCAGTAGGTCCCATCTGAAAGATTTTATGCCCAAAGAACTTTACATGATGCAGCTTTGTGAGGTACTGATATCAATCTCAAAAGTCATAAAGTTGAGAATGAGTAGTGTTAATTGGACTCTGAATGATGGGTCTCATTCACATCTGGTAAAAACATTCTGATTCCATGCATTCTAGCACTGGGAATAACCAAATTGGGTAGAAATAGTTGTAAGTTTTAGAAAATATTCCCTCTCTCTTTCTCTTATCTTTTCTTTATTGACCATCCCAATCCGTGCATCCGGATAAAGATAGAGAGAGGAGGGATCCGTGCAGAAAATCTTGAGGGTTGTGGTAGATACTTGTAAAAGATTATACCCTTAGCTATAGCCACATTCCATATAATAGTGAACAATATATTATATCCTCTCCCTTTAAACTTTTGTAAGTCAAAATTTCTTTACTTTTAGTTTGATAGCTTGCGTAAAGGCTAGGACTAGGAGTGACTAGAAAGCAGAAACATCTTCAAATTATTCATTGGTTTGATTCCTGAAGGTGGGGAAAAGAAATATTAGGAAACTCCTTTCAAATTGGAAAATGCAATCCTATTTGTAGGAGTTCATTTTTGCCAAACAGCTGTGTTTTACTATTAGAATGATAATGGTATTATATAGTCCATTTTGAGCTTGCGATAATAGATACTTTTACATAAGTTTATAAATCTATATCCTATTGTGTTTTTTGAACTTTCAAGGTTATTTCATTTTGGTCCATGAAAGCTTGAAATGTGTATTTAAGTTAGTTACTTTTTAAAACTCAAGTCTAAAATATAAATATTGAAAGCTTATTGACCAAATTGGGATATACATTTGTAGTGTCTGCTTGGTTGACAATTTAGATTCTATTTTATGTTTTCAAATTTATTAAGGTCGTGATTATGGTATTCTATTTTAATGGACCTCAATTGCAAACATAATTGTATCACTTTTAATCATGTTTACTTAGACATTTTGCAAAGGTAATCTGATTATGATTGATGTTGTTTACTTTACATTTGTAATTGAATGAATAACATCATATTACTAAACTACCCTCTAGTTTTAAACAAATTTATGCCCATAACAATTTATGTCTCTTCATTTATGAGTAGTAAGTGGTATTGCCACGGTCTTTCTAACAAGATGTGACAAACGTCCATATCAAGAACGTCACATACAACTTGATCTTTATAATAATTTCCAAAAGAGAAAGGTATGGTGCAGGGAACTTATCTAAGTCTCTCCACCCTTTTAGATCCAACCAATTTTATACAGCTGTGGACGTGGATATATTCTGAGGTTTGGAGCCATAATTAGCTTCAAAGATACCACCTTGATGTTGTAACTATCAATAATGTAGTTGCACACTTTTCCATTGACAATACACCTAGTGCGAAACAGAGTGTGCCTCTGTGGGTGAATTTATGTCTTTGGACTACGTAAAACTCATTGTAGAATACAAGAAAATCAGTCTCCATCATCTGCTTAAATGTAGGTAGTGTCTTCCTCATAGTCTTGTTCGTTGTTACTCATTTCTTGATCTTCTTCATCAACATAAGCTACTACTCCTCTTTGTGGGCATTCATTCGATAAAATGACCTTGTTGCCTGTAGCGAAAACATTTGTCAAGATTTGGTCTTGAATAAGTGTTTGAACTCCCTTTCTTGTTTGTCACTTCTAGATTCTTGGAGACTTGGTTTGATTTATCTCCAAGATCTTCTTTTGTTATTGTTCCAGACATGCTTCTAACTTGAAATTGTCTATTGGATTCTGAATTTCTCCTTTTTTCCATCTTCTGTTCAGCCTTAGTAGCCATTGCTAGCTTCTGTCAACATGCTAAAGTTGACATTTGTGCCTTAAAATAGCCTTGTAATTAATGAGTTATTTAATAATTATTTAATTTAATTATTTTATATACAATATTAAATTATCCTTTATAGTAAAATTCAAGGGTCACTACAAGAAAAACAATGTTTATTGATGTTTTTTCAATGTCAAGTGTAACTGTGCTTAACGTTTTTAAAAACATCAAGGAAGCCTGTGTCAAGAATGTCAGGGTTCTCGACATGGTATAAACGTCAAGAACAGTTACATTTGACATTTTTGAAATGTCAAGAATATGACGTTCTTGACTAGGAAAAAATGTCAAGATGGTTTATAGTTGATATGTTAAAAATGTCAAGTACACTTAACTTGATACGTAAAAAATGTCAAGCATACGAGTGTTCTTGACAAGGATAAAATGTCAAACTGTATCTATATTCTTGACAAATTTAACTTGTCAAGTCTATTTGTGGTTTTTTTTTAAAAAAATTGTATTATTAATGTTTATCTATAAATTGCTCATGTATTTTAGTCCAACAATAGCATTAAATATAAAAAAGGACAAACATAAACTCAAATAAATAGCTACACACATTTAGGGCATGTTTAGGAGTGATTTTGAAATGGCTAAAATCACTTTTGTCATTTTCAAAATCACCGTAAAAATATGTTTTTAATCATTCAAAACTAATTTTGATGATTGAAAATTGCATTTAAAAGTACAAAATGTAAAACTCTAACTGCTTCGTCATGTAGCCAACAACAGCTGTGACATGAACGGAGGGCAGGTTGGCACCCGATGTCTGTTGAGAAGGGCTTGGAGGTACATCACCTGTTGTAGTGACATTAGGGATAGGGGTTGAAGTTGCTGTAGGAGGAGGTGTTGATCTGATAGACTGTTGAGCAGGAGGAGGAGAAGTTTGGAAGCCCGATTCTGTTGGCGAATGCAGGGGATTTTGGTTAGTTCTTTCACAGAACTCCCAGATGGAGTTGTCTTGTCTGTTGAAGGGGAGACTGTGGGTGGAGACTTGGTAGATTTGTCTTTGCGGGCTGCTATGTTTCCTTGTAATCTTCAAATTAGGCTCATCTCAACGGCATGCTTGAGCTTGCAACGTTCCTCTGCCTCATTCACCTCGACTCCAGCTCGAGCGCAAAACTCCCCGATAAGGGAAGGAAAAAATAGCCGCCCCTTAGTTCTCGAGCTGCATTCAACTATTTCTTGATTAATAATTCCTCCCAAGTTGATGGGTAGGTGCATCCTAATGGTGTATAATAGCATTGCTCTTTTCAAAGAAATGGTGTTGTTGTGGGTTGTGGGCATGATGCAGTGCTTGAGAAAGTAAAGCTAGGCAGCCAAGTGCTTCTTGATGTCTCCTGGCTTGAGAGTTCTGCATCCAGTGGAAGACATCACTCATTCAACCTTAAGTACTCTAATTGTGCTTAGCGCACTCTGTACCTGCGCTTCTGAGGGGTTGTACATCCGCATAAAGCTTTCCTCCTCGTGATCATCATGCACCCCATATACAGCATTGATGGCACTGGCAGAAAAATGTACCTCCACCCCACGTACTCTGGAGATGCCCTTCTTTGCCTTTATCCCCAGGTAAAACTCTCGAACCAGAGTTATGCTGGTGGATGGCGGCTGCTCACACAATGTATCCCACTTGTAGTGAGCGATAGTTTGTGTGATGTAGCGCGGGAACTCCTTTTCCTTCCTTAAGAATCCATTTTCTTCGAAAATTTTCCTCCTCTTTAGCACTGCTATTTTCTTTTCCTTCTCATCATTCTCATCACTCGAAGATGAGAGGATGATCCTTGCATCGAACTTCTTCCTTTGCCTGTTCATTGTCGACTCCCCTGCTTCAGTTTTCTTCTTGCTGCCAAACCTTGTGACTCTCTTGGAAGTCACTTACTCAGATTCCTTGTTGGTTGCGAGCTTCTCAACCTCTCCCCAGACATCTTCATCTTCCATCGGCCTTCTCCATAGAAGTGCGGGACTCCTTAAACACCTTTGCAGCTGCATCAGACTTTTGTCGCAGCTTCGCCTCCTTAGCCTATGCCCTCTACAGTGGCAGGGCTACTGTAGTCGCATCAATGCCTTCTTGACCTTCGTCAAAGCAACGACTGCTTTCAGCCTTGTGCTTTGTTTTTCTTTCCTCTCCAACCTCCACTCTCCTTTCCTCTTCTTCTCTCCGTCTTTGTTCTTGGTCCTCTGCCACGTTTTTTCCAAAGCTTTCTCAGCTTCTTCGTACCTCTTGTTCTTCCAGAACTGTTGTCTCTATTCATTTGCAATACGTGCTGCGTGTTTCAGCACTTTCCTCCACACCTCGCCAGTCAACAAATTACCAACATCTCTGTCATCAGGTTTAACAGACAACCTAGAAGTTTGAGAACTCGTACCTGAACCGGATAGCTTTAAAATTTTCGATCGAGTCTCCTCTTCTTCTTCCTCTGCCAATGTGCATCTCCGATGGCCTCCCATCTCTCGAACTTCTTTTCACCATTCTTTTGAGTGAACTCGAGGTCTATGCGACTCATGCACGACAAACTGGGTCTCCGATTTTTCTTTGGTTGTTTGGGAGTTCTCAGAAGAATGCACCCTTCTTTGGTTGGTCCTCGTTTTCAGATTTTTGGTCGTCGATGGGGCAGCTGGAGGCGACATTTCTTGCGCCGACCTTTGCATGGTCTCTGAAGCAGACGCTTCCTCTTCAAAAAGTCGTCGAGCCCTTGGTCGGATATAGGTTTGTTTCTCCATGGATGATTGGTCGGTCGAAGACGAGCTTGGGTTTGTCTTCATCCTTCAAATGGAAGTTTGAGCGTTTGGTCGAGCAAGGAGAATTCGAGACGACGAGCTTCACGAACAAGTTTCTTCGGTGATGGCAGGGAGTTCGCAAACTGAGGGTAGGTCAAGAGTTTAAGCGTGGAGTAAATGGCCTTAGGAAAACCTATTTATAGGTAGTTCTAGCCCATTGCCTTCTTTAAATGACGTCATCATCTTATGAAAGCTTCTGACTTTATCCTCGGATGTACTCACAACGTTATGCTGATGCGGGCACAACTTGTGCGGCCTTCTTTTTAATTTGACTTAACACCTTCACACTTGAGTAAATAATTTAAAAAGTTCATAGGGTTAAACTCCCAGGTAGGTTTCCAGGTCGAGATGTTCCCTTCGGTCATCTTAAATACCTTTTCCTTTGACAAAACCAGCCTAGACAAAGTTTATTCGCAGGTCTATTAACTAAGATTTTTTTTGATAAAATACTTTAAATAATAAAAAAAAAAGTAAGAAAAAAAATGTACTTGTACAAGAGGACATCAACTTACTCTATTTCGATAAGGGAAATTGAGGTTTTTTCCTTTATTTACCATTCCTCCCCAATAAATTTTTACTCTCTGTCCATTTACCTTGAAGATGTTATTGTGCTTATCTTGTAAGTACAGAGTACCATGTGGGTAGACTATGAATAACAAAGGGTCCCAACTATCTTGACTTTAGTTTTTCTAGAAACAGTCTTAACCTGAAATTAAATAACAACACTTGATGTCCTTCTTCAAACTTAGATGGCCTAATCTTTTTATCACGATACCTTTTCATCTTCTCTTTGCTTAACTTTGCATTCTCACAGGCTTGGTATTGCATCTCCTCTAATTCATTTAACTGTAGCATTCTCTTATCTTTCGCTAAGGATAAAACAAGGAATAAATGTTTTGGAATAATTTGAATTGTTCAAATTATTTAAGAAAATTTTATATTGATGTGATCAATATAAAGTATAATGTATATTGTTACATTATAGCAAGGTTCGAAATATCGATATCGATGGAAATATTGAGGTCCATATTTTACGAAAATATAGATGGAAATATCAATATCAATGGAAATTTTGGGAAACTTTATGGAAATTGGTGGAAATTGATGAAAATTGTTATAATTAGTTAATGAAACTATGATTGTAACTGAGTTAGACTATAATTGACCATTTCAATCATTATTTTATAAAGAAAGATAATATTTAGATGTAATTGTAAATATATTTGGGTAAATGTCAATGCGAGAGCATAAATTTAAAAAATAAATGGAAAAATAATTACAAAATTAAAGAACATGAAATATTCACATATATAAAATAATTGTAAATTATTTATTATAAAATGAAATGGATACAAAAATGAAAATTCATAGCATTAAACTAACATAATATAACACAATAAAGATAGAAAAATCATAACATTAAAATAGAAGGGATGTAAAAAATATAAGATTAAACATAACACAACATAATGGAAAAGAAAGGAGAAAAAGAAAACTCTAGAAGTAGATAGAGTTTGAGAGAAAATGGGAGGAATATTAAAAAACTCACATCCATTCAAGTTTGAGGTGAAATGATGTGAAAATTCAATAGAAAAGATTTTAATGAAAATATGTTGTTTCTTGATGGTAAAAGAGAAAATAAAATCTCATTGAATTAGCATAACTAATTGTTAAAAAAAAAAAAAAAAAAAAAAACTCGAAGTTTAGATGGAAATATTGAAATTTCAAGAAATTGGAGAAAAATCGAAATTTCAAGAAATTGGAAGAAAATTGAAATTTCCTCCCTACTGAAATTTTTAGCCTATCAAAATCTTGAGATTTTGATGGAAATTTTAAACTATGCATTATAGTATATAGTTAATAATACATATGATTTATAATTAAAATTAGGGTTGTTTTCATATATAGAAAAATTAGCTAAATTATTTACAAATATAGAAAAATTTCACTGTCTATCAGTGATAGATCGCGATAGACTTTTATTGCTCAAGCGATAGAAGTCTATCATGATCTATCGCTGACAGATAGTGTAATTTTTCTATATTTGTAAATAGTTTGATATTTTTTCTATTTATAATAATTTTCCTTAAAACTATATAGTTTGTGAGAGTTATATATTTGAATCTCATTCAAATATTATGAATGTTCATATAAATATTATATTTAAAATTAATGTGAATGAGATTTATATTAAACTATAGGTTATGAGAGAGTTATGCATTTGAATATTATTTAAATGCATAATCAATTAAATATGGGATATTTAATTGATTTTGTAATTAGTTTATGAGATTAATTATTATTATTATTTAACTTTATAATTAATAATATTAACTTTATTTAATTAAAACAGTTTTTTGGTTTTAATTAAATTTGTTAAATAATATTATTTTAAATTATAACTTGTAGCAGTTATTAAGAAGTGGGAGTTACATCTCATGTATGATTGTGTGAGATATACTCTCTCATGGTTTTCTGTAAATGCTACAGAAGTAAGACTGAAAAAGAAATCTCCAAAACTCTCTTCTCTTTGCATTATTCTATCTTCTTCTTCCAAAGCAATTAGATCCTACAATGATATGAAAACCCTAGAATTTTACAAATTAGTAACTCAAATGTTGAACTCTTAATATCAAATTTTAAAACCCCCAAATCAATTTGACAACAATCTAAAGGGAAGGATTAAATTTCGGATTACCTTTTGATCGAAGACTAAGAGATAAGGAGAACTAATTTCTTACTCCAAGTTCGAACACATCACAAGCAAGATGATCAAACTTACTTGAATGTTCTTGTCATGCAACCCTGATTCAAGAATTGCAAAGGTGGCGATGAAACTCTGTTATCTATCAAAAAATTCTCATTCAAAGAAAACCCTAAAACTTCCAACATCAAAAACTGACATACTGTGTTATTTGTTCCCTCTTTTAAACACATCCTACTTAACTAAAGAGACTTAAAAAGTTCATTCTACCCCTAACTCAAAAAGAACTAAAAACCAAAACAAAGCATATACGGGTCCAATAATGAAAATACCCAAAAAACAAAAGGTACGGTTGCAAATTAAAATAAATTAACAAGGTTCAATTGGTTTCATCTTATAACATCAATTGAAATCAATTATAAAGTTTCTGATAAGATGTTGCTGCTTGAATCCCCTTAATTGAGTTCACCTCTGCTTGAATGTGAGAATTCAACACTAACCGTTGCTTATTGGCTCTTAAGCATGTGATTGGTCTCGGGATAACACAATGGTGTCCTGGTTTATATCATCTTCTCCCCCCATTTGAAGGATTTGTCCTCGAATCAAGTTCATTATCTGCATCAAAAGAAGTTAAGTCAGAAACATTAAAAGTAGCACTCACACTATATTTACCTTCAAGATCAATCTGGTAGGCATTGTTATTGATTTTTTTTCATCACTTGAAAAGATTCATCTTCCTTTAGGTTTAACTTAGAATCTCGTTGATGTAGAAATCTTTCCTTCCGAAGATGGACCCAAACCCAATCTCCCTCCTTAAATATCATAGACTTTCGATGTTGGTTAACCCCCTCTACTACCTTGGCATTTTGCTTTTCAATCCTTTTTTTTTAACCTCTTTATGTAGCTCCCAAATGGCGGTGACCTTCTCATCAGCTTGAAAATTCAAAACCTTTCTTATACCATATCACATAAGGAAAAGTTTCAATAAACTCCAACCATTTCGCATGTCTTCGGTTCAGCTTGTGTTGGCCTTTCAATTGTTGTAAGCTTTGGTGGTCAGTGTGAATAACAAACTCCTTTGGCCATAAGTAATGTGTCATGTTTGTAGTGCTCTCACTAAGGCATAAAGCTCCTTGTCACATGTAGGATATTTCAAGGCAGTTCCATTCAGATTCTCATTGAAGTACATCAATGGTCTTTGATCTTGCATTAACACAACTCCAATCCCTATTCTATTGGCGTCACACTCAATTTCAAATGTTAGCTCAAAATTAGGTAAGACAAGTAAAGGCGCATTACATAGCTTATCTTTCAAATCATATTGAAGGCGCATTCTTGTGTTTGTCCCCACTCAAACTTTACATCTTTTTTTATAAGTTCATTAAGTGGTGTAGCTGCAAAATTAAAATCTCTAATGAACCTCCTATAGAAACCAGCTAACCCATGAAAACTCCTAACTTCACTAGCATTCTTAGGTGTAGGTCACTCCCTAATTGCTTTAACCTTCTCAAAATCAACTTCCACTTCATGTTTAGAAACTAAACCCTAGGAAGTTTACCTTTTCCATGCAAAAACAATAATTTTTTAGATTAGCATAAACCTTTTCCTTTCTAAGTGCAACTGGAACACACCTAACATGCATAACATGATCCTCTGGTGTCTTAGAATATAATATGATGTCATCTAAATAAACCACTGCAACTCTTCTAAAAATTCATGCAATACATGATTCATAAGTCTCATAAAAGTACTAGGTGCATTAGTTAAGCCAAACAACATAACTAGCCATTCATATAAATCATGCTTAGTTTTTAAAGCAATTTTCCATTCATCTCCAACATTCATCCTAATTTAATGGCATCCAGATTTTAAGTCTATTTTTGTAAACAGGCTACAACCATACAATTCATCTAGCATATCATCCAACCTAGGGATAGGATGCCTATACTTAATTGTAATTTATTAATAGCCCTAAAATCTATATATTCTCGAAAATCCATCTGTTTTAGGTACAAGAAAAGAATACTACAAGGACTTGAGCTTTCACGTACATGCGCGTGAGCAAGCAACTCATCAACGTGCTTCTGAATCTCTTTGGCCTCTTGTGGATTGGTCTAGTAGGCTGGTCGGTTTGGAATCTGAGCGCCTAAAATAAAGTCAATCTTATGCTCCATGCCCCTCAAAGGCGGTAACTCCGTAGGTACCTCCTCAGGAAAGACTTCCTCAAATTCCTGCAAAAGAGACACAAAAACACTAGGCAAAGTGGCCTTTAGATCCTGGGTTAGCAAGTAAGCTTCTTTAAATGTAATCATGAGTATGGTTCTTTTTTAAAACATAACTTTCCTAACCTCACAAGATTTCACTCCAACTTGCTAGTTTTCTATCTTTTTTCTCTTTAGGTCGCGAGCTTTTCTCTCAATCCCTCATTTCTCTCAAGCTCTCTTTTTCTTTTCTCAATCCTTTATTTTCTCTTAAGCTCTCATTTTCTTTTCTTTTTCCTTTTGCTTTTGTTGCGACCTCTTTTTTTCTTTTTTCTAACTTCTCTTGATCAATAAGCACTTCTTTGGGGGATAGGAGTACAAGTATAGTTTTCATACCATTGTATGTGAAAGTGTAACGGTTAAGAAAACTATCATAGACAACCTTCCTATCAAATTGCCAAAGCCTACCAAGGAGTATGTCACCTGCATGCATGAGCACCACATCACATAGTACTTCATCCTTGTATCTCCCTATGGCAAAAGGAAGCTTCACTTGCTTAGTCACCCTGAGTTCCTCACAATCATTAAGCTACTGTAGTTTGTAAGGCCATGGGTAATGTGTAGTATCTAAGTCTAATCATGAGAACAAACTAGAGCTCACAACATTCATACAGCTCTCACTATCAATTACTACAGTACATGGTATAGTTTGTACAAGGCAACGTATGTGAAAGATTCTCTCTCTGATTCTCCAAATCATCCGCCTTCATATGTGTACTTAAGACCCTTCTAGTGACTAGGGATAGATGTGACGTATCTTCCACTTCTTCCCCTCCCTCTTGGTCACTCATTAACCTTTATGTCTCCTCATCATCTTCACTCACATCAGTGACTATCTCTCCTTCTCTAATGATCATTGTCCTCCTATCAAGACATTCGTGACTTATGTGTCCCACTCCTTGACATTTCCAACACTTAAGGTCTCTATTTCTACCTGTGGGTGCCCCCAACTTTAGTTTTGCTTTCGACGAGGACTCTCCCTTATCTTTAGGTTTATTGCCTACTAATTTGAGTTTAAATTTAGACTCTGCAGGTTTGTCAGTGTGTTTCCCAGAAGTTGAATTTGAAAAGTTTTTAGAAGTGTACCTTGATTTTCACCTCTGAAATTGCTTTTCAACTTTCACTGCAAGGTGCACTAATTCTTCCATATCCTCGTATACTTACAATCCAACACATTCGGTCACATCATTATTTAAACCATGAAGAAATCTAGCCATAATGTCCTCTTCATCTTTATCGATCTCCAATCTCTCTATCAGCATCTCCATCTCCTTGAAATAATCGTCCACACTTTTACTCCCTTGACGTAGAGCTTGATGTTTTGTGCACAATCTCTCAAGTAATGCTTCGATACAAACCTCCTCCTCATGAGCTTTCTCAATTCTAACCATATTTCTATGGGACTCTCTTAACGCCGCCTCCTCTTAGAACACACGTTATCCCACCATGTCTATGCATATTCTTTAAAATGTGTTATAGAGATAGTTATCCTTTTCTCTTCGGAGAGATCATTACCACAAAAAATATGTTCCACCTCATGTTCCCATTGGAAGTAGTCCTCGGGGTCAGACGTACCATAAAATTTTGAAAATTTAACTTTAATGTTTTCAATAACCTCGATCGCCATAATGGTTCTCTCTTCTACCTCGCGACCTTTTATTGTAAAACCTCCTCTTCCCCTCTGGCCTTATCGCTCCCCTCCTCTAGGTCCATCTATAGTAGGGTCAGAATCAGATTCATCTTGCTCTGAGTCTTCTTCCTTCTCAAGAACCTCCACAACTTGCTTCCTTACTTGAGGTCTTTTCCTAGCTTAAAGTCTTTGCTCTATTCTATCTAATATCGAATTGATTAAGCCAAGTTTCACACGACTCCCTCATTGAGTCCTTCTTGTAACTGCCCATGTAGAGCACATCTATTGTCCGACATTGCTGCAAAACAAAAAACAAGTGAAAGAAAAGTGGACTTCACAAGTCACTCCCTCACGTGTTTCACTCTATAGGTGATGTTCACTCGTGTTTACACTCTTTAATGTAGGTGCTCTCTCACAAAAAGGGCAATGAACCAAAATTTGCAATCAAAATCAAAACAGCGAACCAAAAATAAACCAAGTAAGAATGACTGTAAAGTGTCAAACTCAAACAAAGAACCAGTAGAATTCCACAAAAAAAATGAAAACTAAAAATCAAGAACCTAATGTTCAAGATTCAACAACCTGGACAAGAAAGCAAGAAAAAACAAGATATTTATAATCAAGAATTTAAGATTTAGATTCATAGAGTTGTGGAAGACGAACAAAAGAAAGTGACAAACAATTAGACAAGTCAATGATAAAAAGGAAACAAGAATTAGGAATAAAAACTAAGGACACTAATTTTACGTATCAAAATTCCAGTTTAATCTTAGTAAGCAAATGCACGTTTGAAACAATTAGGGTCTATTTAGTTCGCAATCCGGATTCTGTTTTATGTTTTCAGATTCACTAAGTTCAACGAATATGTGTTTGGCAGACAACTCGAATTCTGTTTCTTAAAACTGTTTCTGGATTCTGTGATTCAAACGGTGTAAATTCTGTAAACAACATTTTTATGTTTTCATTTTATCTGGAATTTGAATTTTAAAATTTAAAATGCAGAATTATATTAAACAAAGATAAAAGTATTTAGAAATATAGTATGTCATGTTATAACCTCATTTCATTTTTTTAAAAATTAAAATATGTATTATGTAATTATTATAAATTAGGTTAAATTCCAAATTTGATCTCTATGATTTAATTTAGATAAAATTATAAATTAGTTCATATGGTTTTAAAATTTAGAATTTAGTTCCTAAGATTTGATACAATTTCATATATTGTTCTTATTGTTTGTTTAATCCTTTTAAATAATCCTAGCCATAGGGATTATTTATGAAAAATTTATCAAAACATAGGAGTTAAATTTTAATTATAAATTCTAAGACTTAAACTTTAACTTTTTTCAAACCACAGAGACAAAAATTTCAATTTATCCCATAAATTATATAATATTATAAAATAATAATTATACAATTTTCTTTTAACATAAAATCATAGGAGTTAAACTCTAATTACAATTTAGACTAAACAAAAGAAGGAAATTGAAGAAAAATATATATCCAATTTAGAGCCTAAGATACCAAATGATATGAAGAACCTAGAATTTTGAATTAGAAACTCAAATGTTGAACTCCTAATATCAAATTCTAAAACCTTCAAATCAATTTGACAACAATCCAAAGGGAAGGATTAAATTTTGGATTACCTTTTGATCGAAGACTAAGAAAAAAGGAGAACTAATTCCTTACTCCAAGTTTGAACACTTCACAAGCAAGATTATCAGACTTACCTGAATGTTCTTAGCATACAATCCTAATTCAAGAATTGCAAAGGTAGCGATGAAACTTTGTCATCTACCAAAGAATTCTCAAACTTTAAAACTCCCAACATAAAAAACGGATGTACTGTATATTTTGTTCCCTCCTTTAAATCCATTCTACTTAACTAAAAGGATTTAAAATGTTAATTCTACCACTAACTCAAAAAATTCAATATTTCTGGCTAAGCGCTCTCTAATATTTTTATTCAATTTTCAGGTCTGTTAAAATGGATGATTTTGTCCTCCATAATATGGAGGGTTGGTTATGAGTCAATAACAACTTAAACTAATTGCGTTCTACACATCTCTATCCTAGTTTTTATTTATGTTTAGTTAATTGATCTTAGATTTTTGTAACTCACATGGACTCTAAATACCACCTTTTAAAGTTTTGTTCTTATGTTTTCATCTATGATAATTAACCTTTGATTTTCGTATCCTTAGGGATTATGTTCCATGAATCAATAATTCACAGATATTAAATTGAAGAAATAATGAAGCTGATTGTAGTTGCACGATCCCTTCCCGTCCATGCAACAAAATGCCGCTAATGTAAAATTACACATTTCAATTTGTTTTAATATTATGAAATGTTTCTTTATTAATTTAAATTTATTTTTTGAATTTTTGTTTTTAGTATTTTTTCAAATGTATCCTTCAACATTAATATTTTCATTGATATGTCCGTAAAACTAAGACTTCTATATTTTTATTGACATCGATATTTTAAATTTTGGCTAATATATTAATTATATTTTTTTTCTTACAAGAAAAAGTACGGAGAAATAGTTTTTGTAAAGAACACAAAATTAAAATAGTCATATTTTAGTATTTAAATTATAATTTAACTATCTATCTAAACAAATTATAATTGAACTGGTATAAAATTAAATAATAGTATACATAGAGAGAGTAAATAATCATTAATATTTAAGATTAAAATTTTCTTTCCATTAACACTTTTTTTTGGCACTTCTTTTTTCTCCTCCCTTTTAAACTATTCCCCTTTTTTTTTCTTTTTTTCTTTTTTTTTTTTTTTTTGTAGTATTCAGATTGTCTAAGGTTATTTTCTATGAGAAACTTCATTTTTCATCTCCAAAGTTTTGGATTTATTTTTTATTTGGTCCTCAAGTTTTAAAAGGTTATATTTTTAGTCATTTAATTTTGAGTAAGTTCTATTTCAGTTTAGTCTTATTAATTTAAATTTATTTTTAGAAAATTTTCATAAATGCCAAAAAAATTGAAACTATTTACAAAAAAAAAAAATAGCAAAAAAAAAAAAAAAAAGAAAAGCAAACACGGTGAATAACATTTTGATTTTTTGAAAATTTCCAAACTACTCTTTTTATTTGAATTTTCGCACGACGATTTCTTCTTCACGGTTCTGTTTCATCAGCAGACAATTTCTTCTTTCGAGAGTTCATCAATAACCATTGACAACTTGGTTTTCTGAGATTCATCAATCTACACCTCAAAACTTCTCCTCTTCTTTTTCTTTTTTTTCTTCTTTTTTTCTTCTTCTTTTGCTACTGCTTTTTCTTTCTTCTTCTTTTCATTCTCTTTTCTTCTCCGTCTTAATTTTCTTCTTTTTATCCTCTTCTTCTCCTTTTCTTCTTTAATTGATCCAAGTTTAATTAGTGAACACCTCTTCTATTTCTTCTTCTTATTCGGTCAATTTTCTTCTTTAGTATCCTTCTTATTCTTCTTCAATTGATCCGAATTTAACTGTCTTAGCTCAAATTCAACTTGACAAAATTCAATACAATTAAAATTTGATTGATTGGAATTCAAGTCGAAATTCAAGTTGGAATTTAACTCTGTCACTGATAGATTGATAGAGTTCTATCAGTGTCTATCTATGATAGACAGTGATATAACTCTATCACAGTCTACCAGCGACATACTGACAGTCTATCAGCAGCAAACTGTGATAGAACTCTATCACTATGTCTATCAGCGATAGAATGTGTGATAGAACTCTATCACTATCTATTAGTGATAGACTGCGATAGAGCACTTTCACAAATATAGCTATAGATAGTGATAAATGTTCTACTATAGATTATGGATTCACAGTGAATTCTATCTTGTTTTATGTTTGTAAGTGATAAAACTCTATCTCTATCAATGATAGATAGAGATAAAACTCTATCTCTGTGTATTAATTATAGACAGTGATAGAACAATCTTCTTCTTCTTCTTCTTAGCTTATCATTTTTCTTCTTCAACCAATTTGATTATAATATTCTGAAATTTAGATTGTTTGTTTAGCATATTCTTCAAGATCACTTTTCAATTACTTTTGATTGAATGAATTAGTTGAACAGGGGCACTTTTATCACTGATAGACAATGATAGACTTCTATTTCTTTATAGATAAATATTGACAAAAGTCTATCACTTTCAATCAGTTATGGATGTCGCTCAAATTCAACTAATTGAAATTCAATTTTATCACTTGCTTGGGAGAGATCAATCACCCGGGCAGCCTTGGCCTGCCAACAGGCCAGGGAACAATAATGATATACATCCTACGACTGTTCCATTAATGCTAAAGTTCCAGTGATAGATAATGATAGTTGTATATTACTATCTATCAATGATAAAAGTCGATAGAATATTATTACTGTCTATCACTAATAGACACAGATAGTCAATATCTAGGAAGCCCTCTCATGCGAACTTTAGCAGATATCAACATTCTATTAGCAACTATCACTATGAACTATCAGTATCTATCACAAGTAAGGGGTAGGTGAACTTTTGTCACTGTGTAGACATAGATAGATATCTATTTGTGTATATCTACTGATAGATAGTGACATTAGTCTATCATTGTCTATCAATAGATAGACACAGATAAACAATTATCAATTTCTATGAAGCCCTCTCATGCGAATGAACCCTATTTAGCCAATGTTTTGTCTAGATTCATTGAATAAATGATTTTAGTTTATCATTATCTATTAGTAGATAGACAAAGATAGTTGTATATCACTATGTAAATAGACTATGATATACACCCTTGAACAACACACAACCATTTGATTGATGTTAGAGTTTTCAATGGATTAAAATGCAATAGATATCAACCTTCTATCAGCAACTATCTACAAGAAATGGATATGTTTCTATCATTGTGATAGACACAGATAGACAACTATCAGTGTCTATCACTGGATATATAGACTATGACATACATTCCTAAGCATTGCATTGATGTTAAAGTTGTTCCATAGATGTTAAAGTTCTAGTGAAAGATAGTGATAGACAGATAGTTGTCTATCACTATCTAGATAGACAATGATAAACAACTATTAGTATCTATCACTAGGTATATTTTGTAAATAGCTTAGCCCATTTTCTATATTTACACAAATTCAACTCAAGACTTCTTTTTGTTTGTTTTTTTGGATATTTTTTATGGAATGAGTGATATAAACTATAGAGTATTATCATTGTATCAACGATAAGACATTGATAAACTACTATCACTGTCTATAATGATAGACTTCTATCATAGTCCATAAGAGATAGACATTGATATATCTCTATCAGTGTCTATAAATAGACACTAATAAACATTGTTTTAAGTTCTTTCAATATATACATTGATAGAACCTCACAAAACCCCTTTAATCTCAAACAAACTTAGAAGAGAAGTACTCAAACTTTAATAAAATAAATTGAGTCAACTCAAGACTTGTTTCCATCTATTAGCCCTCTGCACAACTTCAATCAAATCCTCCCCCTAAAGACTTATTTCCACCATTCATTCCTACAAAAGTAGTTCTCAATTTCATATACACTGATAGATGTCAATATGTTGGTATCACTAATAGACAGAGGAGGAGGAGGAGAAGTTTGAGTAGAAGTCTAAAGAGGAGGAGGAGAAGAAGATGTCTGAGAACGAGAAGAAGAAGTCTGACAAGATGTCTGAGGATGAGGATGAGGAGGAGGAGGATACAATGATTTTTTGAAATTGCAATAATGGAAATGAAGAGGAACTGGAACCATTTTCATGCATGCATTGTGCGCTGGAGGGAAAAATCAATTTGGAAAAAAATCGTGGGTCATTATTTGCCGATTAATCGTGGGTCGTTATTTGCCGATTAATCGTGGGTCGAGCGTGTTGGGTCGGGTCGGGTCGGGTCATGTATGTGGGTCACGTGTATTGGGTCGACATTGTGCATGATTTTTGCGTGTGGGCTGGATTTTTTTGGTATTTCAGTGGGCTATAGTTGGATAATTCAAAATTTTGCTATAACTTGTAAATAGTTTGACCAATTTTTCTATATTTAAAAAGCCCCGTTTATTTTTTTTGAATTTATGTTTTTAGTATTTTTCTAAAAGTATTTGTTGACATTAATATTTTCATCGATATTTTCGTAAAACTAAGAGCTCTATATTTTCATTGACATCGATATTTTAAACTTTGGTTGATATATTAATTATAACTTTTTCACAAAAAATAAAGAGAAATGATTTTTGTAAAGAATACAAAATTAATTAATTCATATTTTAGTATTTAAATTATAATTTAACCATCTATCTAAATAAATTATAATTGAACTAATATAAAATTAAATAAATGGAAAATTTTCACATACAGAAAAAATGTCAAACTATTTATAGAAAAAAATACTGATAGACATTGATAGACTTCTATCAGCATCTATCAGTGATAGACTTCTATCATTTCTATCACTGATAGAGCCTGATAGACTTCTATCAGCGTCTATCACAATTATCTAAAAACTTTGCTATTTTGTGTAAATATTTTTTCTTATTTTTCTATTTTTAAAAATTTCCCTAGAATTATATATATATACAGAATTTAAGATTAAATTTTTCTTTCCATTAACACTTTTTTTGTACCTTTTTTTTTTTCTTTCTCCCTCTTAAACTATTTTTTTTTTGTAGTATTGTCGAAGGTTATTTTTTATGAGAAAAATACATTTTTCATTTCTAGGTTTTGGGTTTAATTTTTATTTGGTTTTTAATTGTCAAAATGTTATATTTTTAATCATTTAATTTTGAGTAAGTTTTGTTTCAATTTTTGATATTTGAATTTTGTTTCAATTTTGTCTCTAGGTTTCAAGATTCACCTTTAGCCTCAATTTTTCACTAAATACTCACTTTCATTCTTTGACATTAATGTCAATTAATCAATTTAAAATAATTATATATGAAGTGAAATTCTAAATTGAATTTTAAGAGTGATGGAAAATAAAACTTAATTAATTATATTTATTTTAAATTGACTAAATGACATTAATGTCAAAGACTTAAAGTAAGTATTTAGTGAATAATTGAGGTTAAAAGTGTGAATCTTGAAAGGTAACATTTTGAAATTTAGAGATTAAATTGAAACTAAGAGGCCAAATTGAAACAAATTCAAATCTGAAGGATAAAATTGTCATATTATGAAATTTAGAGGCTAAATTGATCAAAATTGAATAACTAAAAATGTAACATTTTGAAACTTATGGACCAAATAGAAATTAGACTCAAAACTTAGAGAAAAAAAAAGTATTTATCTTATGATAAATAACCACAACCTTAATACTACGAAAAAGTAGTTTAAAAGGAAAAGGAAAAAGAGGTAAACAAAAGTGTTAATGAAAAGAAATTAAATAAAAAGAAAAAAGAAAAAAAAAACGATAACGGAAGTTAACAGAAAAAAAATAAAAAATAAATGACCAAAAGGCTTTTGGTCCTTGAGGTTTGAAGTTGATGTCTATTTGGTCTCTAAAGTTTTAAAGGTGACACTTTAGTTCTTAAAGTTTGAAAAATGGTTCTAAATGGTCTCTATTATTAAATTGACCGTTAGTTGACTAATGGAAAAATAACGTAATATTGTTGGGTTGGCAATTTTGAATGATTTGGAAATACTTCTTCATTTTATATTATTTCTATATCATGTAGCATGCTCTCTTTCATCTCGTTTTCTTCTCTCATTGTCCATTAAATCTCTCACCCAAGAGATGAAGTTTTTGGATCACCTAAGAGATAAAGTTTCTCCTATTTTCCTCTCTCGTTGTGCATTGAATCTCTCAACAAATTTTTTCAATTAGAATTTTCTTTACATTTAAATCTTGAATGTATAAGTATACGGAGAAAACCATATATCAAGCCTTCTATAGAAGTAGTTGTTGTAGTCATTTTGCCTCAATGGATGACAAATTGACAAGGAAATAAGTCTTGGAATTGGAGATGAATACAATTTTATGCAATGTAGGTTAGCTTGAAGTAGTAAGTTTTATTAAGAAATTGGTCCTGTTTCTTTTCTCCCTTTTTTATTTATAGAAATAAAAGGTAGTTTTATGTCACCGATTGTGATACAAGAGCCCAAATTGAAAAAAGAAGAAGAAGAAGAAGAAGAAGAAGAAGAAGAAGAAGAAGAAGAAGAAGAAGAAGAAGAGTCTTTAAAATCAACCGAAATGAAATCCCATGGATTGTTCGCAGAAAAGAAAAAAAAAAAAAAAACAGTAACATTTAATAGCTAAACTTCAATTAATTGGTTTATTAATAAAGTTTGTTTTTTTAATAGCGGAGAAAAAATAATGAATGAAAAAAATAGAGAAACTAAAAAGAAAAGGGGAGGATTATTTGGTTCTAGGTGCATGTTAAAATAAACGAGGAAGAAGAAAGGGAGGGAAGAGAAGATGAAGAGAAAAAGAGATTGGAGAACAATGAGAAGACTGGAAGAAATATTATGTTAGCGAGAGAAAATTAGAGGGAAGAGAGAGAGTGAAAAGGAAAAGAGAAAAAGAAAAAGAAAAAAATGCTATATGATAATATGATATATAAACAATATAAAATCAATAAATATTTTCAAATCATTTAAAATTGCCAACTCAACAATCTCAAGTCATTTTTCCTATTAGCCAACTAACGGTTAATTTAACAATAGAGACCATTTAGAATTATTTTCTAAATTCTAAGAACTAAAGTGTCATTTTTGAAACGTCAGAAACCGAATAGACATCAACTTCAAATTTCTAGGATAAAAAATGTATTTTACCTAAAATAATAATAAAAGGGTGAGTGCACTAAAAGAAAAAAAAAACCATTTCTCTAAGGGTCTGTTTGGTTCGCAATCTGGATTCTGTTTTATGTTCTCAGATTGACTGAGTTTAGTGAATATGTGTTTGGCAGACAATCCAAATTTTGTTTCTGAAAACTGTTTTCGGATTCTATGATTCAAATAGTGTAGATTCTAAAATCAACATTTTTATGTTTTCATTATATCAATAATTTAAATTTTAAAATTTAAAATGCAAAATTATATTAAATAAAGAGAAATTTTCACAGATAAAAATTTCAATTTATCCCATAAATTATATAATATTACAAAATAATAATTAAACAATTTTTTAACATAAAATCATATCATAAATAAATTAAGGTTTAAATACCACTTTGGTCTTTATACTTTTGGTTTTTGTTTTTGGTCCCCTACTTTCAAAATGTTCATTTTGGTTCCTATACTTTCAGCTTTGGTTTATTTTGGTCCTTGTAATTTCAACCTTGTTCATTTTGGTCCTTGAACTTTAAAAAAAGTGACTATTTTTATCCTTTTAAAAATGAAAATGAAGGGACCAAAATGATAACTTTTTAAAAGTATATGGACCAAAATAAACTAAAGTTAAAAGTACGAGAATTAAAATGAACATTTTTAAAGTATAAGAATCAAAATGAACTAAAGTTGAAAGTATAGGAACCAAAACGAACAATTTGAAAGTATAAGAAAACAAAAACCAAAAGTATAAGAACTAAAGTAGTATTTAAACCATAAATTAATAATACTTTATATCAACTTATATTCGGTAGGTAATTACAACTAGTTTGCAATTGTTAAAATTAGAATTTAATTTCTCAATTAGATTACCAAACACCTATTTGAAAAGATAAAATGCAACTTTATTTTTATTTAATCTCTAAAATTCTCTATTAAACATGCTGAAATTATTTAGAAACAAGAAACAATCCGTTTTTTCCATTTTTTTTAAAACCTTTTCTATCCGATTAACCCACAAACCCCAAACCCTAATTTTTTTAATCTGCAAGCTTCTTCTTCTTCCCCAAATCGACGTCTTCCTCGTACCAACACACTGGGCAATTCTCTAAATCGGTAGCCCTAGTTTTTGGGGGTTCAGTACCTATTTTCGCGATTTCCCCAGATCTCTCAATTTTTTCCAGAATGCTGATGGACACGTTCTCTCCCGTTATATGAGATCTGAGTGTATCAGTAACAACTACACTTTCAAATCTCCACTTCTCGTCAGTCGTCTTATAGTCGGTAAGGCTGAGGTTTGTTAATGAAGCCCTCCTTATGTTCACAATTTCTTGGTGCTTTTGATTTCTTATGCATTTCTTGAAAATTTAGGTATCTCTGTTGTGTGTTTACATATGTTTGAATTTATTTGGTTAGTGGCGGGCCTGGTTTTGAAATTAATTACTGTTGTTGGATAGTTAAAGGTGAAACTTTTCAGATTATTAAGCTCTCTAATGGGAGGAATATAATGTCAAATTTATTTGTAGAAGAAACCGAGGTTAAGGAACTTTTAGGAAATGGCAGAAGTCTCCTCTGTGTCCTCTAATGTTCAGCATTTCGAGTGTTTAATGGGAGATGAAGATTATAGGCTTTTTATTTGCTTATCTTTTGTTGCTAGTATGTATTCAACTGATTTTTAATATTGAGCAATAGTAGAAGTATACTAGGATTTTGAGGTCTCCATTTTGTTTAATTATTCTAATTGATGAATTAGTTTGAATCCACATAGCGTTGTTGGTAATTTGTTCTTTCTACATTTTTTTCTTTTATTGTAAAATAGTTTATAACTTTATATTTAGTGGAAGTCCAGGAAGGTGAGTAATTATCTCGGGTCACAATGTACCTACCACTTCTTGTTTATGCACTTGGTTTTAAGAATACTTTGTAATATTACCTTTATTATTTTAGTTGAAGGGTTACTGAGTTTCAATGTGACTCTTCATAAAGTACAATGTGAACAATGTTTTTTTTCAAAGCTCAAAATAAGTGGATTTGATATGTAATTCTTGTTATGAAAATGTAATGAAAGACAAAAGGTGGAAATCTGTGAAATAGTGAAGCTGTGGAAACACCTTAGGTTTGTCACTGCTTAAAAGATTTTGTGAACTTCTGATATATATTCATTGATCTTTATAAGAACCTTATTGGAACATATCTGAGTGTGCCTTATTATTTATGTGGAAGACCCTTATTATTTGGTTTTGTTTTTTTTGGTTTTTTTTTGTTTTTGTTTTTTTTTATAATTCAACATCAATTGGCTGTCTCTATGACTTGTTTTGGGAAGAAAGATAGGTCTGCATACACGTTTTAGGAACTTTATATGTGTTTTGCATAGTCAAAAGGACACCTAACCATTTTTTATTAACTTTTCAGGTGGTTTTAAGAGTCAAAATAACATTTAGGAACTTTTTTTTAAACTTTTTATGTGGTATTGAGACTCATAGTGACATTTAGGTGGTTTTGGGACTCAAAATGATGCTTATGCACTTTGTAAGTTCTTTTGAGAGTTGAAGTGTCACTTCAACACTTTTTAGGTGTTTAGTCACAATGGCGCTTATAAACTTTTTAGATTGAAAGTAAGTGTTACTTAGGCATTGTTTTAGGACTTTGTATGTGCTTTTCATAGTCAAAAGAGCACTTAACTCTTCTTATTAACTTTTTAGGTGGTTTTGTAAGTTGAAGTAATACTTCGCAACTTTTTTGAATTTTTTTTATGCGGTTTTGAGAGTCAATGTGATGCTTAGACATTTTTAGGTGGTTTTGAGAGTCTGTTCTTGAGTAGATGGTTTATATGTTTTTGTTTCGCTTTTGTTTGATTCTTTATTGGCTTTAGGAATGCAAGTAGTCTCTTTGGTGCTTCTCTAGCAAGCAAACGGGTTTGCTTCATGCTTTGGTGGTTTGTGTAAATATAGGCTTTATACTTTGTGCAATTATATTTTAGGCATGATTCATTTATTTTTAAATTTTCTATTTTATACTTAAGCAAGCATATCTTCTTTTGTAGGTTTTCTAAAACAATATCTATACCCTCCAAGTAGACAACTAGTTCTCGATCTTTAGACTTCTAAGCTCTAATAGGTTACTTATTAAACAATTTGTTACTTTTTTTTTGTTATGTTGTTACAGTGAATTAGTTAATTTTTGTGTTTGTTGAAAGTTGAATCGTGTATACAAAGGCAATAGTTGAGACTATCGCTTTCTTTGTTGTGTTGCTATAGTGAATTAGTTATTTTTGTTTGATTGCTATTATGCTTGACACTGGATCACACTATCAATACTTGACATTTTAAAAATGTCAAGTAACTCAATTTTTGTACTAGTGAATTTATTCAATTTCAGGTCATTTAAAATTGATAATTTTGTCCTTCATGATATGGAGTGACGGTGAGATGGAGTTATGACTCAATAACAACTTAAACTAATTGCGTTCTATAGATCTCTGTCCTAGTTTTTGTTTATGTTCGGTTAATTGATCTTAGATTTTTGTATTCCACAGGGATTCTAAATACCACCTCTAAAGTTTTGTTCTTACGTTTTCATCTATGATGACCTTTGATTTTCGTGTTCCTCAGGGATTTTGTTCCATGAATCAATAATTCACTGACATTGAATTGAAGAAATAATGAAGCTGACTGTAGTTGCACGATCCCTTCAAGCCCGTTCCACACTTGCTAAAATAATTGGGTTGTCGCAGGTCCGCTTCTTTCAGCATGATTTTACTCCCAGAGACCCAAAAGCCAAGCCAAAAAGATACAAGTATCCAGCATTTTATGATCCATATGGCCCTAGGCCCCCACCCTCTGATAAAATCATTGAGCTTGCTGAAAGAATTGTAGCACTGTCTACTGATGAGCGTTGCCAGATCGGTCCCACACTCCGCGAAAGACTTCAGAATCCTAAGCTGCAGCCAATTTCAGTGGATGGCTTGGACATGGGTTCGGAAGGAGGGGCAGCAACAGGATCTTCTAAGGTGGAAGAGAAAAAAGAAAAAACTGCTTTTGATGTGAAGCTAGAGAAGTTTGATGCTGCTTCAAAAATTAAGGTGATTAAAGAAGTAAGGTCTTTCACTAATCTGGGTCTGAAGGAGGCAAAAGACTTGGTAGAGAAAGTACCTGCAATTCTTAAGCAAGGGGTGACCAAGGAGGAGGCAAACGACATCATCGAAAAAATCAAAGCTGCTGGTGGAGTTGCTGTGATGGAGTAAACAATTGTTCTAAAGTTGGTAGTAAGTTTTTATTCATATTTTTCCAATTGGCCAATTCCTA
This sequence comes from Lagenaria siceraria, assembly GCA_002890555.2. NCBI lineage: Eukaryota > Viridiplantae > Streptophyta > Magnoliopsida > Cucurbitales > Cucurbitaceae > Lagenaria > Lagenaria siceraria. The sequence continues at coordinate 12,741,567 of CM016493.1, forward strand.
GCTTCAGTTTTACTGAATATTCTTTCTATGAGTTGATGTTGTTGCCAGCAGTTGCAAAAAGGATGAAGGACAATAAATCACTTTTTTAGACTTGTTTTCCCCTATGGAGAGTAATTTAAGCCATTCCCCCTCCCCCTTTTTGCTTTCTAGAATTTGTTATTATAAAACAAATCTAGCGATTACGCATCTTTGAATCCTAAATAATATATTTGATTTGAGTTTGTGAAAATCATGTTGTGGGTTGTATATTTGTTCAGTTTTGCAGCCCAAGCTGGTGGTGGTGATAATAACATAAACAGAAGATGGAGGTGATGTAGCTGTGCTTCACAAACACAAAGTCTCTCTTCAGTTCTTGCTAAGGCTTGCACAGGCAGGCACGCTGGATGAAAGTGATAACAGAAGTAACTCAAATTTGTTCCGAGTTTTCACCAATGGAGTGTTTTTTTGGATTCGATAGTTTTGTAAGATTGGTTGAGGTGCACATAAGTTATAGCTTAGACACTTGGCATTAAAAACAATATAATTGAACTTTTGAGGCTAAGTATTTAGTTTAACTTTTCTCAGTTCTGTCCTTAATGGATAATTCTTCATATGTTTAAATTTTAGGCTAAATTCTAAAACATGCTCTTATATATAGGCAAAATAAAACTTACTCTTGAACTTTGTACTTTTTGTAAGATTGGTTGAGGTGCACATAAGTTATAGCTTAGACACTTGGCATTAAAAACAATATAATGAACTTTTGAGGCTAGTATTTAGTTTAACTTTTCTCAGTTCTGTCCTTAATGGATAATTCTTCATATGTTTAAATTTTAGGCTAAATTCTAAAACATGCTCTTATATATAGGCAAAATAAAACTTACTCTTGAACTTTGTACTTTGGCAATATTTATTCTAGAAAAAATGTAATAAATCAATGATAATTTGAAAAGTGGATTCCATTTGATTATATTTATTTTAAACGCTTGTGTTCCCTAATCATAATGAAGTGTATGGCTCACCTTTGAAGAATATGAATATGTCACATTTAATGTTACGATAATCATTATCATTACCGTTATTGTTATCGTTAGGGTCAAATGGTAATTATAAATGTAATTGATTCATGATGGTAAGTAGACGTGATAAAAAAACAATCTAGTTATGTATACAAATGTGGCTTATTACGATTGATCTATCAATTGAATACCATTTTATGATTACATCAATTTTGATTACGGATTAGTAAACATGATCTTTGTGTAAAAAATATCTTTGGAATCCCAAAAGTTTCAATAATAGCTTTAAACTAAGAAAATGTAAAAAAAAAATAATATATAGATCATTACCATTAGTTTTAGATAAAAATTGTTAATATTTTGTTTACATAAATATCTTTAACCTTGCATAAGTTTCAATAATGCCCTAAACTTTAAAAAATTCAAATATAACCTTATCAAAGAATATGTGACTAATAACCTACACATAAGTTGTCATGTATCCTTAGACATGAGGTAACCATAAGATTTAGAAATTGCATGAACTAATATGAGTTTTAGTTAGCCATAGAATATGGAGATTAGTTGCTTAGGCTCGTAAAGGAACTTGTGAAACAAAACTGAATAGGAGTAGTTTTATATCCAGAGTTGGTCGATGTCGATTTGATGCGAACGCATAGCTTAAGGTAATTTTTCTGTAGGTTGAAATTTGACCATCAATCCCTGTCGTCATCTATCGCTTTAACATTCAACATTCAACACACAACCACAAACTGATTTATTTTCACCAGTTACCCCTTGGCTTTGTATTGTTAGTGTTGTTTTAGAAAGAATTGAATTACTACTAGTCTCTTTGGATATGATGCTTGGAATTTATTTCATATTTACTAATTTTGATAGTGTATGTTTGCACTAGACCGCATTAAATCATTTTATAATCATTCATACACATTTGGTCAATCAGCATGGGTTATTCTTTTTGATTAACACAAAAGTAGAAGTTACAGAGGATGCATCTCCTTATTAAACAAAAAAAAATATAAATTGTACAGAGGATATGCTTACCTGTTAAAGAAAAGTAGATGTTAATAGGGGATATGTCTCCCTTTCAAACAAAAAGCAAATTAGTTGAAAAACTTCCAAAGAAACATAATTATTCACACGAAGGAAATTTGTTATGGGGCCTAAAACATTTTCTAAATGAACTTATTTGATAAACTAGGGGCTAACCACCCATAGTTGAAGCTAAGGTTTGCTACATAGAAGTCACATCATCTCTCGGAAATCCATTATCATCTTTCTAGAGAAAATCTCAAGCTCCAAAGAACGTCATCTACTGGTCACATCACCTCTTAAACGTCGATATTCATCTTTCTCGAGAATGTGCAAATAATCTTTAAGTAATTGACTACCATCTTTCTAAAGAAAATTTCAGATCAGGTCATTTGCTGGTCACATCACTTCCAAAAATTTATTTAAGTGCTTATAATCTTAAAAGAAATCAATATTCATCTTTCTCAAGAATGTGCACATAATCTCTAAGAAATTGATTACCATCTTTCTATAGAAAATTTCACATAAAGTCATATATGGTCACACTACTTCTTAGAAATAAATTTTCATCTTTTTCGAGAAAATGCTTATAATGTAAAAAAAATGATTTCCATCTTTTTACAATACTAGTTTTCTACCACGTGCATTGCACGTGGTATTTCAATTTTGTGTTATCATATATTCAATTTAAGTTTGATTTGAAAACAAATTCATACATTTTTCACTGTCACAAAAACTTTAGAATCAATAAATTTCCATGAAAGAAAATAACTAATAGTCAAATTGAGTATAGCTCAATTGATAGTGTTAACAACCAAAAGGTCTGTGGTTCAATTCCCTCCACCCTGTTGTACTAAAAAAAGGAAAAAAAAACTAAGAAAATAAAACAAATGTCTATTTTTGTGATTGAATGGATGGAAAATAAGTTTTTTTTTTTTTTTTTTTAATAGGGATAAACAAAACTTTTAGCATCTAAAAGTCTTTTAAATTTCATGAAATATCATTAAAATTTTATATATAAATGATAGGTAAAATCGGTCATATTTCACCTTTATATTTTCAATTTATTTATCAATGCTTATAAAAGTAGTTAAGCACGATAAAAATTATAGTATTTAAGATTTTGATTATTCATTCTAACATTCTTACAAATTTATTTTTTTACAATCAAATTTAATAATTTTTTTTTGTAAGTTTTTATTGTTTTAAAATTTTATTTTATTAATTATGATGTAAATATAAACAAACATTTTTTTTTTAATTTAAGATGTTCTTAATATGTAAGTTTATTTATGTGGGCTTTTTTTAAAAAATTAATCAATATTCTTTAATTAAAAAATAGAATATTTTACTATCTTTAAATTATTTACTTAGTTTTTTTTAACGATTTGTTATTAATGTTCATGTTAATATGAGTGTGTGTGAGTGTTTGGGATATTTTTTGATTTAACATAATGTAATTATTATTTTTAATAAAAGAATAGGAACAATATATTTAGGTATTATAAGATTAAATTATAGTGTTAAAAATATTTGTTTTTATTTATCATATTTTATAATTATATTATTATTTTTATAATCATAAAGTTAGTGAAAGAGAATTTGGATAGATGGGAGATAGAAGAGAGATGAACGTGGATGAGAGAGAGGGATGTAGAGTTAAGTGGAGAAATGAGTAGGAGAGTGTTGGATTGATGGTGGGGAAGTGGAATGGTTAAAGAAGTTGAAATGATTTTCTTCATTCCATTAGCGTAAAAATTTCAAGTTGAATGAATTTTCTTCATTGAATTAGCACCAAAAGTTCTCTAATAAAAGAGTGAACATTTATAATTTGTATTTATTTAAAAGGGGGCAAAATGAAAAGAGAAAATTGACTCCATCATAGCTTATTTACATGTAGTATAGATACAAATATGGATAGATCATTGATACTTTCGTTTTTCAAAAAATATTTTTTTTAAAAAATATATTGATTATAAAGAAAAATACAAAGAGACAATATCAAAAAAAAAAAAAAAAAAAAAAAAAAAAAAAAAACGCTTAGCTACGCACTTATTTCTTCATAATAATGGGTAGAAAAACAATCTTATTTCAACTTCCTCAAAATTGAGTTGTAGCATCTAAATCTTAAGATCCGAGATATAGAGACAACACTTTGAGTTTCCATTACATTTACTATTGATAATTAATAATCAATTGATTATTTACTATAGGAAAATTACTATAAACAGAAAAAAAATCAAACTATTTACAAATATAGAAAAATTTAACTGTCTATCTGTGATAGACCGCGATAGAATTCTATCGCTTTCTATCGCTCAAGCAAATAAATTCTATCGCCTGAGCGATAGAAAGCGATAGAATTCTATCGCAGTCTATTAGTAATAGACTGTAAATTTTTTCTATATTTATAAATAGTTTGACTAATTTTTCTATATTTGAAAAGAACCCTTTACTATATTATAATTAATAATTAAATAATTATCTACTATTTATAATTAATCTTTAATGACATATTTTGTAAATTAGTAAACTAAAGAAGGGACAAAAGTGTCCAATTTTTTTTCAACATTCTCACTTTTTAATATATTATAGATTAAGTATGGAGTTAGTCCCCAAAAAAAGGGATTCACTTCGGAATAATTGAGCTTGAAGGAACCCCAAAGCTCAACCTTATTGACAGGGTGTGTCATGGGTCATCTCTAGGATAATCTATGAACTACTTTGGAAAGCTTCCAAGGTAACTATAAGGCCTAGAGCACCATCCAAAAAAGTTTTTAACACTGACCTTTGAAATGCACCTAAAATGTGCATAATTTTCCCTTGATTTAAGATAGTTCTTATTTATTAGATTTAATATCATTTGTTAGGATATGTTTGGCTCAAGGAGTTAGGAAGTAGGAGTTTGTGAACTCCAGACCTTGTTTGGTCCGAGGAGTTGATGGGTTCCACTACTAAGAAACATCAATTTTATATCTTATCAATTCTTTATACTGTGGGCTCTAAGAGTTTACAACTCCCAAGACTTCATAAATTCTTACTCCTCACTATTTCACTTCTTACCCAAAACACCTCCTTAGTGATTTCCAAGTTGTGTTCAATTGAAATTCAATTTAAAAAAGAGCTAAAAAAGACCTAAATATGTCCTAGGAGGTCAAAACCAAGTCAAACATCGAAAGGAGGAGAAAAAGGCAAGTTGCCAAGAAGATAGGGCAACGTTGTTTCCGCGCAAAAACCAGCAGCATAGCAATTGCGCAACACCGATCTAGCGCCTAGGCGTTGGAGCGATAGCAGGTCAATGTCGCGACACTACCTTAAAGCGCCACAACATTAGGCTGTATTTTAGAGAAAATATTGTAATTTTGGAAAGTGCTCTCTATATATTGTCCTAGGGTTTTGACTACTGAACTAACTCATTACACCACGAAACTCCAGAGTTTTAGAGTGTTTCAGCCTATTTTAGGAAAATATTGTAGTTTTGGTAAGTGTCTGTTGACTAAGAAATTTTGGTCAATCACAAATTTACACGTCAATAATTTAAATTAATGACAAATTATGCCACGTGGCGCTTGGGCCCGAGCTAGGCCATCTTGTGTTTATTAAAATAAATTGGGTCAAACTTAAATAAAAATATACTAGAAAAGTTTAATTTAAGTTCAAGCCCAAAAGGTGGACCCAAAGTCAACCATGCTCAAGCTTATATAGGGCCTCCCAAAACTCTATAAATAAGTGAGACCACCCATCATTTGAAGCATTTAGAATTCAGAGAATTCAGAGAATTTCAACATTAATCAGAATTCAGAAGATTCATAGACTATAGGTCTTCTTCAACAACTTGAGCATCTCTTCTCCAATGAATTGATTGTCTATTTTTCACCAAATTGATCATCTCTTCACTATCTACAAATTGAAGACTGATCTCCCTTGATTTGAAAACAAGCTCGCCAGCCCTCAAGTCAAAGTCAATGTTCGAGAGAAAGCATCAGAGGATTATACATTAGAGACTGTAACACTACTACAAATTAATAAAATCAAATTCATTTCCACGAATTAAATTTCCATCGTCGAAATCTTGTGTAAACAAATTGGCACGCCCAGTGGGAAGTTTCTACCTCTCATCTCTTTCTATCCAAAAAAGCAATGAATTCAAAGAAGTTTCTTAAAAAATGGCTCCTTCAACGAACTCCTACACATGACCAGTTACATATAGTTGTTCCAAAGAAATCCAACACACGAAAAATCAATTGCAAGTCAGCACAAACATGATGCTGAGATGCATGAAAAATTATGCTCAATTTGATATCACCACTGCAGAAGATCTCGTGTTTGGCAAACTTGCTCTTCCTTCCCAAATAGCTCTCAAAAAGAGTTATTTTTATATCTTTAATCTAGCTTGCTTGTTATGTTTTATATGATTAAATGTTTATTTTGTAGGAATACAAGCAAAGCATGCATTTCAGAGTGTTACAGACTGTTCGGAGTTGATTTGGAGCTATCGAAAGTAAAATCGGGTACTCGAAGCTCAAGGATGTGAAAATTACCAAAGTGCCCCTAGGGCTAGAGCAGTGCATAGTGTAGCTACGCTGTGCTTTACGCTCAAAGGCAGTAGGCATGTATTGGCGAGAGTTCAACGACACTCCTTTAAAGCCTAGCTACGCTCCAAGGACAACTACGCTCGAGGATTACGCTGCGGCTAAAGGGTAGAGCGTAGTGACGCTCCCCTCAGTTTCTATATTTTTTTAGGGTTTTATCATGTGGGATCTCATGGAGGCCAAGGTTTCTCTCAAAGTTCTTCTTCATTTATATTTTCACATCTTTTAGGTTAGATTTTACTTTTCTTTTGGGTTGTAATTGAAGAATGAATGCTCCCCTCTTCCTCTTGTCTATGAGATGTGGAGGTAAGTAATTTTGTTTAGTTTTGGGAGTAAGAACTTGTGTGAATTTCTTAAGATTTTGTGATATTGGGCTGAATGTATATTAATTTTATGCCTTCCTTGAATCTTGTTTCATTTAGATGTATGTTTGTGTGTGGATTGACGCCCCTATCATAAATGTATGTTTTAGCTAATCGATTTTTGGCTTGCGCTTGCTTTTATGATTAAAATCACCTAAGTAGCAAGGGTTGATTGTGTGTGCTTAGATTATAGGTTATCTAGGATCTAAAGGATGCAAGATTAACCTAGATTCAGAGGAAAGTTAGAGCTTTCCATTAATTAACTACACAATAGAATCCTAAAGCTTAATGCACATGTTCTTAATTCTATATGGCCGCTTCAAACCCAGTAGGACTTAAGACATGTAGTTTATTTATGGCTTTAATTAATAGTTATGATGCTTCCTTGGTTCGTTCGTAATTAGTTATCCTCCTTTCTAGAGGCTAGTTCGGTCGAGTCAAGAAAGTTGTTGTGCACGCATAAATCAAATACATGTCTAATTAACAAAATCGATGATGAAATTAACTAATGTCCCTCTCGCTCTCGAAACTAAATAAACCATCCAGTTTTACATTTACCCTTGCAGTTTACTTTTCTTGCACGCTTTTATCTCTTTCCACACCAATTTCCCCATTTACCATTCTAATTAGAGAATTGGCTTAACGAAAAACTCATTCTAGCGCATCCCTGTAGATCGACTCAGACTTACTACTATTACTACACCATCGTAGTAGTAGTGTAGGATTCAGTATTATAAATTTCTTTTGATTGGGGTTCTTCTCGAGAATTCAACGACACCGAAAGGTTCTTTAACAAAATGGCGCCGTTGTCGAGGAGGCCAATTTGTTTTTCGTTTAATCAAGTTCCTAGCAGCTAGAGCTTTCTTTTTTCTTTGATTTGTTTTCTTTTCTTGTGTCAGGTTTATCATGGTGAACGGAGTGCATAGTACGTACTACGCGTGGCGCGCAAGGCAAGAAGTCGAACGGAAAGATGAAGAGGCTAGGCAGATTTCTGAGCTTAGAAGTATGCTTTGTGACCTTGTCTCATCTGTTCGGCTGTTGGTGGAATGGCAACTACAAAGTAGCCTGATGTCAACGAGTCCTGCTTTGAGGAATCACCCTAGTCATGTGATAGAGGGGCATTTTAGGAAAATTTATTTGTTTAGATTGTCTTTAAATATTTTAATTTAAGCATTTATTTTAGTTTAGGTGGGATCCAACCCTTGTCCCTTGGGTCTATTTAAGGGACATTCCCCCACCCTCATTTGACAATTAATAAAGATTTTCTCTTCAAGAATTACTCTAAGATTCTAGTCTTCATCAAGTGGTATCAGAGCACCTCGTCAAAGGGATCTGATGGGTGGGAAAAACCCCAAAAATATCGAACCAACTTTCACAGAAGCGGAAGCATCTTTCTCCCCACCAGCGGTCGAGCAGTGGCTTAAGGCATTAGAAAATGCTGTGAGTGGAATAAAAAACACAATTTCTGGGATACAGCAAGCCATTGAAACACTTACAGCTGAAATTGGAAAAGCTTTTGCAGTCCACAACAAAGGAAAAGGCAAAGAAATCAATTACGGCAATCAAGAAAATCAAGAAACCAAGAGAAATAGAAAGCTGCAAACTGGAAGACAGCAAGGAATTCAAATTGGCATTCACAAAAACCCAGATTCAACAAAATTTCATTCAAGAAAGACCTTACATGATGATCAATTAGGAAATCCTCTTTGGAATCCTACTTTCAACCCTCTTTTCTAGTCATAAGCAGTTTATGCAAAGACCAAGTCATCCGATTATGGGCAATGAAACAAACTCAACAGAAGATGAAGAAATACTGCCCCTTCACACGAATTATTCCCATCACCAACTATTCCCTCCATCTCCTTATCAAGAACCTCATCAAGATTTTCAAGAACCTTTGCAAGAAGGATTTTACAATAGACATCCTCCTCATGAACAACATTTTTATCATCTCCAATTTCGTGGAACTCAGTATTGGAGGCAAGAACCAGATTTTAAAATGAAAATTGATCTCCCTACGTATAATGGTAGGATGAATATCGAGTTGTTTTTTGATTGGATAAAGAGTGTTTAATTTTTTTTTGATTATATGGGCACTCCAGACGATAAAAAGGTCAAATTAGTAAGCCTCAAACTTAAAAGCGGAGCATCCTCTTGGTGGGATCAACTACAATCCAATCGAAGGCTTTATGGAAAACCACCCGTACGTAGTTGGCCTATAATGTTGCGGCTTATGAAGAAAAGATTTCTTTCAATTCACTATGAAAGATTGCTTTATAATTAGTTCCAACATTGCAAACAAGGAGCTCATAATGTAGAAGATTATACCGAAGAGTTTCAGAGGCTAAGTACACGGAATAACTTGGCAAAAAATGAAAAACAACAAATTGCTCGCTACATTGAAGGGCTTCGCAATGATATAAAAGAAAAACTGCATTTACATCCAATCTCCTATCTAACAGAAGCTATTTCTATTGCTTCAACTATCGAAGAAGATGAAATTCAGAAACAAAACCGTTGGTCCACAAGAAGAAACAATTGGGACAAAGCTTTGGATCAAAGGAAGAGATAACCAGCTGACAATTCTAAACCTACTGCAGTTGCCAGCCCATCCACCTCAAAACCAAGGGATCTTGGCCCTTTAAAACCCAAGCAAGAAATGAAAGGGAGTATGAATCTTGGTAAAAATTCTTATCCTTATAATAGACCTAACCTCGGTAAATGTTTTAGGTGTGGTCAGCAAGGTCATTTATCCAATGACTGCCCACAAAGAAGAAATTTGACTATTCAAGAAGACCAAGAATCAGGGGAGGAAGAAGAAGACCATGAGGAAGACCTTGCAGTTACTGAACCGGATATGGGAGATGAACTTTCTTGTGTGGTTCAGTGCACTCTCCTCACACCAACATCCGAATCTCACCCTCAACGACATGCCTTATTCAGGACTAAGTGCACTATAAACGGTAAAGTGTGTACTATCATTGGGGATGGCGGTAGCAATGAGAACTTAGTGTCTAAGAAGCTGGTTCAGGCTCTTAAACTCAAAGTGGAACACCATCCCAGCCCCTATAAAGTAAGTTGGATCAAAAAAGGGGGAGATGTAATGGTCAATCAAATTTGTACAGTTCCTTTATCTATTGGACACCATTACAAAGACCAAATCATCTGCGATGTTGTGGATATGGACGTTTGTCATGTGTTGTTAGGAAGGCCGTGGCAATATGATAACCAAACTATTCACAAAGGAAGTGATAACACTTATGAGTTTGATTGGATGGGAAAGAAGGTCTTTCTTCTCCCATTGAACCATCATTCTACATTACATCCTGTCTCGGATAAAACCAAACCAAAGGGGCAATTATTCATACTTTTATCTAATAAGGAAGCTATTATCAATGCCTCTGCTTTCTCTCTGGTGTTGTTGGTCAAAGAACAGAACAACCCCATTTTGCCAATCCCTGTAGACAACAGGGTACAACAACTATTAGAACAATTTCCATCCTTACTTCACCAACCAAAGAACCTACCACCCCTCCGTGATATTCAGCACAACATAGACTTTATTCCAGGAGCGTCACTACCCCACCTCCCTCACTATAAAATGAGTCCGTCAATATATAAGATCGTCCATGATATAATTCAAGATCTCCTTTGTTGGGAAAAACTTCCCACTTCTACCGCATGAATAAGTAGAAAAATATATGATAAATTAAAAGAAAGCAATAAATATGGAAACACAAGAATTAAAGTGGAAAACTCCTAACTTGGAGAAAAACCACAGACCAAGAAAAAACCACTTTGTGAAAAATTGTTACAATCACATAGAATAATTCTCTCTCCAGATCCCAATTACAAGAGTACTCTCTCAAAGCTTTTGACTACTCACACCCTTTCCCACTCTCAAATTAGAGAATACATAAAGAGAATTTAACTAGAGTTAGTACACTAAGCTTAAAGTGTTTCTAACTGGACGAATTGAAACTAGAGGCATAGGCTCCTTTTATAGGCTTGGAGTCCACCCTCATTCTTCAATTTAACCGATGTGAGACAACTGCACTTCTAATATTTTGCCAAAAACCCAACATCCTTCAAAAAAATCATATCCAACCAAGATTAAGTCCCTGCGAGGTTCCAGCTCTTTTAGCCCCTAAAAAGGACGGTTCTTGACGCCTTTGCGTTGATAGCCGAACATTAAACAAAATAACCATAAAATACCGTTTTCCTATACTTCGAATCTTAGACCATTTGGATCAACTAGCCGGATCAACGATTTTTTCAAAAATTGACCTTGCTAGTGGATACCATCAAATCCGAATTCGGCAAGGAGACGAATGGAAAACCGCGTTTAAAACTAATGAAGGTCTCTTTGAATGGCTAGTGATGTCGTTTGGGTTATCTAACGCACCTAGTAGGTTTATGCGTTTGATGAACCAACTGTTCCTCCCTCTACTTAACAAATATGTTGTGATTTATTTCGACGACATCTTGATCTACAGTAAATCCACCGAGGAAAACCTATTATACCTCAAGGAAGTATTCTCCATTTTAGCTATCAATTCTCTCTATATCAACTTTAAAAAGTGTGGTTTTCTGACTAATAGCATCTCCTTTCTAGGATTCATTATTTCTGGCAAGGGAATCGAAGCCGACCCAGGCAAGATCAAAGCAATAAGTGAATGGAAGCCTCCCACAATAGTAAAAGAGGTTCAATCTTTTCTCTGCTTAGCCTCCTTTTATCGAAAATTTATTAAAAAATTTAGTTCTCTAGCTGCCCCACTAACCAATTGCCTAAAGAAAGGGAAAATTGACTGGACAGAAGATACTTTAAAAAGTTTTAACACATTGAAAGCTAAGTTAGCTTCCCCTCCAGTGTTAGCTCTCCCTAACTTTTCTAAGGCCTTTGAAGTAGCTGTTGATGCTCGCGGCATTGGCATTGGAGCCATCCTTTCGAAACAATCTCATCCAATTGAGTTCTTTAGTGAAAAACTAAGCGAACCTCGCCAAAAATGGTCTACGTGCGAACAAGAACTTTATGCATTAGTTCGAGCTCTCCAACAATGGGAGCATTACTTGATAGAAAAGAGTTTGTTTTACTCACTGACCATTACTCCCTAAAGTTTTTACATTCTCAAAAGCACATCAGTAGAATGCACATTCGATGGATCACTTTCATTCAAAAATTCGAGTTCGTAATAAAATATACTTCGGGAACCTCTAACAAGGTAGCTGACGCCTTAAGTAGGAAAGCTCATTTATTAACCCTCTTACGAGGGACGGTCATAGCATTTGATCATCTCCCTAATACTTATGAGAATGACCCCGACTTCCACATTACTTGGCAATCTTGCCTTAATAATAACAGCTGCAAAGATTTTCATCTTTTAGATGGGTTCCTTTTTAAGGGTCATCAACTATGTATACCTCAAGGGTCTCTTAGAGAGGCCATAATCCAAGAGGCTCATTCAAATGGTTTGGCCGAGCACTTTGGTAGGGATAAAACTCAGATTACTATTAGTGAACGCTTTTTTTGGCCTCAACTAAGGAAAGACATCAATAATTTTGTCAAACAATGTTTTATTTGCCAAACATCTAAAGGCAATGTCCAAAATACTGGACTTTATACGCCTTTACCAATCCCGAATTCTATATGGGAGGATTTATCCATGGATTTCATTCTCGGATTACCAAGAATGTAAAGGGTTTTGATTCTATATTTGTGGTGGTGGATAGATTTAACAAGATGACACACTTTATTACTTGCAAGAAAACTTCTGATGCCATGAATATCGCTAACCTTTTCTTTCGAGAGGTTGTCAGGATACATGGAATTCCTAAATCTATAGTATCAGACAGGGATGTCAAGTTTATGAGTTTTTTTTTTTGGAAAAGTCTTTGGAAAAAATTTGGGACAAGTCTAAAATTCAGCACCATAAGCCATCCACAAACAGACGGTCAAATCGAGGTTACAAACAGAACACTCGGGAATCTCCTTTGATGTCTTTCAAGCGAAAAACCGTGACAATGGGACACTTGCCTTGCTCAAGCTGAATTTGCATACAACTATATGCAAAACAAATCAACAGGGAAGTGTCCATTTGAGGTGTATATACTAAACTTCCCCATTTAACTTTTGACCTCTCTAATCTTCCTTCATCTGTTGATCTTAGTGCAGAAGTGGAACATATGGTGGACAAAATTAAACAACTACATCAAGAAGTAATAGACCACCTAGAAAAAGAAAATGTAGCTTATAAGACCAAAGCTGATGAGCATAGGAGAGTCCACAATTTCAAGCCAGGAGACTTAGTCATGGTTTTTCTCAAGAAATCCAGACTTCTAGCATCCACTCACAACAAACTGTCCAACAAAAAGCTTGGCCCATTCCGAATTGTCAACAAAATTGGAGAAAACACATATCAAGTTGATCTACCTCCTTCCTTAAACATCAGTTCCACGTTCAATGTAGCTGATATCACTCCCTACTATGCTCCAGATGAATTCAAGGTATCAACATAACTCGAGACGAGTTATTCTTTGTAAGGGGAGGAAGTTTGATAGAGGGGCATTTTGGGAAAATCTATTTGTTTAGATTGTCTTTAAATATTTTAATTTCAGCATTTATTTTAGTTTAGGTGTCATACAACCCTTGTCCCTTGGGTCTATTTAAGGGACATTCCCCCACCCTCATTTGACAATTAATAAAGATTTTCTTTTCAAGAATTACTCCAAGATTCTAGTCTTCATCACATTGGGAGCTTGAGCCTTGCACCCATCTTGTATGGACAACCCTCACTCCTATGATTGTGATAATACCTATGCGTCACTACTACCATCCCGTCGTTCCCGAGTCGTCAGAGTTTGCTCAGGAGGCCAACAAAGGTATGACTCTAGAGGATTTAGTTAGAGAGTTACATGATAATGATTTCTCTTTCCAGCAAGAGAACTTTAGAATCCAACAGGAAAATCTCCATGCCGCAACGGAGATTAGAGATGAGGCGCAACATTTGAGTGATCAGCTCGCTCAAATTGTCAACTCAGTTAGGAGGCTAGAGGGATCCCACTGAAGCTTGATCATCTTGAGACTACCGAGGTGCCCCACCACGAGGTAATATGCTTTGACTCTTGCAACAACTTTTTATAGATTCTTACAGCATGCTTTTGATTAACACCTTACATTTTCTTTCTTATATAATGCTAATGGGATTTAAATGTTTATTTGACTCAAAACATGCTATTGAACTAATAAAGATTTAAGTTTTAAAGGCATTAAAAGCTTAATTTCGTAAGAAATCAAAGGCTAACTCTAAGAGCTCATATTTCTGGAAGGGTTTTGTTTGAGGTATGGATTTGATTAAGAAGGGAGTTAGGAAGGATATGAGGGATAGGAGGTCGATTCAGGTTTTCAAGGACCCTTGGCTCCCACAGTTTGGGTCTTAAATTAATAACTGCAAATTGTTGGAAAAGTGAGATGATGGTGTGGCATCGTTTTTGGATCCCTCTAGTAGGTGGGATGTGAATAAGGTGAGGAGTCGTTTCTATCTGATGAACTGCGAGGATATTTTGAATATTCGTTTGAGGGGTCATCGAGGCCATAAGCTGGATTTGGCATTTTGATTCTAAATGGGAATACACAGTTAAAAGTAGGTACCGTTTGGCTTTTCAGAACAGGTTCTAGAGGTCGTCTTCAAGCTCGAACAGTTGGCTGGACTAGTGGAAGAAGGTGTGGAGCTTAAAAATTTCTGCTAAGATTAAACATTTTGTTTGAATAGCTTTTCATAACTAAATTACATCTTGTTTGAACCTCTGGCTTTGTTACCGATTTTTGGTGCTCATAAGGAATCTACGAAACACTCTCCTTTTTAGTGTGACAGGGCAAAAAGGATGTGGAGATTTCTTTTTCCAGCTTGCTGTCTTTTGGATGTTAGGATTTTCACTTATAGTGCCTGGATTAATGAATTCTTGACTGACCGGGCGTGTATGAGTGGTAGAAATATAATATGAATGAAGGAAATATAGAATGGATGAGGTCATGTTCAAGTATACACGATCGATGAAGTAATAAACTTGGAGTATTCCAAGTGTCGAATCCCACAGGATTAGATTGAGCTTGAATTAATCACGACTATGGATCAATGAAACCAAAGTAACCAGAGAAAAAGTTTAAAATTTTGTAAGTGAAAGAAAACTTAAAAGCAATAAAACAATGTTAATCAAACATGGGCAAACAATGCTACAACTATTCGGATGTTGTGCCTTAGGTGATGTGACTGCATCATATCGAACAATGAGTTACACATGAATAGGAATCTATACCTATTCGATCTTGTGTCAAGTTCCTTTAGGAGTTCTAAGCAGCTAATACCTAATGTTTCCATAGTTAGCTGGACCTTAGATTAATTCAAGTTTAGTTCCTTTATCCTATGGTGTCCCTTATTTCCAAGGTGATGTGACCATCCTATGTCTAGGCTCTTAGTCCCATATCCCTTTGTGACATTCGCTTACACCCTAACCTTCTTATCATTAGAGCTCCGCTAGATCGTTAAATCAAATGATGAGTTTAACTTACCGATTTTATCTTTTAAAAATCAACAAAGAGAATGTGTTTAAACAAAGTGGTATGAGGTGTAACATAACCTAAGCCATAACAACCCTAAGGCTTTCACATTGCCAAACCCCTAAAAATATTTAGCTCATAATTTTTGATAAAATAATCATCTTTATTAAATCATAAACCATAGCTACAATGTGGAGTTTGATCGATAGAAATTAAAATGAGAAATTAACAAAGAAAGTAATGCTAGAAAATAAAACAACTCAAGAGAAATTTGGCAAATCCTCAAGTGACAAGTCTTTCCCTAGGATGATTCCTCCTCTTTCAAGGAAGAATCGCGCCTCGACACTCACTTCCGTGGGAAGAGAAATCCTAGAGTCGCTGCGCCTTAGAGAAACTTTCGTTCTTAAGACTATTGACTTGAAACTTTGGAAGAAACCCAAGGTGGTGGAAAAATGATAGAAAAATAGTAAAAAGAGTGATTGTCTCGGCGATGGAGAGTTGTGTCCGAAATGGAGAGCCTCTTCGCCTTTTAAAACCCCCAAATCTATTAAGGAGGGTCGAGATTCGTGTTCTGAGGGTTTACTAGGCAAAATCGAAGGTGCACAGCCGTTAGAATTGTGGAAATCACAACTTTTCTTGACTAGTTCAAATTCTGAAAATTTAGGGCCGACAGTGCTCGTACATCACTCCTTGTTGTGGCCACATCACATGAAAAATAGCCAAAAATTTGCCAAAAACGTACCAGATCAACACCAAATCCGCAAATAACATCTTTTAAGCATAATTAACCCTCATTAAGCTTATTTAAACATATTAAGACAAAATTTGGGATAAAATTCATGCAAGAGCCTATTTTTCATATTAAAAATGTCCAAATAAAAGCCTAAGTTCATGCATTTCATGGCATGAATCAATTCTCAAGTTTGTTTAAAAAGGATTCGCTCTGTCATGTGTTGGGGCATGAAAAATTTGGGGTGATCATAACAAAGTGGTGCATCAGGAGGCTATTCCTTTAATTGCTTTCCATTGTGCGTGGGTTGTGAACTACTCGGAAAAGTTTAATGGTTGGGTCTTTAATAGACAGGACATTGATCTGGGGGGGAGTTGTTAAGCCCTTTTGAGGTGTTGAACTCATGGGTTATGTATGTTGATGCTTCATGCAGAGTTGGGGAAGATGTTATAGGTTTTGGTGTCATTTTTCTAGATGGGGATGCCACATTAAAAGTTGTTTAGTATAGCTATTTGGACTTTTATTTATCGCCCCCCCTGTGCAAAGCTCATGCGATGTTTAATGGTCTTGAGTTGGCTATTCAAGCACATATTCACATCCTTACTTTGTTTTCAGATTGTGAGGTGTTTATTAAGATCAATAATCGTTCGATGGAGCCTCTTCTAGAGGTGCGATCTCTGATAGAGGAAATCAAGAATCTGACTATTATTTTGATAATGTGTGCTTTCGCTTTGTGCAAAGACAGTGGAACCATACGGCGCATGTGTTAGCTCATTGTGGCTTTTATGACGTGACCCATTTTCGATTTTCTGACTTTCCTAAGTGGTTAACTAAATTGCTTTCGTGATGTATTGAACTTTATTCCCCAATCGTTGTGTAGTCAGATTTATGTTAGTATGTTTCTTTCAAAGGAAAAAAAGGGAGGGAGGGAGGTAAGAATGTGGTTGATTTATAAGAGGTTGTTTAGGAAGCTAAAATCAAGATTATTGGGAATCTGATGGGTGGATTTTGCTGTGGATTGCAGGGTTGGATTTGTGCTGGGTTTGATTGTTTTTATTATTATTATTATTTTGATTGTTTTTTATATATGTTTTGTATATCATATTACCTAAGTTTGTTATATTATATAAATTCTAATTCCAAGAATTATAGGATGGATTGTATTGAGGTTTACGGTTCAACCCGGTTCTCCACATACTTATCATAGAGACTCGTGTATAACATTCAATTGACTAGAAATGAAACTACTTTGTAAGTGAAAAATTCTAGCAGATGAAATTGAAAATCTATACACCACAGATTTAGTTAGTGGTCCTACTATAGACATAAAACAAAATAAATAGTCTTACAAACTATCCATACAAACGTATGAATCCAAAAATAAAGTTGTTCATGCAAACAAGATAATTTTTCCAACAAAAAAGTTTATGGAGTATGGTCAAGGTGTTCCATTTCGAGGTCGCCTAAGGACTTCCATGCAATAATCATGCTTCCATTGCATTGGAAAGTCCATAAAATGGTTCAACAACATAGGATTTGCAAGCAATGAATGTGCAACCACTAAGCCATCTTTCATTGATAGTTTGGGGATTGACTGTAGCTCGACGTACGATTCTCTACGATGACGCCTTGCAATGTCATCCTTCACAACATGCCATTATGCAATCTCTCCAAAAGACTGTGTTAAAAGTGGAAACTCCTCTCGTAACACCTCATTGTAATCTCCAGGTGACGATCCTCCTCGTAGTTGCAACACAAGTAGTTTTCGTATGAAAGAAAAAATAAATTTCTATGAAAAAAATAGATGTCTATTTTTTTGTAAATTATTAACTGATTTTAGAAATTATAACATAAATATCTAATTTTAATGTTGGACAAGATGAAGATCTATTTAAAAAGAAATAAATAAATAAACCAACTTCATTCAAAATTTTCTTCTATTATGAAATAAGTTTAGATAGATTTTGATACTCAGAGATATTGAACAAAAGATTTTAAAAATAACTAAAAAAAATGATATAAACCACCTAAGACATCAAATTATTATTTAATAATTTTGATGTAATTTTAGTATTTTCTAATTTTATCATTTCTAAGTCATATTAAGTAGGGGTAATTTTGTCTTGTTACCATGATGCATTAGTTTTTTTTTTTCTTTTTCTTGGGAGGCTATTTATAGTCTTGCCATTAGGTTGTTTGGGCAAGTTTTACAATGAATTGAAATTGACCTTAGTGCTTTCTTTTTCAAGTTTAGCCAGGAGAGCTTCTTAAAGTTTGTAATTCATGTATTGAGTTGCATGCCAAGAACATTCAGGTGGGATTGATCATCCTATCTTGTGGAGTGTTCAAATCTTGGGTGAGAAATTTGTTCTTTGTCTAAGATATTTGATCTTAAGGCAATCTGTGTCTAACCCAATCCTTAGAGTTGAAATCGAGTTGAATTGGAAGTTTTAGTGATTGAGAATTAGGGGTTCTCATCCCAAAAAGGTTTCTAATTCTAATTCGCTAGGATTTTCATATCATTTGGTATTAGAGCTTAGGCACTCTAGATCGGATATCCTGTGAGTAACATCTTCTTTTATTTGATTGAGTTTAAAATTTACATCTTTAGGTTTTATTTTATTTTGTTCGTGTTGTTGTTCTGGAAAAAAATTGATATATCGAAAGATTCAAGAAAAGAAAAGAAGTCTAATGGTGAAAGAATGGATTGAAAAAAAGATTTTAAAAAAAAATTCAAGCGGTGGTACAAATAGGTGGATTTTTTTTTTTGTTGCAATTGACAACTTTGTTTGTGGAATTTCGTTTTTAAAGGATTAGAATTAGGGACTGTGGAAAATTGAAAGTTTTTCTTTTCTTTCTTAAGTATTGCATTTAGTGATTTTTGCAAAACAGTGAGGTTGGACTATTGTTTACTTCTCAACTTTAAAGCAGCTGAAAATTTGAAGGAAGTAGAAAGCAAGTAGGTGACTTATGGGTGAGATTTCTCCAGACTTCAAGTAGGTGAAAATTTTTAAGATGAAAACCTAAGAATTATTTAAGTTTTCAAGTTCTAAGGATTAGAAAAGCTATATCTTGTCAAGTTTAGAAAGTTGGGGTATAATTTTTTTTTGCATCTTATTTTTTTATTTCCCTTACTTTAATTCTCTTCTAGTTTCTTTGCTTCTCTTTTAGTCATCTTTTATAATTCGTTGAATCTTGGATATTAGATTCTTAATTCAAAATATCTTATTTTTCTTGTTTCTTGTCTTAGTCGGTTGGATTTTGAATACTAGGTGGTTGATTATAAGTTTCTTATTTTTGTTGATTCTACTTGTTTCTTTGCTTGAGCGTCAATACTTCACATCAATTTCGCTTTTGTGTTCAAGGCTTGCTTCTTAAATACTTGGTATTGCAAACTCTTGGCTACTTGTCTGAGTGTGAGTTTTTCATATTTGTGAGGGAGTGCTACACCTTTTGAGCGAAAAAACGAATGGTCTTACATATCTGAGTGAAATATGTGAGGGAGTGGTTGTGAGGTCCAATTTTATTTATGTTAACATCTTCTTGCAGACATGCTCACACAAAGAATAGCGTCAAGAAATGATCATCATGTTGACCGAAACAAGCTTCTATTGTTCTTTGGAAGTACTTCAAATCCAGAGGAGTATCTTCTTTGGGAGGAGAAAATTGATACCATGTTTGATCACTACCACTATAGTGAAAAATGAATGGTAAAACTAATCGTCTCTATATTTGAGGAATATGCACTAACATGGTGAAATCATTTATTGTTGAAAAGGAGGAGATGCGAAAATCATGAAATACCTTTATGGAATGAAATTAATCTACTCATGAGGAAGTGTTTTGTTTCTAAGTCTTTCAATAAATTGCAAACTTTGAAACAAGTGAGCAAGAGTGTGAAAAATTATTATGACGAGATGTTAAAATTACTTGAGGAGACGACCATGTATGAAGATGAGGAAGCTACCATGGATCGATTCTACAAAGGACTTAATGAGGAGATTGTTGATATGCTTGTTGATCGAGAAGAAATTCAAACTTGTGAGGAATTGGAAGAAATAGTGCATGTCATCATCAAGATAGAAAGGCAACTTCAAAGGAGGTCTTCAAGGTACACTAAATCTAAGTCTAGTTTTAAAGACAACACATTAGTGAAAAAAATTAGTTTATCTAACCATATATGAGCAATTTGATAAGGTAAAAAGTGGTGAAAAGAAACTTGCTAATGTTGTAGCTATGTGTGATAATGATGTTTTGTCTAGTGAATAATTAGATTGCAAGGAATTACATAATAATTTTCTTACTATTGCTGTTGAATAACTTATTTCTGAAGAAGCATGTTTTAGTAGTACTGGGGTAGAGAAAGTAGATGGTAGTGAGCTTGATACTAGAACACTTTCTATTGACATTGCAAGTACATTAGAACCCAAAGTATCATATGAGCCTACTTTTGTATCATTCCTTCCAAGTGAAGTAAAAATTGATGTGTGTGAGTTGGAAAGTAAAAGGCATGAGACCAAGACAAAAATGATAGATATCTATGTCGGAGAAAAGCATGTGAAGAGTACTCGGTCTATAGATAAAAATGAGAGAAAAACCAAGAATGTGAATTTTGAAATTTGTGAGGTATAACCCTTCCTATTTACAAAACATTCAATACCTTCTTTACAAAAGAGTTTGTTTTTTGACAGGTGAGCTTCAACCAAGTTTGCCTAGTTTTTCTTTTGAGTTTTTACAGGATGTTAAAGCATTGACTTTGAAGCAAAACTCAAAAATTGGTCTTAGTTCGTATGATGGTTACAAATTAAATGAAGATTGGAAGGACCAATATTCTTTCCAAAATAGACAGAATTCAAGATAGTGTCAACCTTTGACATCTCATGACTACAAGGTTGCTTTACAAGGGAGACCATCCAAGAGAAGTGTTAGGAAATGACATCATTTTCTTCTCATGATTTTAAAGCTGCTTTACAAGAGTTTGATTTGGATTCAAGGATGAATCCTTCAAAAGGAGGAGATGACGATATCAAACACCCAAGGCATTAAATTATTATTTAATAATTTTGATGAAATTTTAGTATTTTTCAATTTTATCATTTCTAAGTCATATTAAGTAGGGGTAATTTTGTCTTTTTACCACAATGCATTAGGTTTCTTTTTCTTGGAAGACTATTTAAATTCTTGCCAATTAGGTGGTTTGGTCAGTGAAGTTTTACGATGAATTGAAATTGGCCTTAGTGCTTTCTCTTTCAAGTTTAGCCAGGAGAGCTTCTTAAATTTTGCAATTCATGTGTTGAGTTGCATGCCAAGAACATTCAAGTGGGACTGATCATCCTATCTTGTGGAGGTGTTCGAATCTTGGGTGAGGAATTTGTTCTTTGTCTAAGATATTTAATCTTAAAGCAATCCGTGTCTAACTCAATCCTTAGGGTTGAAATCGAGTAGATTTGGGGGTTTTAGTGATTGAGAATTAAGGATTCTCATCACAAAAGGGTTTCTAATTCCAATTCGCTAAGGTTTTCATATCATGGGATGGTTCTTATAAAAAACAATGCAATCTTTTATATCGTTTAGCACTAACACATAACCCACATTCACATAAGTAGATTGTGAAATCATGAATAATCAATGCCAAAACAATATCCCAAAGTATTACATACATAATAAACTTAAACAAATGAAGATGTTCAAGAAACAAAAAAGTAAGAGAAGTACACATGAATTACGTGTTACGTGGAGAGTTGCCACGAAAGTCCCAACCTCCATTGTTATGGAATGAAATAACAAGAACACTATTTATAAGACAACTAAACTCACAAGGTACAAAAAAAAAGGATGGAATATACGTACCTTAATAAGGTTAACCGTGCACTAGGTTACGTTAACTTGATGAGTAAAGTGAAGTTGTTGGTAATAAGTCCACAATGGGTCTGATACATGAATAATAAAGAATAAATACAAGCAAACGAAAAAAAATCAGAAACTATATAAAAAGAAAGTATGAGTTGGATGATGACTTACCTCTTGAAATGGAAAAAAGAGGCAACACCTAACCCCTTGGGCGTGAAAAAGTTTTGAAGAGGTGGTGGGATTATGGATAGGGAATTGGTGAATATATAGAAGTTGTGTTTAATGTAAGCACTAAACAACCCAACCACCAATCAGATTTATAAGTGTTGGAACAGTGTTTTTAAATTAATGGAAGTGACATCTCCAGGGTTAATTAGACAAAAAAGGCATTTTTAAAAAAAATTTAGGTAAAAGAGGTAGTTTTTAAAGATATTAGGAAAAAGGGGTGGAATATTTGGCTTTATGTGAATGCGTCTCTTCAAGAGACGCATTCTGACCCAGTTATTAAAAAAAAAAAATACGAAGAGACACATTCTGAGCGGAGAATAAAAAAAATATATATCTGAATGCGTCTCTTTTTGACAAGACAATTCAACGCTCCTTCCCCATGTTTCACTTTTTTCTTTTTCATCTGCAGCATTCCTCCTTCCTGATGGTAAGTTGAAATTTTTTTTTTTTAAAGGTTTCCTCCCTCCCTTATTTCCTTTTTCATTTCAAGCAACCTCGGCCATCCGGAAGTTCATCTTCTTCTTCACAATTCCAACTTTCCTTCTTCATCTTCTTCTTCATCTCCGTCCCTTCCTTTACTTCATTTTATTAATTTTCTTCATTTTCTTCATCTAACGGAGTAAATCAACTAAATCATCTCGTTTTTTCAACTTATCCTCTATTGTAAGTAGATTTTCTCAATTATCCTTTATTGTGATAATTATTTTAAATATTTATAGTTTATTTATTTATTTCGCAGGGATTATCCAAGAAAAAATTTGCACAATCTTTCAAGGTTATGTATTTAATGATTTATTTTTGTTTAAAATGAACTATTTTATTGTTTACATTATTCTAATATTTATTATACATATACTAATATTTTTTTTTAAATACTTGAACAGCAAAAAAAAAAAAAAAAAAACTACATAAATTGTTGTGAAACTCAAGGTACGAACAATTTAATGTTTTATTAATATCACAAAAAATAAAGTGTCCTAGAAGAAAAAAAAGTGTGCATGATTTTAATATGTCTATGGTTATATTTGATGTTGTTATAATTTTTTTATTATTTGGATTGTGTTAGTTAGAGTTTATTTTGTTAGACTTAATATGTAATTATCACTAATAATCTCTAATTCATATTGTTATATTTTTGTTAGTTCTAGTGTTTAATTTGAGTTTGCATATTTGAATTATTATGTAACTAATATTTGAATTACGATGTAATTTATATGTTCATAATAATATTTAATTAAAATGTTTGAAAATAAAAATAACCAATAACTAATGGGATGCTTTTTTAAAAAAATTAATTTTGTTAATCTTACTCTACTTAAAAAAGCACTTAACTTATATAATTTTTGTTTTTAAATCTAGATTTAATTGGCCAGACTAGAATGGATGTTGTGGAGTTTCTATGTTATATGAATGGAAACATTGTTAATGGGCCGAATGGTATAGAATACGATATGCAACCGTGTCTTCGTATACGTATTGTACGTCAAATTGAATTCAACACATTTATAGATGGATTATGTGATGCATTATCCATAGATAGAGATGATGGGATAGAGGTAATATTTAGGTATGGAAGGTATATAGGAGGATCTACTTTCTATATCCCTATCTCATTAAGAAGCGAACCTGATTTAAGATTTATGATGAGCAACGCTCCATCCAATCCAAATACGGTGGATCTCTATATTTCTCAACCAAACATTGCAAATCAAACATCGACAAGGGAAATTGAAAATAATATAGAGGTCGAAAATTTGGAAGGTGGTCTAGAGCAACCATCTGACGATGAAGAGGAAAATTTGGACCAAACTATTGCCACGAATTTAGAAGAAATTGAAATAGATGATGATGAAAGTGATATAGAGCAGCCATCTGATGGATTTTATGGTGTTCATGATGTCCCTGAAACCTTTAATGAGATAGACCTAAATGACATTAATAATGAACTTGATTCAGTGACTGAGAGACAAAATATTGGATATGATTCTTTGAGTAAAGGGATGATATTTAACTCAAAGTTCGATCTGAAAAATGCAGTGAAAAGTTATTCAAACAGTCGTCATCAAAATTTTGAAGTAGTTGAGTCAAAAAAGAACATTTGGGATGTTAGGTGTACGAGATACGGTAATGGTTGCACGTGGAGACTACGTGCCTGTTGCCGTAAAAAAACATGGTAAATTTGAAATTACACAATACAATGGCCCTCATTCTTGTGTTTATTAAAAAATGAGTCAAGATCACAGTCAATTGAACTCCAATTTGATTGCAGCTGAGGTGGGTAGTATTGTTAAAAAAAATCCATCTGTTAATGTTAGAACATTACAGGATATTATATTACAAAAATATGAATATTCTGTTAGTTATTGGAAAGTGTGGGATGGAAGAAGGAAAGCAATTGCTAATGTATTTGGAGATTGGATTGAATCGTACAATTTGCTGCCTGCGTGGATGAATATATTAGAAATGACCAACCCTGGTACAGTTGTCCATTGGAGGCTAAATGAGGTATAGGGTGATGACAGGATTGTCATGTTCAACAGCGTGTTTTGGTCATTCGGACCCGTTATTGAGGGTTTCAAGCATTGCAGACCACTACTTCAGATTGATGGAACGCATTTGTATGGAAAGTACGAAGGGAAATTGTTGATAGCTACCTCAGTTGATGCAAATGGACACGTTTATCCAATTGTGTTTGCCATTGTACCAGAGGAAAGTGCTGATTCATGGGGATGATTCTTGAAAAATATATGGGATCACGTGGTACATGGAAGGAAAGAAATGTGTCTAATTTCAGATAGATACAAGGGTATTATATCTGCCCTACGAAACCAAAACAATGGTTGGTTAGATGCACAACACAGATTCTGCTTGCGACATGTTGCAAGTAATTTCAATGACAGATATAAGAATAGTATGTTGAAGAACATGGTGTATCGTGCAGGATCAAAGCATCAAGTTCGGAAGTTCAATGATTGTATGGCCGAACTACAGAAAGCGAACTCTAACTGCATACAGTTTTTTGCTTCTATGGATCTTAAACAGTGGACCCAGTCACATGATGGTGGCATCGTTATGGATGGATGACCACGAACGTAGCTGAATGTTATAATGCTGTTTTAAAAGGAGCCAGGAAACTACCAATAACTGTACTAGTTCAAGCAACATTCTATCGAACTATCTCTTACTTTGCTACTCGTCGTGTAGAAATAGAAGCTGCACTTAAGTCTGGAGAATCTTTCACGAGGTAAAGTATCCACATATAGAATATTGTTAATGTTCGTATTGGCTACTAAATATAGTAAACAATTTTCGTATATGTTATAGGTATGCAATTAAGAAGTTAACTCGTTGGGAAGGACGTGCAAATACACACATAGTTAACATTTTTTATTAGAGGACAGGACTGTGTGATGTCACCACTGCAATTAATCCAATAACACTGAAGGGTGAAAACACACATCGAGTAAAATTGGGTGAGAGGACATGCACATGTAATAAATGGCAAAGTTAAAGAATCCCATGTTCCCATGTCGTTGCTGCATGTAAAAAAATTGGTCTTGATTACCTGTACTACATAGAAGAATACTACAAGATCCCCACTAATTTATCCTGTTATTCACCTCAATTTGAGCTTATACCTGATCGAAAGTGTTGGCCAGACCCTAACTTTCCTACTATCTATCAAGATGAGACAAGGGTAAGGAATGTTGGAAGACCATGTACTTCTCGAATACACAACAAGATGGATTGGAGGGAGGCACCAGTGAAGTCACGGTGTGGCATTTGCAGACAAGAAGGACATAATCGAAAAGGATGTCCCAACCGTGGTCGTAATGCGTCATAGTTAATTACTGCACATGTTGATTGTAAATTATTTCTTTTATGAGTAATACGAATTAGTACACATGTTGAATTTAAATTATTTCTTTGATGAGTAATACAAATGAAATAGCTTTGTTCCAGTGATTATCAATATTAATTGTTACACCATATTAAATGTGTTTGTTAATTATAATATTATATTAATTATTTTTGTTAATTGTTGTGTTATGTAAATTAAATTAGATGGACCAGGGTATTAGCACAGGACCGTACGATTATTCGGTTTTAACCCTATAAGGTAGTCATTGATCTCAAGCTGTTTGGCAAGACGAGCATATTAATACTATGCATTGTCGACGTCGAGATGCTGTTGTTCGGAGGCAGGAAGACCCAGACCCTCGTATTTTTTATTATTTACGAGCATTTGGATTTTTTGGAGTTGCATGTATTAAATTTATACAATTGGACTGGCATTTGATAACAACATTTGTAGAACGGTGACGACAAGAGACGCATACATTTCACATGTTGCATGGAGAGTGTACGATTACTCTAGAAGATGTAGCCATCCAGTTTGGACTTCCGGTTAGTGGACGAGCATTGATCGAGTCACTTAATTATAATTGGGAACAAGTATGTTACAATCTGTTAGGAGTAACAACAAATACAACATTCTTAAAGGAGGTCGTCTTAGCCTGCCATGGTTATCCTAACAATTTAACAACTTCGCCCATCTACCACCTGATGCTGATGAAGAGCAACTCCAACGATATGCTTGAGCTTATATTCTTACATTGATTGGAGGATTGATATTTCCTGATAAAACCAATAGTAGAGTGCACCTGATGTATCTCTCCCCTGCTAGTAGATTTTTATGTTGCTGGGACATATAGTTGGGGGCTGGTTGTCTTGCATGGCTATATAGACAGTTATGCAAAAGTGCAGTTATCGATGCAAAAGACATAGCAGGTCCTCTTCTGTTACTGCAAATTTGGGAATGGGATCGGTTTCCTCTTCTAGCACCTCGACGACTCCATCGATATGAAAACAATTTGGGTGATAGACCACTAGCAGTACGGTAATCATTTTTAACTCATTAACATTTAATATTTATATTTTATATCGTGACTTCATCACCACTAATATTTGATTTCTATTTGTTGTAGGTGGAATGACAACTTTTCTGTTATCAGATCGTCTATGCATGTGTTAGTTCAGTATAGATACATATTAGATACACTTGCCCCTAACCAAGTAAGATCATATTCATTTATAACACATCTATTTATAACATTTCATTTTGTTGACTCACTCTTTGAATCTTAAACAAATGCAGATTATTTGGGAGCCATATAACCATTTAATCCGTAGATTGCCACCATACTGTCTCGGTCATGAGATATGGACATCCAGGTGTCCACTCATATGTTTTTTCGTGGTAGAGTGGCATTACCCAGATTGTGTGATGCGCCAGTTTGGGAGTTGCAACGAATTCCAGATCCTTGCGATACGGACAAACGACTACATTTGCACGATCTACGAGGCAGACACGAGCGAGATTGGATTTCATATTTGGCTCCTCAAATATCAATTTGGGAGAATTGACATAATTTAATTGTTAGTGGACCTCCCATTAACAATGATATAGATGTTGAGCCTGGATATATTGATTGGTATTCTAATATTAGCAGACGACACATAACGAAAGCAGAAGCATCGTATCACTTTTTGGTATGAGTTTAGGGTTTACTAGAATGATTTCATTTTATTCTTTAATTTCTATATTAAATGTTCTAATATATTTCAATTATATTTCAGCAATATTTTACAAATATGCCAATATCTGAAAGAACGACTGGAATGGCTGGAATAGCTGGAATAGCTAAGACTGCCTTGCGTACAATCACATCGATATATAGAGTACGATATTTTGAAGGTGATGTCCCTGATGAAGAATAGGGTGATCTTGCTAGACATCATGATGTTCCAATTCAACCTATTGTTGAATATGAATATCCGACAACTCCGGGCGATCATTTTACCCCTGGTTCCATGATGCCAACAACATCAACATTTGACCTTTTTCCAACAACTCTGAATATGCTACATATGGAAGAAGGCCAACCTTCGCAAGCTCCTCGTCCAGATGTATGATCAATATGTGACATACCGACATCATAGCGAGGATATACAATTTACGGACGGAGGCCAAATATCAAATGTAAGAGGTCGTGGAGATCGTGGACATTATATAACTCAACAAGGTCGATTTAGGCGTAACAAGGGATCTTCTTCGGGACAAGAATAAACACATCGTAGTTGTACTCTAATATTGTTAAAGTTTGAACTGTATTTTTTATTTAATAATTGATTAGCCCTTTTAGCCATTAAGTCTTATTAAAAATTAAGTAATCAAACCTTCGAATTTAGCAAACGTATTACACCTAATTTCAAACTCGAGTTCAACAATAAAATACATTAAAAGCATCTTAATTTCTAAAAGGTTATAAAAAAAACATTAAATTGAAATTTAATTTTAAAATCTTAGATAAAAATAAAATTGGTTATAAAGTAAAAAATATAAAAAAATAAAGAAAAAATGGTAAAAAGAAGAATAGAGTTAAATACCACTAAAAAAAGAATTTAAAAACGAGGAATAAAACGAAGAAAAAAAAGATAATGCATAAAAAATAAGGAGTAGAAGGAAATAATTTTTTTAATACAATGAATTTAAAATATAATATGGGAAGAAAAAATGAATTTGAAAATATTTAACAAATAAAGAAGATCTTCAAAAGGATAGGGGAAGAAAAAATAAAGAACAAAAAGGAAAAAAATGAAGAAGAAAAAGGATAGAGGAAGAAAAAAATAAAGAAGGAAAAAGGAAAAAAAAAAACAAAGAAGAAGAAAAAGGAAAAAAAACAAAGAAGCAAAATGTGAAATAAATTATGATAATATTTTCAAATTTTATGATAATATTTATATATAAAATTTAAATGATAGAGGAAGAAAAAAATGAAGAAGGAAAAAGAAAAAAAACAAAAAAGAAGAAAAAAGAAAAAAATACATAAGAAAAATGTGAAATAAATTATGATAATATTTTCAAATTTTATGATAATATTTTTTTATAAGATTTAAAAATAAGGGAAAAAATAAAGAAGAAAAAGGATATAGGAAGAAAAAAACAAAGAAGGAAAAAGTAAAAAAAACAAAAAACAAAAAAGAAAAATGTGAAATAAATTATGATAATATTTTCAAATTTTATGATAATATTTATTTATAAGATTTTAAAATAAGGAAAAAAAATAAAGAAGAAAAATGATAGAGGAAGAAAAAAATAAATAAGGAAAAAGGAAAAAACAAAGAAGAAGAAAAAGGAGAAAAATGTTAAAAAAAATCGGGTTTGAATGCGTCTCTTGATGAGACGCATTCCTAAGATGTATTCCAAATTTTCTGACAGACAATCATTGGAATGCGTCTCTTCAAGAGAGGCATTCCAATAAAATGATTGGAATGCGTCTCTTGAACAGACGCATTCCAATAAAAACAAAATTTTTACCATTTTTACCTAATTTTTTTTCAAACTTACCCTTTTTAACTAATTTATTTCTAAAATTACCCCCTCCAAAAACTTACCCTTTTTAACTAATTTATTTCTAAAATTACCCCCTCCAAATCACCCGACATCTCCATTATGCCCCCTCAACCACCATGTCAACCATAAAAATTATTAATAATAAGAATAAAATAATGATAAATTACATGAAAGCAACCATATTCTGTCTAGTTTGGTTAGAAACAACCCAATGATCCAACCATACATATCCAAAGCACAAACATAAGTTAGCAACCATGAATAATGATAAAATAAATCTCAAAATAGTGGCCTCAAGTATGGAATTTTCATGTCCTCATACTTTGAAAACAAACACAAGGATAGTAGAATTAATGTGAAAGAACATAGTCAAATTTCTTATGGCAAACAATACACAGAACTAACAAACCTGAAAAATAGAGCATGCTAGAAACATGGAGAGTATTAAAAAACAAATGTATAATTAAGTTCAATAATTAGAACCAAATAAAGTATTGAAAAACTTATCAAACCTGAAAAATAGAGCATGCTAAACAAAAATGTATTGAAAAACAGACGAGCATTGCATAATAGAATAGGAACACAAATCCAAAACGGATAACCAAGAAGAAGAACAAAAATGTAGAATAAAAAGTTAGTTATTTGCAAGAAGTTCAAAAAAGGATTCTTCATCATTGGCTAAAAAATGGTTCGAAGAGAATAGGGTTGGGATTACAAACTAAGACCAAAGCAACAAGTACCAAAGAACAGATCCGAGACAATCACAGCAAGCAGTACCAAAGAAAAATAGATCTGAAAAATACAAACCATAACCAAAGAAGAATAGATTCGAAACAATCAACCCTATATCAAAGAAGAACATATCTAAAACATGCAAAGTAAAAAAAAAAAAAAAAAAAAAAATAGATCCAGAACAATCAAACAAGTATCAAATAAGAACAGAGCCGAAAACATGTAAAGGAAGCAAAAAAGAACATATTTGAAATGGTCAATCCCAAGAGAAGACCAAAGAAGAACATATCAAAATCATGCAAACCAAACCAAAAGAACAAAAGGTCCAGAATAATCAAACAAGTAGGGGTGTCCAAATGACCCGACAACCCGAATAACTCGGCCTACCCAACCTAAATTATAAAGGTTGGGTTGGGTTAAATTTTTCTATTTTTTTTTTTTGGGTTAGGTGGGGTCTCAGGTTACATTTTTTAAAATTTTGGGTTGACCCAACCCAACCCGAATTACTATTATATATATATATATTACAACTTTAACTTTAACTTTTAGGATTTTTCTCATGCCACATCACTCTATCCCTCTCCCTCGCTCATCAAACGCACGTTTCCCAATTCCCTCTTTCGATTTGTGTTCTCCACCTCTCCCTCTTTTGATTTTCTCTCGTCTCCACCTCTCACTCTTTCAATTCATATTCAGTCGTTCGTCAGCTTCATTTTTTATTCCGTCCGCCTCCTTCCTCTTTTGATTCATCTTCTCTAGCTCTCCATTCATTAGCTTCATCATTTAACCATTCTATTTTCGTTCTCCATTTGTTAGCTTCAACGTTCAGTCGATTCGTTCTCCGTTCGTCTGCTTCAGCCTTCAGCCATTTTTCTGCTTCGCAGGATAATGCTTCAGACGCGGGCTTTCTCTACTTCTTTCAATCTGTAAGTTTGATCCTTTATATCTTATACATTCGTTTGTCAATTTTTTTTTTAATTTTAGATCTTCATTTTTGATATTTCATACTCTAGTAGTCCATTTCTTAGGTATGTAAAATTGTCAATCTACTGGTGGCTATTTTTATCAATTTTGATTCTTTTATGCTAATCTAAAAATTTTCAAACAAGTGTTTGTGTTGGATTGTTGGTGCTGTTTTTTTAAATTAAGTGTTTTTGTTGGACTGTTGGTGTTGTTTTGGTACTATTTTGATTCTTTTATTCTACGTTGGTGGTTGTTTTTTTTATTCTTTTATACTACTTAGTTGGAATGTTTTTAAAATTTCGGGATTGAGTTGAATGCAACTGGATGCCAATTATTGTGGTTCTAGAAGTTTGGTTCATAGTTGACTATTGTTATGTAATTAGAGGTTTAAAACTATGTTGTAGGAATTGTGTTGTAATAATGTTGTACTTATATGTTTGCATAACTAACTATGGATTCATGGATTTGTAGATTTTTAATATTTTTCTTTTAAAGTGGTGTTTATGATGTTTGTTTGAAATTTGAAGTTTGGAGTTTATAATAGATATTAAATATTTTGGATCAATTTTTTTTTCTTTAAGGTTGTTATTAATGTTGTTATGATGTATTTAAATGTACTAAAAAAAGGAAAAAGTAGGGAAAAAGAAACATCCATCCCGACAACTCAACCCAACCCATCCCAAATTTTAAGGGTTGAGTTGGGTTGGGTTGGTGACCCTATTCAGGTAATTCAGGCAGCCAACCCAACCAACCCAAATTTTTGGGTTGGTCCAAAAAACTTCTCCAACCCATCTTAACCTAACCTCTTTACACCCCTACAAACAAGTATGAAATCAAAACAGAACTGAAACATGTAAAGCAATACCAAATAAAAAGATATCCAAAAATGTGCAAACCAAGACCAAAGAACAACAGATTTGAAACATGCAACACAAGAAAAATCAGATGAAAATGAAACCATCATCATTGGCCTCTAAGGACATCGACTAACCTGTTTGTGGGAAGGAGCCCTCCCCTGTTGGATTTTTATGTCCTAAAACTCATAGTTTGTAAACATTAGCGTGTATTCTATTTATCAAAAGTTGTTATCGATGTTATTCAGTAAACTTGTTATTGAATATAGCCAAAACAGTCTATAGTATAGGGATAAGACTGGTCACCTTATCTTGGAGACACTATTGAATGCGACCCACTTTGTATTTGATACAAATGATGTGATCCTAAATCATTCATGTGGAGACATGTGAGTGGGGGCGTTCTATGCAATGAGTTTGCATAAGACCGGACCACAGAATAGTCACTATTATTTTATAATGTCGTTACTGTTAAATAATGACTATTTCAACTAGATGACCTAGGTAACTCGATCTTAATTCTGAGCTAACTATGAACTCCTGTTTATTCGGGATTATCCTTAGATCTGCATGGGTGAGAGTTGCTCGTGTGCGCTGATTCAATAAGCCTCCCATTTCAGGGGTAAGAGCAAGTAGATAGCTGAGGATATAGTATTGCAAGATGGAATTCATTCCTACCCGATTTAGGGTTGGTAGATAGGTTGTTCCCTTAAGTACTGATTCTGGGTCTTGAGCAAGGGGCCCCACCCTCTCATTGGCTCGAGATGGACTAGGTTTAGTGATAGGATCACAAACCAATTGTTCATTAGAGATTCAATGGGACTTAAGGAACAAGATGTAATCACAGGGGTAAAACAGTAATTTTGTCCTAGCTGTGATTATGGACAATCTGTGAAGGATCAACTTACTAAGTATGGTTATATCAAGTGGACAAAAATATATCTACAGTGAGGAGAGTGCAGCTACATGCTTTAGTGGAGTGTCCCGTTAGTTAACGAATGTTGGTTAACTAGGTTAAAGAGTTTGGTCGGTTATCTCGGTTGTGGTTGGAGCTCATGATCTGTAGGTCCATTAGGTCCCTTTACTAGCTCATAAACGGACAAAAACCTTAGATAATGTGGTGAGTAAATTTGAACCATTCAATCTTAGCTTAAGGAATGAAAGTCAGATATATATGATATATTGATGTTTAATTACGAATTAAATGGATAAATAGAGTTAACTATAATATTTAAATATGATTTAAATATTAATATATGAATAAGAATTCATATCGATTTTTTAGAAAAATTGGGACAAGTGGGAAAAATAATAATATTTGATTATTTAATATTAAATTATTTTTATTTAATTAATTAACTTTTAATTAATTTTTTAAATTTAAATTCAATTCAATTTCCCACTAACTAAGCAAGTAGCTTAGTTGTTATCTTCACAATTAGCCAACAAATTCAACATTTGTGTTATCAATTTGTGATGCAGTGGGATTGCATGTTGTTCCTTAATAAATAGGGATTTTTTCACAAATAAAAAAAATTTCAAACTATTTACATAAAATAGCAAAAAAAAAAATACTGATAGATATTGATAGACTTCTATTAGCATCTATCAGTGATAGACTTCTATCATTTCTATCACTGATAGATCCTGATAGACATCTATAGTCTATAAATAAAGATGATTTTTGCTTAATTTTGGTTAAGAATTTTGTGAAATTAATAGTTAATTTTGTAAAATTTCATCCATAGCTCTTTTTTTCTTCCCAACCTTCTTCCTTCTCAAATTCACCACAAACTTGGATCCCACCATCTATTCTAAGACCAGAGAATAGTAGAGAAGACTATTGTGGTGGTCTACAAACAAGTGGTGTGGATTTTCATCAAGAATTGAGGGAGAATTTTGAACTACAAAGATAACTGTTCTTGAAACTCTATTTTTTCCCTTTTAGTTGCATGATTTATCCTCTAAATTGATCATTTAGAGTGAAAATTGATCAAATTAAATTCCACTGCATGCTCATTTATCCTTCATCCCCTACCAAGCTACCAACCTTCATAGCAGCCACTTTCTCCTACCAAGCTCTTCAAGGTGGCAAGAGAAGCGATTTTCGACTGCTAGAACTGCAAGGGGGAACTTCAACATTCCCTTCGCATTAAATCAACATAGATTTAGGTTCTAGAGAAGAAGGAAGAATATCTGAGAGAAAGAAGAGACCAAACGGTGAGAGAAGGACATCGAGGCAGAAGAGCCCAAACGGTGAGAGAAGAAGGAGATGTGAGGAAGAAGAAACCAAACGGTGAGAGATGGAGATCGAGGAAGAAGAGACCAAACAGTGAGAGAAGAGATCTAAGAAAGAGGAGCCATGGTGAGAGGTGAGAGGTGAGAGAAGTGGGGACCATTTATTATGATCAGACGCATACACAGATGGAAACAGGTGGGAAATGGGAAACGATAAAAAATGAAAGAGAATGAAAAAGGTGGGAAATAGGAAACGTGGGAAATGAGGATGGATTACAACCAACGCAAAACCAAGTCCCTAAACATAGGCTTCAAAACACATTTCAATTCCAACTCAATCCATTACGGGCACCGACCCTTAAGTATATTGAAAAGTAATTAACCATTATGAGTATTCAAAGTTTACATAATTTTCATCATCAACGATTCAAGGGGTCCAAAATAACATTTTTTTTTAAAAGGGCCCATATTTCCAAACCAAACTTGGAAGGGTCATCTTTGTCAATTTCCCGGGATAAAATTAAAAATAAGTAAACACAAACCCTACCCCCAAAATCTAAA
Organism: Lagenaria siceraria; assembly: GCA_002890555.2. NCBI lineage: Eukaryota > Viridiplantae > Streptophyta > Magnoliopsida > Cucurbitales > Cucurbitaceae > Lagenaria > Lagenaria siceraria. The sequence continues at coordinate 12,776,678 of CM016493.1, forward strand.
AGGGTTATTTGTACAAGTGGCCCCTATTTTGAGGCCCAAATGAAAAATGGACACTTGTCAAAAAAGAAATGACGTCAATTTCCCGGGATACTCTCAACTTGATGCTTACTGTTTCATAGTTTCTCTCCCCTCATCCTCGCTCCACTAAGGGCTACTCACTTGTCTCAGTAAACACTCACAAACTCACACTCACTAGTTCTCTTTTCAACTTCGTAGATCTCGCACATAATGTGGGAAAAGTAAAAAACTGAGCAAAAAAGAGCAAAAAAGTAGCACCCTTACTTACTTGAGGTGTAAAACTAGTTGTCTACAATGATCAGTGTCGAGTAATGTGATTTTTGTTAACAAGTTTAGATTTTGTGAAGTAGGTTTTTTGGATGGAAAGTGAGCACGATTTTGTGCTTTTGTGTTCCAAATGTGTTTGTTCTTTGTTAATAAAAAACTTACTTCACTTTTCAAGAAATTGATTTGAAAGAATTGTGAGAGTTGTTAGGTAATTCCCTAATTTGTGTATATTCATACATGGCAAAGTAGGAAGAACGTTGTGTAGGTAATTCAAAAGGATCGAGTATAAAGTAATCGAGTGTCGAGTATGACGTGGCCTGATCGAGTATGGTAGGCATAACACGTGTCAAGTGTCGTTGTACACCGTGCATCAAGTATCAAGTGACTCATCGTCGAGGAACGAGTGACAAGCCATCGAATATTGAGTTCCTTGATAGTGGCAGGCACGTGAAGCGGATCTCATGGGCGAAGCGATAAAATCACATGTGGGTGACGCCAGCAAAAGGCCACTTGCCATTTCTTTTTTTACAGGTGCCCATTTTTCATTTGGGCCTCAAAATAAGAGGTCATACCTGTAAAAAAAGAAATGGCAAGTGGTCTTTTGTTGGCATCATCCACGCTTGATTTTACCGCTTCGCCCCTAAGATCCGCCCCCTCTCTCTCTCCATTTCTTTCTCTCTCCCCCACAACCTTCAGTGGCTCTTCTCCTACTCTAATACTTCTGACGAAAAGTGCAACAACTTCCTTCTCCCCAAACGACACTAACGAACGTTGTTCCTTCTCCCTCTCAACGCAGTGATTCTCTCTAGTGTTCTTCTCCTTCGCGCAACACCCATGAAGCCCTGAATCACATTACACTTTGCATGTAGAATCCATATATGTTATTTTGAACCCATTTAAACCTGAACGTCATTGGGAACCCAAGCCTTTTCGACAAGGTTTCTTCCATTTTTAGTTTTTACTTTTCACGCTTCACTCTTAATTCTTCAAGTTCACGATATCGCAACTCTCCCTCTCTCTGTTGGTCTCCTTCGTTCGTCTTTGCTCTGCTACTCACATTGTTCCCCATCAAAGAGCTGGTTTTGCTGCCAACTCACTCAAGTTTGGCTTTTGATTTTTTTTTTTTTGGGGATATTTTCCCTTTTATGATTGTGGGTTTTAAAATCTAAGACATGAGTTTCAAATTTAAGGAGAAATGATGATTTACAAGTTTCTAATGTAGTTAGTGGAAACTATCGGCCACCTATGTAATTGCTACTTGGATCTATTTAATTTTTCACTCACCTATTGTAAGTTTGTTCTCTTTATAGCTCAATTAGCTTCTTTTTTTTTTTCAATTTTATTCAATTAGCTCCTCATCCATCATTTTCTTTGATTTTCTAAAATTTCTGGATGTCTAAGCTTTACTTGATTCTATTAGAGTTTTTAATGAGTCAATGTAGCCATGTTTATGAGATTTGGTTCTATTTTCTACCCAGGTAATGCTAGAGAAGCTCATTTTAGGTTTTATGTGTTGGTGTTTAGTTTATGAAGTAATGGTTATGTTGTTTGGTTGTTCTTTTTATGACCCATGTGTAGGTGATCAAATTGAATAACAATGGTTTTTTTTTTCCTTTCTCTCATTCTAGAGATTATATAATATAACTTGCATATTTTACTAAATTATATTTTTAAATGTTGAGACAACTATCGTAGACTAAGACAAACATGTTGGACTAATGTAGAGTGGTGAGGGTGGATGGAAACGAACATGTTGGACTGATGTAGAGTGGTGTGGGTGGATTGGTGATAGCGCCCTAAAAGCGTTATGATCCTTAGCTTAAATCTATCCTAAATAACCACTTTTACTCATTATTTCGGTATTTTTGTAGGTAATAATCATTCAAAGGGTAGAATGGTCATTTGGAGCAAAAACGAGCCAAAAATAAGCTTGGGAGCATCAAAGGTGAAAAAGAGGTTAAAATTACAAATTTGCTCCTGAAGAAAAGCGTTGTTGTGCCCCAATTATGGTGTGCTCTACGCTGAAGACCCAAGAGCAAGAAACACGGCAGCGTCGCGATGCCCTTGGACAGCGTAGTGACGCTCTGAACTTTGACACAATTTCAAATGTGCGCGCGAACGCCCTCAGCAATCCACTCAGAATCGCATCACCCCTTTTATGCTCCAATTACGCTGGGACCAGCGTCATTACGCTCAGCATAGAATTGTGACGCTCTCACGGATTTTATAAAGAAGATTTTAATTTCCCACTCTAGAGAACCAATCAATTACGAGAGCTTTTTCCCAAATTCTTCAACTTTCTCTCAACTTTACTTGTAATCTTCCTCAATTTCTTGTAGGTCCTTTGAATATTCAAGTTTTGTAAGGTAATTCCTTAATTGATTGATTGCATTTTGATAACTTATAGAAATACAAGTTATTGCTTCTCTTTTCTTAGGATAATTGAGAAAGTTTAATGAAAAACATATCATTCTTAGTTGAATTTCATGATAAATACTTCATCTGCGTGCAAGCATGAAAAAAGGCATAGAAAAGACTATTTTGAACTTTGATCTATTTCAACGCCCAGTTTTGCAAAAAAATGCAAGGTTCAACGCATGCTTCGAGCTCTCTCAAGAATGCATACCTTAGACGTATGACACTAAAAGACAAACCTACGAACCTCAAGATATCTGACATTCGCAGCTGGAGACAAAATAGGATTTTCTGCCCTCTAAACCGCATAGCAGTTCTGCAATTGATCAACTACCGGTTAGAGATGATGATTGACAAACACATGACTTTATTCTCTGCGTCAGAGCCTGACATTGTGACATCATGATAGTACATCTTTAAGACTATAAAAACCAACTGAAGCCACGAAAAATAGAGTTGGACACACCAAGACCTACACACCTCCATTCACAGTGAAAGTTGAGTTCTCTTCTTCCATCCCCATTGGGGACCAAGTGAGCTTCAATCTCAAAAGAGTAGTTGGATCACCACCTTCATCTCTTCCACCGCCGTAAGCAAGCCAGTCGAAGTCACCACCCTGACGGCGAATAGGACACTGTCACCGACAGGATCATCTTCTATACTTTTCCATCTTTATTTTATACTTTCAAGTTGTATTTTTCTCCATTCCTTCCTTGTATGAACTCAAAGATTTCTATTAAAAATATATCTCATATCATGACTCATCTCGTGTCTTCCACCTTCATTTTACTTTTACCATCAATCATGAGTAGCTAAATCATTTGAAGGGTTGGAGAAAAACTATCATCAGTTTTAAGAGTTCAAGCTTAGTTTTCGGTTCATTTATGTTAATGTATTTTGATATCATTGCTTAAATCCACTTGACAACTTGGTTGAAGTAAAAATAGTTAAGTACTTGACAAAGCAAGTGACTGTGGAAATCATCAATATAACCAAAAATCATTCTTAGAGATAGGAGTATTCTTAGGCTCAACTAATCTAGCATGCATCATAGACATATGATTAATGTGGTTCATATGCTAAAAGGTAAGATTCATTTGAGATTAGGAGCATAAACCAAGAAACTAAGCAAGAACTCGACTGATTGATGAAAGTTTATCCAACCCCTTTTCTCCATTTGAACACATTCAACTCTTCTAGCTTGCATATTACTTCACTCACTCCCAACCACTATTTCACTGCATTTACAACTTTCTTGTTTACTTTTTGCCAACAACAATAACTTCACATTATTTAACAATCCACTGCGAGTTAGACATCTTCTCACACAACATCATTAACGAAAAATCCCCATGTTCGACCTTGGTTCTCACCAAGATATCTTACATTTAGTTTATACTTGGGCTAAAAGTAGGAAAAACTTGTCACACATAGCGCATGATTAACACACACACACCACGAACAACACATTTCATGAAATTTCTTGAGAATTCTTCATCTTTCTTCAATTAACTCTTGAATCTTAGTTGAATTATGAATATATTCTTCACAGATCTTGACTTTTATGAACTGGCAACTCATGAATTTCATCTTCTTGTATGCAAATCTTCATAATGTGCTAAGCAATCCAATTATGAAATAGTTGCAAAATTAGGGATTCTTGCCTAGTTCATAAATTTTTTCTTCAATTATGTTTTGATAACTTGTAGAAATACAAGTTATTCTATTCTTTTCTTTAAAACAATTAGAGAAATTCACAAGGAAATGATAGAAATATGATATAAATCTTAGCAAATAAGCATGCTTTGCGATCAGATATTACAAATGCCATAATATGAGAATTCACGAAAATTTCCTTGATTCAACGCAGGAATAAAGAGAAAAAGTACAAAAGCTGAAGAACTGCTGAAACCATGATTGCATAATCATAGAAGAGACAACTAATATGAACTACGCGATGAACGCTAAAGATCTGACACGCTCAGGCGGCGACTGTCAAATCCACAGAACAAGTTGGTAGTTGATTAGACTGATTCTGACAGAGCCAATGCCTTGTCACAAGTAAGCGTTGCAGCAGGCATGGAATTTAATGCATGCGTCAGGAAAATTAGAGAGAGTTATATTGAGCTTATAAATAGTCCTCAAACTGAAGAAGGGGTTGGTTGAATTGAGAGATCAGCTTCCCAGAGAGTGAAGAGCATCGCCATTATCAACTCCTCAAGCTTTTCTCTGCAGAATTCTGAATACAAAGTCTAGATTCTTCTTAGAAAGCAGAGCCTATTACCTTGAAGTATCTTCATCAAGCAGCTATTCTAAAGCAGCGAGATCAAGAGATTGACTCAACGGCCCAACATCTTCATTTTAGTTCTTTCTCTTACTTGTATCTGTATTTTGAATTGATTTTGAGAGATTTCTTATTCAAATATTAATACAAGTCCATATGTTTCATTCATCTACTTGCTTGTTTGCATATTACTCTTTTTGATATGTTGGAAGATCTAATTAAAGTGTGAATCTATGCATGTTTATCGGTTTTACTAGTTAATGCATCATTAATCCTTGCTTTAAACTATTGAGAATACGTTTAAGCTTGAGTTCTTGCCTGAGAGGGTATAGAAGTTAAAAAGCATTAAGTAGTGAGAATTAACATCTTAGAGATAAGGTGATACATTAACAAGTCAGTCATCGCATGCACTTAGAGATAAGGAAAGTGTGGATTATGAACCGAGAGGTTGCTACAAAAATATATGTTTGACACCGTGAATTGTGCGTAGACGCATGCTGTAGAAATTCTTGACTGTTATTAAGATTAATTTTCCAACGCTGTCGCATGCTACTTGAATAGAAAAATACTTCATTGACAGACACCATATACCCCTTTGCTCATCACTTAACTCTCTTGTATTGTAACTACCTTTTAGATTAGTTATCACATCTTCCACTTTTGTATAAACATTCCCATAGTTATCATTGCAAGGTCAAAATCACAAAAGCATAAAAGTCCCTGAGTTTGACCCGAAACTCACCAGGTTTCTGATTTGAATTTACACTTAGATTCAAGTTAGATAAAGTTTATGTTCATCGCATTACATTACACATATCAACCAATTAGTGGAGAAGTATGCATGTATATCATAGTGATGCATTGTGCTTTATGAACGCAACATGCTTGTATGAACTAATTGAATTTAACCATGAATCGATTTAAAGAAGAGGATATCCATTCTTTACTTCGTCGCAATATCGAAATCCTAGGTCTTAATGCAAATTCAATCTAGTGTTGAATGTCGCTAAAGAATAAATGCACGAATTGGATTTAGGATTAAATAAGAACAATTCTTGTTTGGTAAATTAGGGCTATTAGAATCGAAGCCCTAATTGGCTTAATTTTATGAATTAGGGCACTTAGATGTGAAATTCTAATAGCTTGTGGGTTCTTCATTTGATTTAAATGCCTTTAATTCCATGAAAGAGATTGAATGAATGTGTTCTCAATCACATGCCTTTGAATTGATTCTCTCACATATTCATAAATCCCCAAAAAAACTTTAATTTCGTGCACATTTACTTTCTTGCATGATTTTCTTTTTTTTTTTACAAACCCCCAATTAAAAATAAAGTAAATTCGATCAATTGTATGATTAATCCCATAGATCCCTGAGGACGATCCCTTAACTTGCATCTATACTACGTTCTTACTATTGCTTGCTACAATTAGGAGTTATAAATTGTTTTGATTCCCATTAATGTGTATTAACGACGACATGTTTATAGGGCAATCAAATTGGTGTCATTGTTGGGGATCTTGGCAACATTTTTTGACAATTGATTGAATTTCAAAAAAAAAAAAAAAAGTTTGTTGGGTTTATCTTTCCTGGGTGTATGACTCACTTTTCTAGAGATTCTATGCTTAGATTTTTTGTAGATATCAACCACGAGGAACGGTGAATCCAAAGGGAGAGGCGAAGAGAGATCCAAGAAGAACATCAAACAAGTTAGAGGGTAATCTTGAGAACCTTAAGGAAGAACAAGTGCCACAAGAAGCAATAATGGGTGAAGCACGAGAGAGGACCTTACAAGAACTTGTCGAGCCGGATATATATGACGCAACAACCGTGGTGCATCATTTACCCAGAGACCACTATACCATTTGAGCTCAAGCCCAGGCTCATCCATCACCTACCAATCTTCAAAGGAAGTGTCAGCAAGGACCCGCACAACACATAAGTTTCCACATGGTATGCGACGGGATGAGGCCCCATGGCATAACAGAAGAACAACTTAACCTTCGGGTGTTTCCATTCTCCTTAAAGGATGCGGCCGAGGATTGGTTGTACTGTCTCCCGTCGGGCTCAATTACACAACATGGAGCAGTCTCAAGGAAAAGTTTCTCGAGAAGTTCTTCCCTGCGTCAAGAGCTCATAGCATCTGCAAAGAGATTTACAGGATAAAGCAAGCGTTCAAAAAATCGTTGTTCGAGTATTAGGAGAGGTACAAACAATTATGTGCGAACTTCCCTCATCACGAAATCTCAAACCAATTATTGATTCAGTACTTCTATTCGATCTTGTTATCGAATGAGAGAGCTTCCATTGATGCCGCAGCTGGTGTGTTGGGACTGGTGTCCTAAATCTCTAGTTTCTCGTTGTTTATAATTTTTGTAAATATAAATTATTGTATCAATAAATAAAAGTATTTTTTTGATTCTTGTTACATTAACTCAAATCCAATAAACAAGATCCATGGTTATTTCATGTAAACTTAAACATGTATGTGGTTGAAATAAAAGGTTCGATCATCTTTAAGTAATAACCAAAAAGGTATGTAGTATAGGGATCAGGTTGGGTGCCTTAACATGGTAACACTACAGATACAACCCACTTTGTAATTGTTACAAGAGTTGTAAATGTTACAAACGACGTGATCCTAATTATTCATGTGGAGACATATGAGTAGGGGTATCCTATGCAAAAAGTTTGTATAAGACCGGACTGTGAAATGTTTAATTTCTCCTTATAACACCGTTAATTGAAGAAATTAACATTTCATAGGATGATCATAGGTGACTTGACCTTAATCCTGAGTAGATATGAACTTCTGCTTATGAGGACAATCCTTTGATCTGTATGGGTGAGAGTGACCATATCGCCAACTCAATAAGCCTACCATTCTGGGTCTTGAACAATGAGGCCTCACCCTCTCTTTGGCCCGAGAGGGGTTAGTTTATAGTTGGACTATAAACTGTATGTTCATTAGAGGGATCAATGGTACTTAAGGAGTTAGATGTACTACAGGGGTAAAACGGTAATTTGACCCAGCTGTAGTTACGAGCAATTGTGAAAGGTAAACATACTGTTGATTGGTTATATCTGTGGACGTGATATATCTATAGTGCGAAGAGTGCAACTGTAGGTCTTTAGTGAAGTGACCTGCAGTTAATGAATATTGATTAATTTAATTAAAGAATTTAATTAATTAATCTCATATCATTGGAGCTTCTAATCTAAGGTCCATAAGGTCCCCTTGCTAGCTCATAAGGGTTTGATAAGAAAATTGTTTGGATTAATTGAATTGTTCAAATTAAATAAGGAAATTAATTGTATATGATACATTAAGATAATGTATCTTACATTATAATATAAAGTTATTTGATGAGATTCAAATTTAACTTTATATGATGAGAGAGATAATATTTGAATAAGATTCAAATTAATATATGAATTAGATTCATATAAAAACATAAGTTAAATTTAATGTGAATATGATTCATATTAAACTATAGGTTAGTGAGAGTTTATTATTTGCATATGATTCAATAAAATAAATATGTGATATTTAATTTATTTAATATATATATAAATATGATTTAATATATTATAATATATAATTAATATTTATTTATATTAAAATTATTTTAATATTAATAAGGGAAATTGTTGTGTATAGAAAAAAACAAAAATAATTACACATAGAAAAAAGTGCACCCCATGTTTTTGGATTTTCCACTTTTTTTTCTATATGTATAATTACTTTTGTTTTTTTTATTTGTGAAAAGACTCCTATTAATAATAATATTATTAATATAATAACTCAAAAAATGGAGTTATTATACGTGGGAAGAAGGGAGTTATTTGATAACTCCCTCCCCTCCATCTTTTCTTTTCTCACAGAGATACACAAAAAGAACACAGAGGAAAAACAAAAGGTGATCTCTTTGGAAGATAGAAAACTCTCTCAAGAAGAATAGAATAGAGAGCCCACAACTCCTCTGGATTGATTCACCCTGAGATATGGCAAGGAAGATCTTACGATGGTGTCCCTATTACTGTTCTCTGTACGAGTTTGTGATCCAAAGAAGGAAAAGAAGAAATACTCTGAAGATTGGTCTTCAAAGATATGTTGAATTTCTTCCTTAATTCTTTTCTAGAAAGCATATTAAGAGAATTGTTTTGTTTATCCTGTAGTTTTTGTTTCTTTGTATTTTAGTGTTTCATAATTGAATATCAATTGCACAACGTTTACGCACTTCTGCTCGGAATTCGATTCCTTCAAGGTGGAGCTTTGGCGGACAAGACTCCCACCGAAGCGAGGGACTTGATCTCGAGGACGACGGAGAACTCGCAAAGCTCTGGAACTCATGCAATCAAACACGACCCATCTAATGCCAAAGAGGTAAGTGAGTTAAAAACTCAAATTTCTAATTTGACTTCTCTTGTGATGCAGTTCGTTCAAGGAGGTGCACAACAAGTCAAAACGTATGAAGCATGCAGAGTGATTGGACACTCTTCAGAGAATTGCCCCTCAGCTAACCAAGAGGTGAATGCCTTTGAGGTTTCCAGAGAAAGTATGACCCCTACGGGAATACCGGATGGCGTGACCACCCCAACTTCAAATAGGGAGGCCAAGGGCAACAAGAAAGTCGACCGCACAACCAATCATCCTCCTCCTCTTCCTTAGGTATGCCCCTTGAAGACATTCTTAAATCATTAGCTGGCAATTCTCTTAAATTTCGACAGGAAATCCACCAACTCCAAAAGGATTTCATTCAATAATTGCAAGACACGAAGGCCCTACAATAAGAAACAAAAGCCAGTTTCTCAAACTTGGGAACTCAGATCACACAGTTGGTGACAGCCATAAGTAAGTTGGAGAGCAAGTCGTCGGGAAAGCTACCGGCCCAACCTGAGCATTCAAATGTGAGCGCAATCATGCTAAGGAGCGGCAAGAAGCTCCCTCAAGCTACTCCTTCTACCATTGCACTACCTCTTACTTCAAAGGTTGACCAACGAGGTGAGATAAGCCAAGAAGAAAAGAAGCAAGGACGACCACATCACTCGAACCGAAGGTTAGTATTCCTTCAAAACCATTGATTGAACTTTATTTGCCTAAAGCACCTTTTCCTAGTAGGTTGGCTAGACCGAAGAAGGAAAGTGATGACAAGGAGCTCAAAGAGATGTTCAAGAAGGTTCAAATCAATATTCCCCTTCTTAATGAAATCCAAGAAATCCTGAGATATGCCAAATTTCTCAAGGATCTTTGCACTAAGAAGAGAAGAGGTAAGGATAAGGAAAGGGTAATAGTAAGTGCTAACGTTTCTACCTTGCTTAAAAAGAGTATTCTTGAAAAGTGTATGGATCTCAGTATGTTTATTGTCCCTTGTGTTATAGGTGATAGGAAAATAATGCATACTATGCTTGATCTTGGAGCTTCTATAAATGTTATGCCTTACCATGTTTTTGAGGAATTAAAATTGAATGACTTACAAAATACTTTGGTTTGCATACAACTAGCGGATAGATCTTGCATACAACCTCTAGGGATAGTAGAAGATGTGCTAGTTCAAGTAGGTTCTTTGATTTCTCCTGCAGACTTCTACATTTTGCAAATGAATGAACCAACGAACCACTCATCCTCTACTATATTATTAGGGAGACCTTTCTTAAAAACTGCTAAGACTAGAACTGATGTGGATAAAGGCTCCCTTAGTGTAGAGTTTGACGGTGATGTTGTGAGCTTTAATATCTATGATGCTATGAAGTTCCCTACTAAGAATTTGTCTCTTTGTGCTATTGAATCTTTTGAATTGGTTGATGGATTGTTAGTTAATGTTGATGATGAATGTGATGAAATTATGATCCCCTCTATTGATTTGAATATTGATGATTATTTTAATGATGATGTCTTCGTTCCACAAGTAAAGGGGATCGAGCTTAAGGCTTTCCCTTCTCACCTCAAGTACGTGTACTTAGGTGACGAGAATACTTTGCCTGTCATAATTTCCAGAGAATTGACTCCCGTCCAAGAAGAAGATTTGGTAGAGATGTTAAAGATGAATAAAAAAAGCAATTGGTTGGACTTTGGATGACATCAAGGGAATTAGTCCTTCTCTTTCCATGCATACGATCGCTTTAGAAGATGGAGCAAAAGCCATCGTTCAACCCCAAAGGAGACTTAACCCAATGATGAAAGAGGTAATCAAGCTCCACGAGGCCAGCATAATCTACCCCATACCAGATAGCAAATGGGTCAACCCTATTCATTCTATTTTCTTGATGGATTCTCAGGTTTTTATCAAATACCTATTGCCCAAGAAGACGAAAAAAAGACTATCTTCACATGCACATTCGGGACGTACGCCTTTAGGAGAATGTCGTTTGGGCTTTGTGTTTGTGCTGAAAGTAGCTATGCTATATGTGTGCTCAGTGATGTTTTGCTTATCATGTACTAATGTCAAGTTTTTTCTAATATTAGCCCAAGTATAAACCAATAAGATATCTCGGTGAGGAGCTAGGTCGAACAGGGAAATTTGTAGCTATTATGTTGAGTGAAATGCTTACTTGCGGTGTTTTATGAAATGAAATGAGATGTTAGTGGACTAGTACTAAGCAATAAAGTAATAAAAGATGTAACAAGTGAACTGGGAATCAGTGAGATGTTGTGCAAACAAGAGAAGTTTTGATTTTTCAAATGGAGAAAAGAGGGTTGGAGAAAACCTTTCATCAATCAGTTGAGTTCTCGCTTAGTTTCATGTTTCATGCTCCTAAACTCAAGTAGTTCTTACCTCTAGGTAAATGTGTCACATAAATCATATGTCTATGATGCATGCTTGTTTAGTTGAGCCTAAGATGTCTACTATGTCTAGGAATAGTTCTTAGTTACATTGATGAAATCCATAGTTGTTTGCTCTTTCGAGTAGTTGACTATTTCTACTTAAATCGGGTTGTCAAGTGGATTTAAGCAATGAAAAAAACAACACAACAATGTAAATGAACCGGAAACTAAGCTCAAACTCTTAAGATTGATGAGTAATTTTCTCCAACCCTTCAAGTGATTTAACTACTCATGTTTGATGGTGAAAAGAACATAAAGATGGAAGGCAAGAAGTGATTCATGATGTGAGAAATATATATTAATAAGAATGATGATTTAGTTCATACAAAGATACAGAGCAGCCAAATACACTTAAAGATACGAAAGAAAGAATGGAAAGTTAAAGAGATGGAGCTGGCGGTGACAGTGTCCTGCTCGCCGACAGAGATGGTGACTTCTATTGTTTGCTTGCGTTGAGGAAGGAGAATCAAGGGAAGATCCAACTTCCTTTTCGAGGTTGAAGCTCACTGGTTCTCCAATGGTGATGGTAAAGGTGCACTCAGCTACCGCTGAGAGGGGAAAGATGAAAGATGACTGACTGATTCTCGAGCTCTTCTGTAGCCGAAAAATATCTCTAACTATCTAACCTCTTTAATATGTTGCTTCAACTGGTTTTTATAGCCTCAAGGATGTACTTTTCATGATGTCATCAGGTAAGGCTCTGACGTAGAGGATAAGGCTACGCGTTTGTCAATCATCATCTCTGACCATGTAGGTTGTCACTGTTTCACGGATCAGAGGGTCGAAAATCCTCTTTGTCTCAAATTGTCAAGATCAGGTTTTTCGAGGTTCAAAGATTTGTCTTTTAGCGCCATGCGTCTGAGGTATGCGTTTCTTGATATTCTTCGATGCATGCGTTGAACCTTGTGTTTTTTTGCAAAATTGGGCGTTTAAAGAGTTAAATCGCAAATTATTCTTTCTTAAGCCTATATTCATGCTTGCACGCATAATAAGTATTTATCATGAAATTAAGCATAAGATGATGCGTTTTTCAATATTCTTTCGCAATTATTCTAAGAAAAGAGAAGTAATAACTTGTATTTCTACAAGTTATAACTTTGCAACGCCTCAGGTACGTTTCAAAGGCGTATGATGAGCATATTTTTCGATTGTAGCCACCTATTTTTGTCCTATTTATTTTATTTTATTTTATTTTATTTTTATCTCATTGTGTGCTAATTTTGATTTAGTGCTAAAAAAAATAATAAGTAAATAATTAAATAATTAAATAAATATTTTTTTAATATTAATCTTTAAAAATGTAATAATGAAAAAAAAAATCTTCTTTTTAAGGTGATATATATGTAGGAGGAAAAATATTTTTTTTATAAAAGAATCTTTTATTTAGGGAATTTTCGTATTTAATTTTTTTTAAAAAAAAATCATCTCATAATCTACAATTTATGTTTTTCCTTTTAAAATGAGTTTGATTGATTTTTTCCTAATTGAAGTTCTTTTTTAGTTGGCTATAAATTAGTTGCTTTTGGTCTTTGAAAAAGTGAGAGATTTCTTGATAAAAAAAATATAAAAAAAACCCTAGAGGAAGAACACAAAGAAACCAAAAAAAAAAAAATAATACAGAGAGATTTTTTTTTTTTTTTTTTTTACAACCACCAACCCTCGAGATTTATACAAAGCCTAGAGAAACCCTAGAGAGAAAAATCAGTTATCAACCCAATGCTTCCAAAAAAAATCCAAAAATCCACAACATAAGAGAGTTTTAGCTCCTTGGAGGTTGCATTCATCCCAAAGATCCGCACCTCGGACAACGGGCGGCTTCATGTTCTGGATCCTAACCTTCAACCTTCTTTCTCTCTTAGATCTAAAAAAAAGTAGAGAGAAAGAAAATGTTACAAGGGAAATTTATTTTTTATTGCTATTATTTCTTCCATCTTCTATTTTTTTTTATTTTAATATCATGTGATATTTGTCACTCTCTACATGCACTAGAATCACTATTACTGTTTCCTCTTTTATTTTATTTTTTTCGTGTTCATCTCTTCCTCTTCATGGTATTTTATTTATTGATGTTTTCTTCTTTTTTTTTTTTTAAAGAAAGTAAAGTGAAAAAAAAACATATAAAAGTTAGAAAAAATGAGATTAACATACCTTAGAAGTGATTTTGCTCTTGCTGTGTTCACAAAAATTTTTAGCCACTTTGTTGATTTGCTAAAAAAAAATAATAGAAGGGAAGTTTTGATGAGAAAACTAGGAGGAGAGGAAAATTAGGAGGAAGCAGGGAAGAGAAAGAAAAAAAAAAAGAAAGAGAAGACATTTGAAAGAGAAAGAGAAAAAAGGGTTTTAGAGATTTAATTTGTTAAGAAAAAAGAGTTTTAGTTTTCATTTATTTATTATTATTTTAATGATGTGTTGGAAAATGTGTGATGTATTGGGATGGGTGGTTGATTTGTCACCTATCACTCTTATTTATTTATTTATTATTTTTATTATTATTATTAATTTTTTTAAAAAAAGAAAAGAGAAAGAGATGGCATCCCATCAGTTGGCATTTCAAATTTTTTATTTTATTATTATTATTATTATTTTATATTATTTTTATTTTGGCATGTTTTACAAAAATGTTTATATTATTATTATGATTATTATTTTATTTTTATTTTAGCAACCTATCTTATTGGTATTTTTTATCTATCTATTGCTATGTTTATCTTATGTATTTATATATTTTGACATGTTTTATTTTACTGGAATAGTGTTCCATTTTTTTTAATTTTTGTTTGTTTCTAATTTTTATTTAATTATATCATCGTCGTTAATTTAAATATATGTTTCAATTTTTACATTGCATCGTCGATATTTTTGTTTTGTAATTTTTTTTTATAAAAAAACCGACGATAAAATTTAGAAAATTTGGGAGTCCATTTTCTAAAATTCTTGAGGTAAAGAGTCGATTCTTTAGGAGTCCGAGATTGATCTCCAATATATTTTTATTAAAATATTAATATGTTTTCTATATTTATCTAGTTTATTATTATGTTATGTTTCTGCTTATAAAATGTTTATATTAAATCTTATTCGATTTCTAATTGAAATTTATCTATTTTTTAAAATCTTTTTTATAAGTCTTTTTCTTTAAATCGTTAAAATTTTCTTACAATCCTTTGTATTTCTTTTTAACTTTTAAAAAATTAATCTATTATTTCATAAGGTTTCTTAATTATTTTTTTAATAACTTGTTTTCATGACCGTTTTCCTTAAAAAATTCCTACGATGGAATGTAGAAATATATGGGAGTCCGTTTTTCTAGATTCTTGAGATGAATGATCATATCTTTGGGAGTCCGAAATTTTGATCAGAAAAAATGAATTTAACTAATGTTTTAAAAAAAAACTTTTTTATAAAAAGGTTATTCCTATGATGGATTTTGAGAAATTGAAAAAATTTATCACATTCTTGAGGTGAGGAATTTTTCCTTAATTATAGCATAGCCTAATTGATGGAAATTTTTTTCACTTATTTTATGGGATTATTACTTCAAATATTGAAGTCATGAGTGGTAAAATAAGACATTGTTTTTCTTAATTAAAGAATATTTTCAATTCAAGATTTAAAATTTGTCCACCGTTTTCTAAATGGGTGGTGTGGGGTGCTAACACCTTCCCCATACACCTCCAATTAAAAATAAAGTAAATTCGATCAATTGTATAATTAATCCCATAGATCCCTGAGGATGATCCCTAAACTTACATCTATGCTACGTACTTACTATTGCTTATTAGAATTAGGAGTTATAAATTGTTTTGATTCCCATGAATGTATATTAACGACGACATGTTTATAGGGCGATCAATTAGAAAGTTAGAAATAAAGATGTGGATTATCATAAGAATGTAGATCTTCGATTACAGGCTATATAAATCATACTTGAAGAATGTGTAGTTATTATGTCATTAGATTATATAACTAATGTGGATTATTTTGGTATCCACATAATGTCATTAGATGTATACTTTTGGTGTTTATTGTTTTCTCAAGTCTTCTGCTATACATATTTGATGCCAATGATTCCATTTCCATTACACTGTAAGATGCAAAACTAATCATGTTGGGCATGAAATTGTAGAACTTGTATCCAGTAATCAAGTGATAAGTTAAAGTCTTTTCTATTTGAGCTCATCATGGTCATTTACTTCGATTCTCATGGATTCATCCATTCATCCTGTTTCGCTCCATTTTTTTTTTTCGTAAGATTACTTTGTCGATTGCAAATGAGACTTCTAAACCTAGTCATTTTACACACTTACCTTAATTTTATTTAACAATTGTAGCTTCTCTTTTTTTTCCTTATAATCTTTATTTCACCTTCAACCACCCCCCCCCTCCCATTACCAGCCATTGCGTCCTCCCTTTGTTGCACACTGTCCCTACTGGATAGTGTCTCAGCAGCTACCGCCGCACGTTGCAATCTCAAGTTCCAACAAAATCACCTCACATAACACCATTTCAAATTCTTGATGATCTACTCTATCTTCCTCTCGTGACTTAGTTTCCATTGATTGGTTAGATTGAAGGCTTGATTTTCCGTTTCTTTCGATACCCATTTCTTCGATTCATGCTCTATTCATACTTACCTCTATTGGATTTACTTTTAATTTAATATTATCATTAATGTGGCCCATGTGCATTATCTACTATTTTATCCTTTTTAGGTCTATTATTTTATTAGGCCAATGAAGTAAAAGATAATTTCTAAATTAAGTAAAAGATAATTTCTTAATTAAACACTCTGATGAAAGATTATATAAAGAAATAGGGATTGGTCATCTCTCTACCTGATTAAGTAGTTCTTTTCTCTTCATCAAAAAACCTAATTAAGTTCTAAAGGAAGGCCAAGAGAGAGAAACACAATCCCTTATAAGGTTATTATCATGGATCAAGGTATGTTATTCTAACTAATGTTATTGTGAAAATCATCTAGTTCAAAGATCTTGACATTTATTGTTTTATACAATATTAGGATTTTATTGTATAATCATGAAGTTAAAAACTTAGATGTGGTATCAAAGCTTTGATTTAGAATCGGTGATTTTCCATTGATGATATATATATAACTTTTATATTTCCACTGCCAATTGTATTTTATTATAATTCATGAAAATTTTATGGATTCTTCAATTTTTTGTATCAAAACTGTACATGAAAGATAAACGAAATAATTAATCCATGCAGCGATAATAAAGATGGCAATTGGATTATCATTTAAGGGTTTATTGCACCTTTGGTATATTAATTGGATTGTCATTCAAGGATTTATGCACTGATGTTTCCGTGTGTATATATATATATCCTGCTCCATCATTAATATTTATGTGTTGGTTTTGATCAAATGTACATATAAGCCATCATCGAAAAAACGCCAGAAGAGTGATTAAGTCCCATTTGGTTTGAATTTTATGTTTATCATTCCAATAATTTTGATTATATATATATATATATATATATATATATAGTCGCTGTATTATAAAAGTTAAATTTCATGAAGTTTCTTAAAAAAAATATAAATATTCATAAGTTTAATAACATAAAGTTTGTATCTGTGTTATTCTTATGTATTTATGTAAATTATGAAAATGTAAAGTATGCAATTTTCTTTGTGATTTCAATTACACAATTTTGGAAGTATGAAGTTTAACTTTCATAAATATTCTATTAATAATGTTTTGCAAATTGTACGATTTAAATTACTTGGAATTATGTTATTTTAAAATCTATATATTATGAATAATTTGTTAGCCAGTGGCCAAATTAGTAAGATTTATATAGATATCAAAATGGAAGTTAAATTAATTAAAACAAAGAATTTTTTTAAAAATTAACATAAAATATTTTATCATTTAATTTAATTAAAAGGATAAGAGGTAATCAAAAGATAATTATACTATCAATTATCTACCATTTTCAAAATTCAAATTATTGCTTATTTTGAATTCATATTATGCAAGATTTAAGTTTTATCTTTATTAAAAAAAGATTAAGATAATTACATTTTTAATTAATAATGTTTTGCAATACGTGATGAATAATTGTGATTATTTTATTATGATATCGATAGTATAAATCATTTGTTAGTCACTAAAATGGTCAAATTAGTAAGGGTAAGTTTTCTATAGATATCAAATTAAAGTTAATTCAGTTACTCATGTTTGTGATTGTTTTATTATGATATATTTATGTTATGAATAATTTGTTAGTCACCAAACTGGCCAAATTAGTAAGTCTTATAGATACTTTATTGATAGTGTTTTGCAAATTAGGGTGATAAATTATTTGTAATTATTTTATGATGATATCTATATTATGAATAATTTGTTCGTCACCAAAGTGGCCAAATTAGTAAGTTCAATAGATATCAAATTAAAGTTAATTCAATTACTCATGTTTATGAGATGCTAATGAAGGAGGTGATATTATGAAATATTCAAGTTATTATCATGAGTATATTGGATTTCATTATTATAAAACATTTTAAATAGCCCAAAGGTTTATTAGTAGTTTTATAATTTTGAATCTTATCATGGTTAATTGAGATGTTTGGTTAGATATTTTTAGTATATCCAAAGATAACTAATGTATCTAATTTGAGCATTTTTAATTACTAATTATGTGAAATTAAAGTTAGCATCAATTATGTATGAATGTTGTATCTTTTAAAGAAGAATTTCAATATATGCTTAATGATTATTAATGTTACATGAATCTACATTATATATTTAAGTTTATTTCTCAAAGCAATAATGTATGAGCATATTTATTCCGTATTTGTAGTATTTGCTTCTGTTTCTCTTCATTTGCAAGCTACGTCTATAATCAAGTTTAACATACTCAATTTCTCTGTTTAGTGCAAACAATTCCAATTCCATCTTGGTGTTTTGAATCTTGATTTGACACTTTTAAGTGAGAAACCTGCTGCACTTATTAATGCTAACAATATCGAGGAAAGATCTTTAGTTTGGAAAATATCAAATAGATTGAGCTTAATGTATATGCAAATGATCGTAGAAAACAATATTAAGTCCACAATTAGAAAAACATATATGTTAAGGATTAAATTTGTGAAAAATTATTTTCAGTCTGAGTCGGTTGATAAGTCACTTGCTGAAACACTTATGAGTACCTTAACCACCATTAAGTTTGATAGTTCTTGTACTATACATGAGCATATCCAAATAGCGAATTAAAATATTGGTAAAGAATGAAATCATTCAAGATTTGGATTTTATTGATCTTGAAACTTGTGTGAATTGTATTAAAGAAAAACAAACAAAACACACAACTAATAAAGCAACCACAAGAAGCTCATAGCTCCTTAAAATTATACACACTGTTATTTGTGGGCCTTTTGATGTTTCATCTTTTGATGGGGAAAAGTGTTTCATTGCCTTTATTGATGTTTTTCACGTTGTGGATATATATACTTGCATAAAAAAAAATCTCAAGTGATAGATGCCTTAAAAGTATTTACAAATGAAGTTGAAATACAATTAGATAGAAAGGTGAAAATCGTAAGGTCTGGTAGAGATGGTGAGTATTATGAAAAATATGATGAGAATGAACAGTGTCCTGGTCCATTTGTTAAATTCCTAGAAAGTCATGGCATATGTGCTTAATACACAATGCTAAAAACACCACAACAAAACAATGTTGCAGAAAGGCGTAATCGTACATTAATGAACATTGGTTAGGAGTATGTTAATTAATTCACTTTTACCCATATATCATTGTGGATGTATGTTTTAAGAACTGCTCCATACTTATTAAACAGGGTTTCTAGTAAGTCGGTTCCAAAGACACCTTTTGAACTATGGACAGGAAGGAAACACGGTTTAAGGCACTAGTATGTTTGGGTTTCCAAGCGAAAGTAAGAATTTATAATCCACACAAATAGAAATTGGATTCAAGAACAATCAGCGTTTTCTTCATTGGTTATCTAGAAAAATTCAAAGGGTATAGATTTTATTGTCCTAACCACAGTATGAGAATAGTTGAAATTAGAAATGTAAGGTTCATTGAGATGGCGAAATTAGTGGGAGTTTGGAACCATGGACAGTGGAAATTCAAGAAGTTAGGGTGCGAATTCCTTCCTCTATAACTTCTTCTCAAATTGTTGTTCCTATAGTTGTTGACTCTGTTAACAATCCACAAGAAGAACAAATTAATAATCAAACACCGCATTGTGATATTATGATGAATGAACCTATAATTGAAGAATCACAAGAAATAGAATTAAGAAGATCTGTAAGACAAAGAAGATAAGCTACTTCTGATAATTATATGGTTTATTTGCATGAGTCAGAATTTGACTTAGGTATTGATAATAATCTAGTTTCATTTTCACAAGCCACTAAAAGTGATAATTCTCCCAAATGGTTAGATGCCATGAAAGAAGAGTTAAAGTTAATGGATTACAATGAGGTTTTAAACCTTGTAGAATTGCCTAAAGGAAGTAAAAGAGTTGAGTGGAAATGGGTCTTTAAGATCAAACTGACTCAAATGGCTAGATCGAATGACACAAGGCTAGACTCATTGCCACTCAGAAAGATGGTAATGACTATAAATAGATTCTTTTTCTCTTGTCTCTAAAAAAGATTCATTGAGAATTTATGGCTTTAATTGCTTATTATTACTTAGAGCTTCATCAAATAGATATGAAAACTGGTTTTCTAAATGGGAATTTAGATAAAGAAATGTTCATGAATCAACCAGAAAGTTTAGTGGTTGAAGGAAAGGAACATATGATGTGTAAGCTAAAGGAACATATGAAGAAATGAGAATTTCTTCATATGTTCCTTTATAAGAACTTAAACAATAGGATTGTCTCAAAAAGCATATATTAATAAAAGTTTTAGAGAGATTTAAGATGGATAAATGCTCTCCAAGCATAGTTCCAATTCAAAAGGGAGATAAATTTAGTCTCATGTAATGTCCAAAGAATGAATTGGAACAAAATCAAATGGAAACCGTTCCTTATGCTTCTATTATTAGATGCTTTAATGTGTGCATAAACTTGTAGTTTATTTGACTTGACATTGATATCGTGATATGAAGATATAAAAAAAAGGAAAAATTGTTATCTCTGTACATTATGTTTATAAACGCATATATAGTAAATAATGTTAAATGGGCCAAGTGAGACAATGTTAGATTTATTTTAAATTTCATATTGTCTTTAATGTGACCCATGTGCATTATCTACTACTTTATCTTTTTTAGGTCTATTATTTTATTAGGCCAATTAAGTAAATAATTCCTAAATTAAGTAAAAGATAATTATCTAATTAAATATTGTGATGGGAGGTGTCTATATAAAGACCTAAGGATTGGTCCTCTCTCTACCTGATTAAGTAGTTCTTTTCTCCTCATCAAGAAACATAATTAAGTTCTAAAGAAGGTCAAGAGAGAGAAACACACAATCCAAGGCTATTATCATGGATCAAGGTATGTTATTCTAACTAATGTTATTGTGAAAAATCATCTAGTTCAAAGATCGTGTCATTTATTGTTTTATACAATATTAGAGTTTTATTGTATAATCATGAAGTTAAAAACTTACAACCTCCTCGTATAGTTTTTTTAGTTGTTTCCCCCTCCCTCGTTTGATTTCTTGTTTACACTTCTTTAACTCTGATTGCTATTGAGCTTTGTCCATTGCATGCCTTATTTTATTGAATCTAGTTGATTGGTCGTCCTTTTTACGAAAATGTTTATAGTTTGAGAGAAACAAAACCTAATTAAGTGAATTGATCGAAATCTCGGTTGGGTTAAAGACTAGTTACTTCATTTGGGCACCATTTGTTTGGTCTTTTCGTTTTCTGGTGAAAACGAACTAAACCAAACTGATGTTTGCTCCTACAAAATGAGTAGTAGTGTCGCACTTGAAAGTTCTTGAGCTGAGAGTGATGAACTACGGCTACAATTTGAAAAAAATCTATCCAACTTAGAACTTAAGGACATAAGTCTACCGCCTATGGAACAAATCCTGTTTAAGTAAGATCATAAAAAATATCTATCTGAGGAAGAAAATCTATCTATTTTGGTACAAGCAGGGGAATTTTCTTGGATTTGACCATGTGAAGCTACATTGTTTAGAGGAACATCAAGGGGAGGAAACTTTCTATAAGGTTATTGAAATGCTTCATGCGTTGGTCATCCTGCCCCCAAGGATTCTCACTAACAATCCTGTTGCACTATCTTCCAGTGGTGTGGCTAGAAAGATTGACAAGCACTTGCTAGAATTGGTTACTGTTGTCAATAGACTCGATTCTCAGACTCAAGCAAAGCAATTGTATTAGGTTACAAAAAAAACTAAACCATATACTCTTGACGAAATAACTCAACTTAACACTCCAAACACAGACTTCCTAACTTAACTCAACTTAACTAAGCACCCTAAATACAGACTTATTAACTCAACTCTACACCTCAACCACATACTTTTTAACTCCATATATAACTGTTACCAACTAATATTTTTATTCAATTTTTAGGTGTGTTACAATTGATGATTTTGTCCTTCATAATCTGGAGGGGAAGTGAGAAGGAAAGATGGTTATAACTCAATAACAGCTTAAATTAATTGCGATCTAAAGATCTCTGTCCCAATTCCTGTCTATGTTCAGTAAATTGATCTTAGATTTTTGTATTCCACAAGGATTCTAAATACCACCTTTAAAGTTTTGTTCTTACGTTTTCATCTATGATAATTGACCTTTGATTTTTCGTGTTTGTTCCATGATTCAATAATTCAGTGATATTGAATTGAAGAAATAATGAATCTGACTGTAGTTGAACGACGATCCCTTCAAGTCCGTTCCAATCTTGCTAAAATAATTGGGGTTGTCAAGCCAAAAATATGCAAGCATCCGCCATTTTATGATCCATATGGCCTTCGGCCCGCACCCTCTAATAAAATCATTGAGCTTGCTGAAAGAATTGTAGCACTGCCTGCGTATGGGCATTGCCAGATTGGTCCCACATTCAGCTGATTTCAGTGGATGGCTTGGACATGGGTTCCAAAGGAGGGGCAGCCGCAGGATCTTCCAAGGTGGAGGAGGGCTTTCGATGTGAAGCTATAGAATTTTGATGATGCTTCAAAAATTAAGGTGATTAAAGAAGTAAGTAAGTTCTTAGTTGCTGTGATGGAGTGAACACTTCTTGTTCTATAGTTGGTAGTAACTTTTTGTTTATATTTTTTTCAACTAGCCAATTCCTAGATTCAATCATTGAATATATTCTTCTGTGAGTTGATTTTGTTGCCAGCCAGTTAAGTTTCAAAAAGGATAAAGGACAATAAATCACTTCTTTTAAACTTGGTTTCAATAATATATACGGTAATTCAAATCTACTAAATTCACTTTTGTCATTTTTTAAATTCACTCACAAATACATTTTAACACTCAAAATTAATTTAATTTTCAATTTCACACTTTTAAATATAATTTTCAATCATCAAAATTAGTTTTGAAAGATTAAATACATATTTTACAGTAATTTTGAAAATGACAAAAGTAATTTTAATTATTTTAAAATCACTCCCAAACATGTCCTAATTCATAAAGAGAGGGGTAATGTACTACTGATGTCTAGCTTTAACTGTTTGAGCGGTTATGCGACATTGAAACCTATATTTGAGTTTGTCGGTGATTACCTACTTAACATATTAAAACTGTTTTAAGTTTTCTACCAATGGAATGTTGTTGGATTAGATACTTGTTTTGTAAGGTTGATTGTTATAGTCTAGACACTCGTCATTAAAAGCCATATGATTGAACTTTTAAGCTAAATATGTAATTTAACTTTTTCTTAATTTGGGTCAGTGGAGCTGGTTTGGTTGGAGGATTTTGTGGATGGGAATCGACACAGACATCCAAAATTCATGTTTGTTTCACAATTTTCAACAATTTGCTAGAGAATTAGATATTCTCAGGCATCCTTTTTTTCCTACCGATAAATGTTTAATTTCTCTTCCAAAACTAGTTTTGAGTTTTCTCTTCTCCCTCTTTTTTGATTTTCATTTTATGTATAATTTCACTTTGAATATAGTTAATTAGATAAATTAATGAACATTAATTTAACAAAATTAATGTAAATATTTGTTTCAATAAATCAATAATAATCTATTAAAATATTTACTTAATTTATTTTTTACAAGAAAAATTTATTAAATGAATGCATTACTTATTTACAAAAATTATTAATTAATTAGTTAACAATATCTTAAATATATTTATTTACTATGCTAAGATTAGTTAAATTTAGTTAGTACAAAAATTTATTTTTCAATAATAATGATTGATTAATTATTGTTTTTTTATAATCAACCAATTATTATTGAAATTAATATGAACATATGATCATTCTTAATTATTTATTGTAACTAATTTTTATTAATTCATTCATTATTAGCATATCGTATTTTAAATTTTTTTAGTATTATTTATTAATATTCTTTATTATGATATCATATTTTTATTTTTTTCACTTTTTATATAATACATTGTTTATTAAAATATATTTTCTTATATTATTTAATTAAAATAAAAATTACTAATGTTGAGCTTAGTTAATTAAAAATGGTTAAGTATTAGATTATAATTAATATGACATTTATAAAATATATTAATTGGTTAATTTTAAGAAAAATTATAATAAATAGAAAAAATATCAAACTATTTATAAATATAGAAAAATTCCACTGTCTATCAGTGATAGAATTCTATATTTATAAATAGTTTAACTCATTTTTCTATATTTGAAAACAACCCTAATTTTAATTATAAATTACTCAATTTTTAAATATTTATAATTAAAATTATTATTGATTCTTAATTAATTCAGTTTTTCAATATATTGAATAATATTTATTATTTAATTGATTAATCTATTAAAATTATATAAGATTGTCATGCTTAATTCAATACAAATATAATTTTTTTTCATAAAATTTTTATAGCATTTCTCATGCACAACCAAACACTGTCATCTTTAATTCTCATATATCTTATTCACAGGCATCCTATTTGCAGACATTTTTATTTCCAGACATCTATAAAACCCTAAACCAAACGGTCTCTTAGAGGTTTAAATTTTAGGTTAAATTATAAAAGATACCTTTGAACTTTATAGCATGTGTCACAAATATCCTTGACTTTCAAAAGTTTCAATAATACTCTTAAACTTCAAAAAAAAAAATTAATCAATACTATCATTAACATTATTGGAATGGAAATGGAAATGGTTAGTACGTTGTTTAAAAAATACCTTTGAAATTCATCAATTTCAAAAATACTCTTAAACTCTAAAAATCAAAAAAAAAAATCTTATCAACTTTATGGACAAAAATCATTAATACTTCATTTCAAAAATATATCTGTGAACTTTTAAAAGTTGCATTAACACACTTTACCTTTCATAAAAAAAACTAAAAACTGCTTCTACTTTTAGTATAGTTAATTTCTTTGAAGTTATCTTGAGTTAAAAAAGAACCAATTTTAATGCAACTTATATAGATACTTTAATTTTTCTCTCATTTGTCAAATTCTTACACTAATTTTTTCAGCAACCAGACATAAACTAAAACTTCAAGTTAAAGCATAAAATCTCAAGATCAAAATCTTTCCTTAAAACTAAGTAGAATGATGAATAGTCAAATATAAAAAGAACAAACAAATGAATATTATACTCAAATCATGATGAAGCTTCTTAACTAATCACAATTAATAAAGTAATTTGAACCACATAAAGAATCAACAAAGTCTTCATCGCTTCAAATTTGGTAATGCAATGTTTTCTTTCTTTTTCCTTGTACTAGTTGTTTTCAAGATTGTCATCCAAATCTTAATGTGTCTCTAATTCGTTACGTGCCTCTTTTTTTCTATATTAATCTCTCAAACGACATATTAACACATACTCAACTACTAATGTACAACCTTGTAAAATATTTTAAGCCCTAAGATCCCATTGTAATTCTATTATTCTCTTTTTTCTTGCAGTATACACTACAACAAACTCGAATTTTTATGACTCTAAAAAAATGTCATAAACACTTTTCATGACTCTTTTTTTTAGTCTTTGAATCCACCATCAAGAAAAGTGTATAGATGACACATGAAAAATCAGTCATTGTTGGTTATTTCATGACTTTCCAATTCAGTCAACAATAAACATTTATTGACATTTATTACCTATCATGGTAAGATTTTTTATGACAATTTCTCATTGTCAATAAATGGCTCAAAAGTTGACTTTTTCTATCAATTAAACATTTATATTGACATTAAAAATCTATCACAAAAACATGAATAATGTCACATTTACAGTGTCAATAATGCTTTATTCGTGATACTTTTTGACTGTCATTAAATTGATTGATGATAATATTCTTGTGTCATATAAATACATCTCATGAAATTTGTTAAATGTCAAAGAAATGCTTATGACGATCGATAATTATTTGTTTCATATTTGTCATTACACCTATATTTTCTCCAATTTTGACACAATATATACAAACATAAATATGAACTTTCATTTATAACAATAAGGTTGGTCAATTATACAAAGAAATTATTACAAAAAAAAAAAAAAAAAAAACTAGTAACCAAACTTTGGTTAAGTTATTTCAAAGAAACTAAATACAACAAGTGTTGCCAAAAAAAAAGTATTAGCACTATCTCAACAAAAAAAACACATACATATATATAACTTGCTTGGCAGTTTCTTCAATTCAATGGATTTGTGCAAGACCTAGTAAGAAAAACAACATTCATTTTAGAATTCAACCCAATCCATCAATGTCAACAATAGTAACAATATTCATAGGATAAATGAAACTTTGAGCACACAAGGGACAAAGTCACAATATAATCACATTATAAGCTCCATGAGAATAGTAACATAAATAACTTGTCCAAACTTTTTTAGGATATAAGAACTAAACTATCATGAACTAATCAAATTATAACAATAAAACTTAACAGGCTTACATGAAAATGATCCTACTTGTTGATAAGAACTCTAAAATAAAGAACAAATAAATCTAGTAACCATACTCCAAAACTCAAAATTACAAAAGTGAGTGGTATAATAGCAAGAGTTACAACTTTCTCAAATAGTCTACTACACTCTACCGACATAAGTCATTAAGTATTTCCCTCAAATATAAGTAAAATCATAATAACAAACATTAATCTCCTCCTATTAATGCTCATAAACATTCATTAAAAAACCACAAGTATAAAATAAACATGAAAGAAAAATATTGGATTCATTTAAGTGTCAAACTTACTTCAAGTGCTTATAGTGAACTTCTTGATCCTAGTTTCACGCAATTGGTTGTCAAGGACCGAAAACTTATTTATTCCATGACATTGTCTATTATTCCTGTGATTAGGTATAAAATAATTTAGTAACAAAGAAAAGTTTTGACCAATTTGATAGAACTAACTACAAAGAAATATGATGAAATCAAATATATGTGAATGGAATATATTTCTTCAAAGTTGACCTAGTATCTCATTTGTATGAAACAATTTTGTTAAAAAGTATGGGTAGCTCTCTAATGAGAAAAAAATCAACTGAAATTTTAAAAAAGAAAAAGAAAAGCAAAACTTGTACCTTGTTACTCACATCAAGACTTGTCAACTGCAATGCTAAAAAAAAAAAAAGAATCAATGGGTATATAATCTAAAATCAAAGAAAATTGGATTCATTTTTAAATTTATTAAGTATAGAATTTAAAAGATTTGAGGAAGAAATGGCAAACCAGAAGGAATAAAACACATCCATTCCAACATCAACTACCTGATCACAATAGCCAACAATAGTACAAGGGAAGATAAGATCATGGTTGACCCAATTTTGGCTTCATATATTGGTATTTAATCAATTTTAGTAAAACTTAACTTTGAGGAACTATATTTAGGGGCCTTTCAAATATAGAAAAATGGGTCGAACTATTTACACATATAGCAAAATTTACCAAATTCGCTAAAGCCCAGCTACAGCCCATGTACATTCCAGGTTAATTCCAAAAAAACCCACGCAACCCATGCGACAACCCGATTACCTGATTAATTGCACGCTTCTTATTCTTCTTCACAACTTCATTTTGATGGAATTTCGTTGTTTTGGGTTTGTTTTTTAGGGTTTGAAGATTGGGTTTGGTGGAAATGAACTCTAAGTCGATCAAATTGAGAGCATTTGATTTATTTTTGTTGAAAGGAAATGAAATTTGGAGAAATGAGTTTGAGAAAATAGAGGAAATTTTGAATTGGGTGAAGAATTAAAGGGATTTCTTTGTACATAAACTTTGAATCGAACATCTAGATAGACACCGATAGAATACTATCACTATCTAAATGTAATAGACACTGTTAGAACACGATCACTATATATCACAGATAGACACTAATAGTTAGACACTAATAGTAGTCTATTAGTGTCTATCTGTGATAGATAGTGATATTGTTTTATCAGTGTCTATCACTGACAGATTTGTTGATAGTTGTTGCTAGTTATTGGTATTTTTCTTGTTTTTACAAAGATATTAATTAAAATGACAATAATAGACAATGGAAGGCCAAATGATAAACCAAGTGATAGAATAGGATAGGCAGTGATAGGCTATTATCACTGTCTAACTATGATAGACAATAATAGTGTTCTATCACTGATAGACAAGGATAGGCTATTATTCAGTGCCTATCAATAGAGAATAGATAAAGATTTTGTTCCTAGTTTTGTATGATACATATACTAAATATTGTTTTAATATATCTTTTCAACGGGTGAAACATGAGTTGATAATGGAAAATGACAACAAGTGATACATTTCTATCATTGATGCTTAAAAGATAATCAATCTATAACTAAATATGTGAAGTCATATCTCGACCTAATCAAACAGACGGAATCCCATATCATTGTCACTCTCTTCCTTAGGTTCTTTTTGTAAGCAACAAAAGTAATCTCAAATCCCATGTCACAATGATGTACAAGAAAATATTTAGGGAAACTTAAATGAAGTAGAGTGTGATAGAATTCTATCAATGATATAAGTGTACAACTTTTTTGTTTGGGATTTTGATGCCCTAAATCTCGTGAGTTTTGTAGTTTGTAAATTTTTTGCACAAATCATTTATTTAATAAAATAAGATGTTATTTTATTTGACATTTAGTTTGCATTAACTCAATCCAATAAACTAAGATTCAAGGTTATTTTATGTAACTTAAACATGTATGAGGTTGACATTGAAGGAATTGAATTCCCAACGGAAGCGATTTATCGGCCTGTGATTTTAATTACTCAATTATGAATTTAAAAAAAACAAAGAAAACAGAAAAGAACATGATAAAGAACATGCTTTTTGAGAAGGAAAAGAAAAAGGAAGAAGAAGTTGTTTACCCTTGATGAATCTTCTTCACAAAATCTTTCTACAAAAAGATAAGGACACTACCACCAAAGAGCACTCACTATTCTCAAGGTTACCAAATCCATGGAGAGTAGTCTCCATTTGTCTATTTAAAGGGAGGAAGAAGAAGAAGTTATCTTTTCATTTAGAGAGAAATTATGGAGAGAGTTAGTGGGGAGGATTTATGAAAAAGAAAACTCCACACCATATTCATAATAACTCCAAAATGGGAGTTAATATTTTCTTCAATTTAATTTAAATAAATTAATAATATAAATTAAATTAAGTTATATATATATATATTTATATATATATTAAATCTCATTTAATATATAATAATAATTAGTTACTAATTAACCAATTTCTCTCACATAAACTATAGTTTAATATGAATCATATTCACATTATTTTTAACCTATAGTTTTATATGAATCTCATTCATATAATATTTAATATTTGAATCTTATTCAAATATTTCTCTCATGTATTTTTTTTTTTTTTTTTTTTAAAGAAGGTAACTTTTATAACGCCACTAGGGCAATCAGACCAAATTCTTTACAAAAAGAGAATTTAACCCGTCAGGAAAGTAATCAGACCACCTTCCTGAACATTTAGTAACTTTTGCTTTCTTAGCAATTACATCAGCTAGAACATTTCCATCCCTACAAACAAAATTAAACGAAATCCTTTCAAAGAGAGTTGAGATTCTCCAGATTTCCTCAAGCCAACAGCTAACTTCATTCATGGAGGAGAGATTTTTGTTGATAAGATTTATCGCCATCTGATAGTCTGATTCAACATAAAGGTGAAGAATTCCAAAATCAAGTGCAAAAAGAACTCTCTCCAAAATAGCTCTCACTTCCGCCAAAGGGGCTTCATACGAGATATTATAAGACTTTACAGCAACATCCTTCACTTTCCCTTCTGAATCCCTTAGGACAGCACTATAACCAGTTACCGGAGGGAGAAGAGACCAAGCAGCGTCCACTTTCAACTTTATGAAACCAAACTCAGGTGGTTGCCAACGAAGCTTCTGTGGGATGTCACAGCTGATAGAAGGGTTAACAGTCCCAGGAGAAGAACTAAATGCCTTTCTCCCAACTTCTTCAAAAAATTTAATAATCCAGCGACTGGAAATTTCGACATTTGCAACTGGAGAATTATGGACCAATTTATTCCTATCCGCCCATAGTAACCAACAACAAATTGTAATTAATTTAAGATCTTTTTTAGAGCAGGAATCACAAAGATCTGCCCAACACTCAAAGAATCTTGAATGAAGAAGAGAAAGAAGGGGTCTCTTATTCCAAACACAACTCCAAATTCCTTTCGCTCTTGAGCATGTAAACAAAATATGGATAAGAGTCTCTAGCTGATTAAAACAAACAAGGCAGTCAGGAGAGACAGCGATACCTCTTCTAATCAGATTATCTCTAGAAGGCAAGAAATTATTAAGAGCTTTCCAAAGGAAAATTTTAATTTTGTTTGGAATACTAAGGCTCCAACACTTCTTCCAAACCTCAACCGTAGAATCACTGCTAGCAGAATCAGTTAAGATATTCAAGTTCATGAAAAGTTTGTAACCGCTTTTCACACTATAAATCCCTTTCTTATCATAGTGCCAACAGAATCTATCTGCCAGTCTCTTATTAGTTGGGATACATCGGATCACCTCATAATCCTCCTGAACAAAAGCCTTCTGGATTAGGTTCTCATCCCAAAAGCCATCCTCCCTTATAAAATCAGCCGCTGAAGCATTCATAAAAGGGGGCTTAATCAAAATTGGATTATAGGTACTCGGTCGGGGTAGCCAAGGGTCTTCTTCCAATTTAATCGAGGATCCACTCCCCACTCTGTATCTAAGACCTTTAATAAGAAGATCTCTGCCCCAAATCAAACTTTTCCAGGCATACAACGAAGAAGAGCCTAACTCAGCTGAGAAGATATCACCATTTTCATAATAGACACTCTTCATAATCAAAGCAACCCAAGACTGTGGTTTTAACATCAATCTCCAAACTTGTTTTGCAACAAGAGCTTGATTGAAGCCTAAGAGATCTCTAAAGTTTAAGCCTCCACATTCTTTTGGTCGACAAAGCTTTCTCCATTGGCACCGATGGATCTTCTTATGAAGGGGAGAGGAGCCCCACCAGAAACAAGCAAAAACTTTGGTAATACCTTCACAGAGCTTTTTAGGGAGTTGGAAAATACTCATCGCATATGAAGGAAGGGCCTGCCCAACACTTTTAATTAGAACTTCCTTTCTAGCAGCTGAAAAAAGGCTTCGCTTCCACCCCTGAAGAACTTTGCTCACTTTGTCTAAAATGAACTTGAAGTCTTTAGACTTATTTCGGGAGAACAACGATGGAAGCTCGAGATAGGAACCAAGATCTTTGACCAAATTAACTTCCAAAATATTACTTAAGAATTCTCGTCGATCTTGATTAATATTAGGAGAAAACAACATGGCTGATTTAGAGCAATTAATACATTCTCCTGATGCCTTCTCATAAGACTGTAGCAGAAACCTGAGATTAACACACTCCCTCTCATTTGCTCTGCAAAACACCAAACTATCATCTGCAAAAAGAAGGTGAGAAATGACAGGGCAGGAGGGTGATAAAGAAAGACCTGTTAGAGAACCTCTTCTAATTACCTGATGCAACATATGGGATAGGCCTTCAGCAACTAACACAAAGAGATAAAGGGATAGAGGATCCCCTTGTCTTAATCCTCTGCTTGGTTTTATCACCCCTTTGGCCTCCACATTAATTAAAACTGAGAATTTTGCTGAGGAAATACATCTTAAAATGAGATTAACAAAGCTTTCATCAAAACCAAGCTTCATCATCAGGAAATGCAAAAACTTCCACTCAACTCTATCATAAGCTTTGCTAAGATCAAGCATAACTGCAGCCACACCAACCCTACCTCTTACTCTTTTTTTAATATAGTGTAAACATTCATGGCCAATCAACACATGATCTAATATTGATCTATTTGGGATGAAAGCTGATTGTGAGCTTGAAACAATATCATCAAGAACTGTCTTTAATTTGTTAGCGATCACCTTTGTGACAATTTTATAATTCACATTGCACAGACTAATCGGTCTAAAGTCACTGACAGAAGAAGGATTTTCCACCTTTGGGATTAGTGCAATATTTGTTGAGTTCCAGCTCTTAATACTACCATCATTATTTAAGACCTCTAGGCAGCAACCACAGTCTTCAAGCCAACAATATCCCAAAAGCGTTGATAAAAGAGAGCTGGAAATCCATCTGGACCTGGGGCTTTTGTTGGAAACATCTGTTTAATAGCAGCTTCAACTTCAGCTTTCAAAAAAGGAGCATAAAGCTTCTCATTCATTTCAGTTGAGACACGAGCTTCAATATCCCCACAGGCCTCCTCCATAACTTCAACACTTGGATTAGAAGACCTGAACATATCTTCAAAAAAAAACTAATAAAAGTGTCTTCAACCTCTTTTGCATCTTCTGCCCAGATCCCATCCTTATTTTTAACACCTTTGATTTTATTTTTCTTTCTCCTCATGGAAGCCTTCCTGTGAAACCATTTAGAATTCTGATCACCCCATCTCAACCACTCCTCCCTCAAACGTTGTTTCCAATAAATCTCTTCTTGCTCAAGAAGAAGATTTAATTCAAATTCGAGCATATGTATCTTATCAAGCCTCAGGGAGCTTATCATATGCCTCTTTTAACATCTGTTTGCATCTTGCTATTTCAACTTTTCTTTTATTGAATAAGGATCTTCCCCAAGGAAGAAGTCTGTTCGAACATATCTTCAAACTATTTTGAAGGGAATGGTGACCATTAGACAACTCCCAGTCTCCAGCTCCTTCAATAATATTCCTACATTCGGGAAGATTAATCCAACATTCTTCAAATCTAAAAGGTCTTCTTCTTCTCTTAGGCACAAATGAATCATCAAAGAGAAACGTGAATTCAATAGGCCTGTGATTTGAAAAAAGCCAATCTAAGTGACTAACTCGACCCTTTTCAAATAATTGGATGAACTCAATCGTACCAACAAAACGATCAAGGCGCTCCCAAATTCCAGCATTCCTCCTCACACCATGCAATGTAAAGGGAGAACCCTCAAAACCCAGATCTACCAGTTTACAATCATCAAGAACCTCCCTGAAATTTTCAAGAAGTCTACTATCTTTCAAAGGGCCTCCAAATTTCTCCTTATCCCAACAGATTTCATTTAAATCACCCCCAACAAGCCATGGCTCATTCATCTCCCCTTGAATTCTCCTCAGTAAACTCCAAGTCAAGTGCTTGTTGTAGGCTTCTGGGTATCCATAGACACCCGTAAATCTCCACTTCTTCTCTTTCCATT
Organism: Lagenaria siceraria; assembly: GCA_002890555.2. Lineage (NCBI taxonomy): Eukaryota > Viridiplantae > Streptophyta > Magnoliopsida > Cucurbitales > Cucurbitaceae > Lagenaria > Lagenaria siceraria. The sequence continues at coordinate 12,810,324 of CM016493.1, forward strand.
TCACCCAACAATCAATATGATTTTGGGAAAAGGAAGCGATGTCAACTCAAGCCTCATCCTTCTAGAGTAAACACAAACCCCCATGAAACCCATCACTTCTTACTGTTAAACAACCATCAAACTTACACGCCCACTTTACTTTATTAGTGACTTCTTCCCCACACTTCGTTTCTGAAAAGGAATAGGATCAAGGGATTTTTTGTACGAACTAAGTCGCACAACACTCTGAATGCTCTAGGGTTTTCCAGGCCCCGAGCATTCCAACAAATAAGACTCATGGCTGATGGCAGGGCTGTTCAACAGCCTCTGCCGAGTTCAACTCAAAGATTGAACTAGTTTGGGCATCATGGACCAATGCTTTCAGCTTTTTTCCTCCCCCCCCCCCCCATTCCACGAAATTAAACTTCCTTTTCTCACTTTCCATAAGGTAGTCAAGACTATTTTGGGTTGATAAGCTTCTTACTCTTCTTTTCCAGTTCCTCTTCTTCTTTGGACTACACCCCAATGCAACTTCCTCTCTAATCAGTAGAACTCCTTTCCCTTCTAACTCAGCTTCAAGACTAGCTTGAGGAACAGGTAACTTTTGATCTTTTTTCTCCTCTACATCTTTTTTTTTCTTCGGAAATAAAATTTAAATCAAAATCACCAAACCTCTTTACTTCAGAATCCTTCCCCTCACTTATCAAGTCAACAAAATCAGATTCTTTCCTCTCAGAGATACCTTCCCCCTCATTCACCAAAGTGGTTCTTTCCAAAACTTCTTGTTCCCCATTTCTTGTGGGAGCTTCAGAAGAAGGGCTGGAATCTCTTCTTTTGTCTGAATCAGCTACAGCAAAAAATCTTTTCCCCAGTTTCTAGCTACCATTAAACTTCAACCATAACCCATACTGGCTTCTACCTTCCTCTCCACCAATCTCCCTTTCTTTCGACTCTAAACACTCCTTCAACAAATGCCCAATCCGTCCACAACCAAAGCAAAAATCTGATAATCTTTCATAACAAAGATTGAACCACCTCCCTTTCGGATAATTTTCAGATTGTATTAAAATACCCTTGCGCAAAGGTTGTGAGATATCAATTCTAATCTTTATTCTCAGATTCTCACCCCAACAGACCTCTTCTAGATCCCCATCAAAATCTTCACATACTCCTATAGCATCCCCTATCTTTAATGCCATCATCTTTGTTTGAAAACCCAACGGAAGATCCATAATTCTCACCCAAAAGGATGCAAAATTAAACTTATAGTCAGAAGGCTTCCAATCTTCAACTGGAGTTTCCAAAACTATTAAGAATTTGTCAAAAAAACCAAGAGCCTGCTTTAATAACCCAGTTCTTGTCCCCTACTGAATCAAACTTAAAAAGGAAAATATTCTTCCCAAGATTGATAATCTTGAATAGCTTCAATAACTTCCAAGCATTTACTAAAGAGTTCTTTAGGGCAATCGCATTAATCACTCTGTTGGCTAACACTTTACCAATCAAATATACCTCAAGATGATCACTTATTGAGCAAAGTATAACTTCCTCTTTCCTTAATATCGTCTTCTTTTCTCCTTCTGTAAGACGAAGTTTACCCCAATCCTTCAGTAACCCTTCTTCATCCATGACTTCAACTCCCAAAGAGTTCAGTAGACCACACAAACCAAACAGACAGCAAAAAGCTTCTGACAAGACCTCCAGTAAACCGAGGATTCTTGAAGAATTCTTGAAACTCAAGAAAGCTCCCTCAACCATCATTCCTTTTCTCTCATGTATATTATAAAGTTTAATTTTTACATTTCATATAAAAATCTACTTTATATTATAATGTATCAATATACATTATTTAATTGTATCTCATACAATTAATTCCCTTAACTTAATTTGAACAATTCAAATTAAACCAAGACAACTGACTGTCATCTTAACCTCTATGAGTTAGCAAGTGGACCTAATGGACCTATTAGTTTGAAGCTCCAATGCTATGAGATTAATTAATTAAACTCTTTAATTAAATTAATCAACATTCATTAAATGTCAGTCATTCCACTAAAGATCGACCTGCACTCTTCTTACTGTAGATATATTTCTATATCCATGGATATAACCAATCAACAGCGACTCGACCCTTCACAAATTGCTCGTAACAACAGCTGGGTCAAATTACCGTTTTACCCCTATGTTACCTCTAACTCCTTAAGTACCACTGATCCCTCTAATGAACAATTTAGTCATAGTCCAACTATGAGCTAGATCCCTCTCTGGCCAGTGAGAGGGTGAGGCGACTCATTGTTCAAGACCCGACATCAGCTCTTAAGGGAGCAATTCATAAGACATGAATTCCTTCTTGTACAGTTGAGTTCCCAACTGCCTGCTCGGACAAATCCTCAAAGTGGTAGGCTTATTGAGTCAGCAAACTTGGCCACTCTCACCCATACAAATCAAAGGATTGCCTTCACAAGTAGAAGTTCACACCTAACTTAAGATTAAGGTCAAGTCACCTATGATCATCCTAGTGAAATGTAAGTCTCATTAAGTAACGGTGTTAATACGGGAGACTAATCATTTCGCAGTCCGGTCTTATATATGTCTCACATATATAGGATACATATATGTCTCTACAGGAACATTTAGGATCTAAACGTTTGTGACACTTTACAACACTTGTAACAATCACAAAGTGGGTCGTATCCGTAGTGTTACCAGGATAAGGTACCCAACCTTATCCATCTACTACAGACCGTTTAGGTTATCACTTAAATACGATCCACTTGTATGTCTCTACATACGTGTTTAAGTTACTACTAATAACCTAGGATCTTAGTTTATTGGTTTTTTGGGTTAGTGCAACTAAATGTCAAATAAAATAACAATTATTTTATTAAATAAATAATTTGATTTATACAATACAAGTTTACAAAATACAACATCACGAGATTTAGGGCATCAACCCCAACAGACATACAAGTGGATCATGTTTAAGGAATAATCTAAACGGTCTGTAGTATATGGATAAGGTTAGGCACCTTATCCTGGTGACACTACAGATATGGCCCACTTTGTAATTGTTACAAAAGTTGTAAAGTGTTACAAACGATTTGATTCTAGTCATTCATGTGGAGACATGTGGGTATCCTATACAAAGAGTTTGTATAAGATTGAACCATGAAATGATTAGTCTCTCTTTATAACACTGTTACTTAAAGAGATTAACATTTCACTAGGATGATCATAGGTGACTCAACCTTAATCTTGAGTGAGTTGTGAATTTCTGCCTATGAGAGAAATCCTTTGATCTGTCTGGGTAAGAGTGGTGAAGTTCGCTGACTCAATAAGCCTACCATTTTGGGGATTTGTCTAAGAAGGGAGCTAGGAACACAACTATACAAGATGGAATTCACTCCTTCCTGTCTCGAGGGTAAGTCGATGAATTGTTCTCTTAAGGGCCGATTTTGGGCCTTGAACAATGAGGAGTCTCACCCTCTCACTGACCAGAGAGGGATCTAGTTCATAATCGAACTATAACTAATTGTTCATTATGTTGGGTTTTATGTTCTAAAACTCGTAGTTTGTAAATTTTCAACACTTTCTATTATCAATAAAGTTGTTATTGAGGTTTATCAATAAAAGTTGTTATTAAATATGTGATTTGTTTCATAACCCTAAATCCAATAAACTAAGGACCCATGGCTATAGTATGAGTACTTGAACTATGTGTGGCGACATAAAAGTGGATCAAATTCGAGTAAATAGCCAAAACTATCTATAGTATAAGGATTAGGTTGGGTACCTTATCTCAACCTAATCCTTGGGACACTATGGGATGCAACTCATTTTGTATTTGGTACAAATGAAGTAATCCTAAATCATTCATGTGGAGACATGCGAGTGGGGGCATCTTGTGCAATGAGTTTGCATAAGATCGGACCACGAAATAGTCACTATTATAGTATAACACCGTTTACTGTTAGCACCGACTATTTCAACTTGATGACCTAGGTAACTCGATCTTAATCCTGAGCTAATTATGGACTCCTGTTTATTCAGGATTATCCTTAGATCTGCATGGGTTTAGTGGCCCGACTTCGCCTACTCAATATGCCTCCAATTTCAGGGGTAAGACCGAGTAGATAGCTGGGGACATAATTCTGCAAGACGAAATTCACTCCTACCTAACTTAGGGTTAGTAGATAGGTTGTTCCCTTAAGTACTGACTTCGAATCTTGAACAAGGGGCCCCACCCTCTCATTTACCCAAGAGGGACTCGATTTAGTGATAGGATCACAAACCAATTGTTTATTAGAGGATCAGTGGAACTTAAGGAACAAGATGTATTCACAGGGGTAAAACGGTAATTTTGACCTAGCTTGATTACGAACAACCTTTGAAGGATTGACTTAGTGATTATGGTCATATCAAGTGGACAGAAATATATCTACAGTGAGGAGAGTGCAGCTACGGGCTTTAGTGGAGTGTCCTGTTAATTAACGAATGTTGGTTAACTAGGTTAAAGAGTTTGAGTGGTTAATCTCGGATCGTTGGAGCTCATGATTGTAGGTTCATTAGGTCTTTCTACTAGCTCACAAACGGATAGAACTTTAGATAGTGTGGTGAATAAATTTGAAACGTTCAAATTCGGCTTAGAGAATAAACGTTGGAGATATGCGATATGTCCAAACGTATCGATGTTTAATTACAAATTAAACGAACAAAGAGAGTTTAGAATAATATTTAAACATGATTTAAATATTAGATATATGAATAAGGATTCATATTCGAAAAATTAGGTTTTCAAGAAAACTGGAGTTGGTGTGAAAATAATATTATTTTTATATTTGATATTAAATTAATATTTAAAATTAATTTTATTTATATAATTAATTTTATATTAAAATTATTTTTTGAGGTTTTAATTTGATTTTTAGAAAATTAATTTAGAATTATTTTTTAAAATCTTGGATTTATCCACTAACCAAGTTCAGTTCTTGATGTTGAAGTCTCATTTTGACACCAGATACACTCAAATTAAATCAAATTTGTTGTCAAATTTGTGTTTAATTTGATTGCATGTTAATCCTCTATTTAAGATGATGGATTTGGCTGAGATTTGAGTTGAGAAATTTTGCAAATTAAGTGTTATTTTGGCAAATTTTTCCAAGAACTCCTTTTACTCTCTATCTTCTTTTTCCTTACAATTTCATCACAAAATTGGATCCCACCATCCAATCTAAGGCCAGAGAATAGTAGAGAAGACTCTTGTGGTGGTCTACAAGCTGTTGGTGATCAATTCCATCAAGTTTTGAGGGAGAATTTCGTACTACAAGAGTATGTGTTCTTGAAACTCATTTTCTCCTTTTTTGCATGCATGTTTATCCTAGAAATTAAGCATGTTAGAGTACAATTTGATCTAATCCTCTATGCATACATGTTCATCACTCTTTCACATTAGAAGGATAAATGGTACTTAATGAGTTAGATATAACTACAGGGGTAAAACAGTAATTTAGACCCAGTTGTAGTTATGAACAAGACCCAGTTGTATTATGAACAAGTGTGAAGAGTGCAGTTGTCGGTCTTTAGTGGAGTGACTGACAGTTAATACAAATTGATTAATTTAATTAAAGAGTTTTATTAATTAATCTTGTATATTTAAGCTTTTAATTTGTAGGTCCATAAGGTTCCCTTGCTAGTTCGCTAAGGATAAAACAAGAGTCAATTTGTTTTGGAATAATTTGAATTCTTCACATTATTTAGGGAGTTAAAAGTATTATTTATATTAATAATGTGAGTTAAAAGTATTCTTTGCTTCTCTTATTTGTAGGAAATGCGATTGTTATGTTTCTATTCTTGTCGCCAAACTAAAATGGTAAATAAATTCAGATTGGTGATTGATCATGGTGCGCGGCTCTGTTCCATTAGTTGAGCCTGAGATTTTTGTCTAGAGAGTTAGAGATCGAACTATATTAATTAATTAAACTCCTGTGTTTTATGTAAATTGGAAAGTAGTTATGTGAACTGAACGGTTTTTCTCTCATATTCTCCCTCTTGCTTCACTTTTGTATATTTTGATGGACTGAAATTTGCTTTAGTCATTGTTGTAATCTTGGGGCTTGGTCTTAATTTCACGATAATTGAATCGTTTGAAAATGTTGAGGAGAAGGAGGAGGAGGAGAAGAGCCTCATGTTCTCAATTGACTCGAGGGATTGGTCCTCTCTCTGTCTCATTAAGTAGTTTTTTTCTCCTCATCAAGAAACCTAATTAAGTTCTAAAAGAAGGCCAAGAGATAGTGTTGGTGAAAAAAGGTTGAAAAAAAAGAGTTTTTAAAACAAAAGAAAAAAAATGAGTTTTTTGGAAAAGTGAGAATCCCACATTGCTTAGTTTAGCATTGGGATCTCACTTTATTTATCAATCCCTTAAAAGACTATTATCATGGATCAATGTATGTTACTCTAACTAATGTTATTGTGAAAATCATCTAGTTCAAAGATATTGACATTCATTGTTTTATTCAATATTAGGATTTTGTTATATAATCATGAAGTTAGAACTTACATGTGGTATTAGAGCCTTGATTGAGAACTAATGATTTTTCATTGATGTTTTAATGTATGAAGTTATGTTTCCGCAACAAATAATTGTGTTAGGATTTTTTTTAATGAATTTAGAGGTGAAACTAAGAAGGAAGAAAAACTCTAACCCATCTGAAATTGATGATGTATAAGAAAGTCATAAAATAATGTTACCATATGTGCACTAGTGTGGTTCTCGACATATATGTACTGTGTTTTTCAGGGATTGTACCTAAAATATGGATACTTGCATACTGCACTATTCTTTACTATTTTTAGTTTTAAAAAAAAATGAAACAATGAAATTTTGCTTTATGAAAATTTCAAATGAAAATTAAATTCAATAATTCAGCACACGAAGATTTTACATCATGATTAAATTAGTGCTTTGCATGCTCCAATTCCATCAAATTTATTGAAAAATGAATTTGTGTTATTTTATTTTTGTTTAACACAGAGGTAACATATTTAATTAATTGTGTTTATGAATTTAAGTTTAATGTTGGTGTATTATGCATAACTAAATCCCATCAAATTTAGATTAAGTAAATTATGTATTTATTTTATCCTTATGCATTATGCATATCATGAATAAAGTACGTTTTTATCCTTATAAATGAATAAAGTACGTTTTTATTCTTATAATTTAAATTACATAATGGAATGTATAAAGTTTCATATTTTATTGATAAAATTATTTGCAAAAATATTATTATTTTGTAAATTGTATGATATAAATTACTTGGAATTATGTTATTTTTTATATTTATATGTTATGAATAAATTATTAGTCACCAAAGTGGCCAAATTTGTAAGATTTATATAGATATCAAATGAAAGTTAGTTAATTCATGAAAATAAAGAAGTTTTAGAAATTAACGGAAAATCTTTTATCTTTTAATTTAATTAAAAGGATAAAAGATAATCACACTATTAATTATCTATTGTTTTCCAAATTCAAATTATTGCTTATTTTGAATTCATAGTATGCAAGATTTAAGTTTTATCTTTTATTAAAAAAAATAATAAATAAAGATAATCACACTTTCAATTAATAATGTTTTACAAATTTACGTGATAAATTATTTGTGATTATTTTATTATGATATCTATATTATGAATAATTTGTTAGTCACTAAAGTGGTCAAATTAATAAGTTCAATATATATCAAATTAAAGTTAATTCAATTACTCATGTTTATGTGATGCTAATGAAGGAGATGATATTATGAAACATTAAAGTTATTATCATGAGTATATTGAAATTTATTATTATAAAACATTTTAAGCCACTCAAAGGTTGATTAATAGTTTTATAATTTTGAATCTGATCGTGGTTAATTGAGATGTTTGGTTAGATATTTAGTAAATCCAAAGATAACTAATGTATCAAGTTTGAGCATTTTTTAATTACCAATTACGTGAAATTAAAGTTAGCATCAATTATGTATGAATGTTGTATATATTGTTGTATCTTCCAAAGAAGAGCTTCGATATATGCTTAATGATTATTAATGTCATCTGAATCTATATTATATATTTAAGTTTATTTCTTAAAGAAATAATGCATAACCATATTTATTCCATATTTGCCGTATTTGTTTCCGTTTTTTCTTCATTCACAAGCTTCTATAATCAAGTTTAACATACTCAAATTTTCTGATTAGTGCAAACAAATCCAATTTCATCTTGGTGTTTTGGACCTTAATTTGATACGTCTAAGTGAGAAACTTGCTGCACTTAATAATGTTAGCAGTGTTGAGGAAATATCTTTCTATAAAGTTTGGGAAAGATCAAATGGATTTAAGCCTACTGTTTGTGCGAATGACTGTAGAAAACAATATCCAGTCCACAATTACAAAAAGTTGAAAATGCTAAGGAGTTGGTGAAAATTGTTCTCAGTCCGAGTCAATTGATAAGTCACTTGTTGGAACACTAATGAGTACCTTAACCACCATTAAGTTTGATGGTTTTCGTACTATGCATGAGCATATCCAAAGAAAGAATTAAAGATTGGTAAATAATAAAATCCTTTCAGATTTAGATTTTACTAATCTTGAAATTTGTGTGGATTGTAATAAGGGAAAACAAACAAAATACACAAGTAATAAAGCAGCCACAAGAAGCTCACAGCTCCTTGAAATGATACACATTGATATTTGTGGGTCTTTTGATGTTCCATCTTTTGGTGGAGAAAAGTATTTCATTATTGATTTTTCACATTATGGATATATCTACTTGTTACATGAAAAATTTCAATCAATAGATGTCTTGAAGGTATTTATCAATGAAGTTGAAAGACAATTAGATAGAAAGATCAAAACTGTAAGGTCTGATTGATAACTTATAGAAATACAAGTTATTGCTTCTCTTTTCTTCGAATAATTGCGAAAGAATGTTTAAAAACGCATCATCTAATGCGTAAATTTATGATAAATTCTTCGTATACATGCAAGCTTGTAAATATGCTGAAGAAAGAATAATTTGTTATTTAACTCTTTGAACACCCCATTTTGCAGAAAATTAAGGTTCAACGCATGCGTTGAAGACAAATGAAGAACGCATATTGGATGCATTGCACTAAAAGACAAATCCTGGAACCTTGGATAACCTGATCTGGAGACAAAGAGGATTTTCGGCCCTCTGATCCGCTGAACAGTGACAACCTACTCGGTCAGAGATCACGATTGACAAACACATCCTGATCCTCTGCGTCAGAACCTTATCCGTTGACATCACAAAAAGTACAATTTTGAGGCTATAAAAGCCAGCTGAATCAATAGATCAGGACATTTTAGCTAGTTAGAAAGTAAAGATTAGAGACTTAGAGACTTAGAGATATTCTTCATGCCAAAGAAGAGTTCGAGAATCAGGAAGCCATCCTCCACCTCTCCCCTCTCGGCGACAATCGAGTGCACCCTCTTCACCATCATCGGAAACTTGCTGAGCATCAACCTCGAAAGAGAGTGAAGCTACCATCATTTCTCCTTCTCAACGCAAGCAGACAACTGAGCCACCATCTCTGTCGGCGAACAGAACAATGTTGCCGCTAGCTTCATCTCTTTATCTTTTCATTCTATCTCTTCGTATCTTTTGAGTGTATTTGGTTGCTTGTACTGTGTATGAACTAAATCATCACTTCCATTAATATATATATTTCTTGCATCATGAATCACTTCTTGTCTTCCATCTTTAAGCTCACTTCACAAACAAGCATGAGTAGCTAAATCACTTGAAGGGTTGGAGAGTAACATTCATCAACCCTAAGAGCTTAAGCTTAGTTTCTAGTTCAATTACATCGATGTATTTTATTCTTCATTGCTTAAATCTACTTGACAACTTGATTTAAGTAGTAATAGTTAACTACTTGAAAGAGCAAGTAACTATGGATCTTATCTTTGTAACTGAGAACTAATCCAAGAGGTAAGAACCACACGAGTTTAGGAGCACGAACCATAAAACTAAGTAAGAACTCAATCGGTTGATGAAGGGTTTTCTCCAACCCTCTTTTCTCCATTTGAAAGAAAAACTAAAATCTCTTTATTTGCAATACTATCTCACTGATTCCTAGCTTACGTTATTTTATTTTTCACGCATTTATCACCAACACTTCATTCTATTTTAACACTTCCGTAAGTTAGACATTTTATTCATCTTTTCAGCCACAAATCTCCGTGTTCGACCTCGATCCTCACCAAGAAATCTTGGTATTAGTTTATACTTGGGCTAGTATTAAGAAAAACTTGACATTTGTGTATAATCATTCGAGCACCTCTGAGCATACATTTAGTATAACCATAAAAAACACAACACTAATAGAGATGGTGAATATTATGGAAAATATGATGAGAATGGACAATGTCCTGGTCCATTTGCTAAATTCCTAAAAAGTCATGGCATATGTGTTTAATACACAATACCAGGAACACCACAACAAAATGGTGTTATAAAAAGGCGCAATTGTACGTTAATGAACATGGTTAGGAGTATGTTAATCAATTCATCTTTACCTATATCTTTGTGGATGTATGCATCAAGAACCGCTCAATACTTATTAAACAGGGTTCCTAGTTAGTTCTAAAGACTCTTTTTGAACTGTGGACAGGAAGGAAGTTTAAGGCACCTATATGTTTGGGGTGGCCAAGCGGAAGTAAGAATTTATAATCCACATGAAAAGAAATTAGATTCAAGAACAACCAGTGGTTTCTTCATTGGTTATCCAGAAAAATCTAAAGGGTATAAATTTTATTGTCCTAACCATAGTACGAGAAAAGTTGAAATTGGAAATGCAAGGTTCATTGAGAATGTCAAAATTAGTGGGAGTTTGTAACCACGTAAAGTAGAAATTCAAGAAGTTAGGCTGGAAACTCATTCATTTATAACTTCTTGGGAAATTACTATAAACAGAAAAAATATCAAACTATTTATAAATATAAAAAAATTTCACTGTCTATCAGTGATAGATCGCAATAGAATTCTATCACTTTCTATCGCTCAACCAATTAAATTCTATCGCTTGAGTTATAGAAAGCGATAGAATTCTATCTCGGTCTATCACTGATAGACTGTAAAATTTTTCTATATTTGTAAATAGTTTGAGTCATTTTTCTATATTTGAAAACAACCTTAACTTCTTCTCAAGTTGTTGATCATATAGTTGTTGACTCTATTAACAATCTACAAGAAGAACAAATTAATGATCAAACTCCACATAATGATATTATGATAAATGAACCTGTAATTGAGCAATGACAAGAAATAGCATTAAGAAGATCTGTAAGACAAAGAAGATCAGCTATTTCTAATGATTATGTGGTTTATTTGCATGAGTCAGAATTTGACTTAGGTATTAATAATGATCCAGTTTCATTTTCACAAGTCATTAAAAGTGATAATTCTATCAAATGATTAGATGCCATGAAAGAAGAGTTAAAATCAATGGATTACAATGAGGTTTAGGACCTTGTAGAATTGCCTGAAGGAAGTAAAAGAGTTGGGTGTAAATGGGTCTTTAAGACCAAACGTGACTTAAATGGCAATATCAAACGACACAAGGCTAGACTCATTGCCAAAGGTTATACTTAGAAAGATGGTATGGACTATAAAGAGACTTTTTTCTCTTGTCTCTAAAAAAGATTCATTGAGAATTATTATGGATTTAGTTGTTCATTATGACTTAGAGCTTCATCAAATGGATGTGAAAACTGCTTTTCTAAATGGGAATTTAGATGAAGAAATGTTCATGAATCAACCAGATGGTTTATGGTTGAAGGAAAGGAACATATGGTGTGTAAGCTAAAGAAATAAGCTTCCCAACAATGGTATCTTAAATTTAATGATACCATCACATCTTTTGAATTTAAAGAAAACATCGTTGATCGATGTATATATTTAAAGATCAGTGCAAGTAAGTTTATAATTCTTGTTTCGTATGTTGATAACATCATGTTGGCTACTAATGACTTTGGTTTATTACGTCAAACCAAAGAATTTCTCTCTAAAAAAAACTTTGGAATGAAAAATATGGGAGAGACATCCTATGTGATTGGAATTGAAATGTTCCATGATCGAGCATATGTATTGTTAGGATTGTCTCAAAAATCATATATTAATAAAGTTTTTGAAAGATTTAAGATAGATAAATGCTCTCCAAGCATAGTTCCAATTCAGAAGGAGATAAATTTAATCTTCTGTAATGTCTAAAGAATGAATTGGAACAAAATCAAATGGAAACTATTCTGTATGCTTCTATTATCAGAAGTTTTAATGTATGCATTAACTTATTCTATACCAGACATTAGTTTTGTTGTCAATATGCTGGACATGTATCAAAGTAATCCAAGAACAGATCATTAGAAAGCTACAAAGAAAGCATTAAGGTATCTATCTGCAAGGAATAAAGGATTATATGCTTACTTACAGAAGATCTGATCATCTTGAAGTGATTGGATATTTAGATTAAGATGTTGTTAGGTATGCGGATACATGAAAACTGACATTTAGTTATTAGTTCCTATTATGTGGAGGAGCAATTTCATGTGAGAGTGTGAAACAGTCTATCATTGTTGCATCCACTATGAAAGTTGAATTTGTAGCATATTGTTTTGAGGCTACAATTCATGTATGGTTTATAGCTATGAAACTTTATTTCAGGACTTGAATTTGTCTATAGTATTGCCAAGTTGCTGGAAATTTATTGTGATAATTCCACAATAGTCTTCTTCTCTAAACGACAAGTATTCAAAAGTGTTAAACATTTTGAATTAAAATACTTTATCGTTAAAGAAAAGAAGTAGTTCAGAAACAAAGAGTGTCAGTCAAACACATTCACACTAATCTTATGCTTGCGGATCCACTGTCTAAAGAATTATCGTTATTATTGGGCTTTTAAGAAATAAAAGGCCCAAACTAATTAGCCCAAGAAACAAAGTGGGTAGCTGTCATATGTGAACAACATAAGGCCACGTATCAAGATTCTTGCATGTGGGTAAGGATTCTTCTTCTTCTCTTACAGTTTTCCTTCTTGGTTAGACAAAACATCTCTTCAGACAAAAGAACTCTCTGACTTCTCTCTTTCCTTCTTCCTTATTATTCATGATGCTTGGATGAAGACTAGTGAACAAAGAGTGAGAAATTCAGTCATGCAAAATGAGATTCAATACTGAAAAGAGAAGGTGAACACGATGGTGTATAGTAGTTCGGTGAGATCACCTACATCCACTGTAGAAGCCATTTATAAGAGTTTTATTCAAACAAAAACAAGATAAGTCCCCACTCTCTCAATTAGAAGAATAACTTTCATATTTTCTTCTTTATTTCACTACTCTTTTACTCTCTGTGACTACTTCTTTTATAAACAAAGTATACATAACAAAATTAGTTGAGTATAACTAATTTTGTTACTGTTTCAGGTACAAGTAGAGGTAGTTGAACTTCAAAAGAAAAATATTGTTTCACATGTTTGTAACAGCCATGAAAGACATTTAATGAACATGTCGAACGCATGGGCATTAGTGGATACTATTATTGATATTATGATTATGTTATTTGACACTCTAAGCTCATTTATTGAATGTTTCTGATTTTATCTTACAATCCTGTTTCTTATGATTGGTATATACATAAATGAATTACGTAAATCAAACAGGATATTGTCTTTGATAAAGACATTTATTGTTGGACCATTATTGATTATCTTTATTATAGATTGTGTTAGATGATGAACTATTTCTGTGATACATGGAAGAGTATGTTAATGCAATGACGTATGACCGCCATGATCCTTTAGTAGTTTCTTTGACTTGACATTGATATTATGATATGAAGATAAAAACTTTTATCTTCTCTGCGCATTGTGTTTATAAACCTATATAGTAAATAATGTCAAATGAGCCAAGTGGGAGAATGTTAGATTTATTTCAAATTTAATATTGTCATTAATATGGCCCATGTGCATTATCTACTAATTTATCTTTTAGACCTATTATTTTATTAGGCCAATTAAGTAAAAGATAATTCCTAAATTAAGTCAAAGATAATTCCTAAATTAAGTAAAAGATAATTCTCTAATTAAACGCCCTGATGAGAGGTGTCTATATAAAGACCCTAGGGATTGGTCCTCTCTTTGCCTCATTAAGTAGTTTTTTTCTCATCATCAAGAAACCTAATTAAGTTCTAAGGCCAAGAGAGAGAAACACAATCCCTTAGAAGACTATTATCATGGATCAAGGTATGTTACTCTAACTAATGTTATTGTGAAAATCATCTAGTTCAAAGATCTTGACATTTATTGTTTTATACAATATTAGGGTTTTGTTGTATAATCACAAGTTAAAATTTACAGAAGTGCCTCATGTTCTCAATTGACTCAAAGAAGAAGAAGAAGAAGGAACAGGGTGATCGAAGAAGAAGATGAAAGAGTAGGGTGATCAAAGAAGAAGAAGAAGTGCCTCATATTCTCAATTGACTCGAACAAGAAGAAGAAGAAGAAAAAGAAGAAGAAGGTCTCATGTTTTCAATTGACTCGAAGAAGAAGAAGACAAGGCCTCATGTTCTCAATTGACTCGAAGAAGACATGACTCGAAGAAGAAGAAGAAGGAGCAGGGTGATCGTTTTTCTACTCGGAGGAGGAGGATGAAGAAATCGGCAATTACACTTACACATATATACATACATACATACATAGAGTCAAACCATGCAATCTTGATCAATTTGGTATTTGATCTATGTTTTTTTTTTTTTTTTTTTTGAGATTAAATCTTTAACATTTGTATTACAAATATCATAAATAAGTATAAATTAGATGTCCATGCTTAGTGTCCATTGCCATATATCATTCCTATATTTACCCATGTATTATCCATATGTCTCAAGATAACACACTATTAGTGTCAATGTAATCCACCTCCTACTTGACAAATTGCCTATAAATAGTGGCATTTTATGGGTTTTAAGACACACACATTGGTGAGAAATGCAAAAAGTTTGGAGATAGTGGAGAAATTTGGAATTATTTTATTTTAAGTTATTAAAGTTATTTTATTATTTTATATATATATATATTATCATTATATTATATTTCTCCAATATTTGTATTGTTGTGGTGTCCATTTTTTTCCTCGTTTTTACAACACGTTATCAGCACGAGCTCTTGTCGTTTTCTCCACTGAAGGTAAGTTTGGAGATAGTAGGTCGTTTTTATGTTTATTATAATTAAATGTTATTTTGTATGTCTAGTATATATCAAATTTCTAATATAAATATAATGTTTTTGTGATAGTATTACCATGACAAATCTTACGAAATTAGAATTCGCAGCCCTTGACATTAATGACAATAATTATTTGTCATGGGTGCTCGATGCTGAAATTCATCTGGATGCTATGAACCTGGGAGAAACAATTAAGGAAGGAAATACGACATCCAGTCAGGAAAAGGCAAAAGCCATGATTTTCCTTCATTATCATCTCCACGCGGGCTTAAAAATAGAATATTTAACAGTAAAAGATCCTCGTATCTTGTGGAAGAATTTGAAAGAGAGATATGATCACCAGAAAACGGTTATTCTGCCTAAAGCTCATTATGAATGGATGCATCTGAGGCTCCAAGATTTCAAATCAGTAAGTGATTATAACTCTGCATTATTTAAGATCAGTTCAAAATTGTTGTTATGCGGAGAAAAAATTACTGATGCAGATATGTTAGAGAAGACATTTTCTACTTTTCATGTCTCAAATATGCTCCTGCAGCAGCAATATTGAGAGAAAGATTTTAAAAAGTATTCTGAATTAATTTCATGTCTTCTCGTGGCTGAACAAAATAACGAGTTATTAATGAAAAACCATGAATCTCGACCAACTGGAACAACACCATTCTCTGAAGTGAATGTTGTGAATTTTAATCGTGGTCGAGATCGTGACCATGGCAGAGGAAGAAATTATTATTACTTTCATGGTGGTCGTTCTTGCTGGGATTAAAACCTTCGCAGCGGAAACATATCAAAACCATAACTCAAAATTAATTTTAAAATTTTGAAATACTTCTATATTGATAAAATAAATCTAAAAAAAACTAGGTTAAGCATATTGAAAACAAAAATACAGAGAAAAAAAACTTACATTGGATCACCACCACTTGGAGTCCTTCCTTTTCTCTGAATTAGGAAAGGTTTGTGGAAACCTTTTTGACAAAGAGAAAAAACTACAGAGAACTCTTCTGAAAGAATTTTTTAGAGAAAACACTACTGAGAGAATTTTTCTATTAAACACTATATAAAGAAAGGAGAGAAAGTGGGAAACGTGGGTGTTATCCCACGTATTAAGTAACTTCCCAACGTCGGAGTTACAACAATATTAAATCTAATTTAATATTAATTAAATTAATAATTTAATTAATTAATTAAATTAATAATTAATAATTAATTAAATCTAATTTAATTAACCAATTCATTTAAATCATATTTAAATGAACATCTCTCACGTAACTTATAGTTTTAATTCAATTAATTTAATTAAATCAAATTTAATTAAATTAGATTAAATTAAATTAAATAACTAATTAATTTTCCAATTAATTAATTACCAAATATTTAATTTTAACCTGCATTTGAATCAAATTCAAATACATTTCTCTCATAACCTATAGTTTTAATGTACATCTAATGCGCATTAATTTTAACCTATAGTTTTAATATAAATCTAATTCATATTAAAATAATATTTGAACAATTTTAAATATTTAATTCTCTTACAAATTAACTTTGAATCATATCCAAAATTATATTTATACTATAAAGTTTAATTTGTAAAATAAACTTTATATTATAATGTATCATTATACATTATACTTTTTCCTTAGTAAATTTGAACTTTTCCAATTTCATCTAAGAATAAATTACCTCAATATTCTTTACGAGCTAAGAAGGGGACCTAATGGACCTACAGATCAGAAGCTCCAACAATATGAGATTAACGGGCTATACTCATTAACCACATTAATCAATATTCGTTAATTGTGGGTACACTCCACTAAAGACCCACAGTTGCACTCTTCTCACTGTAGATATATTTCTGTGTCCATGGATATAGACCAATAATAGCAAGTTAGTCCTTCACAAGTGTTCGTAACACCAGCTGGGTCAAATTACCGTTATACCCCTAAGTTACTTCTAAATCCTTAAGTACCAGTTCTCCTCTAATGAACAACCTGTTTATGGTCCAACCATCAAACAGAAACCCCTCTCGGGCTAGTGAGAGGGTAGGGCCTTTTGTTCAAGTCCCGGAGACACCACTTAAGGGAACACTTATCTACTTACCCTAAAGTCGGGAAGGAGTGAAATTCATCTTGTATAATTATGTTCCCAGCTCCCCGCTCAGTCTTGTCCCAAAAATGGTAGGCATATCGAGTTGGCAAACGGAACACTCTCACCCATACAAATCAAATGACAATCCCTCGTGAACAGGAGTTCATAATATACTCAAGATTAAGACTAAGTTGTCTAGGTCAACCTATTGAAACAGAAACCTAACCAGTCAACGGAGTTACATCTAGAGGTTACTATTTCATGGTCTAGTCTTATGCAAACTCATTGCATAGGATACCCCACTCGCATGTCTCCTATACAAACGCGTTGGATCATTGTGTTTGTATTAAATACAAAGTGGGCCATATCCATAGTGTTACCAGGATAAGGTACCCAGCCCTATCCTTATTGTAACATCCCACAAATTTTTCTTCAATTGTTTGACCGTTAATTATTTGAGGTTAATTGAAATTGGTTTGACATTTTGGATCTAAGAGTTAACTAGGGAATTTGAATTTGAATTGGATGTTTAGTTGGAGAATATGGTGAATTTTGGGAGAAGAAAAAGGAATAATATCGTTATTTGGGTAATATTATAAAGTATATTTAAGATAAGTATATATTTATTATTATAAATATATTTATAATTATATATTTATTATAATATATATTTATTATAATATATATTTAAAATAAATATATATTTATCTAACCTAGGTTTGCGTGCAACTCAAATTAAAGAAAAAACTTTTCTTCTTCCTCACGTCTGCGCCACGTCCCCTCGCCCTCGCGTCTGCCGTCAGCCTCGCATCTGCCTCGACTCGCATCTGCCGTCAGCCTCGCGTCCGCTGGTCACCACCGCTACAGTCGCCGGTCGTCTCAGGTCACGCCGTCGCAGGTCCAGTCGCTGTTCACGTCCAGCCGCGCGTCGGATCGCTCCAGTCGCCGCGCCAGTCTGCCGCAGGTGCCGCCGCCGCGCGTCCCTCCGCCCATTCCGCCAGCCGCCCTTCTGCGGCCGCCAACGAGTTTTTTTCATTCGACGGTTCTTCGGTGAGTTCTCTGGATAAAGGTTGGGTTTGAGATTTTAGATCTTTGGTCCAAATGCATTCTGACTTAGGTTTTGGGGTTTCGTTTGGGGTGTCGCCCGACGCGGTAACCTTGGGTTGCAGGTTCGAAGAGCGAAAGACCTCTGTCGAGTTACTGCCAGTGGGTAAGTGATGGAGTGGTAGAGAATCTAATTTTGGGAGAATGGTGAACGTGTAGTTACTAAATGTGGTTTGGCTTTGTGTTAGGGTCGGTTGGGATCAAGAGTTCTGTGTAGTTGTTGACTGACTGATTGAGGTAAGTGATTCTATTACTGGGCTGGCCTTCAGGCCAGACTTCAGCCTTCACAGCATTTTTTTTTGCACAATGTTTATGTTTTCTCTGCTTTCTGGCATATTAGGACTCATGTTTATGACTCCTGACTAATTGTGTATGCATGGCCAATTTTGTACTTATTACTTCTGTATAACTGATGCCAACGCCCGTTATGTCCCGTGCTATGTGATGTGATGTGAATCGTCAGGTTCACTTCCAGTTTTGGCGGTTTGCCATCAGGCCACTAGACATGCGTGGACTGACGGGTTCACCTCCATGTTCAGTGGTGTGGGTCATCAGGCTCACACCTCAGCATTGACGGCGTGCCCTCAGGCCGCTAGGCATGGTGACGGGGCAACTTGTCCAGTAATAGGATTACTTACTGAGTTTTTACTTATTCATTTACATTTTATGGATTTCAGGTAAAGGCAGGAATGGACCGGCGAGCAACAGACAGAATCCGTGACCAGGCCAAATAGGGACACGTTGAGGCTTCCACGTGTCATTTATTCATGTTTTCTTAAATAGGTTGTCCAGTTTGTTTTCTTTTTGATCGGTGAATCTATTCGTTTATTTGTTTTATTCGTTAGCTGTTTTGATTTAGTTTGTTGGTTAGGGGTACCCCGATCAAGGTTGAGTTTTGTGTTCTTTTGGAAAGGATTTTGAATTATTTAATTTAAATATTCATTTTATGAATTTCTTGGTTTTTAGTCAAATTACGAAAAAGGTTATTTTGAGGTATATGCATGCATGAGTAACGACTTCTAGAAAGTCGGGTCGTTACACTTATACTATAGACCCTTTAGGCTGTAACTTGAACATTGATCTCTATATGTCTCTACATATTGTTCAAGGCTCATAAAACAACCTAGGATGTTAGTTTATTGGATTTTAGGGTTATTAAAACAAGATAAAATAACCATTTATTAATGACGGTCAAAATACAACATTTACTATCAACGAGTTTTAGGGCATAAAACCCAACAGTTCTAATCATCCAAATTTCAAAAGAAGTACACGAAATGATGATCATAAAGGAAAAGCTCCACAAGATAAGAATTCAATAGGTGATGAACATAAATGCTTCCGATGCGGAATGACTGGGCATTGGTCACGTGTTTGTCGTACGTCGAAACACCTAGTTGATCTTTATCAAGCTTCCCTGAAGGAAAAAGGAAAGAATATAGAAGCAAATTTTGCATACCAGGATAATAATATATTTGACCCATCCCATATGACAAATTTGGATGTGACGGACTTTTTTGAATCTCCTGAAGAGAAGATTGACACAGTTGATGGAACATCAAGTGTTTCTTTTGATTTTGAAAATATTTAGAATTAATGTTGTTTGTTTTGTTTATCTATCTTTCATGTTAAACTTTTGTATTTTAAATTTTGCTTATCTTATTGTAATTATCTTGTTTAAATGAAGAATCATGGATAGTTTTCATATGTTGAGTGACTAAAAAATGAGGAATGAAGATATATGTCTGGCAAACTGTGCAACTACACATACAATACTTACAAGTAGAAAATATTTTTCCAAACTAACAATGCTGGAAGCAAAAGTCAATACAGTATCAAGTTCTGCAAACTTAATTGAAGGATTTGAAAAGGTAAATATTATTTTGCCTAGAGGAACAAAATTTACAATTGAGAATGCATTATTCTCTAGTCAATCAAAAAGAAATCTACTAAGTTTTAAAGATATACGTTGCAATGGTTATCATATTGGGACTGATAGAAAAAGATGAGATAGAATATCTTTATATCATATCTATTGTCTCATATGAAAAACGTATACTAGAAAAGTTGTCTGCTTTATCTTCTGGATTATATTATACTCATATACGAGTAATTGAAACATATGCAACAATGAACCTGAAGTTCATGAATCCAAATATATTTGCTATTTCGCATGACAGATTAGATCATCCAGGATCTATAATGATGAGAAGAATAATTGATAATTCACATGGACATCCATTGAAGAGCCATAAGATTCTTCAATCTAATGAATTGTCATGTGATGCTTGCTCTCAAGGCAAATTAATAATTAGATCATCACCAGCTAAAGTGGGGACTGAATCACCTACCTTTTTAGAACGAATTCATGGTGATATATGTAGACCTATTAACCCACCTAGTGGACCATTTAAATATTTTATAGTATTAATAGACGCATCCAGTAGATGGTCACACGTATGCTTATTATCAAGTCGAAACCTTGCATTTGCAAGATTACTTGTTTAGATAATTAAGTTAAGAGCACAATTTCATGATTATTCAATTAAGACCATTCGTCTTGATAATGTTGGTGAATTTACATCCCAAGATTTTGATAATTATTGTATTTCAATTGGGATAAATGTTGAACATCCTGTAGCTCATGTTCATACATAAAATGGTTTAGCATAATCATTTATAAAACGTTTGCAGTTAATTGCTAGAACATTGCTTATGAGAGCTAAACTACCTACATTTGTATGGGGTCATGCTATTTTGCATGCAGCGTCACTTGTACGCATTAGGCCAGTAGCTTATCATAAGTACTCACCATTACAATTAGCTTATGATCAGGAGCCAAATATTTCCCATCTAAGAATTTTTGGATGTGCAGTATATGTTCCAATTGCTCCACCACAACGTACTAAGATGGATCCTCAAAGGAGGTTAGGAATATATGTTGGATATGATTCTCCATCAATTATTAAATATCTTGAACCCCTGACGACTGGTGTATTTACTGCACGATTTGCTGATTGTCATTTTAATGAGACAAATTTTCCAACAATAGGGGGAGGAATTAAGAAGTTGGAAAAAGAAATTACATGGAATGCATCTTTATTGTCTCATTTAGATCCCCATACAGATCAATGTGAACTTGAAGTTCAAAAAATAATTCATTTGCAAAATATAGCAAATCAGCTACCAGATGCATTTATAGATGCAAAGAAAGTAACTAAATCACATATACCAACTGTAAATGTCCCATAAAAAATTGATATCCCAACGCAGCAAGTTGTCATTAATGAGTCTGGAACACGCCAGAAGCGTGGTAGACCAGCGGGTTCTAAAGATAAAAATCCTCGAAAAAGAAAAATAGTCAATAGCCAAAAATACTTGGTTGAGAATGTAAACACTCATGAAGAAATCCTTGACATGACTAGTGAAGAAGGTGAAATACCTAAAGATAATAATGAGATTTCAATAAATTATGTCATGACGGGAAAAAGATGGAACCGAACTAATGTGGTTATTGACAACATTTTTGCATATAATATTGCTCTCGATATTATATCTGAAAATTAAGATTCTGAACCAAAATCTGTTGAAAAATGTCAACATAGAAAAGATTGGCTTAAGTGGAAAGAAGCAATTGAGGCAAAATTAAACTCACTTTCAAAACGTCAGGTTTTTGGACCAGTAGTCCAAACACCAAAAGATGTCAAACCTGTGGGATACAAATGAGTATTTGTGAGAAAAAAAAATGAAAAAATGAGGTCGTAAGATATAAAGCAAGACTAGTTGCATAAGGGTTTTCGCAAAGACTTGGTATTGATTATGAGGAGACATATTCTCCAGTGGTGAATGCAATTACACTAAGAGTTTTAATTGGTCTAACTGTGTATGAAAATCTGGATATGCATCTTATGGATGTAGTCACGACATACTTATATGGATCTCTTGATAATGATATTTATATGAAAATTCCAGAAAGATTTAAGGTACCTGAAACATATAAATCAAATTCTCGAGAATTGTATTCAATAAAGTTACAGAGATCACTATATGGATTAAAACAATCAGGACGAATGTGATATAATCGTCTGAGTGGATATTTATTGAAAGAATGATATCAAAATAATCCAATATGTCCGTGTATTTTTATAAATAAATCACAGTCAGGATTTGCCATTATAACTGTATATGTTGATGACTTAAATATAATTGGAACTCTTGAAGAGCTTTCAAAGGCGATAGAATATTTTAACAAAGAATTTGAGATGAAAGATCTCAGAAAAACAAAATTTTGCCTTGCTTGCAAATTGAGCATTTAGCAGATGGGATATTTGTTCATCAGTCAACTTATACAGAGAAAATTCTGAAAATATTCTATATGGATAAAGCACATCCATTAAACATTTCAATGGAAGTTCGTTCACTGGATGTAAAGAAAGACATATTTCGACCTCGAGATGATAATAAAGAACTTCTTGGTCCTAAAGTACCATATCTTAGTGCAATTGGTGCACTTATGTATCTTACTAATAATACAAGACCAGATATTGCATTTTCGGTATATTTATTAGCTAGATATAGTTCTTCTCCAACAAAAAGACATTGGAATGGAATTAAACATATACTCTGTTATCTCCGAGGAACGATCGATATGAGTTTGTTTTATTCAAATAAATCAAATTTTGATCTAGTTGGTTATGCAGATTCTGGATATTTATCTGATCCACACAAAGTTAGATCTCAAACAGGTTATCTATTCACATGTGGAGGAATTGCTATATCATGGCGATCAGTGAAACAAACTATAAAGGCTACTTCCTCAAATCATGCTGAAATTCTTGCAATTCACGAGGCTAGTAGAGAATGTGTATGGCTAAGATCAATGTCTCAACACATTCGTGACACATGTGACTTGTCTTCTAGTAAAATTCCGACAATATTATACAAAGACAACACAGCAGGTATAGCCCAAATCAAAGGAGGATATATTAAAGGAGATAGAACAAAACATATTTCACCCAAGCTTTTCTATATTCACGATCTTGAAGAAAATGGCGACATTAATGTACAGCAAATTTGTTTGAAGGATAACTTGGCAGACTTATTTACAAAATCATTACCAACCACAACTTTTGAAAAAATGATACGCGACATTGAAATGCGGCGACTCAAAGATCTTAAGTGATGTTTCTATAAGGGGAGCAAAATGTTGTATTCTTTTAAAAGTATTAAAATCTATTAGATATGTACTATTTTCCCTTCACTAGGATTTTTTCCCATTGAGTTTTTTCTAGTAAGGTTTTAACGAGGCATATTTCATATATATAATGGGCATCTAAGGAGGAGTATTACAAATATCATAAATAAGTGTAAATTAGATGTTCATGTTCAGTGTCCATGGCTATGTGTCATTCCTATATTTACCCATGTATTATCCATGTCTCAATATAACATACTATTAGTGTCCATGTGATTACATCACTTAAATATGTCTCAAGATACCTCCTACTTGACAAATTGCCTATAAATAGTGGCATTTTGTGGGTTTTAAGAGAGACACATTGGTGAGAAATCGAAAAAGTTTGGAGATAGTGGAGAAATTTAGAGTTATTTTATTGTTTTTTATATATATATTATATTATATTATATTTTTTCAATATTTTTATTGCTCTGCTGCCCATTTTTCTACTCATTTTTACAACAATTTGATATTTTTTTAAAAAAATGTAATAATAGTAGTAGTGAAGTAAAATTTATAAAAATGAGAAAACACATATAAAAAAATTGTTGCAAATAGAAAGAAAGTTTTAGTGATAAAGAACGACACGTCGAGAGCGCGTGGATCCAGCGAAGCGTATCGACAACACAACAACCTGCGCTTAATATAAAAACAGCGGCCCGATGTTTTAGAACCAGCCGGCGACCCAATGAAGTACAACGCCGCTTCCCACATCGTTGACAGTCAACGCTTACGTGGCAATTCTTTCCGTTAAAAGTCCAAAAATACCCTGCACGGTTTCTCCGTACCCACCACGTGTCTTTCTCTTATTGGACCACTCTCTCCAACCTACCATTTTAAAACCCCTCCCAACCTTCCTCCTCATTTCCTGCTAATTTCCCAATCTCTCTCTCTCTCTGGGCTCGATTTTCTCGAGGTAAAAATCCTTACTTTTCATCTCCCAGTTCTTAGTTTTTCTTTTCTTTTCATTTCATTTCCCCTTTTTTTTCTCATTAGGGTTTCGATTGGGCCTGTGGTTTTCCTTACTCTTACACCCTTCTATCCGGATTGTTTTTGTTTTTAGGTTTGATGCTTTCCCTTTTCCTCTTTTTCTCTTGTTGGATGTTGAGATCTAGGGTTAACTTGGAGGGTGACTTAAAGTTTGTTGCCTTTTTGGCTTTTTTGTTTTTGGGATTTCTTAATTAATTGATCGTGATTTGCTTGTTTATGGGTTTGGTTTGTTTTGCTCTTGTTATTTTAATTCTTGCTCTTGAAAGTTTTAATTCTTGAAAATTGGTCTTGGAGAAAGTTCCTAGGGAAAATGGGTTTCGTTCTCGGTGGTTTCGTTCAAATTGTATTGTTGAATCTTTTGTGATTTAATTTGGAATCTTGGATTGATTTTGTTCTTAGGTATGATTGGGTGGGTGGATGCTTAGTTGTAGTGCTGAATGGAAGATTGATGAATTTAAATTATACAGTTATCACTCAATTTCTGGTTTTGTTTGGCATACTGATTTATGATTGGATCCTATGGAATATGAATAGCATAATGGGAAAAAGAATTTGGGTGACTGAGACCTGAAACAAGTAAATGGATCATTGTTGCTGGATCTTAATCCAGGAATTATACAAACTTGAATTGCAATGTATGCGATCTGATTTGGCTCCTTTTTGCTCTGTGTTTGTGGGAGGCAGAGAATTAATAGTTTGTTACATTGAACATGTCGCCTGTTGATTCTTCACGGGAGGAGAATGTTTACATGGCCAAGTTGGCCGAACAGGCTGAACGGTATGAGGAAATGGTAGAGTTCATGGAGAAAGTTGCCAAGACTGTGGATGTCGAGGAGCTGACTGTTGAGGAGAGGAATCTCCTCTCTGTTGCTTACAAGAATGTCATTGGGGCTCGGAGAGCCTCATGGAGGATTATTTCTTCCATTGAGCAGAAGGAAGAGAGTCGCGGAAATGAGGACCATGTTGCAATTATAAAGGATTACCGTGGCAAAATCGAGACTGAACTGAGCAAGATCTGTGATGGAATTTTGAGCCTACTTGAGTCTCATCTCATCCCATCAGCCTCATCTGCTGAGTCTAAGGTGTTTTATCTCAAAATGAAAGGTGATTACCACAGGTACCTGGCTGAGTTTAAGACTGGAGCTGAAAGGAAAGAAGCAGCTGAGAGCACATTGTTAGCGTACAAGTCTGCTCAGGTCAAGTTGCCCACGCCTTGGATTTCTTCCCTCTCAGTTTATATCTATTACTGTTTCTATTATTAGATGGTGCTTTTGGTAACACGTTGTCTCTGTGTTTCTGGATGATTGTCAACCATAAATACAGGATATTGCTCTTGCCGAATTGGCTCCTACTCATCCAATTAGGCTAGGTCTTGCTCTTAACTTCTCAGTGTTTTATTATGAGATCCTTAATTCGCCAGACCGTGCTTGCAATTTGGCAAAGCAGGTAATGCTCTAATGCTCAACTACATACTTTGGTGGCAGTTGTTATATATATTTATATGATGCCTGGTTCTCTGGTTGATTCAATCCTTATTTGTTATTGATAAAAATATTTAGAGGCCTTTGCTAGGATGGGTTCCTTTTTTCAATATGTGCTATGAGTAATACACACAAACAAAATAAAGAGACTTGTAAAGGGTCTCTAATTTTTCTCTTTATAACTCAATTTGGTTAGCTGATGATAACCTCACTTCACTCACGTTGTGCTTATTCTGTTTTCCTCTCTTTTCCACATAGGCTTTTGATGAAGCAATTTCTGAGCTTGACACATTGGGTGAAGAATCATACAAGGATAGCACCTTGATCATGCAACTCCTCCGAGACAACTTGACCCTTTGGACTTCTGATATTGGGGTAAGTAACGTGCTCGTGCTTGTGTCTCAACACATTACCTACTCAATTTTGTTTTCAATAAACGTCTTGCTACCGTATTCCAATTCTGTTTTCCATTGCTAGTGATCTTATCATTGCACAACCTGGATTCAGACTGCTGTCTAGGATCTTGTCATATTGTCCGTCTTCTTTTGTCTTTTTATCCGGTCTTTAGATCCAAAGTAGAGAAAACAGATCCATGAGATTAACCACAAACCTAAAAGTTCCCAATAATATTCTATTAGAGCAATGTGAGCTGGCTCTGTGCCAACTGCCATAAATGACAATATAGGAAAAGTTTGTAGACATGTCCTGTCGTGTTCTGGAAACCTGCTGTGTTCTGGTCTGATGAAAGATTTTGTGACAAATTTTGTAGGACGAAGCTGGCGATGAGATTAAGGAAGCAGCATCAAAACGTGAATCAGGGGAGGGACATGGACAGTAGTTTGTGTTGTTGAGTTGATACTTGATAGGAGTTGTACCCTGTACTTTTTTTTGTCTTCCCCCCCCCCCCCCCCCCCTCCCCTCTCTTCTTTTTTTATTTAAAAAAAAAATGTGGCGACCCTGTCTTTAGTGTTGTTAGTGCTACTTGGGTTGTTGGTAGTTCTAAATGAAATGTCTTGGTTGATGGCGCTTTGGCTTTTGAGTGCAAGATCTGGAAGTACTGGTACGATCATGCTTGAACATGATCGGATCTGTTCTATAGGTTGTACAATTGTGGAAGCACTGTTAGGGCCTTTGAATACTCCAACAAGAGTATAATGTGGTTTTATTATTTATGAGAAGAATTTGGTGTTTGATGTTCGAGTGCTATGGAATATGGATTTTTTTTTTTTTTTTTTTTGGTTTAAACATATTGATCTGCTGTTTTTCATTATCTATATTCAAAGAGTTGGTTCAATTCATTCATCTTCATCAATTGGTATCCTATTTGGAAATCTGCTTTGCCCTTATTTTTTAAATATTGGTAAAATACTTTGTTCACTAATTCTTTGTAGCGTTTTTTTAATTGATTAATCAGCCATTATTAAAGGATTAAAATGGATTCTATATAATTTAGGGACTAGAATAGGCATATGGAAGCACATGGAAGTATATGAAAGTTTAGGTGTTGTTTAATAACCTTTTACTTTTTATTTGTTTGAAAGTTAAATACTACTTTTACTTATATAATTTTTTTGTTTGGTCATCAAATATCTACTAAACTAAATTCTAAAAAATTAAGCCATTTGACCATTAGGGGCGGATTCTGGATCCCACCCAAAAAAAATGGACATCTCTAGGTAATAATGTGGGAAAGTTTAATTTTAAAAAATACAAAATCAAACGATTAGGAACTAAAAACTAAAATAAAAGAAAATAAAAAATAAAAAATGCGATGAAGGCCTTAGGTATGAGAAACAGGATTTAAACAGGATGGATTTGAGAGTGGTTAAAAAAAGTGAGACAAAATTGTAAGTTTAAACTTAATTAGAGGCATAATTATTTAGACTGTACATCATGCCCTTGCAAGCCAAGCCACACTCTAAACTTAAATTGACAATATATGTGTAGAATTTTCCTCTCAAACCACATCTAAACTTGAAATCAAAAGTCCAATGTGGTGGAAGAAGGAGGTTGAATAAAGAACACCAAACTTATGAACCCCATAATGAAAAGAGCAAAAACAGCCAATGATTTGCAAGGATTAGCATACTTCCTAACAACCTTGATTCCCTTTTCTTGGCCTGATCTCCTTGATAATGATGATGAAGAAGAAGAAGCATCATTTACCTCCACAATTGGGGATGTTAGAAACCCATATAACATCCCACTAAAAGCTGCTCCTGTGTGAGTCCTACACAACACCACCAAACAAACCAAATTAACCAAACATTTCTACATTTTCATTGTGTTTAACTTCTCTTGAGAAGGCTTTTGTTATATTGTTTGTTTTTTAACTCAAAATAAAAGTACAATCTTTTAAACGTCATCTCAAACTCACTATATATATTAAAAGTTGTAAGTTCGTTTTTCCGACTTGAATCGTAACATCCTCCGTTCTAGAGAGAGGAAAAACAAGGCAGGTATTTCAAATTATGGGACTTTTTAACTTACCATTCATCAATGGGACCAATGTTGCTTAAAATTGAACTTATGACAGCTGCAATTATTGCTTTCATAAACATATTGTCTGAAACATCCTTTGTCACCACATCTTTGTTTTGGAATTGGTAACTAAGCCAAGCTCCAATCATGGCAAACACAGGCCCCTGCTCCAATGGTTCAATATACTTCACATTAAAATCAGGAATGAGAGACTACCAAACAACATTAAACACTAAACATATCCCATAAATTCTTCTATGCACCTATCTTTTTGCAGTCCAGCTAGCTGTCTAATAAAAAATTACAATTTTTTTTTCTTTTTTGCGTAAAGGTAAGGGAAGTATGGAATTAGGTGTATCTTAGGCTGCACCCAATCATTGCTCTTAAAATATTATAATTACACTAAACATTGAGTTCCTTTTTGTCTACTAATCGTAAGTGTTTGAACTAGCTTATGCACATCTCAACTGTTACACTATAACGTTTGATATAAATTTAGAGGGAGGATGGGGGATGTTATTTTTGTTTACCGTCCCGCCGACAGTTGGATTGGGAGTATGAAGAAAGCTTGTGAGATTGCCAGAAACTCCTCCAAGGACATAGATTAAGAAAAATGTAAAGGGACCATATTCTCTACAAACTTGGCGACCAAATGTAAGAAGCGCCCAACAACTCAGAGCAACATGAAGAACTCCTGAATGCTGCATAAAGAGGTTAGTACTTAGTAGGCAAAGGCATCTTTTAGTACATTCAAAGAATTTTCAATGTAAAAAAAAAAAGACAATATTTTCGACTGTTGAACTATATTTAAGTTGACAGTTTTTGACGTTTTCTTTAATTGCAGGAGTAAAACTCTTTTGTGTTTATGGTATTATCGGGAAAGACGAATGAATAAATGTCGAAAACAGTTCTAGAATGGAAACACGAACCGAGTAATATCAATCTTGTACCAGAAACATAGGTGTCACAAGCCTCCACCATTCTCCTACTAGGATAAGCTCATTTATCTTTGCTCCATACAGAGAAGGAAGTGAAAAGAGTTGCAGCTCTGAGTTTTTTACTGGACTTGCTATTTCAAACAAGAAAACTGCTAGATTTACAGAGATCAGAGCACTTCTGCATATATTTCCAAAACAAACCGAGCAATGGTACCGTTAGCGACCTTATTAGAAACATATATTCTGCGTCAAACATCGATAAAGATGAGTTTGGGATGACTTTTAAAACGTGCTTTGGGCCTATTAAAAAGGTATTTTTCTTTAAAAAAAATCATTGGTTAGTTAAATGATCGCAAGTCATTCCAAACTCACTCAAAATCTTATTAAGTTATGTTTTGAAGCTTACATCAAATAGAGATCACAAACTTCTTCTTCTTGTAGTTGAGTTGTTTTTGGCATGCTTCTGTGAATCATACCATTCGGTTTCACGTGTTGTATATGCGTCTTGTCGTCATCTTTATCGCGATCTTCAAAAGGGGATGATGTGAAGAGCAATTTGGCTTCATGTTGTTCATCAAAACTAGACAGAGGATGGTTGTCTACTAGATATCAAATTCAGAAATGGTTACAAAATTGCAAGATATTGAAATGGTTTAAACTCTTTCAAGATTTTTTTTTTTTTTTTTTTTTTTTTGTGTGTCTGACTAGGTCTAGTTCATGATAATAGTATTAAGTTTCATGATTTAAATTAGGTTTAAATCTTATATTTTAGTCTTTAAACGTTTCTATGTTGGTTCTATTTCTTGGATTATAAACTTTTAAATACTTTTTGTCACTGACGTTTGCATAAAAAAAAACTACTTAAAGTTGTTATTACTTTCTTTTGTAATTTCCTTTAACAAAAAATATTCTATAAATAAATACTTACAATATACAAGGGTTTAAGAAAAATACTTTTGGAAAAAGTCAATTTTATATGAAATAACTTAACCAAAAAAAAAAATCCTAATGACGAAACTATATGTATATATATTTGAAAAGTTGATGGACTAAAACTAAAATAATTGAAAATATAAGAACAAAAAGACGTATAGAAAACTAAAATCCAAAAGAGGGTTTACATCTTTAAACTATTATACATGAGAGGAAAGGTTGTTTTCAAATATAGAAAAATAAACCAAAATATTTATAAATATAACAAAATGAACCAAAATATTTACAAATATAGCAAAATGTCACTGTCTATCAGTGATAGGTTACTATCATCTATCAGTGACTATTACTACTGATAGACAGTGACATTTTGCTATATTTGTAAATATATTCAGCAGTTTTGTCATTTAAAATAATTACCCAAAAAGGAATTGATGATATAATATATAAATAACTGATCCTACAATAATTTATCAACTTAAAACTTTTGACTATTTATTTATTTAGGGAGACCAAGTCATGAAAAATAGAACAATAACATATGTGGATGTGGATCAAAGAGTTTACCTTCATCAACTTTTTCAAAATAAGCATCAAGCAACTGAAGCTCCTTCTTTGCTTTGAACTGACCTGTATCAAGCACTTTAATCTTCTTCAAACAATCTAAATTTTTCTTATTCCCAACACCTTGAAGCCTTCCAAAATATGAACCCAATGATCTCAACTGTTTCTCATTAGTACTACACTCCCAAACCTGGCTTAATTTTTTTAATACTTGTGACTCAAAATCCAATCCACTACTGCATCTCACATGCTGCAATAATGCCTTCAACTCTCTTCTCGACTTTGTCGCTCTCGCCAAGATTGTAATGACAGACGAACCGTTGTTCTGTATCTTCCAATGATGTTTGGAGTACTCGAAAATTGGTAGATTATTCTTTGAAACGACATCGCATTTGCAAACGCACACTCTGTTATTCGGCTTGAAAATTATTTGGGTTGAATTGATCGAGTCGTTAGAGTTTCGTATGTGAAAAATGGTGGGAATAAGAGCCATCATTTGAAGCTGAGTGTATATTATATTTGAGCTAATAAAGAAAAGGGAAGATTTTAGAGGCAGCTAATTAAGTAAGAAGAGGTTTTTGGAGTTGAGGGAAGGCTTCCATTAATTACATGGGATCTTGAGATTTTGCATGTATAACATTAAAGATAATTAGATTTTAAAAAATCTTAGGTAATCTTGCCTTATCTTTGTTAATCCATTAATAATATGCCACCTGTCAGAATCTTACCCAGCTATTGGCCATTGGGCCACATGAGAAATCTAAGTGGAGCCCACCAAAACAGTAGATTGGGTTGGGATTTTGAAAGCTTTGGTGTGCCAGGTCAGCAGTAAGGGTCAAAGTTATTCTCAACCATCAGCTTCTCTCAACTTTGTTTGGCTGAGAATTCAGTGGGGGCATTTTGAAAAGAATATTGTGTTGTGTTGCATAATTTTTATTACAAACATAATAAACTTTATATCTTTTTTTTTCCTTAAATTATTTTGGACAGATATTGTAGATGCTGAAAATAATTTATCCATATTCTTAAATTTGTGAGGAAGAAAAATTCAACACGTATTACATTTTGAAAAATTTTCACATATAGAAAAAATGTCAAACTATTTACAGAAAATAGAAAAAAAAAATATTGATAGACATTGATAGACTTCTATCAGCATCTATCATAATTATTTTAAAATTTTGTTATTTTGTGTATATAATTTCTCTTATTTTTCTATTTTTAAAAATTTCCTTATATTAATGAGTGGCTCGTGTATATGTGTGCTATTCTAGTCACTTTTCTAACTTTCTATTTATGTTATGTGTTTTGACGTCTTTGGAGGAATCAAGATGTTTTTTTTTTCTTTTTCAAAAAGTTAAAAATGTTTTAACTATAGATAAGTTATACACGAACTACCTTTTAATTAAATATGTTGATGTATTTAATTATATTCAGATTGAAAGTGAGTAAACTCGTGAATTGATAAATTAGTTACGTTCATAAAATGAAGCATGTTCATGTATTTAAGATGGGAGTTAAAATGAGATTTATGTATATAAGAGGGGAGTTAGAGATTTAAAAGTATGTTTACTTGGGTGTAATATTGTAATCAATGTATATGAAAATTAATTTTCAATTGTGAGACCCACTACATTACATTTTACGGTGTTTACTAAAAACCTACCATGAGAATCATGGGTCCCACAAAGTTTGATTAAGCCTAAACAAGTAATCTCATTCCCAAAATAGGTATGAATCTTAATATGGTTTCTAATTTCACCAAAATATTGAGATATAGCTGTTCACATGAGATTTCTGAAGAAATTTAATTCGTGGAATTTGAACTTTATATTTGTATTAATTTAAATATAGTGTAGTGAGTACAATCTCTAATACATAATCCTTTGATGCTTTCTCTAAAAAAAATAAATTTTGCTTTTTGGGCTTGTTGATCTTCTTGAATGATCGGCCTTTGGGCTTGACGATCTTCTTGAAGGATCGGCCTTTGGGCTTGATGATTTTCTTGGAGGATCGGCTTTTGGGCTTGATGATCGATTTAGATTGGCCTATGGCATGTTGATCAGTTTGGATCGGCCGCTTGTTTTTGACTTTAAGAGCTTTCAGGAGTTTTAGCATCCTAAGTCTTCAGTCTTCAGGTCTTTAGCCTCCTAAGTCTTCAGGAGTTTTAGCCTCCTAAGTCTTCAGTCTTCAGGTCTTTAGAGCTTTAGTCTTCAGGAGTTTTAGCCTCCTAAGTCTTCAGTCTTCAGGTCTTTAGAGCTTTAGAGGTTGAGAACTTTGATCTTCAGTTCTTTGGAACTTGAGCTTCGGAGTCTTGAAATCTTCAGAGCTTCCATCTTCAAGTCTTCAACACTTCGTTGCCAAATGCTTCCAACCCCCCTCTAAATGAAGAGAACTTCCCTATTTATAGAGTTCTCATGTGGGCTTTCGTGGGCTTGGGCTTGATTGGTCGATGGACCTGGCCCATTGGGCCCAACTAATTGGATTTGGGCCTTTGGGCCCTTTAGGCCAAATTAAGTCTATTTTTTGGACTTGATTAAATTTTAGCCCAAACATTAATAAATAATTAAACCAAAAATAATTATTTTGATCCAACCGTGACGATGAAAACACGTGGCACCATCGAGATTTGCCAATTTTGTGTCTTCAATTTTTCAATTTAGGATACATGTAACTTTTAATTAGTCCCAAATTTAATTGTTTCTATTTTCACGATTAATTTGAGAAATAACGTGGCAATTTGTGATTGGTCCAAAATTTCTCCTTCAACAAACGCCCCTTTTCGAGATGTATGCGCGTATATGGTGGGTGAATCTCGAAAAAGATGAAGTTGAGTCAAATTGCAAATTGTATATGTTCTTGAATTTGACCCTATTTGATGTGTCAATCAAACTATGAATTTAGTACATGAGTTTTATTAAAACAAAATTTGGAATATGGCCAAATTTAATTTGCAATCAACTCAAAATTTGATTTGAATTTGAGATAAAATTTGGAATATGGCCAAATTTTATTTTGGGATAAATTTGAGATATTATCCACAATTTAAATTTGATAAAGTCTATGCTTGAATCATTTGAATTTAATATAAAATTTGGAATATGGCCAAATTTTAATTTTGAGATCAATTTAAGATTCAATCTACAATTTAATTTGAGGATAAGATTCGGATTTGAATTTGGGATAAAATTTCGAATATGACCAAATTTTAATTCGAGAAATTTATATATATATATATATATATATATAGACTTATATATATATATATATATATATATATATTATTAAGTGACCTAATGAGGTAAAGATGGGAAAAATCCACCAAAATAACGAAGAAGAAGACAAATAGGACTTCGGATTTTCAGCGACAACTCCTGGAAAATTGTCGCTTTTCGGAGTTTCAACCGTCCGATCATATTCAAATTTTATTTTAAGACACATAGGGCCTGATTCTAAACGGTTAGATCTTTGTTTTGAGCTCTAGTTTGCCCATAATCGCCGTTGTACAAAATATGTCAAACTGGAAAAAGTTCTTCTTTTTTCCTCAGCGACAACTTCCGAAAAATTGTCATTTGCTGGAGTTTCAACCGTCTGATCGTATTAAAATTTTATCAGCCTGTTCGAGACACATAAGGCCTCATTCTGAACGGTTAGATCTTTGTTTTGAGCTCTAGTATGCTCATAATCGCTATTGTAAAGAATATGTAAAACTGGAAAAGGTTTTTCTTTTTTTCTCAGTGACAGCTCCCGGAAAATTGTTGTTTGCCAGAGTTTCAACCGTCAGATTGTATCCAAATTTTATCAGTCTATTCGAGAGACATGGGGCCTCATTCTGAACGGGTAGATCTTTGTTTTGAGTTCTAGTGTGCCCATAATCGCCGTTGTAAAGAATATGTAAAACTGAAAAAAGGTTTTTTTTTCTCAGCGAAAGCTCCCGGAAAATTGTCGTTTGCCGAAGTTTCAACCGTTGGATCGTATTAAAATTTTATCAGTCTATTCGAGACACATAGGGCCTCATTGGGAACGGTTAGATCCTTGTTTTGAGCTCTAGTTTGTCCATAATCACTGTTGTATAAAATTGGGAACAGTTTTTTGTTTTTTTTTCAAGAATATCCATTGGACTATCAATCTTTGCTCGCCATCCAAGAGGGTATGCATTCAAGACTTTTTTTTTTTTAATTATCCAATTTAGCGATGCCCCCGTTGAATACGCATATCTGAATGATTCAAAAATTTGTCTTTGTCATTATTATTCCATCTTTCTTGATTATGTACGTATCTTGTCAATGTTGCTTTTGATGTGTCATTGTTGGGATGTCACTTGTTCAATGAGGGCAATGATAATGACTTGACTCCTACTAGACACCCCCCTATGGGTGATTGTTATAGTCAGCAGGGGTGGTTATCGAATTCAAACTCAACATTCTATTGACTTCGACCTTAGTGTTTTATCGGCTTTGATCTCAGTGTTCTATTGGCCTGGATCTTCGTGCTCTATCGCTTATTTAGCCCAGACACCTTCTTATACAGGCATATATAGGGATGGCAATGGAAGGTTTAAACAACCTCAGTATTCTATCGCCTATTTGGCTCGAATCACTCTATCATGTAGACACATAGAGGGATGACACTGGAAGGTTTGAATAAACTCAGTGTTCTATTGCACTTTGGCTCGGATCACTTCAGTGTGCGGACCTATAGAGAGATGGCACTAGAAGGTTGGAATAACCTCAGTGTTCTATCGCCTCTTTGCCCGGATCAACTTCTTATGCAGGCATATATAGGGATGACACTGGAAGGTTTGAACAACCTCAGTGTTCTATCTCCTATTTGGCTCGGATCACTTTATCATGTAGACACATAGAGGGATGGCACTGGAAGGTTTGAATAACCTTAGTGTTCTATCGCCTTTTTGACCCGAATCGCTTCATCATGTAGCCACTTAGAGGGATGGCACTGAAAGGTTTGAATGACCTCAGTGTTCTATCACTCTTTGACCCAGATCATTTCATCGTGCAGACATATAGAGAGATGGCACTAGAAGGTTTGAATACCTTCGGTGTTCTATCGCCTCTTTGGCTTGGATCACTTCAATGTGCGGACCTATAGAGAGATGACACTAGAAGGTTGGAATAACTTCAGTGTTCTATCGCCTCTTTGCCCTAGATCAACTTCTTATGCAGGCATATATAGGGATGGCACTAGAAGGTTTGAACAACCTCAGTGTTCTATCGCCTATTTAGCTCGGATCACTTTACCATGTAGACACATAAAGGGATGGCACTAGAAGGTTTGAATAACCTCAGTGTTCTATCGCCTTTTTGACCCGAATCGCTTCATCATGTAGCCACCTAAAGGGATGGCACTGAAAGGTTTGAATGACCTCAGTGTTCTATCACTCTTTGACCCAAATCATTTCATCATGCACACATATAGAGAGATGGCACTAGAAGGTTTGAATACCTTCGGTGTTCTATCGCCTCTTTGGCTCGGATCACTTCTGTGTGCGGACCTATAGAGAGATGGTACTAGAAGGTTGGAATAACCTCAGTGTTCTATCGCCTCTTTGCCCTGGATCAACTTCTTATGCATACATATATAGGGATGGCACTGGAAGGTTTGAACAACCTCAGTGTTCTATCGCCTATTTGGCTCGGAGCACTTTATCATGTAGACACGTAGAGGGATGGCACTGGAAGGTTTGAATAACCTCAGTGTTCTATCGCCTTTTTTGACCTAAATCACTTCATCATGTAGCCTTCTAGAGGGATGGCACTGAAAGGTTTGAATGACCTCAGTGTTCTATCACTCTTTGACCCAGATCATTTCATCGTGCAGACATATAGAGAGATGACACTAGAAGGTTTGAATACCTTCCGTGTTCTATCGCCTCTTTGGCCCGGATCACCTTATTGCACAGACATATAGAGGGATGGCATTGGAAGGTTTGAACAACCTCAGTGTTCTATCGCCTCTTTGACTCGGATCACTTCACCATGTAGCCACATGGAGGGTGGCCCGGATCACTTCATCGTGCAGACATATAGAGAGATGGCACTAGAAGGTTTGAATACCTTCAGTATTCTATCGCCTCTTTGGCTCAGATCACTTTATCGTGCAAGCATATAGAGGGATGGCATTGGAAGGTTTGAACAACCTCCGTGTTCTATCGCCTCTTTTCCCCTAGTGTTACGTTGGCTAGGATTTTAGTGTTCCATTGGCTTTGATCTCATAGAGGAGGCGCAACCAAGTAAACTGAACTTGATCTTGCAAATTAGGTGGAGCCAAGAAGACTAGGTGTGATCTCGCGTATGAGGCGGAGCTAGGCAGACTATACTTGATCTTACTAATGATTGTTGTAGCCAGGTAGACTAGACTTATTCTCACATATGAGGCGAAGCTAGGCAGACCAAACTTGATCTCACATATGAGGCAGAGTTAGGCAGACCAGACTTGATCTCGCATATAAGGCGGAGCCAGGCAGATCAGGTTTGTTCTTGCATATGAGGTGGAGTTAGGTAGACCAGACTTGATCTTTCAGGTGGGCGGAACCACTAGACCTGATCTTTTAGATAAGGCGAAGCCAGTCGAACTTAATCTTCCTGATGAGGCAAAGCTAGCAGACTTAATCTTTCAGATGAGGCAGAGCCAGCCAAAGACGAGGTCAAGATAGAGAACTTGATCTTTCGAACAAGGTAGAGCCATTGGACTTCTTTCAACTGAGGTGGAGCCACCAAAACTTGATCTTTTAGATGAGGTAGAGCCAAACAGACCGAAATTTATCTTGTAGATGAGATGGAGCTGGGCACACGGATCTTGGGGTTGAAGACAGAGCGGAGTCGGGTATGTTGATCTTGTACATGAAGATGGAGCGGAGCTGCACCAACAATTTGGAGAATAGCAAAGCTGCACCAACCTTTTAGAGAAGAAGTGAAGCTACACCAAAATTTTGGAGAGGAAGGGAGCCGCACTGGCATTTTGGAGATGGATGGAGCAAAGTCGCATAACTTTGAAGATGAAGGAAAGTCATACAACTTGAGAGATGAAGCAAAGTTGCACCATTATTTTCAGAGGAGGAGCGAAGCTGCATGTATATTTAGAGAGGGAGTGGAGTTGCGCCAACATTTTAGAGGTGGAACGGAGCTGTACCAATATTTTGGAGAAGGAGCGAAGCTTCACCAGTATTTGGAGATGGAAAGAAGCTGCACCAGTATTTGGAGATGGAGCGGCAGCTGATCTTTCAGATGAGGCAGAGCTAGGCAGATCGAACTTAATCTCACAAATAAGGCAGAGTCAAGCAGACCGGACCTGATCTCGTAAATGAGGTGGAGCCAGGCAGACATCTTCAACCTTTATCGATGCACTCCTTTGATTTGTTGTCTTGCCCCCAGTAAGGCATCTTCAACCTTTAGTGACATCCTTTAACGAACACCATCAATGTCCTAGTGTCACGCTTCAGGTGATTGTTGTGACATTTCTCTCTTTTTTTTTTTTTTGGTGGTGGACTGAACTTAAAGTTTCTTTCAAGTTGCCTACGTACCATTTATAATGTATAGGGATCAAGTCATAACGTAGTTCAAAGTTTTTTTTTGGGCCGTTCACCTTTTAAGCTCATGCGGCCAGGAGTACCATGCAATTTAGGCTATTGCGATAAGGAGCTGTTACATTTATATTTCAGAAGCTTTTATTTTCATCATGATTTTGATCCTCTTCATTTGTAGGATTGGTCAATATGATGAGTTTTGGCTTCACCGTCAAGGAACTTTTTGTACTTATGACAACAGATAACTTCCTCTTCATGCGCGAAGGGACAAAACTGTGAATTTTCTCGTCATTGTTTGCTTCACTAAATGGTTTTGCCTTCAAATTTTTCATCTTTCTTTCATGTTGATCGTTTGTCACTTTGAGACGATCAAAAGCAGATGTCGAAGGTCGATCTTTCTTTGATGTGGAGATACTCAGCCTTTTAAAAGCTGAAGTTCGAGTGGAAGTAAACATTAAATATTGGTTTTCTTCTTCCATCGTAGCCATGCTTAATCTTTGGAAGACTAAAGATTGAGTAGTTGAAGGCTTAATACGATCGAAGATAGAAGTTCTTTGCTTGATTTCTTTTGAATTGTTAACTTCTTCGGCGTTAATATAATATGAACGTGTGGAGTTTTCATCCTCCTTCTTCATGAGAAGACATTTTCTTGAGAAGAGCTCCTTTGATGTTATCGGTTGGCAGAGTTGAGAAAATTTTGCATTCTTTTTCATTTCACGTTTCGGTTTTAATGAGCAATATTTCTTTTGAATAAGATGTTGCTCTTGTTCTTGTCGACGAGTTTCAGAAGTATTATCTTCAGCAGTGATACATTTGATCATGTCTTTGGATTTATTTTCTGGCCCATCATGCTGAAACTGAATAGATATTGGTTCTAACGTTCCAAATTGAAGTATGCACACTTTTTGATGATGAAGTTGACTAGAGCATATTTGACTGCATCTACTTGTTGTTATTGCTATATGATTTGATTGAGCCGCTTCATCAAAATCTAGCTCAATTTTTCCTTCTCGAGCTAATTTTAGAATTAGCTCTTTTAGAACTAAGCATTTTTTCACTAGGTGACTGATGACTCGGTGGTACTTACAATAGTTTGGATCAGTGACTTGTTGCATTTCTTTTAGTCGTTTAGACTCAGGAAGTTGAATCATCTGTGCTTTCAGTAGTTGTTCTAACATATCAGGAATGTCAGAATCAGGAAAGGGATAAACTTTTTCTTGCATTTCTTTTAAAGTCAGACGACGCCTTTCATGTTCTTGTCGTTTTTCAGTCTTTCTATATTTTCCTTTGAAGGACGACTTAAGAGGAGTTGAATTGACAACCATAGACTCTTCTATAGTCACATCGACATACTTTTCTTCATTATTTATATTAGGAACTAAAGTGTTTTTGTCTCCTCGATTAGCAATACTCAGCTCCATATCGTGGGCGCGAGTCGCTAGTTCTTCAAAAGTGCGAGGCTTTATACCTTAGAGAATGTAAAGAAGTCCCCAATGCATGCCTTGTATGCACATCTCAACGGCAGACAGTTCAGTGAGACGGTATTTGCAATCTAGACTTGCTGCTCTCCAACGATTTTTATAGTCGATCACAAGTTCACCTTTTCGTTGCTTGGTGTTGGTAAGCTCGAACATACTGACTATTCATCTTGTGCTATAGAAGCGATTTAGAAACTCTCTTTCGAGTTGTTCCCAGCTGTGGATTGACTCAGACTTCAGGTCAGTGTACTAGTCAAAAGCATTTTCTTTCAATGTTCGAACAAATTGTTTGACTAATAAATCCCCTCGCGTACCAGCATTTTCACATGTTTCGATGAAATGAGCGACATGTTGCTTTGGATTTTCCTTCCCATCAAATTGCTGAAACTTAGGTAGTTGGTATCCAGTTGGCATTATTAAATTATCGATTCTCTTTGTATATGGTTTGGAATACAAGAGAGAACTTTGCGAAGGACCACCATACTGAGTTCTGATGGAGTTTGTAATCATATCCTGCAATTGTTGGACAGACAACGAAGCAATTGAAGTTGAATGTTGTTGGCTTTCTTGCAAGACTATCTTTCCTTTATCATTATTCTTGACAATAGGTGCCCGGCTTGACTCAACAGCATCAAGGCTTTCAATGTGATTCTTTAAAGAGGCGATTTCATAATCTCTCTCTTCGATTGCCTTCATCAACAGGCTCACTTTTTTTTCAAGTTCAGCCATCCTCTCTTCACTTGTTCCCACGTCAGCCATCATGACTGACATTATATTTGGGTGTGATGCCTCCTTGCTTAATTGTTCAAAAGGTGAGGTATGTTTGTCCCTTGTAGGATTTTCTTTGACCACGACCCCAACTTTTGGGTCCTTAGAGATTTGCTCCCATATATTCCTCGCGATCTCAAAGGTTGGCTGCTCGTCAGATTGTTAAATTTCCTTGGAGCGACCACGAGTAATTGGCTCCGTGTAAGCGTCGTTTGAGATTTTGGAAGCGTTGTCTTGTTATATATTTTTTCCAGCCCTCCAAATGCAGAATACTTCTGCTTTTAACTGAAAAAAGACTAACTCCCTTCTCACTCTCCCATTCCCCTACATTACATAGAGGAGTTTCTCTCTCTATTTTTTAAAATTTTATTTACTTAATTAAAATCCAAATCAAATTTAATTTTTAATTAAATAATAATAAATTAATTAATATCACATATTTAATTAAATATGCGTTTGAATCATATTAAAATGCA
The DNA here is from genome assembly GCA_002890555.2 of Lagenaria siceraria. Lineage (NCBI taxonomy): Eukaryota > Viridiplantae > Streptophyta > Magnoliopsida > Cucurbitales > Cucurbitaceae > Lagenaria > Lagenaria siceraria. Next base: position 12,851,669 of record CM016493.1, read on the forward strand.
TAATTATCTGATAACCTATAGTTTTAATATAAATCTTATTCACATTAATTTCAACCTATAGTATTTATATGAATCTCATTCATATAATTAATATTTGAATCTTATTCAAATATATTACTCTAATATATTATATAGTTTTAATTATAAATTATATTTATAATTAACTATATATATTATAATGTATCATTATACATTATATTTTATATTAATCATATAAATACATATATTTCCCTGAAATAATTTGAACAATTCAAATTATTCCAAAAACTATTTATTCCTTGTTTTACCCTTAGTGAACTAGCAACGGGACCTAATGGACCTATAGATTAGAAGCTCTAATGATTCGAGATTAATTAATTAAACTCTTTAATTAAATCAATCAACATTTATTAACTGTGAGTCACCCCACTAAAGACCCACAACTACACTCTTCGCACTATCTAATATTTCTGTGTCCATGGACATAAATATTATTAGTAAGTCGATACTTTACAAATTGTTCGTAAGTACAGCTGGGTCAAATTATCGTTTTACCTCTGCAATTACCTCTTGCTTTTTAAGTCCCACTAATCCTCTAATGAACAACTTGTTTATGGTCCTACCATAAACATAATCCCTCTCGTAGCCAATGAGAGGGAGGGCACCATTGTTCAAGACCCAGAATCAGCACTTAAGAGAGTAATTCATCTACTTACCCTATAGACGAGAAGGAGTGAATTCCATCTTGTGTAGCTATGTTCCCAGCTCCCTACTTGGACAAGTCCCAAAATGGTAGGCTTATTAAGTCGGGACACGGGTCACTTTCACCCATATAAATCAAAGGATTGTCCTCATAGACTGGAGTCCATAACTCACTTAGGATTGAGATCGAGTTACTTATAGTTATTCTATGAAATGTTAATCTCTTCAGTCAACAGTGTTATTGTAATGACCCGACTTCCTAGGAATTGTACTAGGGGGTCATTATATGCATGCATACATCTCAAATGACTATTTTTCATCAATTTAATTAGAAATCAAACAAATTTTATAAATTAAATAATTTTCATAAACTTAAAATAGCTGAAAATCCCCAATCGGGGTACCCCAAAGTTTATAAAAACAAAACAGTGGAAGAACATAAATTCTTGGAAAACTAAAGCGACAGAGACATTGAAAATTCGATAAGAAAATAAAACATAGACGACTTAGACTAGCTTTTAAAAACATGAAAACTATGCGGAAGCTACTTATGGTCCATTGGCATTGTCACAGATTCTTCTTATCATGCGTCGTGCATTCTTTCCCTTACTTTAAAAACATCAAAAGAAAAGGGTGAGTATAAAAGTACCTAGTAAGTAACCCCACTACGGAGGTTAGGCTATGCATTTATGTCAATAAATACAACATACTAGTGGAACATGCATACATCAACTTATCATACATTCTATCTGAGTGAATAATTAAACTCGTCCTACTGTAGGTGAGTTGTACCCACAAACCTCTAGTGAATCTTGTAGAAGACACATACATCAAATTAATCCCAAAGGAAACACGACCTCTGGTGAATCCCGAAGGAAACACAACCTCTGGTGAATCCCGAAAGAAACACAACCTTTGGTGAATATGCAACTATAGGTAGGAGAGTAATTACCACTAACATACATAATTGTCAACATACCTAAAGGTCCCGCAACATAGAATCATAACATAACTCACAGAAACATTATCATGCTCATATATCCTCTTACATCATATGAATCACATGCAAAACATATAAATGGTCTCAGAGAATCAACAATAAGTTTCTAATTGTATCGCCCAATTAGTTATCCAAGCGGTCGATCCTCACAAAAAAAAAATCTTGAATTATCCCCTAATCACAAATAAAAAAATCAACTTAAATACTTTGGGCCTAAACCAAACATAAAACTCATGTTTCCAAGAAACTTTCCTAAAGGTAGCTTGTTCCAAGATTGATTCCAAACCTTTCTCAATAATTTGAACCAAAATTCACCAAGAACGAACTCCAACACCCTCTGGACAGCACACTAAAACTTCCACAAACTGGATCCAAGACCCAAATCAACATGGGTAAAGCAAGTTTAGTCCCAAAAACTTTATGGGTTTTCAACCCTAAGCAAAATCTCCACAATAAACTCATAAAACTCACCTTAACCCACAAAATAATAACCTTTAAGGCTGGTGGAACATGGACGGCGGCATTCGACTGGCGGTCGGAGAACGACAGCGGTGGAATAGGCGAGACAGACGGCGACTGCGTGAGGCAGCGGTATGGCTGGGCGTTGGACAACTGCGGCTGAGCGGCGGCAGTGTAGTTAGGCATTGGATGGAGAGCTAATGCAAAGAAGCGGTGGTGAGAGAGAGAAAACGTAGGGTCGGCGGCTCACGAAGGAGAAGAAGGAGGAAAATATTTTTTTTTAACTCGCACGCAAATCGAGGTTGATATATATAAATCCTAAATCCTAATTCCTTAATAAATTAGGTATACATATATATATATTTTAAAATTTCGTTTTCCTCCACCAATTCAACTAAATAAATTAAATCTCTCAATTTATAATTCAACTTTCACCAATTGAATTTAAACCCAAAACTTTTATCAAGTTTGATTTAAATTGAATTATCTCCCCAAAATAATTCAATTAAGCATTAAAATGTCAAGATACATCCCAAATAATTAGAGACAATTAAATTAGAAATTACCTCAAAATTTAGGTTGTCACAGTTATAATGAGAGATTAATAATTTCGTGGTTCGGTCTTATACAAACTCTTTGTATAAGATACCCCCATTCACATGTCTCAACATGAACGATTTGGATCAAATCGTTTGTAACAATTACAACTCTTGTAACATTTACAAAGTGGGTCGTATCTGTAGTGTCATCAGGATAAGACACCCAACCTTATCCATATATTGCAGATCTTTTAAGTTATTACTTGAACACGATCCACCTGTATGTCTACCACATACTGTTCAAACTACATTAAATAACCTTGGATCCTAGTTTATTAGATTCAGTTTAATGCAATCTAAATGTCGAATAAAATACTTCTTATTTTATTAAATAAATAATTCGTTTATACAATTTACAAACTACAGGATTTAGGACATAAATCCCAACACTCTCTTAGGGGATAAATGGAAAGACACTGAGGAAACTTAAGAATGGAGGTTTTTGGAATATGAGCAAATCTTTTCTCCCTCTTCTATGCATGCACGATAAAAGAGTCTTAAATTACGATTTTTGGCTCTTCAACTTGTTAAATCACCTGATTGACCCAAGTACTCAAGCTGATGAATGAAGGTAAATTTAGTATTATACACTCTAACACTCTCCCTCACTTGTTAGCTTCAAATATATAAAAAAAAAATCCAACAAGTGGAAATCAATATTAATTGGGGAGGAAATGAGATATTACAGGTGTTTGAACATAACACCTTTTGCTCAATACCATATAGAATTTTACAAAGTGTGAATTGTACTTTTCATTAACAAGGTTGTTGAATATATATGGAGAGAATTTCAACAAAAATAAGGAAATTACAAGAGTTACCTATTGAGATTAATACCTTAAATCTCGTGGGTCTTGTAATTTGTATATTGTAAATGACAATTTATTCATTAATAAAATAAAAGTATTTTATTTGACATTTAGATCGCATTAACTCAATCCAATAAACTAAGATCCTAAGTATTTAATATAACTTGAACAGAATGTGTTAAACATATAAGTAGATCGTGTTCAAGTAATAACTTAAAAGGTCTGCAGTATATGGATAAGGTTAGGTGCCTTATCCTGGCAAGGTCATGAATACGACCTACTTTGTAATTGTTACAAGAGTTGTAAGGATTACAAATGATTTGATCCAAATCGTTCATGTGGAGACATGTGAGTGAGTGTATCATGTACAAAGAGTTTGTATAAGACCGGACCACAAGATGATCAGTCCTTCTTTATAACGCTGTCAATTGAAGAAACTAACATTTCATAGGATGATCATAGATGACTCGATCTCAATCATGAGTGACTTATGAACTCCTGTCTATGAAAATAATCCTTTGATTTGTATGGGTGAGAGTGACCCGAGTTGCCGACTCAATATGCCTACCACTTTAGGGATTTGTTTGAGTAGAAGCTAGGAACATAGCTACACAAGATAGAGTTCATCCTTCCCGCTTTTAGGGAAAGTAGATAAATTGCTCCCTTAAGTACTGACTCCGGGTCTTGAACATGGGGCCCCTCTCTCTCATTGGACCGAGAAGTATCTGTTTATTGTAGGACCATAAACATTTTGTTCATTAGAGGATCAATGGGACTTAAGGAGAAATAAGTAATTACAAGGGGTAAAACGATAATTTTGACCCAACTGTAATTACGAGCAATTTGTGAAAGATCAACTTATTGATGATTGATTATATCTATAGACATAGAAATATATCTACAGTGCAATTGTGAGTCTTTAGTGGAGTGACCCACAATTAATTAATGTTGATTTAATTAATGAAATAGTTTAATTAATTTAATCTTGAATCATTGGAGCTTTTAATCTGTAGGTCCATTAGATCCCCTGTTAGCTCACTAAGGATAAAACTAGGACCAGTTGTTTTTGGAATAATTTGAATTGTTCAAATTATTTCAAGAGAATTTTATAAAGTTTAATGTATAGTGATACATTATAGCATATAGTTAATTGTAAATATGATTTATAATTAAAACTATATAATATAAAAGAGAATGAGATTTGAATGAGATTCAAATATTAATTGGATATGAATTGAATTCATATTAAAACTATAGAATAAAATTAATATGAATTGGATTCATATTAAAACTATAGGTTAAGAGAGATATGCATTTTAGTATGATTTAAATGCATAAATATGTTTAAAATTAATTAATTAATTTTTAATTAACTATTATTATTATTATTATTTAAAATAAATGTTAATTAATTTATTATTATTTATTAAATTATATCATATATATTAAATATGATTTAATATATATATATATATTAAATAAATAATAATAAAATAATAATAAAATAAAACACATAAATAAAATAACTCCCCTCCGATTTTGCAGGGGAGTGAAGAGTGGGGTAAGGGGAAGTTATTTCTCCTCACGTAAGTTTATGTGTATACAGAAATAGGAATGACAAAAAGAAGGTGAAAGATTTTTGCTTTCACTCTCAAAATCTCTCTCGTTTTTTCTTTTCCAATTCCCTCCCAAAATTGGATCCCACAATCTAATTAACCTCCCAGAGAATAGTAGGGTTTCCAATTTGGTGATGTTCATACGTTGGTGATCTTAAAGATTGCAAAGAGAAATTTCTGAGTTTTAAGAAGAATCGTTCTTCATTCAGGGTAATTTTTCTGAATTCTTTTCTACAATATGCTTAACCTTTGTTGAATGAGAAATTTTGGATCAATCACAAATTGCCACGACATTTCTCAAATTAATGGCAAAATTAGAAATAATTAAATTTGGGACTAATTAAATGTTACATGTGTTCTAAATTGAGATTGAAGACGTAAATTGACGAATCCCGATGGTGCCATGTGTTTTCGTCCTCACGGTTGGATCAAATTAATTATTATTGGTTCAATTAATTATTAATCTTTGGGCTAAATTTAATTATCTAAAAAAATAGACTTAATTTGGCCCAAATGCTCACAAATGCCCAAATCCAATTAGTTGGACCCAAGGGTCACATGAGATCTCTATAAATAGAAGAGTTCTCTTCATTTGAAAGGATACTCAGAGAGCCTAGAGAGAATTCTCCCTACAATCAAAAGACTCTCTAACTTCTAAAGCTGAATCACGCTTGAAGATACAAGTTTCTTGAAGATTCAGTGTTCTTCCAAGACTTCGACTTCAAGAATAGCCACGTGCTCCGCTTCCATACATCAAGTGCACACGTTCAACTGAGAGAGAATCAGAGGATCAAGTACTAGAGATCGAACCACATCCGCATCAAATCTACATAAACACAAATTTAACTCCACGAAACACGTTTCTCCAGAAATCTCGTGCGAACAAATTGGCACGTCCGGTGGGACATCTCTACCTCTCATCTCTCTCTCAACAATCAAATCAAGCAATGACCTCTAAGAAAGTTGCGTCCAATACTCCTGTTGCTAGCGATGCATACACATGACCCATCACTCGCAGTTGCTCAAAGTTGGAGAAGGAACAAGGTCCTGTCATCGCGGAGAACATCTAGAGGCAGTTGACAAAATCCCTTAAAGGTGTGATTGTCATCAAGGAAAAACCTTTGTTTGACAACTCAGCTCCTCCCTCTGACCGCCAGAAAGAATCAGACAATGATGTGATGTCCATCATGATGGCTGATGTAACGACTGAGGCAGCCACGACGGAAATGGAGAGGAAAATAAATTTCTTAGCGAAAGCTCTTGAGGAGCGAGATAATAAAATCGCTGCCTTGAGAGAGAAAATGTAGGCTCGAGAAACCGCTGAGTCGAGCCAAACCCTCGTCATCAAGGCAAATGACAAAGGAAAAACTCTGTTGTAGGAAAGCCAGTTGCAACACTCCACCTCCGTTGCTTTTCTATCAGTCCAGCAACTGCAGGACATGATCACAAACACCATCAAAGCTCAGTATGGAGGACCGTCTCAGAATTCTTTTATGTATTCTAAACCATATACTAAAAGAATTGATAATCTGAGAATGTCTGCTGGATATTAACCACCTAAGTTCTAGCAGTTCGATGGAAAGGACAACCCTAAACAACACGTTGCTCATTTTGTAGAAACCTGCGAAAATTCAGGAACTAGAGGAGATCTACTGGTCAAGCAGTTCGTCCGTACCTTGAAAGGAAATGTTTTCAATTGGTACACCGATCTAGAGCCAGAAGTGATTGACAGCTGGGAGCAGCTGAAAAGAGAATTCCTGAACCGCTTTTACAGCACTAGGCGGACTGTTAGCATGATGGAGCTGACAAACACCAAAGCAGCAGGAAGAAGAGCCAGTCATCGATTATATTAATAGATGAAGGGCTCTGAGTCTTGACTGCAAGGACCGACTCACTGAATTATCAATGGAGATGTGCACACAGGGCATGCACTGAGAACTCCTTTATATTTTGCAGGGGATAAAACCCCGCACGTTTGAAAAGTTGGCGACTCACGCTCACGATATGGAGTTGAGCATCGCCAACAGAGGAACAAAGGACTTCCTGGTCCTAGAGGGAAAGAAAAATAAGAAGGAGATAAAAGATACCGAGAAAACTGTGAAGAGTGTCACGAAAGAATCTATGGTTGTTAATACGATCCCATTGAAATTTTCCTCCAAAGGAAAAGAGTCAAGAACTGATACAACAATCGCATGATTTGTCTTTCCACAGATTTGACAAATAATTTTGTCCTTTGGAATTGGATTGATGGATTGAGTGGCATATAGTTACTTACTTCTATTATCATTTGACCCATTTGAATGCCTTTGATGATTGATGGAGTAGCCTTTAAAGTGATGTGGGGATTGAGTGCCTCTTCGAGAATTAGACCCTTTTCCTCTATAATTTTGGTTTCTTCCTCTCTCATGATTGGCCACAAAGACTTGACTATGATAAATTGTTACTTGATTTTCAGCCTTTTGTGCTAAGATAATTTGTTCATGGCTTTGAAGAGCAAGAAGAAACTGATTAAAAGTGGGAAATGGAGGTTTGGCTAGTATAGCTACCTTGAAATTTGCATAGGCTGGGTCTAATCCTTGAGTGATTTGGTCTTCATCCAAAATGGTTTGCCAATTGCTGCAAGATTGTCACAAATATTTTTGAATAATGAAAGACATCAAGTTTTAAAGAACCTTTCTTTAGTTGATACAAAGTATCCTTGAGCCATGACTCTTATTTATTTGGGGGAGTAATGATCTTCAAGAGTGAGTTAGACCTTCTGAGTGGTTTTCCCTTCTCTAGTCATGCTCAAAACTTCTTTTGTCATCATTTCATGAGCCACGTCTTTAACAAACCATCATTAGTTTCCCAAATATCAAATTCGTGGATTAGTGTTTGTTATGGGCTATTTTGGAGCTAAGGGGATAATGGACATTTAAATGACAGAACTTGGGCCAAAGAGAGGAAGCTTGGACTATGAGGATCCAGGAATTAAGGTTGACATGGGCCAAGCCCATGCCACCACTAGTCGAGGTAGAGCCTAAGAAACCTCAAGGGATATTGATCCCATAGATGGCCTAACCCTAAGGGAGGGTTAGTAAATCCAGAGACGACTCGAAAACTCTAAAGAATAAAACTTAGGTCAACTAACATTATAAATGGAATTGAAAACCCAAGGAGAGTAAATTCACTCACATGCTAAAATTCTCTACTTGCTACATAGTTTTCTCTACTAACTTAAGCATCGAAGTTTGTGTGGCAAGCACTGCACTGGTATGTAGATCTTTTTCATCTTGTAGGTTGCATTCTTCTTTGAATTACAAATTCACAGTTGTTACCACGAGAGGACTGAGTTCATATTTACTTAATTTATCCAGATTTTGACATCGTATTTCCTTTCCATCATCACTTTTCATAAGTATTGGTGGAGGTGCAATTTCTATGATGTGGTTTTCAACACCTATATTATTCGTCAATGGAAAAACTTGGGATTTCCAAAGAAGATAATTAATTAATGAAAGTTTGATGGACACCAAATTTGTGCATTGGTGAAAAGAGAGGATTGTCAATTTTGACTCCATGGCTAAGATCGATTTTTCCTTTAAAGATTGTGAAGGTAAATTTAATATTATATACTCTAATACAACTCATCCCCCTAAACTCTTATGACCCTTAGTTGAAAGCTCAAAAGGTTGGGTTAAGAAAATTTTACTATGGTTAAAGTGAACCCCATTTCCATAGGATTTCAGACAGACATTTAATATCATTGTTTGTTTCACAAAATTTCACTTTTTAACATTATTATCTTGAGATATCCTGGTGCACCTACTGATCCCCCTTCTCCCGTATTTTGTTAAAAAAAATATTATTATCTCGAAACTTTAAAACCCATCTGACATGTAGTTTTTAATACCGTGCATAATGATGAGATTTTTATGCTCAGGAGATTAACAGTAAAAATATAGTATAATTAATTAATAAATTAATATCAATTATTCATTATTATCAATTTTAATTATTTATTAAATATAAATATATTATTTAGATTTAATAAATTTCAATTAATACCTTTAAAATTAATATTTTATGTTATCTTAATTATTTAATATTAATTATTACTATTGATTATTAATATTTTAATTAATCTATATTAATTTAATTATTTTTAGTAATTAATTTAACTAATTTAATTATGTTTAATAAATTTTTAATACAAAAGTATTCATTTATTTTTATTTTAGTTGATTAAATAATTAATTTATATAACAATAAATTAAATACTACTAAATTTAATAGATGACTACATTAATTGGTCTCTTTCAGTCAATTAAATAATTATTTAATTTTGATTTTTATATATGAATTAAATACAAATATTTAACTTCCAAACTTTAATTACCTTGCATATCCAAACATAGATATCAATTATTCCAAACATTTATGTTACTTTGATATATTTCCTAATAAATATATCAAAGTAACATTAAAAAAATGTGAAGTGAGAAACTAGATATGAGGTATAGATCTTGAAACAACGTACCAACATAATTTCTAAAAAGAAAATTCAATGGGGCTCATCCCTTAGTTACATCACTCCAAACATACACAAAATCCAATAAATTAAAACTCAATATTGACCTTATTTTTTCTTTAAACCTTTGTCAAAATTAGTAAGGCAATCCTAATAATTCTTAGCCTAAATATCAAGTTTTTGTTGAAGTAAGAACCCATAACTTTAAGAAACTAACACTTCTCTGAACAAAATTTAGGTCAACTAAGAGAAATTGCTAGAATCAAATTACCTCTTAGATCAAAGATCTATAAGCAAAATTTGGAAACTTGTTCTAGATTGATTGAGTCACTCCATAATCAAACTTGATCAAGACTTGCTAGAATGGCTCACATGCATTGTATCACAAGAATTGCAAGAAAACTTAAAAATGACAAGAAATGTTTCTAAATTCTAAAGGGGAGTTTGGGACATTGAGTTGGATTGAGTTTTTAATTCAACTCGGTGTTTGGGGCATTGATTTGGATTGAGTTTTTAATTCAACTTAGTGTTTGGCCCACCAACATCACAAGTCAGTATTGAATAACTCAACTTCACCGACTTCACAATGTTCACTATTGAAGTTTGTATATTTATCGTGGAACTCCACTTTCCCTCCCCCCATCTCCCTTCCTCCAACCTCTCTGATGACTCCACCTGCCGCCCAGCACCAATGGCCAACTCCGAGCGACAATCGTCATCGGCAACATGCTTTGGTGACCACTTCTGTAGCCAACTTCGTCAATCAACTCCGTGGTCACCTTCGACGCCCAATTTTGACAACAACCACCGTCAGTGACTATTGCCACCTCACTCCGACAACATGCTCCATTGACCACCTCTGACAACCAAATTCTAACAACCACCTCTGGTGAAGACTACCTTCGGCAATCATCTCTAGCGACCACCTCTGACATCCAACTTTGTACAATTACCACCTTCGGCGCCCAACTTCGACAATCATCTCTAATGATCAACTCCTTCGATTATCTCCAATGACTAACTCTAAAGACCAATTCAACCGATTATATACTAAAAAAAGATAAACAAAAACAAAAATAAAAAAATTGGTCAATGGAAGTGCATTTAAATACAAAATTGAAATTATTAATCCATAGTGTTTAATAGTCGTCTTATACACTAATTTAAGAATAAGCCCCATGGTTTTACTTTTGGTTTCACCCAAAGTGCAAAATGCCTTATACCATCAAAGATAGTTGTCATCTCTTATATATCTATAATCATCCCCTTATATAGCCAATGTGAGATTTTGATCGCATTCCTAACACCAACAGACATGCATAATAAACCTTAACCTACCATTTGACATAAGATGACATAAAAACCCTTAAACCCCTTGATGGCCTACTTTTTTTGTGTAACGCCCCGTCACCCAAACACCTTCCAACATAACATTACTCCACCCCAAAGACTTAGATTGAGCAACACAGAACGAAGACTCAATCTCTTGGAAAAGAAAGATAGCCATTAAGAATTTGATAAACAATTAAATAAAGAAATAATTCCAAAATCTATCACCAAAATTAAAATTAAATCCTTGATCGGGGTACCCCTATTCAAACAAAGGAATAAATAAAAAAAAATATTTAGCGAATACCACGACCTATCTATGACAAAAGAAATGCATAAATAAAATGCAAAAAACTAATCCCTATTTGGCCCGGTCATGGATTCTTCCTGTCGCCCGCCGGTCCGTTCCTGCCTTTACCTAAAATTCATAAGATGAAAGGAATGAGTATAAAACTCAGTAAGTAATCCTGTTGTCGGGATTTTCACTCTATACATAAGCAACTTGTCCGCCCCGTCACCATGTCTAGCGGCCTGAAGGCACGCCATCGAAATTGAAAGGGGTGAGCCTGATGACTCACGGTGACAAACATGTAGGTGAACCCCTCGGTTCACACATGTCTAGTGGCCTGATGGCACACCGTCAAACATGGGAGTGAACCTGTCGATTCACAATATGCAACATGGGACGAAACGAGTGTCTAACATATATCACAGTCATACATACATATATATATATAGATCAAATCCCAGTGGCTAGTCCCTATCACAGAGCCTAGGCATGCATGCTAAATTCGCAGTAACAATTAGTGCTACAATAATATATTAAAACTGGCTTGAAGGCCAGCCCCAATAACAGAATCACTTACCTCAGAGCAGTTAGTACCCACTGTGCGAAGCCCCTTGAACCCAGAAACCAACCTATAACACAACCCCAAACCTAGTTAAAACCAATAGTTCCTACTCAAACAAAAATATACAGAAATTTCATTGCTTACCCAATGCTTCGGCCTTCAAAACAACCCAACAACGGCCACCCCTTTTCAATCTTCAAACTAGAACAAACGTACTGGGTGGCACCCCACACGAAACCCAACTAAAGTCAGCAAACACCCAAACGTTAGATTTAATCCAAAATGGTCTACCTCACGGGAACTCACCGGAACTGAAGACTAGAGCACCGCCCGCAGCGACGGCTGCTCCGCTGAACCCCCCCAACGGCCGGAGATGCAACATCAATCGCTGCTGGAGAACAGGCGAGAGGCGCGATGGCTCAAAGTCATCATAACTTAAGTTCATAATTTGGACCGACTTTTCTTCATAACTTAAGTTCTCTTTCAACTGCAATGGCTCAAAGTCTACCACATGAGACGGGTCCACCACATACTTCCTCAATATCGAAACATGAAAAATATTATGGACTGCAGAAAGAGACGGCAGTAGCGCTAACCGGTACGCCACAGGGCCTATTCGTTCCAACACCTCAAAAGGTCCAACAAAATGGGGACTTAACTTCCCCTTCCTCCCAAATCTTAGAACGCCTTTCATAGGTGCCACTTTCAGGAACACGTTATCCCCTGCCTCGAATTCCAAATCCTTATGCCTGACGACAGCATAACTTTTCTGCCTACTTTGGATCGTCTGCATCCTTTCCCTGGTCTTCTGAATGGTGCTGTTTGTAATTTATACTAACTCGGGTCCTAATAACTTGCGTTCACCGACCTCGTCTCAATACACCGGGCACCTGCAATTCTTCCCATATAAGGCCTCGAACGCTATGCCGATAGTAGCCTGGTAGCTATTATTATATGCAAACTCCATAAGGTGCAAATGAGAGTCCCAACTCCCCAAAAACTCTAACGAGCACGCGCGCAACATATCTTCCAGAGTTTGGTTCAAATGCTCTGTTTGACCATCAGACTATGGGTGCAAAGCTGTGCTGAAATCTAACTGAGTACCCAACGCTGCCTGAAGACTCTTCCAAAAACTGGACGTAAAGCGAGGGTTCCTATCGGATACGATAGATACTGGTACCCCATGCAACCTCACCACTTCCTTCAGGTACAACTGTGTCCACTTGTTCACTGAATAAGTAGGCTTCCCTAGAATAAAACGAGCTAGCTTTGTGAGTCTGTCTACAACTACCCATATCACCGAAAAACCTTTGGCCGTTCTTGGCAAACCCAAAACGAAATCCATCGACACGTTCTCCCACTTCCACTCAAGTATACTTAGGGGCTGCAGCAGGCTTGCCGGCTTCTGCCTCGGGACTTTCACTTACTGACATATTAAGCACTTGCTGACAAACTCCGCTATCTCTCTCTTCATATTGTGCCACCAGTAGTGTCGTTTCAAGTTTTGGTACATCTTGGTGGTGCTCGGATGCACCGCAAATGGTGAATTATGAGCTTCCGTCAATAATTCCTTTATAAGGTCATCATTTGTTGGTACACATAGGCGTCCCTGATACAAAAGACCACCACTTGGGGACACTGAGAACTCACCTCCTTGTCCCTCCTCGATTAAGTGAAACTTCTCAATGAGATACGGATCACTTGTTTGAGCATCAATAAGTCTCTGTCTCAAGGTTGGTTGAACTGTCAACTGTGCCAACTGTGAAGTGACTTCCCCTACTGCCACAGCGATTCCTGCTCGCTTGAACTCATGGCGCAACTGGACTTTCCTGGTAATTAAAGCTGCTGACTGGACCGCCTTTCTACTCAAAGCGTCTGCCACCACATTCGCCTTGCCTGGATGATACATAATTTCACAGTCATAGTCCTGTATTTCACAGTCATAGTCTTGAACTCGAGGGGGGCTGGCGACGGCGAAACGCGAAGAAGAACCCTTTTTTCTTTTACACGTTTACCGAGGCAACTAATAAATATATATTATAATAAATATATATTATAATATAAATATATATTATAATAATATATATATATATAATAATAATAATAATAATGAATATTAATAAACATGCATATTATTTTTTTTTTCTTCACCATAATTTATCAAATTCTCCAAAATAAAACCCAAATTCAAATTCAAATTCCAAAATTAAATCTTAGATCCAAAAAAAAAATATCCAACCAACGTCAAACAAATCCAAACAATTAATTTATTAACAACTGAAAATTTAGGACGTTACATGTGCATATTACGCTCATACATTTCACTAATGTAAAAGTATATTAAAATTTTGTTGTTTATGTATAAAACAAGAGTAGTTTGTCTATCTCAAATAAAATATTTACTTGTAAATAATTGTACAATATATGTGAATGTTTGAATGTGACATCTCGATTGAGTGTTAAAAATTTGGGTAAACATGTATGGAATTGAAGGGTTAAACAAAAAAGTTAAAGCAAACAAAAATAACCACTAGAAAATCATACTTTTTTAGATTACAACAAACTAAACCAGATATCCCTGACATAATAATTCAACTTTACACTCCAAATATAAACTTTCTAACTCCATAGACATATTAACTCTAGATTTTAGAACCAACTCAGTACCCCAAATAGCCCCTAAAAACTAGGTTTCATCCAACTTCATAATTTTTTATTATACAAGTAAACCACTTAAAAACAACCCCCAACCCTTTATAGGAAAAAATTCCTATATTACAAAAGTATAGACAATTTTCTATACTCTCTCTATTTATTGTATGTCATGTCAATATGTTTTTTTTAAAAAATAAAGTGGGGTCCACTAGTACTTAAGAAGATAAATTTATCGTGTGAACAAAAGAAGTATGGTATTCTCGTAAAACTATAAATTTTCTCCTTCATATGCCCAAAAATTTGATACAAAAAATCAGGATCATGATTGGCAAGTTTGGCGACCCCTACCCTATAATTAATTACCTATGCCTAACACTTAAAAAGGTGAAAATACATTAATGACAACTCAAATTTATTAATGGCAGCTCTATGCTTGTGATCTATATCACAATTTCATGCCAAATCCCTCTTATAATCAGTCAAAGACACCGAAAATATTTTAGAAAAAAGAGCAAATTTGCCTAAACTTGTCAGATTGTATCAATTTGAACTATAATTTTTTTTTTTTTTTAAAAATGAGACCCTAAACTTAAGTAAGCATTACAATTTTTACCCTCGATTCAATTTTCGTTAATTCACCTACTAATTCTAACCAAAAAAAATAGTGTACAAATCTTTCTAAACCCATTTAGTTTCAATTAAATAAAATCGTACACAAAACTAAGTCTGACTGTTAAAAAACTTTACCAAAATTCATAAAGCTCAACAAAAGTTTAGCTCTAATATCATTTTCTCTAATATTTTATCAGGTTCATACGGTAATTATGTCATACAATTCGTTGAAAGCATAATAAATTTTTTTTAATGATATTTAGAGTGAAAACTCTCAAATAGTTAAATTTGCAACACTTTTAAAATTCAAGATTAAGATCGTAACACTAAGGGCCCATTTGATAACGTTTCCGTCCCCTGTTTCCTATTTCCTGTTTCTGTTTCTCATTGTTTAAGAAATTGACTTGTTTGATAACCGTTTCCGTTTCTTATTTCTAAAATTTGAGAAACGTTTCTTAAAATGAGGCCAAATTTGAGAAACTACAAAAAGTAGTTTCTCCTATTTCGTTTCTATTTTATACCATATTGTTTCTTTTATTTATCAAAATTCCTCTTTGGTTTGTTGGTAGTCATGCATGCTTATTACATCTTTTCTTCTCTTGGTGGTGTGTTCAACTTCTAAAATGGACATTTTTATTTGGGTTTTTTTCCTTTTTTTTTTTTTATTAATTTTGTTATTTACAAATTTAATTCTACTATATTTATATTTTATTTTAATTTTGATTTTAAAATTCTCCAATATTTATATTTATATATTATTTTAATTTTCAATATGTTTATTAATTTTTTTACATTTCAAATTTCAACTCCAAAGATGGACACTTTGATTTTTTTTTGTTTTATATTTATTTCCAAATTTTATATTTTATTTATTAATTTTGCTATTTACAAAAATAATTTTGCTATATTTATATTTTATTTTAATTTTGAATTTAAAAATTCTCCAATAATTAGATTTAGGGCTCTTTTCAAATATAGAAAAATGAATCAAACTATTTACAAATATAGAAAAATTTTATAGTCTATTAGTGATAGACCGCGATAGAATTCTATCGCTTTCTATCACTCAAGCGATAGAATTCATTTGCTTGAGCGATAGAATTCTATCGCGGTCTATCACGGATAGATAATGAAATTTTTCTATATTTGTAAATAGTTTTATATTTTTTCTGTTTATAGTAATTTTTCTTAGATTTATATATTATTTTAATTTTCAATTTGTATATTAATTTGTTTTTATAATTCAACTTTTGAGTATTAAAATTTGCAATATGAATGTTTATATATTATTTTAATTTTAATATTTTTAGTATATATGAAATCGAGTAGAATTTTACCTTATATAAATTTTGCTGACTAAAACATTCATTTAGTTTTACTTTAATATTTTACAATTACAAAATTTACATAATAATATAATTAAGTTGGATTTGACTTGACATCACTTATGACAAATGATTCGAATTAGAGATGATAACACCGATCAAATTTGGGTAACATATATGAAGGATAGGACGACACAACTTTGTTATTATATTTAGTTGTCATCGAGACTTACTTGTATTAGATGACACAAACTTTTGATAATATATTTTCGATGTTTAGTGTATGACATATCTTTTTTTTATATTATATTATTAAAAAAAACAAAAAATAGTTATCAAACAAGTTTCTGTTTCTGTTTATTTTTTTTTCAAGAAACAAGAAATATGAATAGCTATCAAACATGTTCTTGTTTCTTGTTCTAAAAAAGAAGAAACAAAAAAACAAAGAACATGGAACAAGAAACACGAAACAGAAAATGAAAACGCTATCAAACGGGCCCTAATCTAACTAATAGTACGGTGGACAAAAATTAAAAATTCAAAGTTAGAATCGATAGGTATTCACTTTAGAGTCCAAATTGATTTTTTTTTCTTTCCATAGGTAGAAACCCTAACACATGGTCCAAATTTCAAAAAGTTGTGGGGGGAGGAAATTGAATTCTTCCCAAGAAAAATCAAAACAGTAGCCAAAAAAATTTCGCGGTTCCCTAAAGTTTGGATTTGCAGTACGGAAATGCAGTTCAGTTCCAGATCTTCAAAAGTGGCGGGAAATCCTTTGTTGTCCCAAAGATTTCTTTTCAAAATTAGTTTTCACTCTCCATTTTTTCCCGCCGGAACAGAAGAATTTCTACAACAAATAACACTCCTCAATCCGGGAATGCAAGCCCTTCTGCGTCTCTAGCGTCTCCCCATTTGTTCAACACATCATTTCGACCAATTTCCCTCTTCTGCCGCCTGTATTTGAATCTGGGTCTTGAAGGTTTTGCTCTCAAAGATAATGGGGAGCAAGAAGAGGGCTGCTGCAGATGATAACGAACACAGAGCTAAACGGACCAAGTCTCCTGGAGTTCGAGTCGTTGGGGGTCGGATCTATGATTCTGAGCACGGAAAAACTTGTCATCAAGTAATTATTGAACTCTGAATTCCTTTATTCTTCAGTTTTTTTAGCTGTTGTCAATGCCTACTGTTTCTTATGGTTTTTATTGAACGCTCCAGTGTCGACAAAAAACCATGGACTTTGCCGCATCCTGTATGAACAAGAAAGGGGATAAGCTGTGTACCATAAAATTTTGTCACAAGTGCCTCCTAAACAGGTTAAATTCTTAATTTGGCGTATTTTATACTCTTTTTTTACTTTTTGGGTTTCACTCATTTTATGTTTTTAGGGTGTTAAATAGTTGTATGAAATTTACATATCTGCTCGTATTGAATGAATTTCATGGAAACTATATCAGATACGGAGAGAAAGCAGAAGAGGTGATGCTTAGGGAAGACTGGAGTTGTCCTAAGTGCAGAGACCTTTGCAATTGCAGCGTTTGCATGTAAATTTGGAACTCTGATCATTGTTCTTCTCTTAATCTATTTTTTATTCGAAGTTATTTAGATTGAAGTTGATTGCATGAGCTCGGATGATCATGATCTAATTGAGTATAGCCATTTTCAGGAAGAAAAAAGGTCTTAAACCCACTGGTTTGCTAGTGCACGCAGCCAAAGCAACGGGGTTTTCTTCTGTCTCAGAGATGCTTCTAGTGAATGGTTCTGACTGCCTAGATCAATATAAGAAGACGATATGCAAAGTTGCTTCGCCAAAAAAGCAGGCTTCTGAAAACAAGGTCTGATATTTTGTTTCTTTAGCTGTTAATTTATCTTTTTTCATGTTGATATATAAATGCTATGGATGTATTTCTCAATGTTCATGGACTTCTCATTGGAAACATTCTAGGTTGAGTTATGCAGTATTTTGAAAAGGACTCTCTACCTCATCCACCTCTCCCCCTTTCTGTCTTTCCTCCTCTGTGCCTGCATGATGCCTTTTCCTGCCATGTTAGCTTGATGGTTTGTGAAACCATGGCGTTCCACTTTGTTCATTAGTGTTGCATTGAGAAAAAAACTTTTGCTATGATATATTGGGGAAGAAAAGAAGAGTATTGTTTCTTATAGAAAGGAATCTCTCATGTTTCTAAGAACTTGCTTTGTAACCTAGGCTGGTTCTTTGAAAGCTCTTCTTTTTGTACTTCAAAGAGGGATATTTGTTAGCCCTTTCCACCTAGATAAAAATCTTTTAAAATGTCTTAACACTACGTTTTTTCACCTTTTAGCCCGAAACAGAGGTTGGCCTTCCGTTGATTCTGTTATAGTGAAAATTGAACAATGAAACGAAAGTTTTCATGAAAGAACTAATGTGCTCCCTTTATACGAAGGTTGGTTAAAGTTTAGGAGCATTCAGACTTAAGATATCAGTGATTTGTGTGATGGGTTTATGACGATACAGGCTTATAGCTATGGCTTTATTTTAGTTATGAGGAAACACAAAATAGAAAGGGAAAACCATAGGAAGTTCAAAAAGAGATGAATGAGGACTGTTAAGTAACTCTCGATAATTGGTGTACTCTATAATTTGGAGAATTAATCTAATAGTATTATTCATAAGACTTAAGTTACATATATATATATATAGGCGGGATAGAAACCCTAAACTAGAGAATATGAAATTACAATAAAGGACACTATACATTAAAATACATATTATAACACTCCCTCTCAAGCTGGAGCAAATATGTCAATCATGCCTAGCTTGTTACATAGATAGTTTATTCTTGCTCTGTTCACAACTTTGGTAAGAATATCTCCCAACTGTTCTCCAGGCTTCACATATACTGTAGATATCACTCCTTGTATTTTTTCACGAATGAAATGACAATCCACTTCAATATGTTTAGTTCGTTCATGAAACACTGGGTTGGATGCAATGTGCAGTGCAACTTGATTATCACACCATAATGTAGCTGGCACGTTAACGCTGAAGCCCATCTCAGATAAAAGTTGGTGTATCCACATTATCTCACACACAGATTGTGCCATAGCTCTATATTCTGACTTCGCACTCGAACGTGAAACTACATTCTGTTTTTTACTTTTCCACGACACTAAGTTTCCTCCAACAAAAACACAATATCCAATCGTCGATCTCCTATCTTCTTGAGATCCAGTCCAATCAGCATCTGAAAAACATTCAACCCTTGTGTGACCATGATCTTTATATAAGATCCCACGTCCAGGTGCAACTTTCAGATAACATAAAATTTGTTCTACTGCAGCCCAATGATCTACTGTAGGAGAAGACATAAACTGACTCACTATACTCACAGCATAAGCAATGTTTGGTCGTGTCACTGTTAAGTAGTTCAACTTCCCAACTAGTCTTCTATATCTCTCAGGGTTTTTAAACAATCCACCTTCTTTAGCAAGTAGCAAATTTGGTATCATCGGAGTACTACATGGTTTGACTCTTAGTTTTCCTCTTAGACAACAAATTAAGTACATATTTTCGTTGTGATAGATAAATACCTTTCTTGCTTTTCATTATTTCAATACCCAAGAAATATTTCAATTGCCCCAAATCTTTAATATGAAACTAACCCTAAAGAAAAGTTCTAAGAGAAGATATACTTGATACATCATTGCCAGTGATAACGATATCATCAACATACACAACTAGCAAAGTAATACCATTATCAGATCGTCGATAAAATACAGAATGATCAGATGTACTTTTCTTCATACCAAAACATTCGAGGGCTTGACTAAACTTACCAAATCATGCACGAGGGCTCTGTTTCAATCCATACAAAGATTTTGGAAGTCGACACACTTTATCACTCTCCCCATGAGCAATAAACTCAGGTGGTTGCTCCATATAAACTTCCTCCTGAAGATCACCATGCAGAAAAACATTCTTAATATCGAGTTGATGCAAAGACTAATTGTGAGTAGCAACCCTGGAAAGAAACAATCGAATGGAAGTTAATTTGGCAACAGGAGAAAATGTATCAAAAGAATCAGTCTCATAGATTTGGGCATAACCCTTGGCAACAAGACGAGCTTTTAGATGAGCCACTGTGCCGTTAGGATTGACTTTTATAGCAAACACCCATTTACACCCAATTGCCTTCTTGCCTGCCGGACGAGAGACTAAATCCCAAGTACCATTGTCATCCAAAGCAGTCATCTCCTCGATCATTACACTACGTCACTCAGGATGGGATAAAGCTTCATGAACAGAGTTAAGAATAGAGGTTGAATCAAGAGATGTAAGAAAGGAATAAGTGGGCGGAGACAACTGGTTATACGAAACAAACGAAGAAATAAGATAAGTACAAGTGTGTTTACCTTTTCCAAGGGCAATAGGAAGATCATCACTCGGTCCTGTATCAGATGTCGAAGAAGTCAGAGGTGTAAGACATGTGCCTGAAGGTTGCTGAGGAGGCCGCCTGGAGAAGACTCGAGTAACAAGTGGGTGAGACGGAAGAGATACAGAAGACGACGGAGGAAGAGATGGTGTAGGGATGGTAACCTCGGTAATCTCATAAATCAAAAGATCATCATCCTCTCCTTGACAAGGACTTAACGGTGAAGGACTAAAGGGTATATCTTCAAAAAACGTAACATCAAGAGAGACAAGATATATGTTAAGAGTAGGAGAGTAACAACGATAACCTTTTTGAATATGCGAATAGCCTAAGAATATGCATTTCAAAGATTTTGGATCTAACTTAGTACGATGAGGATGAACATCCCAAGCAAAATAGACACAACCAAAGACCTTATGAGCAATAGGAAACAAAACACGATAGGGAATCTCACCGTTGAGAACAGAAGAAGGCATTCTATTAATTAGAAAGCAGGCAGTGGAAACAGCATTAGCCCAAAAGGGCTTTGGAACATGCATTTGAAAGGATAGGACTTGAGCTGTTTTAAGTAGGTGTCGGTTTTTTCTTTCAGCAACTCCATTTTGAGATGGAGTGTCTGGACACGAGGATTGATGAATGATGCCATGATCACGTAAGTAAGATCCAAGTACATGAGAGAATATTCACCAACATTATCAGTGCGCAGGATTTTGATAGAGACATCAAATTGAGTTCGGATTTCAAAATGAAAAGCACAAAAATGAGACAGTAATTGAAAACGATTTTTCATTAAATATAACCAAGTCACACGAGTATAATCGTCAACAAAAGTAACAAAATAACGAAAACCAGTTTGGGACACAACAGGACAAGGACCCCAAATATCAGAGTGAACTAACTTAAATGGAGCACTAGCTCGTTTATGGACTCTAGGACTAGAACTAAGACGATGAAATTTAGCAAACTGACACGAATCACAATTTAAAGAAGACAGAACGAAATTCGGGATAAAGTTTCTTCAACAAGAACAACGATGGATGACCTAAACGACAATGAACTTCAAACGGGGATGTAGCTCCAGAATAGGCCACAATTGTCGGGATTTGGTGGTAAAAAATGTAAAGGCCTCCTGACTTGTGTCCTCTACCAATAATCTTTTTGGTCATACGATCCTGAAACAAGCAATAACCTGGAAAGAACGAGATAAAACAGTTAAGATCACGAGTAAGTTGGCTAATAGAGATTAAATTAAAAGACAATTGAGGCAAATGTAACACAAAGGACAAAGAAAGGGATGAGGTGAGATGAATGGTGTCGGAGCCAAGGACAGAAGAGATTGATCCATCTGCCAAAGTGACAGATGGGGATGTGGTAGGGGACAAAGGGCTAGAAAATAGGGACAAAGGGCTAGAAAACAAGTTAGAATTACCTGTCATATAAGCAGTGACACCAGAGTCTATGACCCATTTGGTAGATGATGTAAGGAGCCATTTTGTATTACCTGTCTTAGCAATGGTGGCAATAGGAGTCGATGAAGAAGATGCCTGTAGGGATTCCTGGAATACTTGGAATTTAACAAAGTCGTCGGCATAGATAGTAACAGACTTCTCAGGCATATTAATGGTGGAAGCTATCTGAGCATGCTGAGATCTCTAAGTCTTATACATCAACTTTCGACAATCACGTTTCAGATGGCCTAGCTTATGACAGTAATGACAGACGATCTCCTGAGAATCTAATTTCCGACTATCATAGTTAGGCTTCTGAAAATTGTTGGTCATCCCTGAAGTAACTCGAGAGTGATCATTCTTGCTTATAAGGGCACAGCTCGATTGAGACACAGACGAACCAAATTGAGAACTCTCAATACGAAGAACACGACTGAAGGCGTCGTCTAATGGTGGAATGTCAGAATCAAAGAGAATTTGTGTTTTAGCCATGCCAAATTCAGGTGAAAGCCCATTCAGAAATATCATAACAGCCATTTTTTCCTGTTGAGCTTGTTAAACTTTGACATCTGGGCTAAAAGGTAATAATAAAGCAAGTTCGGCGGCTATCTTCTTAAATCTCATAAAATAGCTTGTAATAGATTCTGCTTTTTGTTTGGCTCGAAAAAATTGCATGCAAACGTCAAACATCCGATGGACGTGTTCTTTTCCAGAGTAAAGAAATTCCAAGAACCCTAAAAGTTCATTCATAGAATTATAATGATCCACCAAGTCAACGACTTCACTCTCAATGGAGTTCTTAATCTGAAGATAAAGGCAAGCGTCATCGCGAAGCCAATCCTTTTTCTTATCATCTGTCGGTGGATTCTCAGTCACATGTTCATCCATATCAGTACTAAGTAAGTAAAACCGAATCGTTCGTCACCAATCATAGTAATTAGATTCATTTAACTTATGTTCTGTGATCTTTGATGATAAGGGAAGTACATTAGACACCACCATATGCTTCCGTTCAGCAAATTACCACACAATTTGTAGATCTCGAAAGCAAAATAAATGCAAAAAGAAGATGAACCAAAGAGTCGAAATAACAAAACGGCCCCAAAAAAGACCAAAACAGTCACAAACCCTAAGCGCAAAAAGGGTATTTTCCAAATAACCTCACACCCGAGGAGATTTCGATGGAACCAAAGGCACAGACAGGTCAGAAAACATAAACCAAGACGAACCTAGCTGACGAAAGCCGAATCGAAGCGTCCACGCGCTCCCACGCCCCGACGCTTGACAACGGGCAGAAAGCTTCAGGTGGCGCGTGAGGCTCACACGCGGCTGTTTTCGGCGACCCACGAAGGCAGACGACGTCAGACGGTGGTGGCGCTTCTCCTGAGGTGGCGGCCACTCAAACTTGATGACCAAAACACCAAACCCTAACTTTATGAGAATGTTGTCGTCAAACGAAAGTTCAAAACCCTAGAGGGCTCTGATACCATGTACTCTATAATTTGGAGAATTAATCTAAAAGTATTATTCATAAGACTTAAGTTACATGTATATAGGCTTGATAGAAATCCTAAACTAGAGAATATGAAATTACAATAAAGGACACTATATATTAAAATACATATTATAACAATTGGATCTAACAACCTTGTTGAGGAACAAGATCTTTGGGTCTATTTTGAAAAGGAATGTTTCATTGATAAAATGAAAAGAGACTAATGTTCCAAAACCCCAAAACAATATGGAATCAACCCAAGTAAAAAGTTTTGGAACGGACTACCTTGACAATTAAGATCAAGAGTAAAGAAAGCTTGTTTCTAAACTCGTCATTTGAATCACTTCACAAGAGGTTTGATCAACACCACTTGAATGACTCTAGCATCCAAGTTTTAAAACACAAAAAATTGCAATATGAAAACTTAGTTCTCAACAAAGTTAAAAGAAAATCTCAATTTATTAACTTTTTGAATTCGGTTTACAATGGAGGAAATGAGGGCTTTATATAGCCTTTCACACCCTAAACCTAATTGGCACAAAGAAAAAAAAAAAAAAAAGACCAAGAGACAATTTTAAATGGCTTGTTTATGGATGAAAAAGGTAACCTATGGGAGTTATAATTCTCCACAACTCCACATGGAGTAAATGACAAACAAAAACTGAAATTTCAATTAAAACATTGTAATAAAAAGATGTGCTGTCTTTGTAACCATCCATGGAGTAGCTTGAACTTGAGTTCCATGAACAAGCATGAGTTCATTAAATGCAAGTACAAGTATAAAGTATTTAATACATCTTTGTCTTGAAGCTCAACTTTGCACATCATGTAGGGAAGGACTCCTGATCTTCTAGAACCTCTTTTATTGAGCTCACCATAGCTTGGATTTAAGTCATTAAAACTTGTTGTAGCTGCCTCTTGACCTTGTAATTGGACCTTGAGGCATGATAATTGATGTTCCTTGGTTCACATCATCCTCCCCCTCTTGAGAAGGATTTTTCCTCGAACCATAGTCATTACCTACATCAAAAGGACTCAAATCACCAACATTAAAGGTTTCACTAATACCATACTCACTTGGTAAATCAATTTTATAAGCATTGTCGTCGATGCACTCTAGAACTTGGAAAGGTCCATCTCTGCATGGCAAAAACTTAAATTTTGTTCTTTCAGTAATGCACCCAAACCCAATCTCCCAATTTGAAGACTAAAAGCTTGTGTTCCTTATTTATCTTTTTTGCTTCTCAATTTGCTCTTTATTTTGTGTAGCTTATGAACAAATTCAACTTTTGTATTCACATCAAAACTCACAAACTCGTTAGGAGGCATAGGTAATAAATCCATAGGCGTTAAAGGATTAAAGCCATAAACGGTCTCACAAAGAGTGCATTTAGTAGTGCTATGAACAATCTCTTATTATATGTAAATTCTATGAATGGTAAACAATCCTCCCAAGTCTTAAGATTCTTATCAATAATAGCCCTAAGCATTGTATTCATGGTTCTATTCAGCATTGTTAAAATCGTACAATACACGAGTTGTATCGTACAATTCAAATCGAAACGTAAGGAATTTGTAGACTGCGAAATATTAATATTAGGAGTTAGTATTGGACCGCCGTTGGTGTTAGAGAAGAAGACATAGTGGATGGTTCGCATGGATGAAAATCATGAAACAAAACAATTCTTGCCGATGATTAGAAAAAAAATGGAAAAAGAAAGCTTCAGAGGAAAATTTTGAAGAAGACGAAGCCAAAGAAAGAGAAATTGAAAAGTGGAAGATGAAAAGTTTCTTAGATATCTGCTATACACAATAGAATATTTAATGCAGCTAAATTAAAAAAAAAAATTCAAAATATCATTAAAACTACTTTAAAAAATCATTAAAGCCATCTCTTTTTTCTCTCATGTATACATATGTAAGTGTGACTTTTCATCTCCTTTTTTTTTCTCTCATGCATACACATATAAGTGTGACTTTCCGATTCTTTATTGGACATTATTTAATTTTGTTTATTACATTTTTATTTTTTTTAAGTAGTCTTTTTTTCTTTACAATATTTGTAAATGGTATGTTTAAGAGTTATTTAATATTTTTACTATTTTTTTCTCTATTTTAGAGTTTTCTATTTATATTTATATTTCAATGTTAATTATCAAATTGAAACTTACGATGCACAATACACTAAAATTTCATTTCAATATGTGTTCTATTTCACGAGTTAACAACCTTGGTTCTATTAACTACCTTGGTTTGGCCATTTGTTTGAGGATGACAAGTAGTTGAGTACACAAGCTTAGCTCCTAATTTACCCCTACAAAACACGCCAAAAGTGGCTTAAAAATTTAACTTCACTAAGTATGATTTTTGGAATGCCATGTAATTTCACAACCTCCCAAAAGAATAATCCAACAATATGTTTTGCATGGATGGATCGGTTGGGTTTTGCTCATCTTTTAGTCTCTTCTTGGTGTTCTTCATCCAAGTCTTATACTAATTATTCTATTTAAGACATTTTCTTGTATTCGAACACTTTTATTTTATCTGTTAAGTTTTGTATTGTCTTTATTATCTTATTATTCTTCGTTGTTTTTTGGTATCATATATTTTTTAGCATTAGTTTCTTTTCATTTTATCAATGAAAAGTCTTGTTTCCTTTTAAGAAAAAAAGGGATATGTTTTGCATCATCAGTTTAGCATTCAAACTCAAAGCATTGAGCAAAGTATACCTTCGTGATAAAGCATTTGCAACAATGTTCTCCTTACCTTGTTTGTATTTAATTACATAAGGAAATGTTTTGATAAACTTCATCCACTTGGCATGTCGCCGTTTGAGTTTATTTTATCCTCTCACGTGCTTTAAACTCTCATGGTTTGTATTAATAATGAACTCCTTAGGCCAAAAGATGATGTTGCCATGCTTGTATGCAAATTTAAAGAAATGTAGCTTTTGCATGGAAAAAGGTAATTTTCTTGGATACTCCTAAGAATTGGATCTAACAACCTTGTTGAGGAACAAAACCTTTAGACCTAATACTCAAAAACCCTTAAACAATATGGAGTCAAGCCTAAGGAAAAGTCTTGGAACGAATTACCTTAACGATCAAGATCAAAAGTAAAGAAAACTCGTTTCTAAACTCATGATTCGAATCACTGCACAAGAGGTTTGATAAACACCACTTGAATTGCTCTTGCATGCAAATTCTAAAACACAAATAATTGCAATATGAAAACTTAGCTCTCAATAAAGTTGAAAGAAAATCTCAATTCATTAACTTTTTTAATTGTCTACAATGGAGGAAAAGAGAGTTGTATGTGGCCTTTGATACCCTAAACCTAATTGGCCAAAAAAATAAAATCAAATCAAGAGAATTTTAAATGGCTTGTTTACGGAGGAAAAAGGTAACCTACAGGAGTTACAGTTCTCCACAACTCCCTATTAAAATCAAGGTTTCAATGATAAATAAAAATGGAAATTTCAATTAAAACATTGTAATAAAAAGATGTGTTGTCTTTGTAACCATCTATGGAGTAGCTTGAACTCAAGTTCCATAAAGTTAAGTATGAGTTCATTAAATGCAAGTTAGAATGCATTTAATGCATCTTTGTTTGAAGCTCAACGTCGCACATCATGTAGGGAAGGACTCCAACATCTTTTAGAACCTCCTTTGTCGAGTTCACCATATCTTGGATATAAGTGATTAAAGCTTGTTGTAGCTTCTTGGTTCTTGACCTTGTAACTGGGCCTTGAGGCATGACAATTGGTGTTCCTTGGTTCACTTCAAGGACTTTTGATCATAAGCACGAAAAAAGGAAAAGAAGATCAACCTCCCTAAACTCTCTTTGTCATGAGGAGGAAAAGTCAAAGAAAAGAAGATTTTTTTGCATACAGAGCTTTGTTTGTCTGTTAAAATAAAACCCATTGCCGTTTATCAACACTTTTGGTAGAATGCAAAAGAAAGCCCTCATCTCTCCATATTATATTATTATTATCCAATTTGCAAGACTGATTCTGAATTACAAGGCCATATATTGGTCACTTAATCTTATGTTGAATTGAAGGGTTTTTTTCTTTTCTTTTCTTTTTTTTGTTTCCAAGAAACACTATTATACCCGAATTATTAACGTATAAACTGGAAAGTATAAAGGAAACTATTATGAATCCACTTCATAGAAACACCTGCAAAACACTAGAACAAGACAGAGCAAGAACAAACATTGTTCTATTGATATATCTGATATTGGTCCTTGATCAGCCATGAGCACACTTAAACAACAACGATAACAAAGAGACTAACCATTTGCGAAATTGAGAGAACACGTAGCCAAAATAATTTAGAAAACTAAACATCCTTCTACCTAGTAAATCAATTTAAACCATCTGTTAGGATTTCATTTTAAAACTATTAATATATAATTTTCACACATGTAAGACTACTTTAAATGTAGAGATATTATAGAGAAATACTGAACTCAAATAGTTAGTAGTGTTTTTCATTAATAAAAGTTTGTTTTCCCATCTTCTTATCTTCCTCTCTTTTTCTCTACGTAGGAAGAATTTTGTGATAATTTTTCTTGCTACTTTGGTAGGATTTTCGGAGAACAATAATTTTATTTAGGTGATTGTAGCTGATTTTATATGAAATCAGAGTAAATGTAGTTATAACTTATAAATTGCTAACATAGAGTCTAAATTAATTAACTTATGAAGGTCTAGGGTTTAAATTGATGCAAATATTAGTTTGAAGCTTTAGTTGATATGACACTCAAAATTTATGAATATAAATTGATTTTCCCCCTTAAAATGAGAAGAATGTAGGAAGATGAATAAGAGAACAAATTTTAGAATAGAGATGAAAAAGAATGCAGTGAAATGTAAACATATATATGACCTAAAGTCTTATGAAAATCGATTTGGGTTGGAACTAAGGACCCATGAAATGAGAGACTCCTAATTCACAAACATAAAATCCCCCTTAATTCAAATGGTTCAACGGAAGAAGTTAGAGTAGATCTACCTTGTGGCCAAATATCGGCAGATTTATAATTGTTATTCAAGATTTGAAACACTCCACAAGATGGATTGATCAATCAAGTTCGCTTGTATGTTTCTAGCATGCAATCTAAAAACACTAAATAGCTGCAAAGAACAAGCTCTTTGCTTAAAGCTTTCCAAAGATCAATCAACTAAAATCTCAAATCCAATTTTAAAGTACAGTTAGAAGTCTCTATAAAGCGTAAACAATTTCCAATTTTAACGCTAGGATAAATGAAGTTTGCAACCTTAAAAAATCTTGAGACTACTAATACATTAACCTACCGTGT
The DNA here is from genome assembly GCA_002890555.2 of Lagenaria siceraria. NCBI lineage: Eukaryota > Viridiplantae > Streptophyta > Magnoliopsida > Cucurbitales > Cucurbitaceae > Lagenaria > Lagenaria siceraria. Next base: position 12,880,792 of record CM016493.1, read on the forward strand.
AAAGGTTAACGTGAAACTACCAGTACTTTAAAGTAGCTTGAATTATAGTTTCACTAAATGTTGCTCAACTTGCACTAAATGAAGTTTGAGACGTTTTTCATTTCAATTTGATTAAGGCCACTTGACTTCTTCTAATGTAACTTGAGTTCACTGTAAGTGAATCCCATGTTCATTTAATGAAACTCTATCTTGAAGCTCTACTTGACATAAAGTGTATAATATGCACTCAACACAACTCTATCTCTTGAGCTCATTGGCTTGTGTTTATGCTTCTTAGATTCGTATCACTTAGGCATGGGATTTATTTTTCCCAATGGTCTTTATGTTGTTTTATGTGGTCTGTTTCAATAAATGTTTCTCATGTTTCCTACCAAAGAAATATGTATGTGCGACAGGGTTTTTGATTTGAGGTTTGGTTCCCATGCCTGTGCTTTCATTTACAAAGACCACATCCTTTTCAACAGGAGTCTGTCATGATTACACCAAGGAAACAAGGGAAGGAAAATTCTTTAAATGGAAATAATGAATCGAACTTGAATTTGCAGAATCAAACTCCAACTTCTGATAAAAAGAAGTTGAAGGAAATGAAGCGGGAAGAATTGAAAGAAATATGCAATGGAAATAAGGTTGATGTTAAAGTCTCAAAGAAGAGCAGTCCAACAAAATCCAGCTTAGAAATTTCAAAGGAACAAACTGAAGCAAATGGGAGGAATGACTCTCTTCCCTCAAAGAAAAAGGGATCCAAAAAGGGGACCTCTAAGGATGCTGCCTCCGATGTTAGCAAACCCAAGGATGCGAGAGAAAAAAACAGTTTGTGTCATGAGGATGCCAAAGCACCAGATGCTGTGGAAGAGGAAGACAAGAGGTCCTCAAAGGATGTTTCTTACCATCGAATTAAAGCTGAAGACACAAAAGAAGTAAAAAATTTGGATATTCACAAATATGCCAAGACATCAAAAGATGCGAAAAATAATAAAAAAAATGTGCATGACAAGCCACTGGCAAAGTCCCAGGAAAATAAAGAATGCTCTGTGACTATTCAGAACCAGGAATTTCGTGCCTGTGTTTCTTTCCCTCCAGGTTCAAGGTTAACAACTGTAGCAGATATTGAACTGACCACAGATGATGTTGGTCATGCACTACAGTTTCTAGAATTCTGTGCAGGTTTTGGAAAGGTATGTGTGTCATTTTGGTTTCAATTGATTATTAAACTAAAATTTACTGAATCCTCCAACTGAAGTCTTTGTTCACTTTGAATTAAAATTTTACTGACAATCATGCAGCATCGAGTTAGAATAGTTTTTTGAGTTAAAATAATAAAATAAAGGTATGTGTGTTATTATCTTTTACTAGAAGTTCAAATGTTAATCAAATACCATTGTGCTCTTTGGTATTGGTGTTATTATATTCGTTTGTATGCTGACTCAGTTATTAAATAAAACTTAAATTTGGTTACTGTATGTTAGCATGAATTGGAAACTAAGTTAGCTATAAAATGGGAAAAGTATTAGTTTATTATGAGATCTTAATGTGTTGAAGTACGATTTATTGTTTGTCTTGTTTTCTCCAACATATATATATTTTTTTTAATAAATAAGGAACTCTGGTTGAAGAATCTTACTAGATAATTTCCCTGCGTTGAGCCAGAGAGGAATTCTATTCCTTGTTGAGATTGATGAATGTATGTTATTCAAAATCTTGAAAACATTCAAATATCTAGGTTTGAATGGAATAGAATATTTTGTATTCCAATAATATAAGTAAGATACATAGCCTTCTTATATTGGAGAAAGGCTCAACACATACAAGGAAAGAATTACAATGAGAATAAAATGAAATCTTTGGTGATTTTACATCTAATTATCTTATTTACAACCAACAAAATAAGATGTTAAGAAATGATCTCTGCTCAATAGTGCATGTCTAATTATCTTATTTACAACCAACAAAATATGATGTTAAGAAATGATCTCTGCTCAATAGTGCATGCAAGCTAGAAAAGAATACAGACTAACGAGAACAAGAACAAAAAATGTAAGGTTTGAAATGAATGCCTGCATTCCATTGAAAATAACATATCAGAAAATTTTCAGATTATTGGCACTTGATTAAAGGTCAATCTTAAATCAAGAATTTTGGCTCTCTTCTGTGAACACAGCACCTTCTGACCTGATTATAACTCTATTTTTTAAGCCCCAAAACATCAGTTACATTTAGGTCATTTATAGATCATCCATGAGTATAAAATATGAGCAATAAAATGTTTAAAATATGAGCAATAAAATGTTCTTGTCTATTACTTGTTTAATTGGGCGTACGAGTTCATAGTTTTGTGCTATGAGCTAGAATACTGTACCATACCTGTTGATTTTCTTTTCCTTTGGCATCTTTTTTATTCTTGGATAGGCTCTAAATTTAAAGAAAGGGCATGCCGAGTCTGTACTCAAAGACCTAATGCGGGAGAGAAGAAGGTGTCGAGTGTATGATTCACTCACTGTTCGGTTTCATATTCAACTCCTGTCTCTGATATTGAAGGATATGGATGAAGAGTATGACTATAAGCCGAGGCTTTTATTTTTATTATGTGATTGGACATATACTCTTTAGTCTTTAATCTTTACTGTCCTCTGTTCTTAGGTCTGCAATCTCGAGTCCCACAAATGACAGAAACTCATGGTTGCTGGCTCTGAAGAAATGCATTTCTGTATCCCCATTTAAGTTGAATGATCTGAAACCAGATTACTTTGATGGAGGTGACAGTTGTTATGATGACTTAGACTTCTCAAAAAAGCTCAGACTATTGACTTACCTATGCGATGAGGCTCTCAATACAACGTAAGTAAAGCCATTCAGCATGCTATTTGAACAGGTTGAGATGTTTTACTACCGCACATTATTCCCTAGGTAATTTATTTGGCTGATTGCCAAATTTTTGTTCTGTTTTCCTCCCAGAAAATTGAGAAACTGGATTGAAGAACAAAATACTAACTTTTTGGAGGAACAAAAGGAAGTTAAAGAAAAACTTGCTGCCCTGAAGGATAAGGTGGCGTAGATTGTGAAGTCTGTAAAGCTTATATGTTATGTAGCTTCAATTTTAAACTGCTTTGTCTTTATTTCATAACAGGAAAAACAAGCTAAGAACAAAATGCGAGATGAATTGGCTAAAGCTCTTATTGCAAAGAATGGTGTTCCCCTTTCAATTGCAGAGCACGATGCTATTGTTTCAGAAATAAAAAGTGACGTAGCTGAAGCTCAGGCTGAGAGGCTTGTTGCATTGGAATTGGCATCTAAGAGTATGCTCTGGAATTATTTTTCACTTGCTGTCGTAATTATTTGTCTTTTAAATTGATCTACAAACAGTCTATCGTTTCACCTAAATGAGAAATAAGGACAATCATGCGTCAACATCACTGTGAACTAATTATGATTTGGAGTTGACTTAGAACGGGTTGCTTGGTTTTAAAGTGGGTTTTGTGGTAGCTTGGTGAGTCCCTCAGATCATATATTAAGTGTATTCAAATTCTTGTATGAGCAAGTAAACTGTAACTAAATTCAAGTTGTGTAATTGATACCAGAATTGAAACTGAAGAAGTGAATTCTTCCGGTAGACAGTAAATGAAATAGTTGAGACAAGATCTGATTTTAATTTTGGGAAATAGAAATTTAAACATTTTTTTAGACGACATAATAGTTGAAAAAGTACGGTTGATAGTGGAATAATACAAAATTGAAGCTTAGTACACGGTCTAATGTTCTTGGACGTCCTAATAGTTGTAACCTTTAGGCAGAGCTTAAATTTGACGTCACATGTTTCAGTTATGTGGCTGAGGTTAAACCATGTTGATGTTGTGGTTTTTAATCTTCGTTCCTTTTTACCCCCATAAACTTTCTGTACTACCATTTTTTCTTTTTGAGAGTCCATGAATCTTTTTTGTTTCTGAAGAAAGTATAGAGATGATTATTAAATGAATTTTGGTCTTCATCTTTTAACCTAGGGGATATCAATAGATTATTATTTTTGTAGGGAGACAAAGTTCAGATGCTACTAGGACAGTTCCCATAATGTTAGACGTTAATGGTCGTGTATTTTGGAAATTAAGAGGCTTTGCTGGTGAAGGGAATATTCTGCTGCAAGGTTAGTTTTGAATATATTGTGATTTCAGCAGAATGCCTGAAAATTTTCGAGATATATATATATTTGGTTTAAAGATATATTATTTTAAATTTTAGATATGGAAAGCTGGGAATCAGTCAATCCAAGTGAAAAGTGGTTTATGTATAAAGGCGAGCAGAAACAAGAGATAGAAAAATACATTACTTCTTTAAGGTGAGTATCGCCTTCCAATTTATATTTGTTATGAAACTTTCACAGTTTATGACCTGTTTGGTAACGTTCCTATTAGTGTTTGGTAATTATCGTTCTTATTTTTTATTCTTCAAAAACATTTTCCAAAATTGTGTGGAATTTTTTTTCTATTCCCAGCTTTTTCTAAAATATAAATAAAATTAAAATGCATAATAAATAGGAAAATTACTATAAACTGAATAAATATCAAACTATTTACAAATATAGAAATTTTTTACAGTCTAACAGCAATAGACCTCCTAACCAACTCGTAGGATATTAAATTTTAGGTAGGTGGCCATCATGAATTGAACTCATGACCTCTTAGCCCTTTATCAAAGTCATGTCCCCTATTTACCATTAGGCCAACCCATGATGGTTAAGAAAGTCAAACAGTTCTAATTCCATTCTTTACATTCATATCAAAACCAATCAGAACATGATATCAAAGATTTCTCACATGTGTGCCAGTGATTTTTTTGAATTAGGCTGTTGGCTTTGATGATCTTTTCAAGTTCTGAAATTCGATCAAAATCTCTTATATAATTTTGCCTATTATATTGTTTCGTTTTTACCTATATGGAATGGTTGACCTTGATGGTAATGGTAACAATACTAAATTATAATTGTTCATGAAGAGCGTAATGTTTGATATATTATTTTAAGGATGTGGTTTGATGCTTTATTCTATCAATATTCATATTGGATTTGAAATACTATGAGTTGAACCTTCACCATGTTTTGTGCCCTACCCTCCTTTCAGCTCAATATTGATGCTAAAATAAATAGCATATTAAGTTTCTAGAAGTTTCTGGGAGATTCAGCACAAATATCTCAAATATACTGTTAACAATTCTTTCTAGTAATATCTTGGAGACCGTAAATATCTTAGAAGGGTTTAATAATATATCCTAATCTTTAAAAGTTCTTGATTTGTTTTTCCCTATCTTTAGTATTAATTTCGTCTACACTTCATGGCTATTGAGATTATGCTATTTTTTGGAATAATGATGTTAGTTTCCCTTGCCATTTTCTGTGCCTATAGAGCTACCTAGTATAGTAATATTAGTATTTGTTTTCGTGATCTTTTAGGTTTTGCTGCTCAAGATGTTTTGTTTTGTTTTGAATTATGCTCTTGAATCAATTCAGGTTGAAAAGGCCTAAGTTAGTGGAAATAGCTCAAACTCTTCCAGGTGGAGATAGTGAGACAGCTTCAGTATGTTGACATTTGCCATATCTGAGCCAAAAGTGTAGTAGTCATGTCATCAAGCTTTGGTTTTGTGGAGCAAATTGCCAAAACAAATGATTTAAAAGGAGATCTACTTTTCAATTTTCCTCTCTTCTAAATGGGATATCCACATCCCTATATTTTGTAACACCTCAAGAGAAGCTTAATTCACTCACGGCTATTTTAGCAGAAGGAAAAAAAAAAAAAAGAAAAGGAAAAAGAAAGATAACCTCAGCTGGATTTTAGAGGTGTTTTTGTACACTTGAAAATGCTTCATAGCAATTTACTTGTTCCCTTTCCAAACCATGATTTGGTATTGGTTTTGGAGATATTTGAAGAGGGAATCCATTGTAGGAAATAACTGATATCCAATGTATTGTTGTTTCTTGTGAACTCTGATCTGTAATTTTACAAATGTTTTTGGAATTTGTTAGATGAGCCTCTTCTTCATTTTCCTCAAATGAGTCATTTTGGATGAAAAAAAAAAAAAAGAGCCAGGAAGCAGCAGGTTGGTGTACTAGTGTGTTAGGGACAAGGAATAGGATGTAGTTTTCTTGCCTTTAAAATCATTTTTGCATGTTTAAAATCACTTTTGTCAAGTTCAAAATTACTCTAAAATACGTTTTTAATTATTCAAAAATGAATATTTAAGTTTGTACTTTCAAATGCAATTTTTATATCATTAAAAATTGGTTTTGAATTATTAAAAACATGTTTAAGAGCAATTTTAAACATGAAAGTATTTTTGACCATTTTAGAATCACTTTTAAAAATGCTTGTAGTTTTTTGAAAATTCAATAAGTTGTCAAATGTCAAACAGTAGTCAGAGTCGACTCTTTTTTTTTTTTTTTCATCCAAAATGACTCTGACTACTGTTTAAACAAATGAAAATTACATTAAATCTCTTATATGAAAGTATCAAATTATTTAAACAATTATAAAAATAAGTTTTCAAAAGGAATTGAATCTCTAATGATTTCTTATTATTATTATTACTCTAGTTCGGTCTCTAGTTTGGTTCTTTATATATTGGAGAACCAAGCATAATAGCTCATAACAAAGACCAAAACAGAAAATAGCTAATAAAGCGTAGTATTGAAATTATAGCTACCACGTTTTAAAGGAAGGAGATTGACAATTATTTTTTCCTATTATACCCTTGTTTTATGTGTTTAATCCACATGTTTGTTATATAATGTGGTGCAACCAAATAGGAGATTTGGGGAAATGAAATCAAAGATACTCTCTCTTTCTCTTGTAGGATTACAAACGAAGTAGTGAATTGAGAGTGAATATGAAAGCATAGCGTGTGGGATCCTCTAAAATGTATAATTAGCTATATTTCCAAAATAATCATAATAATAATGCAATTAGGCATATTTCTAAAAATTGCATTTTAGTTAGGGTTGTTTTCAAATATAAAAAATGAGTCAAACTGTTTACAAATATATAAAATTTTCATTGTCCATCAGCGATAGACCCTAATAGACTTTCTATCGCGGATAGATAGTGAAACTTTTCTATATTTGTAAATAGTTTGTTTTTTTTTCTATTTATAATAATTTTCCTTTTAGCTATCTATCACAATTTTCCAACTCTTTGAGTCGACCTTGGATCTACCGAGGTTTAAAATGTTGATGTTGACGTAAATATCGAAGTCCTAATTTTACAAAGAATTCGATGGAAATATCGATGAAATGTAAATTTCGATGGATATCTCTGGAAAAGTTATAAAATAAAAAATTTTAAAAAATAAATTTAAATTAGTAAATAAACATTTTTATAATTTTTAAATAAATTAACATGTCTATTATTTATATTAAATTTACATTAGTAATATTTTTTTTTATTATTTTTTATGTTTCGTGGATTTTTCTACGATATAATGAAAATTTCGATTCACTCCTCATGTCCAAATTGAACTCATGAAAATATGAAAATTGACATGTCGACGAAAATTTAATATTATCTACATTTCTTTAGGCCTATGATGAAACGCCCCAGACAACCCTAACCTCCCTTACAATAGAGAGGTCACATTATTTTATATATTATTATTATTATTTAAGATGGGTGGGGGAGGGGGGTTAGTTTCCTATAATCAAGGTTATTAATGGAAATATAGAGATACCAATTTTATGGAAATATCAATATTGATAGAAAATTGATGGAAATTGTTATAATTAGTTAATGAAACTTTGATAGTGACTTAATTAGACTATAATTGACCATTTTTAATCATTATTTCTATAAAGTAAGACAACATTTGGATGTATATTGTAAATGTCTGATGCGAGAGAGAAATTTTAAAAAGAAATGAAAAACAATTACAAAATAGATAAAATTTAGGAATATTTTGAGGTAAAATTATGTGAAAATGAAAGTTTTGGATGGTAAAAGGAAAAAACAACTCACATCAATTCAATTTTGAAGTGAAATGATGTTGAATGAAAAAAGTTTGAATGAAGTTAAAAATAAATATAGATTTCGTTTTGTGTCCAAATTCAATTGAGTTTTGAATTGAAAATAAAGCTGAAATTTGAGAAGAGTTGGAAATTAAAAAAAGTAGCACATTGAAAAAACTTCATTCTTTGTTAGGACATTGACATATGAAACTACACAATTGTGTGTATTTAGGACTACAAAACTGGAAAAATAATCAAAATTTCGACATTTGAAAATTTGAAAATTTGAAATTTGTCAACAAAATAATTTCGACGAAATAGAAGAAAATAAAATAAAAAAATTTCTCACAAAATTTTAGGCCATCGAAATCTCACAAAATCCATAAATAAAATACCCCTAATGAAGTTGTTGGAAATTTTCCACCATGCCTATAATTTAAATTTTGAGGATAAGTTTTATGAAAAAAGATTCAAAGTGCAAAAGACTTTTCTAAATATAGAGAAGATAAACACATAGCATTGTCTTGTGTGCACCACAAATCCAATCGTCCATCTACAAAATAACAATGGCTATTGGATTGGTTGTTTGTTTTTGTAGAGAAATTCACTCCCAACCAATACAATGCCTTTCAATCTGCTTCTTTTTGTTCCTATAAATTCCTCCTTTCATCCCTGTAATCATGAACAATAATAATAACCCTGGGCCATCTTCTTCTCTCTTCTTTCACATTTCTCTGCTTCATCCTTCAACATCTCAACAATGATATGATATACAGGAGTTCGAAGAGAAATTTCTATTCTATAGCTTTTTTATTATACAATAAATAAGAACTGATATGATATACAGGTATGTACCATCATTTGAAGATAGAAGATATCTGCACCTTTTTGTTTTTTCTTTTCTTGGCAGATTCATCAAATAGAACCCTCCCTCATCCACAAAGCAGCATTCTTGTTTATAGAAGAAAAAAAATTTTGAGGGCACAACTATATTAGAATTTACAAGAGAAAATTAACTACAAATTTAGAACTCAACCAACCAACCTATGGCAGCAGTGCTTTTGCAGTCATAAGAAGAAAACACAAATTACAATCAATCTGGCTCTCTCTAATCTTCTACAAATTAACTATGTCAATAAATGCCTGTACCCTGCTTGCTAACATGATGGCGGTTGAAGCTGCTTAAGCCGTCGTACGACTTGCTTCATCGTCGGCCTAGTCGACAGAGAGTCAACTGTACAAACAACTGCCAAGTGTAATACTTCAACCAAATCATCATGGGGGCCTACCTCCCATAACCCTGCTGTGAAGAATTCCTTGGCACGCCCCTGCCGAAGCAGCATACATGCCCAAGCTACTATGTTAAAACCATTACCGTACGAGGAAAACGAGGGATCTAGTGCTTTCTTGTCTGAGAGTAGCTCGAGAAGCACCACACCGTAACTGTACACGTCTGCTTTATCAGAGACACGGCAAGTCATGGCATATTCAGGAGCGACGTAGCCAAAAGTTCCAGCCACACCGGTGGTAGCATGGGTTTCAGATGTCCCAAGAAGCCTGGCCAATCCAAAATCAGAGAGATAAGCATTGAAATCATCGTCTAATAGTATATTGCTCGGTTTCACATCACGGTGGAGGACTCGTGGTACACACTGATCATGAAGATATGCAAGCGCACGGGCTATGTCCAGTGCAATCTTGTGAAGAATTCTCCAATCAACTGCTCTTGTAGACCTCTCCTGGATGAACTTTTCCAAATTACCTCCTGGCAAATAATTATATATCAGGAACATCTCTGTTTCACTGGCATGGTAACCAATTAAGGTGACAAGGTTTGGATGGCGCAGCCTTCCAAGAGTTTTAATTTCTGCATCAAACTGTTGGACGCCTTGAAATCGACCTACAGCAAGTCGTTTAATTGCAACCAGCACTCCTGATGAGATCTCTGCCTTGTAAGTTGCCCCAAACCCTCCACTGCCAATGCAGTTGCTTGCATTGAAATTACTTGTAGCACGCACCACATTCTCAAATGTCAAGGAAACCCCAATATCAGTAAACACCGTCACTTCCTTTCTCATTGAGCCAAGAACTTTAGATCTCGAGTTCCACTTTCGTGTATATAGAAATAGGATAATCAAAGCAATAAGAACAGAAACAATGGCAGAGGCAGACGTAATGGATGCTATCTCAATGGAATTGAAGCTGCCACCTCCACTTGTTTGGGGTGCAACACCAGAAGGTGAAGCTGCAAAACTACTTGGGTCACCATATGAACCTTGCATTTCAGATGAGGGGATGGCCAGAGAATACATATGGCACGGGCGTAAGTAAGGATTTCCAATTGCACCACTACATTTAATCATGTTGTTATTTGATGGCAGGGAACCAGACAAGTTATTGAATGACACATTAAATGCAGAGAGTGTGGTAACATTTCCTAAACCAGAGGGAACCTGTCCAGAGAGTGAATTATTGTTGAGTAGCAGAACTTTTAGGCCTCTCAAGTTAACAAGATCTATTGGAATTCCACCCGAAAGATCGTTATATGAAAGATCCAGCAACTCCAAAGACTGCAACTTTCCCAAGGTAGAAGGTATAGAACCATTCAAGTTATTGCCAGCCAAACAAAGGTACTTCAAATCAGCCATCTGTCCGAGAGAAGTAGGTATTTGATACTGAAACTTGTTCCAACTTAGGTTCAGGTGATTCAGAGATAATAGCTCTCCAAAGCTAGCAGGTACCTGCCCAGTCATCTGATTACCAGATGCATCCAAGAATTTGAGAGAACCACACTTCTTACCAATTGTCACAGAAAATGGACCAGATATTTTATTGCTGCTAATATTAAAGATCAATCCCCCCAAATCGTCACATTTCTCAAACAAACTATCTGGAAATGGTCCAGTCAGATTATTCCCACCTACAAGATAAGCATAAATAGTTTTCCTTCCCAGTCTTTCACGTGGAAACGGCAACGACAGAAGATTGCCTGTAAAGTTATTGTCCCCAAAGTTATGTATTATCAGATCACCATTTCCAACAAATTCAAAAGGGGTTGAATCTCGAATACTAGTGGCAAAAAATGAAAGATACCGGGACGAGGCATCGCCAAAATTCAAATATCCATTCAAATGGGACTTCGGTGGTGAGCAATCATTGCCACAGAACGTAGGAATCTCACCAGTAAAGTGGTTACCGCTAAGATCAAACAGAGACATGTAAGGAACTGGTAGGTTTTTATCAAGTTCTCCAGAAAGCCGGTTTGAGCTTAAATCAAGGACTTGAAGCTTTTTGCAGACGCTAAATCCACTGGGAAGCTCCCCATAAATGTAATTACCAGCTAAGTTGATCATCTCCAAGCTTTCACACTTACCCCATTGGGAAGGGAACCTGCCATCGAGGGTTGCACTAGGGGCCCACAATATCCTCAGCTTTGGAAGGGCTGTTATTGTCTCAGGTATACCACCCGCAAAATAGTTAAAATTATCATCACTAAGTTCCTCAGTTGGAGAGTCGCCGTCTGTGTAGTTGATCTTGGGAATTGGATCGAAGAGATTCGAGAGCACAAGGACAGACAACTGCAAGCAATTTCCTAGCTCGGAGGGTATTGGACCACTGAGGCTATTCCTAGAAAGATCAAGCACTTCCAGATTCTGCAACATACCAATTCCAGCTGGAATGGCCTCCTCCAGCATATTAGAGTACAGCAACAATGTCTGCAACTGAGTGCAATTTCCCAGATTGCTTGGAATTCCACTGACCAAAAAATTACCAGACAGATCGAGATGCTCAAGCTTTCCACAGTTATTCCCAAGCTCACTCGGAATAGATCCAGTAAAAAAATTGAAAGACAAGTAGACCCCTCTCAACTGACCAACAAACTGTGGAATTGTCCCATTCAACTGATTCCCAGCTAAATTCAAGATCTCCAAACTCTTACAAGCCGAAAGCGAGCTAGGAATCTCACCAGTAAGCCTATTGAATGCAAGATTGAGAACACGCAACTTGCTCAGCCTGGCAAAATCATTAGGAAGTAGCCCAGTGACAGAGTTCCCTTCCAGATCAAGAACCTCAAGGTTCTCCAATCCAAAGATTTCACGAGGAAGCTGACCCTCAAAAGCATGAAACGGAAGAGACAAAGTCCTGAGCTGAGTGAGGTTCCCAATCACCGGCGGAAGCTTCCCAATGAGTAAGCCTCTATTACCCACACAACCCCTCCTGACCCCAAGTCCATAAAGAGGGAATTTAGAAGAATCAGAGCAGGAAAAGGCATTGGAATTACCTGAACCACCATTCCCAGAAATGTTGAGGGAGATAACCCGAGAATTGAAGTCGCAGGAAACGCCAAACCATAAGCAGTAATCAGAAGCAGTGGGAGTCCAGGAGGAAAGCAAAGCAGATGGGTCGGAAAGAGCATTTTTGAACTGAAGAAGGACGGATTTGTCGGAATCGGCGAAAATAAGATGAGAGTTAAAGAAGAAGAGGATAGAGAAAAGGAAAAAGAGCTTGGAAAGAAGAATTGGAGAGGTAGGTCTGCAGAAGGTGAACCATTTGATGACTGAAGAAGAAGACGAAGAAGAACCCATGCCGGAAGCCCCCCTTTGAAAGGGCTCTGTTAGCAAAAACACAAAATAATAATAATAAGAAAACAAGTTGTGGAAAGGAAGAGAAAATCCCGTGGGAAGAAAGGGGAAGAGGAAGAGCGAGGGTTTTGAGAACCCTAACCCTAACCCTAATTTTGGTTGAAGAAAAGGGGAAAGGGAAGGCAAAGGAGGACGATGAGAGACTTAGAAAGACAGAGAGAGAGAGAAGATTCAAACTGTGTTCTTTACAGAATACGCGTTTTTCATTTTCTTTTTCTTCCTTCTCTCTCTTTTTTCTTTTTTCTTTTTTCTTTTTTCTTTTTTTTCCCTCTAATTTGAGGCATAAACTTTCTTCTTCTTCGTCTTTAATATGTGATTTTTAAAAAAAAAAAAATTTTGGGGGAGAAAAAGAGAATTTAGGCTTGTTTGTGGTGCAGTGGGGGTGGGTAGTGGGGTCCACTGGGATTATATGAAAAATTGAGGTGTTTTATTCTTTACTACGACAGAACTTATTTGGATTAACTAGGGGAGAAAATATTTTTTTATTCAAATGATTTTGTTAAAATTTAGTTAAAATATTATTTAAAAAATATTTTAAATAGTTGTTAAATATTTTAATTTTTCTAAAATTAACTTATTTTCAAGATTAAAAATTTTAAAAAATTAATCCAAACGCATATTTTACAACTACAAGTGAGCATCCTCCAATATAATGTACACCTACACACAAGTGAGCTCATAAAATAATAGCTAAAATTATATGAAATTTAAAAAATAATCTTCATATTTGGAATTGAATTTAATTTTTTATTTGAGACTACTAAAATAGAATTCAACATCTTACTCCTAGTAAGGTTTAGTTGAATTAAGTTTAAGTTTGACTGTTTATTATTATTTTTTAAGAAATGGTTAATCATTTAATTTTATCTTTAAGTTTAATGAATTTAAAAATTAATATTTCAACTCTTACTAAAAATAAATATTTGATCAACTTAATTAATTAAGATATTTTAATTTTGACTTCAGTCAAATGATTACCTCCACATATTTAGTGAACTAAAGAATAAAACTTAAGGATAAAACTTATAGATGATTTAAGTTACCTTATTAGAAATGTCATAGAATATATTTTGAAGATGTATGTGTATATTTACCTCTAAATTCCCATCTTTCTAGAGTTTTCGCTACAAAAGTAAAAACAAAACAAAAGTAACTGCATAATGTATATGTTACCTTACCCAAATATTTTATTTTCTTAAATATATTATTAAGATATTTTAAGAGTTTCTACTGAAAAAATATTCTTTTTAGTACAACAAATGTGAGGCATGAAGATATAAATTTCTAATATGAAAGGAAAGAATGCATACAAATTATACTAATGTTGATTTTTAGTACAATTAGAGGTAGGGGATTCAAACCACAGACCTCGTGGATACTAACACACTTATATGTCAATCGAGCTATGCTTGGTTTGACACAAAATATGTTCTCTTGATTATATAGAATTGTCGTTTCATAACAATCATTTAGATTTTAGCTAATTAACTTCTTAGGCCATCAATTACACTATTATTAGTCGTTATGTGACAAATTATCAGAGTAACTTCGTTGGCGGATCTATGTGCACAAGATTAATCCAAGGGGCGAACACTTAAAGCTCAATTTTATTCCTTATGGCTGATCAATAAGATTTCAATCTCAGAATTAGATCACCATGGGTCGCCTTCCTTGGAGTTTAGAAGTTTTTGGCCGACTCTGGGTCTCTTGGAGGGTTTAACCACCTTGAGTTGACTTGCGACCATATAATTTGACTTCAAATAAACCATTATTTTTTACCCATAACATTGATAATGAAAATAAAATCAACAAATGAAAGCTTCTCCGTAATTACAAACGGAAACATTCATAATGTTAAAAGATTAAAAATTTAAAATTAGACTAATTATGTAGATGGAGAAGATTAAAAAGAAAGAATTCGTTAACTTTTGCCACGTAGCCACTGAAAAAGAACCCCATGTGGAGTCCTTCCAGAAGCCAAAAGTGGGACACACAGCTTCTTTTTACTTTCTTTTTTTTTTTCTTTCCCTTTTTTTATTTTATTTATTTTTATAATTAATTATTTTATTTTATTTTCGGTTGATTGCGTTGGTTTAGGGCTAATGAGGTCCAGAAAAGATAGGGCCCATGCCCTTAAAAGCCCAGTAGTCATTTGCTGACTTAAATTCCACCAAGTTGACTTTTCTGACTTGGAAATTTGAAAGACTAAAGAATTCTTCATTAATTTCCATTTCCAAATACAATAATCAACAAATTTTAATTTAGAATTTACAAGTATCATAAATTCTAATAATATTTTCGTTCTTCTATTTTTCTTTAGGGCGGAGTTGTAGATTTTAATTACAAACTTCGTTTTTGACTTTTTTTTTATCTCTTTTTATACTTATTATATTTTAGTTTTAACTTTCAAACCTTCCATTTAGTTTCTAAACTATAAATATAAAAAATTGTTAAATTACAATTTTAGAATCCTAACTTTTAAAATGGTATCTAAAAAGCCAAAATGAACATAATTCAAATTATATAAAGTATAACCTACTGACTAAAAGATAAGAAGTTCGATCCTCCAACTGCAAATTATTGAACTAAAAAAAACTAAGACAATTTTGTAAACAAGGCTCTCTATAAGACAAGTTAGGCATATCATTTCTTCTCACTATGTTGTTATTTTTTTCCTTTCTTTTTTTTATATAAACTTATTAGTCTATGAACCAGTTTATATGCATCTTAACATGCCTAGATCTACGAATCATTTCATCTTATTTAGAAAATTTGGTTCAAAACCGAAATTATATGGCATTTTATATATTTTGGCAAGCTTTACTTCTAACAGGTTTGGCAAGTGGTCTAGTGTGCTATTATCTATCAAGCGTGAGTGTAACTTTTCACGTCTATGGTGATACCTTGCGGTTTCTAAGTGATTTATTAAATTGTTTGGTATGATGTGCTTCTTTTGTTGTTCTACGTGGTTTGAACCTTACATTGATGGTATTCATATAAGCTCTTTCACGGAAAATATTTCATTGAGTTGTGTTATTTGGGGTTTTGGGGTGAGTTTAATTTTTTTTTTTGTTTTGTTTTTGTCTTTATCTTTCTTTTGTGGTTGTATTTTGTTTATGCTTTGACCTCACACTAAGAACTTTTGCTCTTTTTAGTTATTCAATACCTTTGCCAGAGAAATTTTATTTTTTCATAGTATTGCTGTTAAATTGTTGTATTATATTTAACATAAATATTACGTCACTCATTTCTAGATACGATAACAAATTCTATATGGTTTAAACACAATCTTAATTTGATAATTTTAAAACCATAGTGATCATATTGATAATTTAACTATCAAATAATTGTGAATGTTTATGAAAAGTTTGTTTTGTTGTTAGAAAATTTGGAGCTATTTTCAATCCAACCTCTTTAATTAAAGATTTCCCATTTTAAAATAGCTTTAAATATGGAAGAAGAAAAATAAGACAACCACAAAGAAAGTCAAAAAATTTAAGCCTTAAAAGTGAGAGAGATGAAGATACAAATGTTTGGATTTTTTTTGGGCAGTAGAGAGCAAGGACCTCCCTCATAAGTCATGGGGTTAAGAGTGAAGGAAAAAGAAATGTGTGGGTTCCATTGCAAAAAGGGATTTGTACTTGTTGAGAAAGATGGGAACTCAATTCACATTTCTTTACTTAATTATATGATAAGGCCTCTTTGGATTTATAAAATTTTTATTTTTCTTTTTCAAAAATCTCTTTCAATTTATAAATTTATAAGGGATAAAATAGATTTTTTGGTCTCTTAAGTTTAAAATGGATGTCTATTTAGTTCATAAAGTTTCAAAAGATGCATTCTAGTCCGACAAATTTGTAAAATAGATCTAAATGGTCTCTAACTTAACTTAAAATAAAGCAATATTGACTGGACCGTTAAATGCTGAGTTGGATATAATAAACACTCTACTTCATTAACTATTGGGAAAAATCATTTGATTAGTTGGGAAATAATTTAAAATTAGGACTCTTTTCAAATATAGAAAAATTAGCCAAACTATTTACAAATATAGAAAAATTTTACCGTCTATCACTGATAGATCGCGATAGAATTCTATCATTTTCTATTACTCAGACGATATAATTTATTTGTTTGAACGATAGAATTCTATCGCAGTCTATCACTGATAAACAATGAAATTTTTCTATATTTATAAATAGTTTGATATTTTTTATGTTTATAGTAATTTTCCTTAAAATTAAAATAATTTAAACTATTAAGCGAAAATTAAAATGGTTTTAAAATATTATAAGATTCCAAAACAACTCTAAATTAACTTCTTCATCTTCTACGATTTCTTCCAGTATTCCCGCAATTTCCTTCGTTTCTTCTTCCCAAATACCAATTGTCTATCTACCAATCTCGTCGTTCTTGTGCGTCACTGTCGACGTCCACCAGCTACCATCACAATTCGGTTTTACTTTTAATGGTCTGAGTGTGAAGAGCTAAACCCTCCTTTGAGATTAAAATATGTAAATATCCTAATGGAGGAGGATAAGCCTTTTATGCACAAAAGTAACTTTACTTATTCCCATAGCATGATTAGCATGATTTGCTTTTATTGACTTTAATTCTATTTTAGTCTAGATTAGCCGTCTAAATTAATAGACAAAAGTTGAACTTAATACTAAAAGGGTTAAGTAAAATTTAGTTTTCATAAAACTAATATAGGAAAAGAGTTTAGACATAAGCCCTATTTTTTTACCCTAGACATAGGGTGAATCCCTTAGGACCTTAGATTGTGTTATTATTTACCTTAAGTTCTCATTAACCATAGACATTATAGGTTTAATGACTTAGATTCATAAAAATACTTCATAGAAGGAATGGCTTAGATTTATAAAAATACTTCATAGAAAGTCAAATAGATGTTGAATCTAGTTCACCATATTTAAGTTTGAGTCAAAGTTGCAATTGCATGAAAGGTGACATTATATTAATTGTATATCAAATATAATAAATATATTTTTCCTTCGATAAATTTGAATGTTTCAAATTTTCTTCAAAATCTTTGATCCCTATTAGTCTGTTATGAGCTAGCACATAGATCTTATGGACCTATAGATTATAAGCTCTAATGATATAAAATTAATTAACTAAACTCTTTTAGTAATTAATCTTCATTCATTAACTATAGGTCAAACCATTATAGACTCATAGTTGTACTCTTATGAACTGTAGGATTTGTTGCGTCCATAGATATAACCATTACATGCAAGTCGATCCTTCACGAGTTGTTCGTAATTATAGTTGGGTCAAAAGTCAATTTTACCTCCCTATAATTACTTCTATCTCCTTAAGTACCGATGATCCTCTAATGAACAATTTGTTTATGGTCCAACCATAAACTAAGTCCATCTCTGGCCAATGAGAGAACGATGCCCCATTTTTCAAGTCCCGAAGTAGCATTAAGGAACTACTCATCTACTTTCCCTATATGGGAAGGAGTGAATTCCATCTTTTGAAATTACGTTCCCAACTTTTTATTTGGTCAAGTTCCCAAAATAGCAAGTATATTGAGTCGACAATAGAGATGTCCATTCAAATCGGAGGGACCCACCCCGAACAGGGCGAAAAATTCTCGATTAGACGTGTAATGGGGGACAGAGAAGACTTTTCTCCCTGATGGTTAAATTATAAATATATATATATATATATATATATATATATATATATATATATATATATATATATATATATATATATATCTAAAGTTGAAGATTTGAATATGTTGTAATATTTAAAATTTTAATTTTGAGAAATTATGAAAATTAAACATTTTAATTATATCTTCTACACATTAAATATTATTGTTTTTAGCTAGAGATTTCATAACGTTTTATTTAACTAAAAATTGTATTGTTAATTATCCATTGAATATAGAAAATTTTGAAAAATTTATTTGGTTGAAAATAAATTGAAACAAATTATTAAAAAAATGATAATTAAAAAACAAAAGGAAGAATTTTTTCCTTGGAGAATCCCCGCTCCGATCCCTATGGAGAATTTCGGGGATGAGGATTAAAGTAGGGAGACGGGGAAGGCTTCCCCATCCCTGCCCCATCCTGAGGACATCTCTAGTCAGCAACTCGGGCTACTATCACCCATGCAAATCAAAGAATGAGGCCTCACAAGCAAAAGTTCATAACTCACTTAGGATTAAGATCGAGTCACATATGATCATCCTATGAAATATTAATCTCTTCAATTAACAAATTTACAAAGAGAGATTAAATATTTCCTTGTCCAGTCTTATATATGCGGGGATTAAAAACCAAAACGCAGCGAAAACGTATCAGAACAGTATCTCAAAAATAATTTTAATAATTTTGAAATACTTTTACATTGGCAAAGAAAACTTTAAAAAATCTAGGTTAGGCAAAAAAAATTAGAGAAGAAAAACTTACGTGTCACCACCACTTGGAGACCTTCCTTTTCTCTTAATCTTGAGGAAAGGTTTGTGGGAACCTTTTGCCAAAGGGAAAAAATACAGAACTCTTCTGAGAGGATTTTTTTTGTGGAGAGAACGCAACGAAAAGGATTTTTCTGTTTAAGCACTATATAAGGAAGCGAGAGAAAAATGGGAAACGTGGGTGTTATCCCACGTATTAAGTAACTCCCCTACGTGGAGTTACAACTAATTTAATAATATTAAATTAATAATTAAATTAATAATTAATAAATTAATAATAATAATTAATTAAATCTAATTTAATTAATCAATTCATTTAAATCATATTTAAATGAAATCTCTCACATAACCTATAGTTTTAATTCAATTAATTTAATTAAATCAAATTTAATTAAATTAGATTAAATTAAATAACTAATTAATTCTCCAATTAATTAATTACCAAATTAAATATCAATATCTAATTTTTAACTTGCATTTGAATCAAATCAAATACATTTCTCTCATAACCTATAGTTTTAATGTACATCTAATGCACATTAATTTTAACCTATAGTTTTAATATAAATCTAATTCATATTAAAATAATATTTGAACAATTTCAAATATTTAATTCTCTTACAAATTAACTTTGAATCATATCCAAAATTATATTTATATTAAAAGTTTAATTTGTAAAATAAACTTTATATTATAATGTATCATTATAGATTCTACTTTTCCCTTAGTAAATTTGAACTTTTCAAATTTCATCCAAGAATAAATTTCCTCAATATTCTTTACGAGCTAGGAAGGGGACCTAATGGACCTACAGATCAAAAGCTCCAACGATATGAGATTAACGAGCTAAACTCATTAACCACATTAATCAATATTCGTTAATTGTGGGTGCACTCCACTAAAGACCTACAGCTACAATCTTCTCACTGTAGATATATTTTTGTGTTCACGGATATAGACCAATAACAGCAAGTTAGTCCTTCACAAGTGTTCGTAACACCAGCTGGGTCAAATTACCGTTATACCCCTGGGTTACTTCTAAATCCTTAAGTACCAGTGCTCCTCTAATGAACAACCTGTTTATGGTCCAACCATCAAACAGAAATCCCTCTCGGGCTAGTGAGAGGGTAGGGCCCTTTGTTCAAGTCCCAGAGACACCAGTTAAGGGAACACTTATCTACTTACCCTAAAGTCGGGAAGGAGTGAAATCCATCTTGTATAATTATGTTCCCAGCTCCCCACTCAGTCTTGTCCCCAAAATGGTAGGCATATCGAGTCGGCAAACGGGCCACTCTCACCCATACAAATCAAAGGACAATCTTTCGTGAACAGGAGTTCATAATATACTCAAGATTAAGACTAAGTTGCCTAGGTCAACCTATTGAAATAGAAACCTAACCAGTCAACGGAGTTATATCTAGTGGTTACTATTTCGTGGTCCAGTCTTATGCAAACTCATTGCATAGGATACCCCCACTCGCATGTCTCCTACACGAACGCGTTGGATTATTGCGTTTGTATCAAATACAAAGTGGGCCGTATCCATAGTGTTACCAGGATAAGGTACCCAACCCTATCCTTATACTATAGACCCTTTAGGCTGTAACTTGAACATTGATCTCTATATGTCTCTACATATTGTTCAAGACTCATAAAACAGCCTAGGATGTTAGTTTATTGGATTTTAGGGTTATTAAAACAAGATAAAATAATCAATAACATTTATTGAATAATAATGAATAACTATTTATTAATGGCGGTCAAAATACAACATTTACTATCTACGAGTTTTAGGGCAACAATATAAACTCTTTGTATAAAATATCCTCACTCACATGTCTCCATATGAACGATTTGGATCAAACAGTTTGTAACAATTACAAAGTGGGTTGTATCCATAATGTCACCAGGATAAGACACCCAACCTTATTTAATATACTATAAACCCATTAGGTTATTACTTGAACATTATTCACCTAAATGTCAACCACATACTGTTCAAGATTACATATAATAATCTAGGATTTCTACTGTAATAGATAATTTAATTTTGTATATTTAATAATTAAAATATATCATTATTAAATAACTAGTTAACTATGCTATCCCAGGCTTCTGCTATTTCTATACGTGCTTTTTCCTCTCTTTTCTGCTTTTCTCTTATGTCCGCCTCTTCTCTTTCAGTCGACTAAGCGAAGCGGCACATTCCAGCCCGTAAGTCAAAGCTGCCTACCTGCGAAAGCCGAATAGATTTGATTTTAAGGCTCCCCATTCAAATCAGCATTCTCCATCCTCCAAATATGGTTGAAATTCCACAACTCCGTATGGGCTTGAAGCTGGTGCTCACGTAGAGCTTCTAGAACAGTCTCTACGTGTTTCAGATACTTTTCCCAGGTCGTTTAGCGAGTCAAGTCAGTAATTTTTCCTCAGCGTTTCGTTTCTGGGATCTCTTGTAAACTCCCATGATGTGGTAAATGGATGATATTAGGGATGAATTTCATGCTCCCTTCTTAATATTACATGTGTATATATAATTCAACTATAGCAAATAGTGGCATGACATTCAGGTATCCACTACAAAAGAAACATGTCTAAAACTACCTATCGACTGTAAGGGTCGAGTTATTGATGTGAGATGGATCCATAAAAATGGATTAAAGAGATAGAAACTGAAAAATTGCATATGTTATGGAAGTTACTTGGAAATTGAAAATTATGGAGATAACAATTTAATTAGTTTTCGTTTTTCAGTTTTTGAAAATTATATAAGCTTATTTATTTCTTCTACTTGTTTCTTTGTCTTGTAGGGTTATTTTCAAAATTCAAGTCATCTTTCTAAAACCAACGGAAAAGTAATTTTTAAATTTTATTTTTATTTTTAGAATTTAATTATGAATTTAAATTCTTTTTCAAAAAGAAAAAATTATGGTAAAGGAGGGGGTAAGAAAACACAACATAAATTTAAAATTGCTAGATTACAACTCTAGCGCAGCGAAACATATCATAATCCTAACTCAAAATTAATATTAAGATTTTGAAATACTTCAACATTGGTAAAAGAAATCTAAAAACCTATGTTAAGCATACTTTATTAAAAAAATATCAAATATCAAAGAAAAAAAACTTACTTGTTGTGAGGGAAAATAACAACTGGATCACCACCACTTGGAGTCCTTCCTTTTTCTGAACCTTGAGGAAAAGTTTGTAGGAACCTTTTAGTAAGGAAAAATGCAGATAACTCTTCTTTTGAGACAATTTTTTAAGAGAGAACGCTAGATCTATTTCTTTTTCTGTTAGACACTATATAAGGAAATGAGAGAAAATGGAAACGTGGGTGTTATCCCACGTATTAAGTAACTCTCATACGTGGGCAGTACGGGAGTTACAACAAACCATATTAATTAAATTAATTAATTAATGAAATAATTAATGAAATCTAATTTAATTAACCAATTCATTTAAATCATATTTAAATTAACACCTCTCACATAATCTGTAGTTTTAATTCAATTAATTTAATTAAATCAAATTAAATTAAATTAAATTAAATTAAATAACTAATTAATTCTCCAATTAATTAATTACCAAATTAAAAATTAAATATTTAATTTTAACATGTAATTGAATCAAATTCAAATACATTTCTCTCATAACCTATAGTTTTAATGTACATCTAATGCGCATTAATTTTAACCTACAGATTTAATATAAATCTAATTCATATTAAAATAATATTTGAACAATTTTAAGTATTTAATTCTCTTACAAATTAACTTTGAATCATATCCAAAATTATATTTATACTATAAAGTTTAATTTGTAAAATAAACTTTATATTATAATATATTATTATACATTATACTTTTCCCTTAGTAAATTTGAACTTTTCAAATTTCATCCGAGAATTAATTACCTCAATATTCTTTACGAGCTAGGAAAGGGACTTAATGGACCTACAGATCAGAAGCTCCAACGATATGAGATTAACGGGCTAAACTCATTAACCACATTAATCAATATTCGTTAACTGTGGGTATACTCCACTAAAGACCCACAGCTGCACTCTTCTCACTGTAGATATATTTCTGTGTCTACAGATATAGACCAATAACAGCAAGTTAGTCCTTCACAAGTGTTCGTAACACCAGCTGAGTCAAATTATCGTTATACCCCTGGGTTACTTTTAAATCCTTAAGTACCAGTGCTCCTCTAATGAACAACCTGTTTATGGTCCAACCATTAAACAGAAACCCTCTCGGGCCAGTGAGAGGGTAGGACCCTTTGTTCAAGTCCCGAAGACACCACTTAAAGGAACACTTATCTACTTACCTTAAAGTCGGGATGAGTGAAATCCATCTTGTATAATTATGTTCCTAGCTCCCCACTCAGTCTTGTCCCCAAAATGGTAGGCATATTAAGTCGGCAAATGGGCCACTCTCACCCATACAAATAAAAGGAACATCCCTCGTAAATAGGAGTTCATAATATACTCAGAATTAAGACTAAGTTGCCTAAGTCAACCTATTGAAATAGAAACCTAACCAGTCAACGGAGTTACATCTAGTGGTTACTATTTCGTGGTCCAGTCTTATGCAAACTCTTTGCATAGGACACCCCCACTCGCATGTCTCCTATACGAATGCGTTGGATCATTGCGTTTGTATCAAATACAAAGTGGGCCGTATCCATAGTATTACTAGGATAAGGTACCCAACCCTATCCTTATACTATAGACCGCTTAGGCTATAACTTTGAACCCTCACATGTCTTTACATATTGTTCAAGACTCATAAAATAGCCTAGGATGTTAGTCTATTGGATTTTAAGGTTATTAAAACAAGATAAATAACATTTATTGAATCATAATTAATAACAATTTATTAATGACGATCAAAATATAATATTTACTATCTACGAGTTTTAAGACATAAAACTCAACAAAAATGTAGATGGTTTTCAAATGGGCCTATACAATAGATCCAAGTCAGAAAAACTGATTGAAGAAGTATATCATGAATGGATTGAAGAGGTAGAAGTGTGTGATAGCTAATACATAATTAATCATTTTAAATTTTAACCTTGGCTTCTAAGTGACCCTTTTTTTTTTTGGAAAAAAAGATAGACTTCTCCTTTATTTGATAAAAAAGAAAACTCCAGTGTTTAAGTTCTTAGATAAATTCCAAAGTTTCAATTCAATTATTACATCTTAATTTTAGTTTCAATTCAATTATTACATCTTAATTTTTTTTACTTATATTCCTCGAATTTTAAAAAATACAGACATGTTTTTTATTTTTTTTATTTTTATATATTATTATTGTTTTCTTAGCATTTCATTTAGAAAGTAGTAGGTATATTAGCATAAATTTTTATTATCGACTTCATTTGGAAAACAATCGTTATAACATTACTAATTATATAAAATTAAATTTGCACAAATTTAAATTTAAATAAGAAAAACGTTTAAAAATAGAAAAATAAGAGAAATTATTTACACAAAATAGTAAAGTTTTTAGGTAGTTGTGATAGATGCGGATAGAAGTTTATCAAGATCTATCAGTGATAGAAATGATAGAAGTCTATCACTAATAGATGCTGATAGAAGTCTATCAATATTTTTTTTTTGCTATTTTTTGTAAACAGTTTGACATTTTTTCTATATGTAAAAATTTTCCTTTTAAATAACGCACGACTAATCTAATCTTGATTTAATGAAATTGAAAGTTTATAATAGATGCAATTAATGAAATTGAAAATTTATGGTGATTAAATTTAGGAGTAAAAATGAATGTTTTCTTTCTTGAATAAGTAGATAGACATATATATATGGACTGAAATTAGGAGGGTAAAATGGGAAATTAAGGGAGAAAGTGGAGTGGAAGTATTGGAAAGAAAAACATTATCCCCAACAAAACAATGAGTTTGTTTATGTTGCAGCTCCTTCGTTCATCCCCAAACACATCAACAGCAAGATAAAGGACTCAAATGGAGAGAGCTCTTCACAAACACTTCCAAAGCTGCAAAGGAATAATTCTTAATTCCAATTCTGACCTCTTCTCATGTATGAAAATAAAAATATTTTTTTTTAATTTTTTTTTTAATTTTGAGAATTTAACACAATTGGGTTTTGATTTTTGGTTGCACAGTTAAAAGAGGAAGAGCACCAAACCCAAATTATAAATTGGGAGAATCAAGAAGAGATGTGTCAAAGTGCTTTTTGGGTGCTTCCTTTCTTCTTTGCAATCTGCCCACTGCTTCCAAACATCAACAACAAATCAAGGTTTTTTTTTTTCCCTTTATAAATTGCTTTTCCTTAATTACCCCTCCCAAGTCTTTAAAGTTGTTATTTTTATGAGTGAAAATTTTGGTAGGCATATGGAAGTAGAAGAAGAAGGGTAAATCAAAGTAGTGATACATATGTATTATTAGAGCCTGGAGAAGAAGAGAAATTTGTTTCCAAAGAAGAATTGGAAGCCATTTTGAAGGGTTGGCTTGAAAATTGGCCAACTCCCCTTCCACCTGATCTCTCACGCTTTCAATCCATTGAAGAAGCTGTTTCTTTCTTGGTCAAGTCTGTTTGTGAACTCGAAATCGATGGTGACGTCGGTTCCATTCAATGGTATCAAGTTCGTCTCGACTAAATTTGAACTAGTTTTAGATAAAGCTTTTGAATTAAGTGATGATTTAACCATCTTCGCAATCTCTCTATAATTTTCATGTCCTTTCACTCTATTTTTATGTTAATAGAAAGGGGACATAAGTGTCAACATATTGTTATCAATCAAACCATTTGCATTAGTAAGTTTGAATAATAGTTACACAAATGGATGTTGTTCAAAGCACTTAAGGAAAAAGTAAAAAACTTCACCCACTAACCCACAATATATGACATGATGATTCACAACAACTGCAGATTGAAAGAAATAATAAACAAAGAAATGAAGATAAAAAAAGGCCTTGGAAGTAGAAGGTTGTAAGAACTAGAACTGAGCTTTTATAGAAGCATCATTTCTCAACTCATGCATCTGCCATCAACAAAAAGAAGATTAAAAAATAGAGTAATTTTCTGGGTTGAATTACAATTTTAGTCTCAAAGTTGTGTTTTTAGTACAATTAGGAGTTACTTTACATCTAATACATCACTAAACATGTAATTAATAATTAATTTATTTTTTAGTTGAATAATTGCGTAGTTCTTGATTTTTTAGATAATAATTAATGAAGAGTTGAGAAAGAAAGAGAGTTTTAAAACCTTGGAAGGAACAGCCCCTTTTCTAGTTCTGGCAAGAATGCCTTTGCTGATAGGAGAGATCATCAAATCAGTGGGACTTGTATACCTAAACACAATAACAACAGCAATAACTAAATAAAGTCATTCAATCTTCTTCTTTTGTTTTGTAATTGAAACTCCAAAATTCAGAGTTGAAAGTTTGAAAGGAAGAGTACCTTTCAGGGTATTTGAATGCAATGGGGAGTTTGAGGCGATTAGGAGTGCCATTTTTAGGGAACTCAATGCCTCCAATTTTTACCCTTTGGGTCGGAGTTCTACACTCAAAATTCACCTTTGCAGGGCTTTTCGGCACCTTCGATCGATCCATGGATCCATTTTTAGGAACCAAAATCCTTTGTTTTTCCTCTGTTTTCTCATCTGGGCTTGGAGTTTTGCACTCAAAGTTCAGCTTTGCTGGGCTCTTCGGTACCTTGGATCGATCCATGGACCCATTTTCTGGAACCAAAATCCTCTGTTTTTCCTCTGTTTTCTCATCTGGGGTTGGAGTTTTACACTCGGACTTTGAATTTTCCAATTTCTTGTCAAGTTCTGGGATTGGGGTTGTCGCCGTTTGGGCGTCGCTGGAGCCGGAAAGTTGAAGATGTTGTTCAGAAATTGGAGTTTTGGGAATGGTTGATTGGGTGAGAATCTCCATTGAAACAGGGTTAGTTTGAAGAAGAAGAAGAAGAAGAAGAAGAAGAAGAAGAGTATGGAGGAATGGGAATAGGGTTTGCGGTGAGATTTATTTAATAGGGAAAACAGAGGAGAGTCGTTGCGGTCTGAGGAGTGAACGTTGGGAGATTTAGAAAAAGGGAAACAAACAAAAATACTTTCAAACGGTCGAATCTTGGCCGAAAGGATGTATTTTTCCCTTTTATTTTTTACCTACAAATATTATTATTATTTTGTCTTTTTTAACCTTAGAAAAATTATCTTTTTAGTCCCCAAAATTTTAAATGATATGTACGTTTGGTCTCTAAGTTTTAAACAGGTACCCTTTTAATCTCAAAGTTTATAAAAATAGGTCCAATTGGTCTCTAAATTTTAAAAATATACTTTTTCAGTCCTTCAATTTTTAAAAATAGGCTTAAAAGGTCTTACAAGTATTTTTCTTTGATTTTTTTAAAAATAATTATATGATATTTAAAATTAGAAAAAAAAAATAGTTTTAGAGAGGAGATGGTTTTTAAAAATTATTCTTCTAATTTAAAATGTCATATAATTATTTAAATTAATAATAAAAAATTATTTGAGAGACCTCTTAGACCTATTTTTAAAAGTTCGAGGATTCAAAAGATACATTTTTAAAACATAGGGACCAAATGAACCTATTCTTATAAACTTAAGGACTAAAAATGTATATTTTTAAAACTTAGGGACCAAACGCACATATTGTTCAAAAATTGGGGACTAAAAAAGTAATTTTCCCTTTAACTTTTGAGTAGGGGTGTACATGGGTTATGGTGAATTGGGTTGAGTGTGTTTTGTGAACTAACCTAAAAATTTGGATTGGTTGGGTTGACAACCCAAAAGACCCGAATAAAATTCCCAATCCAAGAACAAAACTAACACAACTCAACCCTTACATTTTGGGTTGGGTAGTCTGGGTTGTTCGGGTTATTTGAACACCCATACTTTTGAGTTTAGTTTTTATTTGCTTATTAATTTTTAAAATATTATACTTTCCTTTTAAATTTTAAGTTTGGTTTCAATTTATTCTCTAGGTTTTAAAATGTTATAGTTTCACTCATGCGATTTAAACTTTGTTTCAATTTAGATCTTAGATTTCAAGATTTACGGTTTTAATCTTGATTTTTTTTTACTGAATACTCACTTCAGTCTTTTAACATTAATGTTAATTAATTTAAAATAATTATGAAGTAATTTTTTAAAAAAATTAATAGTGATGAAAAATATAGTAAAACTTAATTAATTATAATTCTATTAATTAATAGACATTAAAGTTTAAGTGAAAATTTAGGGTTAAAAGTGTAAATCTCAAAATTTAGGGACCAAATTGAAACAAAACTCAAATCTTAAGAATAAAATTATAATATTTGAAAATTTAAAAACTAAATTAAAATAAAATTAAAATTCAAAACTAAAAATGTAACCTTTTAAAATACAACCAGAAATTAGAATAAAAAGTTGTTGATAAAAAAATATATTTATTACTATTATTGTTGGTGTTGGAGAAGTCCTGATGATGGGCATGACTATCTTTCAGAAAGCCCAAGGCCAATTTTCGATCTTAAAATTTTGGCCCGCCAATATGATTTTCATAGACAACGCTTTCTATACCTATAATCTAAATAAATTAGTCCAGTTATAAAATTATCTAAAATTTTCTATTTTTTACCTGAATAGTCTAATGAACTTTTATACAAACGTTTTACCCGATTTACTTTTCTAGCCTTTCTTATAATTCAGTTTATATGTTATAATAATAATAATAATAATAGAAAAAAAAAAAGACACAAGTAAGGAAAGTTTTTTTATTTATTTATTATTTTTTTTTTGGCAGATATGAATTTTCCAAAATGGTTTTCTTTTCAAAACATACACAATTAAGAAAAGTTTCTCGAGAAAATAAAAAATTGATCTTATAAATGAAAGTAAGAATCAACAAGAAGTCTTCGAAGGAGAAAAAAAAGGTATATTTGATATATACACCACAATTTATTCAATATATACCTAAATCTTCTAGAAATAAACTAGATTATATTTGATAAGTGCATAAACAAAGACAATTTGCACAATATTTCGTTTTAAATTCCGAACACTATATGTGATGCATAATTATATTTTCTAGTATATTTGTAAACATACCAAAAAATAAATCATGGTATATGTGGTGTGTATTTGTATCTTTTAGTATATTCGACACATACTTGAGATCTCAATGGAGAGTTGATCGATTTCTAGCTAGGAATATGAAAGAAAATAAACAAAATCTCCTAAAATGAAGGAAATATTAATTTTAAATATCCTACATTAAATATTCTCTCCATCGAAATTAAGAAGTAACAAAAAAAAATCAAAATTTGAATTGTTATTAATAAGAAAAGAACGAAATATTTCAAATTTTTTGAAATAATAGTGAAAAGGCTAAATTGGTCCAAAATTAAAACTAAAAGCTGAAATAATTCAAAATCTATGACATTTATGAAAGATATGGTGTACAAAGGATTTTCGATGTCAAAATCTCCATAAACAATCTTGCGTAAATTATTTTGTCTAGTCTTAAACTTTCAATTTTGTATATAAATGAGTCTGAATTTTTAAAGGTTAACCTTTATGTCTAATAGTTCCCTAAACTATAAAGAGGTTTATGAACTTTCAATTTTGTGCCTAATAAATTCTTGACTTCAATTTGTTTTAAAATGAACAAATCTATTATATATAAAATTGATTTTTTTAAAAAATAAGACCCAAAGTTAACTTTTAATTTTGTGTTTAGGAGGTCCGTGATCAATTCAAGTTTAATTTTAAATTCATCTTGTTACTTATTTTGGAATAAGTTGTGGGTTGGATGAAATTAAATTTGGACTTAAATTAGCTTTCGGATGGATGTTTGAAATCTACTACAGCTACATTAGATTTAAAGTAGATTAAATTAAGATATTTTAGTCTTCAAATTTTTGGATTATAGATTTTAATTTAAGTCTCAAGTTCATAATTTTGAAAATTAAATGTAATTTTTTTTAGTCAAAATTGAGTTTATTGGAGAAGATAATTATTTATTTATTTACTATTTATTTTCTTATAAAAGTTTTGGAGATGCTGTAGGGATATTTGAAATTTAAGAAGGAAAAGAGAAGATTGACTTGGGTCTAAGTTAAAATTAAGTTAAATTAATGGTCTATTTGGATTTACTTAGAAAACAAAATGTTTTTTCAAAATTCATTTAAACACTTTTAATAATAACTGTTTAAAATAAAAACACTCATGTGTTTGATAACTTTTTCTCAATTTTTTTTATTAATATCAAATTACTATAAATGACGATAATAAAATACTATGAACTAATAATTTAAAATAATGGTTGCTAGAATTGGTTGTATGGGGTGATCGCTGCCGAAATTGGTGGTGGTTGTTGTTGAAGGTGGTCGCTTGTGGTAATGGGCAGAGGTGGTCGATGGTGGTAGTGGTTGCTAACTTGCTGAGGTGGTCGTTGGTGGAGGTGGCCAGAGGCGGTCACTGAAGTTGGTCAATGGTAGCAGCTGGAGGTGGTGGCTAGAGTTGGTCGCCAGAGGAACTGTGGTGAGGTAGAGAGAAGACATAGAGGCGTTGATAGCTCTTGAAAGGAGTTATTTTAGTGCCTCTAACCTCGCTCGTTTATTATGCGTAATGTGCTTAATTTTTCATATTTGTAGGATCTCAAGAAAATCATGCATTCCGGAACGTTACGGGCTATTCAGGGCTAATTTGGAGTTATGAGGAACTATATCAAGTATTTAGGCTTCAAGGGGCAAGAGATGGAGAAAATTACACCAAAAAAGGCATGGTGTCGTAGTGCTGCGCGACACCCACCATGACGCAAGTTACAGAAGCAACAAGGCACACACACATGGGTTGGCCCTGTGGCACCGCAACGCCATTGAATTTCCAGAAGCAACAGTGCCGTGATGTTGTATAGTTGCATCGCAGGGCTATCGTGCACGTGTGTAGTAGCGCTACGGAAAGGGGTCCGTAGCGTTGCAGCGCTACCCCATGTTTTATAAATTTCCCTTTTCGCATTTTAGAGTTTGGAGATGGAAAATCCATGGAGGTTGCAAAGAGAGCTTCTTCTTCTTATTTTCTTCTTCCCTTTTTCTAGTTTAGGCTTTTATTCTAGGTTGTAGCTTCATTTTGGATGTTGCCCAACCGTGTTTTCATCATCAGGCGTGCTGACAAGGTTAGTTTTCTAGTTTTAGGAGTAGGAATTCGACATAAATTTGTCAGAACTGAACTTTCATGTTTAACACATCGAGATTTAGCATCTTTGAGCTTTTTTGGTGTAATTAGATTTATATTTGTGAAGGGATTGTCAACCCTATCCACGAATGTATGTCCTTAGCTATAGATTTGGGCTTGCACGTTTCCTCCCATGTTTGTCTTGCTTAAATCGCCCAAGTAGCAAAGTAGAATCCAAGTATCTGTCAGAAATATAGGTTATCCATAGTTCTTACTTGCATCTTCAACTAAAGTTCAAAGAACAAACCAATTAGTTAATTAGGCTATCTAATTAATTAATCGTCAGAATGGAACCCCTTAACCTTAATGCATATGTTTATAACCTTTATTGATGCTATTGAACCTAATAGGACAAAGCATCTAGTTTAATTAGGATGCTAGTCTTAATTGATAGTTATGGTGCTTGCTTGACTTTTCTAATGAGCTGGCGCTATGCGAACAAGTTGGTTAAGCCAAGTAAAGTGTTGTATTATCAAATATATATTTTATTATGAGATTCAATGATCGAATTACCACCTGCTCCTAAACTAGATTAATCCAATCTTAGGTTGCATTTACCTTTATCCTTTATTTTTTGCACTTTATTTCTTATCTACACCCCCCTAATGCACTACTTTAACTAGAAATTTGGCTTACCGAAACAAATATCGCACTTTCTTGCGGATCATCAACTCAATGTTCCACTAATACTACCCTTAAGTAGTAGCAATTGTAATGATTGGAATTATAAATTATATTTGATGGGTCAAGAATGACTCCACAACATGTCGTTTTTCACACACATTAGGCGTCTAGAATGGAGGATCGTAATCCATGGAGGAATGATTGGATACTCTGGGATGAAAATGAGTTTGTAATCTAAATCCATTACAGGCTCCTAAACGTAAATTTGGGTAGGATTACAACCTAACCCACATCTTATTCTCATCCCATTACGAGCCTTCCTCCGAGTTGAACATTCATATCTTAGGCATGAAAATTTGTGGAGGGTGAGATGGTAAACCGTAAATTGAAAGATGACCATTTCCTTACAACATGCATATGGATGCATAGTGATGTGCCTACAAAACACTGGTTCTTTTTTTTTTTTTTAATTAATTAATTAATTAATTTTAATAAATAAATATTTATTCTTTGTCTACCAGATTCGTATACTTAAACTGGATCTTTTTATTCGTCACCAAAAGATACACACTGAAATTTCAATATTTTTTCTTTTCAATTTTCCTTTGTTTTCTATTTTTTTATTAAACTCCTTTGAGTCTATTCTCCTTTCAATTCTAAATTTTGGTCAAAACGAATTTTAATGTAAAGTAAATTAATTTTACCCTGGCCCAAATAACTAAAGTCATTGTTAATGTGAGAAATGGTCAAGGTTCATATCATCGGTATGTTGGTATGTCCACAACGCTTGTTAACTAAGGCGTAAATCGAGCATTTATGAAATATAAGAGACTAGATTGTTTAATTTCGAAACTTAAAGATCAATTTGAAACAAACTTCATACTTCAACGACCAAAATATAATTTTTCTACTTATTATTTTGATGAGAATGATTTTTCATTCTTAAAAACCATCCATCAACATAGTTAATATATATTATTAAAGTAATTGACACATAATCATAGATATCTAAAAATGTTCTAAAACATGTATGTTTTCCCTTTTCTTTACTATTTCTATTATTTCTTTTCATTATTAGAAAATCTATCACATTGTTAACTACTTGTATAGATAGACGCAAGTTTTTTTTTTTCTCTTTTAGTTGTGTGAATTTTTTAAATAGCAACACAAAAAATAAATATATTTAGATTACTAATTAGTTAATTTGAAAGAACTACATAATTTTTAAGAAAATTTTTAAAAATAGAAAAATAAGGAAAATTATCTACACAAAATAGCAAAATTTTTAGATAGTTGTGATAGACCCTGATAGACTTCTATCCGCGCCTATCAATATCTATCAATGTCTATTAACATTTTTTTGCTATTTTATGTAAATAGTTTGACATTTTTTTTTATCTGTAAAAAGTTTTCTAATTTCTATGTTAATTTAACGATTAATTATGTTGGTTTTACCAAAGATAAATTTCTACTTCAATTTTATTTCCCTTAAACTCGTATATTTGTTTTAGCCCAAAATTAATCTGAACCAAGTTGCTCATCCCCTGAATAAAATAAATGAAAACAAAAGAAATAGAAAAAAAAAATCATTATGGTTCTAAAAAGAAAAGACAACATAGATTTGAAGAAAAGGAAAAAAAATGTAGTATTAATTTAGTAGGGTTGGTAGGGTAAAGAAAGGGAAAGAAGAAAGAAAAGTGGAAGTAAATAATGGTATTTATTGTATAGAGTAGAGATTAGATAAGAAGGAAAAGAGAGTAGTTGAAGCTTGGAAGTTGGAAACTTCTTGTGTGTGCCTCATTGAAGGGAAAGTTTTGTCAGATATTGTAACCCACTTTTCCATTCATTTTTATTAAATGCTCTTTCCCTTTCTCTCCCTCCAATTATTTTAGAATTCTTCTTTAATTTGTGTGCCATTCAAAATGGTTTAGGTATGCTCAAATCTCTTCAAAATGTTTTTCATTCATGATTTCGTTCAAGGTTTAAAATATCGAAATCTTAATTTTATCGAAATTTCGATAGAAATATCGATAAAATATCGATTTCGATGGATACTTCTGGAAAAATTATAAAAATTAAATATTCAAAAATTAAATTTAAATTAGTAAATAAACATTTTATTATTCTCAAACAAGTAAACAGATCTATTATTTATACTATATTTATATAAGTGGCATTGTGATGTTTGGATTTTTGTACGGTATAATTGAAATATTGATTCACCTCTCATATCGACATCAAACCCATGGAAACATGTAAATATCAATGGAAATTTAATACTATGGTTTCATTAGATATAAAAGGAAAGGATCCTCTATGGAAGTGGGAGAAATTGTCTTATTGTTACTACTAGTAAGTTAATTAAATTACAAGTTTGTTGATTTATTAAACTAAGAATTTAAAGTTTAATGATTTATTAGATACAAAATTGAAAATTTAAAGACATATTAAATACATTTAAAAGTTTAAGGATCAAATTGATACGAACTTGATAATACTTGTGCTAACAAACTTAAACTTATTCTGATAGGCATTTAGTATTAAAGCTTTAAGAATTTGGCCTTAGGAAACATTTCTTGACATTAGTAAGTGTGTAAGTTTTACCTCAAACTTCTTTTTCAAATTTTTTTAAGACTATCGCATAGCTCAGAGGAGAACTTTGCTGCCCTTAAAATTTGGGGGTGGAAGAGGTTTGAGCTATTGCGTTCAAATGTATAAATTCTCCTCGCATTATCATTAAAAAAATTGCATTGAGATTGAAACCCGCTCGTAGTTGGATGTTCGCATGACATCCGTGGGGGCAAGCCAAAACGAAGGTGGAAATCATGATCAACGCAAGCATAAATATGTTGTAGTTCAACTGAAAGGTACTTGCTCGTAGTTGGATGTCTGCATGGCACCCGCGGGGGCAACCCAAAATGAAGGTAGGTAACTTGAATCAGTGCTCAACTATGCAAATTAAAAAAAAATGATAGAAATGAAGGATAAACGAGCATGCAGCAGAAATTAATAGATCAATTCACTCTTAGATGCTTAATTTTGAGAATAAAACATGTAATTAAAAGGGGAAAACCAAAGTCTCATGAACACTTACCCTTGAAGTTCCAAATTCTCCCTCAATTCTTGATGAAAATCAACACCACTTGATTGTAGACCACCACAAGAGTCTTCTCTACTATTCTCTAGGCTTAGATTGGATGGTGACATCCAAATTTTTGGTGAATTTGAGAAGGAATGAAGGTTTGGGAAGAAGAGGAGTTATGGATGAACTTTTGCAAAATTAACTATTAATTTTACAAAATTCTTAACCCATTTTAAGCCAAAATCATCCTTGTTTTAACCTTTTTTTTTTTTTTTAAGTTTTTAAATAAATTTTTAATTGATTTTCCAACCAATCAAATGAAATTAACCTATCAACAATACAATCAGTATCAACGTCAACACATAATAGTCTAATAAGCATTCTGTTAACTTAAAGTTAAGTCAAGAACCATTTAAAAGCATTTTGTAAACGTGAGGGACTAAAGTGCTTGTTTTGCAACTTTAGGGACCAAATAGACATGAACCTACCAAAAGTGCATTTTGCCCTAAATTAAAATAATTTAATACATACATCCAAAGCATTATTAAATTAAAAAGCAATAATAGATTGGATTTTAACATTTCTAAAATAATTTTTTTAAAAAAAAATTCTATCTTCATGGTAAATATTTTGCCATCTCAAATTAGAGTTCCAAAATTCTAATTTTTGGCCAACTTCCACCTCCAGAAAAAAAACTGCTTTGTCTAGGAGAATCCACGGCACACAAACAATGGTAGTTAGACAATCAGACGAGTTTATGACGCGCAAAAGATGGCCTACAACAACATTCTGCACAAAAACGTCTCTGGTCTGCACTCAGAATTCTACTTTTTTACCTCTAGTTTGGGTCTTTTCTATAGCAAAAAAGAATACCATGAATACCATGAACTTACAAGACTCAATTACAAATAATTAGCCCAAAACAATATTGTTCGAATCAAAGTAAATTGTAAATCTAAATGCCAAAATACATAAACATCTATTATGCACAATCCCAATTTTAAAACCATACATCACACATGTACAGGAAAAAAAATTGAACCTACCATTTTAATTATGAATTTCAATCTAAACCAAAATCAAAACAACAATTGGGCTCTGATACTAATTGATGGGATTGAATCCCGAAGCGGAAGCGTAAATTTGCTTTTATTATTGATTTTGGGAGAAAAATATAAAATTAAACAGAAAATACAGCCTGCGTTCATAATGAAGTAAATGCTTCTAAGCATGATTAAAAATAAATAGAGAAGAAAAAAACTTACACTTGACGATCGAACTATTTCTTCTCCTAATCCACAACAATCCTTTTTGTTACCGAATAGATCATCCACATACAATACGGTGACGCCTCTATAGGGTCTTCCTAGTTATTCTCTTGCCAAGTATCGGTTTGTGGGAATTGATTTTTGAAAGAGAAATGAAAATTTGATTTTTGAAGGAGAGTTTTTCACAGACAAGAGTTCTATGTGAAATTGACTTGAGAGAATTGAGAGGAGAGTGTTCTAGAGAGAGAAACCAACTCTCTGCAATAACTATCTCATATCACAAAGACACCCCCTTCTCAAGAATACGTGAAGTTTTAATATGAAATAATTTTAATTTAGTTAAATTAATTATTAATTAAAATAAAATAATATTCATTTAATTAAATTAAATAATTAATTAATCAAATTAATTAATTGATATTTTAAACTAAATATCTCATATTTAATTAAACGTACATTTAAATCATATTCAAATGCGCATCTCTCTCCTAACCTATAATTGTAATATGGATCTCATTCAAATTAAAATTTATCCTATAGTTTTAATATGAATCTAATTCATATTATTTTATTAGCCTATAATTTTACTATGAATTTTATTCATATTAAATTGTTAACCTATGGACATAATATGAATCTTATTCATATTAATTTAATATTTAAATCATATTTAAATATGTTAAATCTCATTTTATTATATAGTTTAATTTTGAATCTTATTCAAAATAAACTTTATATTATAATGCATTTATATACATTATATTAATTATATTATATACAATTAACGATATTCCCTTAATTAATTTGAACAATTCAAATTCTTTCAAAACTAATGGTTCTTGTTTACCAGCTGTGAGCTAGCAGGGGACCTAATGGACCTACAGATTTAATTAAATTAACCAACATTCATTAACTATGGGTCACTTCACTAAAGACCCATAGTTGCACTCTTCACATTGTAAAACATGTTGCGTCCATGGATTTAACCATTATACGCAAGTCGATCCTTCATGAGCTGTTTGTAATTACAGTTAGGTCAAATTATTGTTTTACCCCTATAATTACCTCTTATTTCTTAAGTACTATTGACCCCTCTAATGAACAATCTATTTATGGTCATACTATAAACTAAGTCCCTCCCAGGTCAGTGAGAGGGCGGATACTCTTTGTTCAAGACCCATAATCAACACTTAAGTGACATACTCATCTACTTACCCTATAGGCGGGAAGGAGTGGATTCCATTTTGTGTAGTTATGTTCCCAACTCCCTACTCGACCTTTTCTTAAAAATGGTAGGCTTATTGAGTTAGCGACTTGGGCCACTCTCAATCATACAAATCAAAGGACAAACTTTCATAGGTAGGAGTCCATAACTCAATCAGGATTGAGATCGAGTTACATATAGCTATCCTATAAAATATTAATCTCTTCAGTTAATGGTGTTACAATGAGAGATTAAGTATTTTGCTTTTCGGTCTTATGCAATCTCATTATATAGGATACCTTCACTCGCATGTTTCTACATGAACGATTTGGATTAATCTTTTGTAACACGTACAACATTTGAAACACTTACAAAGTGTGTCGTATCCATAGTGTTACCAAGAGAAGACACCTAACCTTATCCATATACTATAGACCTTTTAGGTTATTACTTAAACATTATCTATCTGTATGTCCAATACATACCGTTCAAGTCTCATGAAATAACTTTGGATTTTTTTCGTAATGGATAACTAATTATTGCATATTTAAAATAATTAATTATTATATCAAATAACTAAATAACTACGAGGCTTTAGGGCATAAATCCCAACATGTAGGAAATCTTAATCTTTTCCCTAAAAGTATGAAGGAAACCCTAGGTTTAACCCAACTATATATAAAGCATGATAGTTCCACAAGTAAGTTTACTTTATTTCCTAAATTGTGTGCTTTGACCTTTATGCAAAAAACTAACTTAAACATTAGAGTGATTGTGGCCACCACACTTATTTTGTTTGTTTTGCATATGACAAGGTCATGTAAATCTTGTTGTCTAGATTTTGCGATCCACGCTAATTAATTTAAAAGAAGAAAAATAAGAAACAAACAAAAGAAAATATTTTGTTGAAACTTGAAAGTTCCCATCTACCAAAAGTATCATAACTTTTCACCATCAAGTATAGGGGAAGTCTTCAAACAACAAAACATACCTACATTAATGATTAGTGGAATCTTCTAGAACAATTAAACTAAGCTTTGAAGAAAGTTTTTTTTTGAAAAAAAAAACTTCAAATAAAGGAATTTTTCCCTAAGGCAAACATAGGGATTTTTTCTTTCAAAAGAAAAAATAGAGAATTTAAAAGGTTTGCAAATAATAGTGGAATTGAACCAAACTTTGTGAAAAAAATGGCAAAAAAAGCAAAAGCCATCATTTATCACAACTCACAAAAACTGCCATATTTGAACATTCATTATTTTTTCTTTTATATACAAAAAAAGAAAGGAGAGAGACTATTCTGTATAGAGAACATCTGACACCCCTTTTTTTGGTTCGCGTGCACGCAAACGCCTCAAAATTGGAAGAAAAACAGTACATTTTTTTTTCACTCTTTCTTTTTTTTTTTTTTTTTTTTTTTAAATTAATAATTTTATTGATAAAAAACAATACAATTTTTATTTTAAAAAAAAGTCAATTCATACCTCTAAATTTTAGAGGTTTTATCCCAAACTTTGAACTAATAATTCTATTAATTTAAACCTTGAATTTTTGTAAAGATATCAATTTACGCCTTCCATTATGTCTTTTCTAGAAAAACATCATATAAAACTTATAATTGTATTAATGAAAGTTCTAAGCTTTTATAAATGAATCAATTAAGCTCTTAATCAAAATTTTCTCTGAGAGTTGTCCATACATTTACTCTGATAATACATTTTGTAAAACTGACATTTGAAGAGTACATGTTTGAAAATCAATGCATGGATAGTTTTCAAAAGTAATTATAATGAATGGTCTAAATTGATTGACTTATGAAAATTAAGAAATTTAATTGACTCAAATTATAAGTTTTACGTAATATTAGTCAAATAAAATTTAGAAAAGAGTATAAATTGATATACTTAAAAAAGTTCATAGTTAAATCGATACAATTCTTAATCCAAGTGTTTATTTATACAGCCCCAAGTGGAAGAGTACACATTGATATTTATTTATTGTTCTTTCTTTCTTTTTAATGTTTTATTTTCTAAGAGCAGAAGTTGTGGTTTCTTTCTTAAAGAGCAAACAGAGTGCAAGAGTCGGTATTCCTTTCTAGTGCTATAGTTTGATTCGATTCGATTTGTTTTACGTTTTAGGCAACTATGAGAATATTTTATTCCCAAAATAATTTACTGCCCACATTTGGGTAATTATTTTTATTTTATTTTTTTTTATTTTTTAAGAATCGAAATCACATTTTTTTAGTATAAATAAGGCGGTAAATTTTAACCACGAACCTTTTGGTCCTCAGCACATACTCATACTAGTTGAGCTAAGCTTTTTTTGGTAGAATTGAAATCACATTAAATCTTAGGGAAACATACATTTTTAATCTCCAAATTTTTAAGAATAGGTTTAAAAGGTTTCGAAAGTATATATATATTTTTTATTATTTCAAATAATTAAAAAAATCCATAGTAAATAATTATATGACATTTTCAATTAGCAAAATTAAGTTAAAAGATAACTTTAGAGAGAAGATATATTTTTCTAATTTAAAATAATAAAAAGGTTTACTACATAGATCTTTTAAACCTTTTTTAACAAAATTCAGGGACTATAAATTTACATTTTAAAAATTTAGGGATCAAACATACATATCCTTAAAAACTAAGGGCTAAAAAGGTAGGTTTTGAAATCCCAATGACCAAATGCACATATTCTTCAAAAACCAAAGACTAAAAAGGTAATTTTCCCTAAATTTTCTTAGCTGAAATAACTTCAAGGGAATTTAAGTATTAGGTTGATGAGATTTAATCCTAACTTCTTTTCTTTAGAATAAGCAAAAATTCATTTCATTCTAACCCTAAGAAGAAAAGGCAAACTCTAGTTCATTATTTTAACTCTATATGAGCTAACTTGAAGTTCAAATTTGGACTTATTCTTGATTTTATAGTTATCTACCTTTGATTTGACATTGAAGTCCGTGTCATTTGTTTTGCAAGTCATCTCTTCCCTCAAATTATAAATATACCGTTCAAGCACATAAATGTCAAGTGAGATTTATCTTGCCGGTGCTAGATTTTAACATTAACAGTTGGCCCTCTTTGTGAAGACGATATTGTTCACAATCTAGCCTAGGCAAACCTTAGGCAAAAAAATCATGTAGTTAAAGACATTGGAGAACTTCAACCCATAGTAAAAAAAACCAATGAAAAGCTAAATTTTAGAAGCTAGAACGAACAAGAACATCAAAGAATGCAAGATATTGGAGGCTTAGATTGAAAAAAAGAAAAAAAATAAAAATAAAGTGCCTTTCAACCTTGAAAATTCATTTTAAATAGCAAGATTTCATATAAATTTTATTTAAAACTCAAAATTTTCTAATCCACGTTGAAAATCGATTGAAAAACTCATGTTATTAATTAATAACCATTGATCGACATAATTTATAAGTGTTTGTCTTTGTAAAATTGTGTGGTTTAGAAAATATTACTCCTAAGTTGGAATTCCAAGGTGTCTAGCTAACAACTAAAAACTTGAACGATGAATCTCAACTTTGGAGTGGGAGCTAATGGTGTAGGCTAAATTGTACCTGATAAAAAAGGCCAAAAACTAGGAAAAAAAAAGGTTCCTTCAAAGAAACCGAGAATTGAGAAAGGTCTTATAAGATTCTTTAGGAGAAAGAGTCGTAGATCAATCTATAAGGGAGTCTAAATGTTGACA
This sequence comes from Lagenaria siceraria, assembly GCA_002890555.2. Classification (NCBI taxonomy): domain Eukaryota; kingdom Viridiplantae; phylum Streptophyta; class Magnoliopsida; order Cucurbitales; family Cucurbitaceae; genus Lagenaria; species Lagenaria siceraria. The sequence continues at coordinate 12,921,976 of CM016493.1, forward strand.
AGCTATCAAGGCTCGCCTAAAATACTCTTCCTTGTCTATATAAAACTTGTAATAAAAGTAGGACGGGTCGATTCTATAAAGAACCAGCCTAACCTCTTTAAACTACAACTTCAAATTAAATGGAAAATGTTTTTTTTTATTGCAAGTAACTAAAGTAAAACAAATTAACACAACAAGAATTTAATTGCATGTGAATTTAAATTGCAAAAAGATGAACCAGGTTATCAAATGTTCCAAAAGTCTAGTTTAGAAGTCAGAATCCTCCTAATTGTTTATTTGATCGCATGAAATCTAAATATAACTACCTAACATACTTCCTAGACTAATAATTACGGCCCAAATCCTAATTAAACTAGTTGTTCAATCTATTGGGGAAAAGAAGTTGGCGACTCCCTCATAGGTGAGTTATTTAATTTATCGAGTAGATAACATCTATTTTATATCATATTAGATAGTTTTATGAGTGATTTTATGTAAAAACAAGTCAAACATGTGTCTTAGTCTTGATTAATAAAATAATATAGAATATGTGCCAAAAGAGTCTAATTTTTAGTTATTCTTGTGTTTTTATGTCACTTGCAAAAAATGTTAAAAATACACCTAAGATGCAGTCGCAAACCTTTAGATGACAAAATATATAATAGCTGAGAAGAGTCAGAAATGCGCCCAAGTTGCACCTGAGATGTGACTGCAAATTACAATAACAGAAAGTTGGTTCTAGATTTTTTGAGATTTAATTCTTCACTAATTCGATCCAAATCAAATCAAATCTCCATTATTTCATCCAGACGAGTAGAAAAGAATTGCAAGTAGTTTTTATGGAAACCCTAGCCCATAGAAGTCTATATAAAAGATATTTTTCCCTAAAGACATCAAACTTTAAGTTGCCTAGAAACTCGTTATTTATTTATTTATTTATTTATTTATTTTGCATTTTTCCTTTCTTTTGTGGTACTAGCGCAATAAGAAGTTGATGCTTCCTCTCTTAGTTTGTGAATCTAGGTACTTGATTCAAAAGGACAAGTGCATTTGTTCTATCACAAAAAAGTTACACTTAGCTAGATTAAGAACCAAGTTGGAGAGCTTTTAGTGTATTGTTTTTTCTTTCTTTCAATTATCTTGTACTTTCTTATCTCTACAGCAAACTTAGTTTATGCTTTAATTGTTGTTTTTCCTTTATTTACATTGGAACATGTTTTTTTATTCTTTTCTATTTATTAATCCATTATTTACTTCTTGCATTATTTATTATGAAAGAATCAAATCTCAATGCGGAAGCGCGTAAACATCAGTACTATTGTAATTTGATTTGGAACCAACAAGAAAAATAGAGGAAATAGACATGTAATTGCAGCATCATGCTTTTCAAGAAGAATTACAGGGATAAGAAAATACATTTGAAGACAACTCTTCAATCTTCTCCAATTCCTTGCTCTGGTCATGATCTCAACAACTTTCTTTTCTTTCTTTCTTTATTTATTTATCTTGAATAAAGACATTACCAAAGTGTCTTCCCTGCTATTCTTCCGTGCTATTCTTCGACAAGGATTGGGTTATGTGGGAACCTTTTTTTGGAAACATAGGGAAGAAGAGAATTGCAGAAAAACTTTTTTTTTTCTCCTGATTGTGTGGGTTGAGAGTTCAGAGAAAAATTGAGAGAGTTTTCTCTTCTTTCAAAGAATTGAAAATGTATCACATAGAGAGTTCAAAAACCACCCACTTCCTCCAGAATACGTTATCCTGTGTTTAGGTAATTAGAGGGGAAGTTATTTTCACCGTACTTTAACTCCTCTTAACTATGGGGAGTTAAAATTTAACCAAAAATTTAATTTAACTTTAATAAATAAATAAATATTATTTAAATTAATTAAATATCATATGTTTAATTAATATTACATTTGAATCATATTCAAATGTATTTCCCTCTCATAACTTATAGTTTAACTATGAATCTCATTCATATTATTTAAGATTTGAATCTAATTCAAATATATTATTCCCTCTTATTATATATAGTTTAATTTTGAATCTAATTCAAAATTAACTTTATAATTACATTACATTAATTATATCATATACAATTAACATTTAATTCTCTTACAATATGAATGATATTCATATTTATTTAATATTTGAATCTTATTCAAACATTAATACTCTCATATTATAAAGTTTAATTTTGAACCTAATTCAAAATTAATTAACTTTATATTAGAATGTATTTATATACATTATACTAATTGTATCTAATACAATTAATGCACTTTCCCTTATTTAATTTGAACAATTCAAATTTTTATCAAAAACTAATTAATCCTTATTTTACCCTTATTGAACTAGCAGGGGATCTAATGAACCTACAGATTAGAAGCTCTAATGATCCGAGATTAATTAATTAAACTTTTTAATTAAATTAATCAACATTCATTAACGGTGGGTCACTCCACTAAAAACCCACAACTGCACTCTTCACACTATATATTTATGTGTCCATGGATATAACCGTTATTAGTAAGTCAACCCTTCATGAATTGCTCGTAATTATAGCTAGGTCAAAATTACCATTTTACCCCTGTAATTACCTTTTACTCCTTAAGTACCATTGATCCCTCTAATGAACAATTGGTTTATAGTCCAACTATAAACTAAATTCCTCTCGGGCTAGTGAGAGAGTGAGGCCTCATTGTTCAAGACCTAAAATTAGCCCTTAAAGAGAGCAATTCATTTACTTACCTAAAGATGGAAAAGAGTGAACTCCATTTTGTGTAGCTATCTTCCCAGCTCCCTACTTGAACAAGTCCCCAAGATGGTAGGCATATTAAGTTGGTGATACGGGCCATTCTCACCCATACAAGTCAAAGGACTGTCCTCATAGACAGGAGTCCATAACTCACTCAAGATTGAGATCGAGTTACACGATTATCCTATGGAATGTTAATCTCTTCAATTAATAGTGTTATAAAGAGAAATTAATCATAAACTCTTTGTATAGGATACCCCCACTCACATGTCTCCACATGAACGATTTCGATCAAACTGTTTGTAACATTTACTGTTGGGGTTGATGCCCTAAATCTCATAGTCTTGTATTTTGTAAACTTGTATTGTACAAACCAAATTATTTATTTAATAAGATAATTGTTTTTTCTTTTACATTTAGTTGCATTAATCCAAAAACCAATAAACTAAGATCCTAGGTTATTAGTAGTAACTTAAACATGTATGTAGAGACATACGAGTGGATAGTGTTTAAGTGATAACCTAAACGGTTTGTAGTAGATGGATAAGGCTAGATACCTTATCCTGGTAACACCATAGACATGACCCACTTTGTGATTGTTACAAGTGTTGTAAAGTGTCACAAATGTTTGATCCTAAATGTTCATGTGGAGACATGTGAGTAGGGGTATCCTATATATGTGAGACATATATAAGACCGGACCGCGAAATGAATAGTCTCTCGTATTAACACTATTACTTAATGAGACTTACATTTCACTAAGATGATCATAAGTGACTCGACCTTAATCCTGAGTCAGTTATGAACTCATGCCTGTGAGAAAAATCCTTTAATTTGTATGGGTGAGAGTGGCCAAGTTTGCCGACTCAATAAGCCTACCACTTTGGGGATTTGTCCGAGCAGGTAGCTGGGAACTCAACTGTACAAGAAGGAATTCACGTCTTATAAATTGCTCCCTTAAGAGCTGATGCCGGATCTTGAACAATGAGGCGCCTCATCCTCTCACTGGCCATAGAGGGGTCTAGCTCATAGTTGGACTATGACTAAATTGTTCATTAGGGAGATCAGTGGTACTTAAGGAGTTAGAGGTAACACAGGGGTAAAACGGTAATTTGACCCAGCTATTGTTATGATCAATTTGTGAAGGGTCGACTCACTATTGATTGATTATATCCGTGGACATAAAAAATATATCTATAGTAAGAAGAGTACAACTGTCGATCTTTAGTGGAATGACCGACAGATAATGAATGTTGATTAATTTAATTAAAGAATTTAATTAATTAATCTCGTACCATTGGAGCTTCAAACTGATAGGTCCATTAGGTCCACTTGCTAGCTCATATAGGTTAAGATGACGATCAACTGTCTTTGTTTAATTTGAATTGTTCAAATTAAGTTAAGGGAATTAATTGTATGAGATACAATTAATTAATGTATATTGATACATTATAATATAAAGTTGATTTTTATATTAAATGGAAAAATTAAACTTTATAATATACGTGAGAGAAATATTTGAATAAGATTCAAATATTAAATATTATATGAATGTGATTCATATAAAACTATAGGTTAAAAATAATGTGAATATGATTCATATTAAATTATAGGTTATGTGAGAGAATTGGTTAAGTTGTAGGTAATTATTATTATATATTAAATGAGATTTAATATATATATAATTTAATTTAATTTATATTATTAATTTATTTAAATTAAATTAAAGAAAATAATAACTCCCATTTGGGAGTTATAATCAACATGGTGTGGAGGTTTTTTTTCTCTAAAAATTCCTCCCCACTAATTCTGTTCATAATTCCTCTCTAATGAAGAATGTAACTTCTTCTTCCTCCCTTTAAGTAGACAAATGGAGACCACTCTCTATAGATTTTGATAACCTTGAGAATAGTGACTGTTCTTTAGTGGTGTTGTCCTTTTTTGTTCCTTTTGGTGATTCGTTTGTGTTCTCAAAGGAAATTGCTAATTGAAGGAAGATTTTCATTAAGGGTAAGTTCTTTCTTGTTCCCTCTGTTTTTTCTTTTCCTTCTCAAAAAGTATGTTGTTTATCCTGTTATAATATTTTCCCTCTGTTTCTTTAAGTTTCATAATTGAGTAATTAAAATCACAATGCGATAAATCGTTTCAACTGGGAATTCAATTCCTTCATTTACAACTCTGGTAATATTTATAAAGTGGGTCGTATCTGCAATGTCACCAGGATAAGGCACCCAACCTTATCCATATACTGCAGACCTTTTAGGTTATTGCTTGAACACAATCCATTTGTATGTCTACCACATACTGTTCAAGCTACATTAAATAACCTTGGATTTTAGTTTACATTTGCTTTTATTAATTTTATGCATATTGTTAACTTAGCTTAATCACCTAGGATGACATACAATGTTGAGTCTGACATCGAAAGAGTTAGATAATAAACGGTTTTCATAAAAGCAATATAGTAGAAAAGCATAGACATAGGATTTTGTTTGAACTCTTGAAATAGGGTAATGCCTATAGAGTTAGGAGAATTGCCTGCTTAATCATCTAAGTTTTAAATTAGCCACAGACATATATGTGTTTAATTACTTAGTCTACTAAAGAAATGATTATTTGAGGGAGCTGAATAGGAGTTGAATTTGATTCATGTGGCGAAGTGTTTATTAGGATAGATTGTTGGTGCAATTTGATTGCATACATGACTTAACCCTTTCAGCTTAAAAGTGCAAAGATGTGGGCGCATCTGAGTCGCATGTCATATTATATCTAGGTCTAGTTGAGCGAAGTAAATGTGGGCGCATATAGTGGATGCAATATTCGTCCGAAGGTTGAAACTACTTTTGAATCTCATCTTTATTTTAAATCTTTTTACCATATCTTTCGCTACTGTTTTCTTACTGCTTTCCAGCATTTATTTCCTTTACTTTACAAGCGCACGCCAAATCAGATCATTTTTCTTGGTTACTATTGGTTGAAAAATTAGAGGTATTTCTTTTGTTGAGATTGATTCATCATACTTTGTTCCCTTGGGATTCGATACTTTGACTTGTCCATTTTATATTTCTTGTTGGCAATGTATACTTATACCTAGGGACGTTTGTTTCAGAGCCCATAAAAAACGCTCCATACATATCAAACAAACTCATTAAGATTAAGAGAAATTATTGAGATGATTAATCAATAGTAAAAGCCTAATTTAATTAGTCCATTCTTTCCTTATTCAAAACTAGTCATAGAAGACATGTTCATTAGAAAAGCTAAATAATAAAACAAATAATAGGTCATTGTCAAACAATTATAGATAAGAATTTTTCATTCAAATTCCAGAAGATTTCTATTTCTACTCCAAGGGTAGTTTTAAAATGTTTATGAAAGGTTATGGGTAATGTTTCAACTTTTGAAAAATATGGAGGTTCTTTTTTAAAAAAGAAAATAATTAAAGAGCAAAGTTCAAGATATATTTTTGGGAAGTTGTAAGAAATAATTCTAAAAAGTTTCCATATTTTACAACTAGCACACCTTTTTGAAACTCGTCAATATAGTTTTTCCTAGTGCTTCTCAGTCGAGCTCGAGCCTTGAGATTAATGCTTAACATTGAAAGTTATCTTTTGGATTTGTAAAGAAAATACCAAAATAGCCTTGATGCATAGCCCAAACGTTTCTTTTCTCTATCCATGAACTTGTGGAGGGTTTTCTTACGTTTTCTTCATCTAAACTCTTTGAATCTCTAAAATTATCTCAATCTCAATTCTAGAATAAACTTTTTAGGAGGGACAACTTTACATATTTATGCCTAATAACTTGTAAAAATACAAGTTATTGCTTCTCTTTTCTTAGAATAATTGCGAAAGAATATTGAAAAACGCATCATCTTATGCTTAATTTCATGATATCTTTTATACGTGCAAGCATGCAAATATGCTGAAGAAAGCATAATCTGCGATTTAACTCTTTAGACACCCCATTTTGAAGGAAAACACAAGGTTCAACGCATGCGTCAAATAAGATCAAGAAACACATAATTCAGACGCATGACACTGAAAGAAAAATCCTCGAATCTCGAAAAACCTGATGTTGATAGTTGGAGACAAAGAGGATTTTCGGCCCTCTAATCTTCGAAACAGCGACAACCTACCTAGTCAGAGATGACGATTGAAAAACGCAGCCTTATCCTCTATGTCAGAGTCTTACTTGATGATATCATGAAAAGTACATTCTTGAGGCTATAAAAGCCAGCTGAAGCAACATATCAAAAAGGTTAGATAGTTATAGATATTTTTGAGCTACGAAAGAGCTCAGGAATCAGTCAGTCATCTTCCACCTTTCCCCTCTTGGCGACAGCTGAGTGCACTTTTACCATCACCATCGAAGAACAAGTGAGCTTCAACCTCGGAAGAGAGTTGGAACTTCCCTTGCCTCTCCTTCCCCAACGCAAGCAAACAAAAGAAGTCACCATCTCTGTTCGCAAGCAGGACACTGTCGCTGCCAGCTCGATCTCTTTAACTTTCCATTCTATCTTTGGTATCTTTAAGTGTATTTGACTGTTCTGTAACTTTGTATTAACTAAATCATCACTTTTATTAATATATTTCTTACATCATGAATCACTCCTTACCTTCCATTTTTATGTTCTTTTTACAAACAAACATGAGTAGCTAAATCACTTGAAGGGTTGGAGGAAAAAATTCATCAACCTTAAGAGTTTAAGCTTAGTTTCCAGTTCGTTTACATTGATGTATTTTATTCTTCATTTCTTGAGTCCACTTGACAATTTGATTTAAGTAGAAATAGTTAATTACTTGAAAGAGCAAGTAACTATGGATCTCTTCTTTGTAACTAAGAACTAAACTTAGACATAGGAAACATCTTAGGCTCGACTAAACAAGCATGCATCATAGACATATGATTTATGTGACACATCTACCGAGAGGTAAGAACCACTTGATTTTAGAAGCACGAACCATGAAACTAAGCAAGAACTAAACCGGTTGATGAAAGATTTTCTCCAACTCTCTTTTCTCCATTCAAAAAACCAAAACTTCTTTGTTTGCACAATGTCTCACTGATTCCTAATTCACTTTGATACATTCTTTTATTACTTTATTATCTAGTATTGATCACCAACATTACATTACATTTTCTAGAACATCGTAACCTAAGTTTTTCATTCATCATAATAACCACAAATTTTCGTGTTCGACCTCGGTCCTCACCGAGATATTTTATTATTGATTTATACTTGGGCTGATATTAAGAAAAACTTGACATTCGTGCATGATAAGCAACACACAACTAAGCATACATTTAGCATAGCTACTCCAAGCACAATACTGCCAAATCCTTCTATTATTAGTACAATTGGTACCATTTCGATGTATTTCGATTCTTTCGAACAAGAGAGGTTTGACGCTTTTGAATTCATAACATTAATTTCACTCCCTACTCGTAGTATGTTCTTTATGATCTTGATTCATGAATCATTTTCCATGTATTTAACTAAGTTCTATTTCAGATATTGGACTCTCTTTCCCTACTATTAAGTAAGGATTAGCCCATACTATTAAGAAACTATTCCCGAGCCAGGTTCCCTGGATCCACGTGTTCCTAGTTGAGCATAAATGAAGAAGGGGGCAGGCAACACTATAATGAAGGAAGCCTGACCACACACACACCTCTTTTTAACCCACTAAAGCCAGATTCAGTACACGACTAGAATTAGAGAAAGATTGAGATAGAAACCCCAACCCACATTGTTTGTATACTAGAACTCTATCTTACTAATAATAAGAAAGAGGGGCGGGCAAAGATATAACTCAACACTAAAGTATCGCCTTGACGTGGTGGTTCCCAATATGAACGAGTCGCTTCTAGCTCTCTTCTGTTCCTTCCCAATATGCCTATTTTTTTAAAGTCGATTTCAGTAATATGACGTTTTTTCTTATTCATACTATAAAAGGAGACGAGCTACTCCATTGGCTTATCTAAACTCTTAATTGTGAACTAATAAACTTAGTTACCGGAAAGGATGTTGGTCCTAACAATCAAAACCAGTACAACCAACAATTAACAATCGATCATCCGTGCGGGAAGAAAGACTATATGGATGGAGGCTTTGCAAAAAGGTGGCAAACCACCTTTCTAATTTTTGAATAGTTTCTTGTAGTATAAAAGCTTTTCGCTGCATCACCAGTTAAGGTGAATGTTGTGCCTACCATAACGATTCTAATGACTAGCTTGAGTGAAGTTCAAGCTTTGATTTGTGTTTGCCTAGTTTTTAGGCTAACCATTGTTTTCAGCGATTATGATTTTGGTTACAACTCCAAGGCTCTTTTTGAGAAGACTTACTGCTACTCTGCATACGAGGATTTTGGTGCACCTTCTCCTCTTAGGAGAGTTGAAACCACCAAAGACTATTAAACTCATTCTTATGTTAGCTTTTCTGTCTATTGCCTTCAATGGCTTAGTAAGTTCGTGTGTGTTCTACTTATTTCTTCTCAATAAACAATGTCCATTGCCTTTTAATATCCATTGCCTTTTAATGTCCATTGCCACTACTATACCCACCAAGCTCATTGGTCAAGTGATGAACAACTTCTCTTTAAATAATGGATTTATATATGAAACTCGTTTAGGTGCAATGAGGGAATTCATTCTTCTAGACGTAAGCCCATTCCTTGTGAGAAAGTCACCAATATATTAAGATTTCCAAGATCTTCAAAGACAGATCTGAAAGAGGTTCCAGTAAAGAGAATTGATTATTGACCAACCTTTAAGAGATAGGGGGATTATCCCCAATTCGATGATGAAGGATAATGTGATTGAGGAAACCACTATTGCAGAAAGTTATTTTGTATCGGTTCATTTTATTTCAAACTCGCACAAGTTAGAGGTATTTATCGATTCCCTTACTTTTTAGGTTCGATTAAAGGTTGGGTTTTTATATTTCAACTTTCTTAAGGTTTATATTTGATATAAAATGTTGTGACCATCTAATGCGATAAGTAGAACGTTTTCAGTTTTTGTTGTGGGGTCTAAATGTGTACAGTTATTCTGCCTTTGTTGAAAAATTGATTCAATCGAGAATAGTTTGAATTTCACTCGAGATTGCATGAATCTCTCCCGAGATTGGCTTGAGAACAAGGGTTTAATGGTTATGTATTTGGTCTCAGTGACATGCTCACCTGAGATTTTGTACCGAGACAAAATAAAGTATGTCTTAAACCACTAGTCTCGAGGCATGTCCTGGTCCTAAAAGATAGAGATCGAAGGTTATTTTACCCACTTTTTTCAATCTCGGTGGTCGATCTCGCCTGGGATGTGCATTAAGATTGAGGACATTTTACTCTTTGCTTAGGTCATGGTGGTGTTCTTTGTTGGTTTGGTCTTGAGTTTAGTTCTTCCTTTTTTTTCTTTGTTTTATAATTGGAAATGGTACCCAAAATCTACAATGCTGACTATTTTCCTACGACCTTAACTTGTTGTTCCTATCTTGGGAAAACAATTTCGATAATTACGGGTAAGTTAATACCCATTTAGTTGCACATCTTTAGGTAGACATGCTTTGGACACTTGTTAGATTCTAAGTTGGTTTTTAATGGGCCTTTATGCCATTAAATTATGTTGAGGGAGGTGAACGACAGTAGGGAAGACCTTATTAGTTTTAAGTTATTAGGGAATAAGATATATTTTGGCCGGGAACAATTTGATTTAGCTACCAGTTTAAGACATGGGTTTAGGCGTGTGGTGTAGGTTGATGAGTTGAGACTATATAGGCCTAGGAAGTTGTATTTGAGTGTTACAATTGACATGAATGAGTCTGAGCTGAATAATTTATTTATGACATTTGAGTTTGTGAGTGATGAGGATGCAGTGAAGATGATCATATTTTACTGGATCGAGCTTGTGATGATAGAGAGGGAAAGGAAACTGATAAATGTCATAAAGTGGATGATTTTGCCATAAATTTTGGTACTTTTCTATAGTAAAAGTAGAGCTTCACATGTTATTTAACCCTCTAAATGGCCTACATTGGATAAAAGGAGTCAGCACATGTCTTTGAAATGTCTAAAGTTAGCTTTTACTGTTTTTGATTTCTTTATAAGCTTTTACAGAGGATTCTAATTGTTTTGCAGAAAAATGTGTTGATATGCCTGAATCAACTAGATAGATGTGCTCGCATCGAAAATCTTAAAATTTCATAATTGTGCCTAGTTGTTTGTGGTTGCTACTTTTTCGATCTACAGTTGTTTTCAACGCCAGAATTTACTGATGGACATTCAAAGCTTGATTTTCGGCCCTATTTCAATCATATTGGCCTATATAAAAGAGTGGAAGCCTCCTTCTTCGAAAATCCTTCACTCTTAAGAAGAAATCTCACAAGTTTCCATCCAGAAATTCTTCAAGAACGAGAGTTCCTTTAAAGAACCCTAGATCTAGGTCATCCCTACCCCATGAGAGTGTGTGTAGAGTGAGGATTCACCCTTGACAGTGGTTGAATCTGACTTAGAGGGACTTTGAGAGTGATATCTTGCCTCAATGAATCTTGTTACTATTATTTTCCAGCATGTATTTAATTCTTTCTTTGTTCTTTTCATTCCTTTATTTTATACTCTTTAAAAGTTGACATTGTAACTCATGACTTTAGAATTAATAAAATTCATTCATTCTATTCAAATTATAAGCTAAATTTCTAAAGGATTCAGTCATGTTGATACCCTAAGATCTCATCGCTTGAACAAATGCTAATTCATGATGTATTTTTGACCTTTACATTTCCTTTGTTGAGTTTAAAATTATCTTGTTAAGTTGAATTGACCACTTAATTTAACATGTTAGTGGAGTCTTAATATTGAGAAGGTTAAGATATAAACGGACTTCACAAAGGACCAACAAAATATTTATATTATCATGTACTAATTGGTTGCAACAATTAAAATTGGTAGTTATGGGCGTATGAAACTGTCTCGTCGCTAAGTAAGCAGGTTGCAAGGAGGATATCCAACGATGTCGTACTGCACATCTTACAATGGAGCTGTTCATACTTACCTGGATACAAGGTCATTGAGACACAAGTGTTTGGATCCCAAGTGGTAAGTAATAGATGGTTTAGGGTTTATGATTTATTATTATTGGGTTGGTGCCCTAAATCTCATGGTTCTCGTAGTTTGTAAATTGTATAGACGAATTATTTATTAATAAAATAAAGAGTTATTTTATTTGACATTTAGATTGTATTAACTCAATCTAATAAACTAAGGTCCAAGGTTTTTTTATGTAACTTGAACAGTATATGGTAGACATACAAGTGAATCATGTTCAAGTAATAATCTAAATGGTTTGTAGTATATGGATAAAGTTGAGTATCTTATTATGGTAATACTACAGATGCAACATACGTTATAAATGTTACAAGAGTTGTAAATATTACAAACAATGTAATCCAAATCGTTCATGTGGAGACATGTGAGTGGGGGTATCCTATACAAAGAGTTTGTATAAGATCGAATCGCAAAATGATAATCTCTCTTTATAACATAGTTGATTGAAGAGATTAACATTTCATAGGATGACAATTAGTAACTTGACCTTAATTCTTTGTGAGTTATGAACTCCTATCTATGAGGGCAGTCCTTTGATTTGTATGAGTGAGACTGGCTAGTGTTGTCGACTCAATAAGCCTACCATTTTGGAGATTGGTCCTAAGTAGGGAGTTGGGAACATAGCTACACAAGATGAAATTTGCTTCTTCCTGTCTTTAGGGTCAGTAGATGAATTGCTCCCTTAAGGGCTGATTTCGGGTCTTGAACAATGATGCCTCATCCTCTCACTGGATCGAGAGGGATTTAGTTTATAGTTGGACTATAAACTGATTGTTCATTAGAGGGACCCATGGTACTTAAGGAGTAAGAGGTAATTATAGGGGTAAAACAGTAATTTGACCCAGCTATAATTATGAGCAGTTCGTGAAAGGTTAACTTACTAGTAATGGTTATATCCATGGACACATAAATATATTTACAGTGCAAAGAGTGCAGCTGTGGGTCTTTATGGAGTAACTCACAACTAATGAATGTTGATTATTTTGCTTAAAGAGTTTTAATTAATTAATCTCGTATCATTGAAGCTTCTAATCTATAGATCTATTAGATCTCCTTGCTAACTCACTAAGGATAAAATAAGAATTATCTGGTTTTGGATTAATTTGAATTGTTCAAATTAAATAAGGAAATATTAATTAATTGTATGAGATGCAATTAACACAATGTATATGAATACATTATATTATAAAGTTTAATTTTAAATCTCAATAATAATATAATGTAAATGGTTACATTATATTATAATAGGTTATGAGAGAGAATTATATTTGAATATGATTCAAATATAATTTTAGTTAAATATGTGATGTTTAACTTATGAAAAATTTTCACATATAGAAAAATGTCAAACTATTTACAGAAAATAGCAAAAAAAAAAAAAAAATACTGATAGACAATGATAGGCTTCTATCAGCATTTGTCAGTGAACTTCTATCATTTCTATCACTGATAGACCTTGATAGACTTCTATCAGTGTCTATCACAACTTTCTAAAATTTTTGTTATTTTGTGTAAATAGTTTGCCTTATTTTTCTATTTTTTAAAATTCCCCTTAACTTATTGATTAATTATTATTATTTGTTTAGTTATATTTTAAAGAAAAATTTTCATATATAGAAAAAAAAATTGGACGAGATAACAAAAAATGAGGTTTCGTTTGGATATTTAGCAAAAATTGAAAATAATAAAATTTATGGCAAAACATGTGCAAGGCACCTGGGTGACTTTTTCATAATACTTGTTTTGCTCTTAATTGGTTCGTATGTCTGAACCATTAAATACAGTGTAATGATTAAGAATTGATATATAAATATAGTGTAATTGAGGAACTTGATTGATAGCTGAATTAATGAGATTATAATCTAATAGATTTGATTTTAAAATTGAATCTAAGAGTCATTCCATGAATTTTGCCCTCATTTTGAATTTGAATCAATTTTTAATATTCAAACTAGATTTTGATAACTACTTTAACAAATGATTCAAAATAAACAAATTTCTTTCTTATTTTTCTCCCCGTATGTACAATTTTATTTATCTTTATTATCAAATTTCATCTTTATTTCATCTCATATTATATTATTATACCATTGTTGTCGTTTTAAAATACTTTTTTGGTTATTTTACATTTCATTATCTAAAAAACATGTGTTTGTTATAGATTCATAAGTAAGATTGAATATATATACATTTGTTTTTTTTCATCCTCATCTCTAGATTTTAGCAAATGATTCTATCCATTGATCTATCGATTTTCATCTTTTCATCTTCATCTATTCTTGTATGATAATTCAACATTCTTCTGCTTCATCGCTATAATCAGATTTCTTCGTTTTTCGACAAAAGAAGATGAAATCTTGTTCATTGAAGAGAATCAAAGTTAGACAATACAATAAATCGAAACTTTTGCGACTGCGGTGGACGCAGGAGAATTGGAGTTATGGTTTCTATGTGGTGGTTGGCTACGACTCTAATATATCTAAATCTTGCAATTACACTATATTTGAATGATTATTCAGCAGAAGCAAACCTTTTTCCCAACCTTCTGAGCACAGTAATATCAAATTTGGTTTATCTAATTATTTTTCGATTTGTTTAACTTTTTGTTACCAAATTTAGTTTATCTAAATCATTTTCAATTAATTTATACATATTGTTAGAAATTCAAAATGTGATATGAAGTTAAAGGTATTTTCAGCTTCCCCTCGATGAGCTCTAGAATTAACTAATATACATTTACACATATAGTGTAATTGTAACGTAAAGTTATGAGATTAATTAATCTACATTTACACATACAGTGTAATTGTAATATGAAGTTATGTGATTTTAATCCTTGTTTTTCGTGTGTCCTGATTTAAATTGGAGATTCTTCTTGATTGTTCTCTAACAATGTTTATTTGAATATGTTTTTTGTTATCAGATTTTGTTTTATCTTTTTTTTATTTGTTTATACATTTTGTTATCATAGTAAAACAGATGGATCCTATTCAGCAAAACGAACTAATAAAAAAAATGGACAAATCAAGAGGCAAATAAGAATATCCAACATATTCATAGATTGCAAATGATGTATGAAGAAAATGACATAGATTGTGAAAGAAAAATTTAGATCTAGTTCATTACAAAAAAATCAATCCTCCAAAAGATTTTACATTATATGTAAATCAAGAGGTGGTAATGGAATCATCCTGGTGTGGATTTAGTAAACATACCTCTTCCCCCTCCCCCCACTTAACTTCGATTTGGAACCCATGGACCCCTACCATGTATTTTTTTATGCAAATCGAACATACATTTGACCCCACAAGGGTCTGTCATGGGGCATGGTTTAGGGTTTAGGGTTTAGGGTTTGTCATGGGGCATGGTTGAAGTGGCAAGGGGAGTGGGATCTGAGAAACGATCGAGAGAAAAAATTCTTCTCCATAGAAGAATTATGAAATTTGAGATGGATTTTCGGAGAAAAAACCATTCGCCATTGAAGAATCAAGAAATCTGAGATGAGGTTTGTGAGGGTTTCAATTAGAGAAATAATCGGAGAAGAAAAATGACCTTTCTCGATCGAAGAATACAAGAAATTTGAGATGAAGTTTGTGAGGGTTTCGACCTGAGCAGTGATCGAAGAAGAAAAATCATTCTCCATGGCAGAATCAAACAAATCTAAGATGAAGATTGTGAGGGTTCCGAAGTGTCTGAAGAAAGTAATGAGTGAGAGAACCAAAACATTTGAAGAGAGATTAGATATCAGTGGTACTGTGCAGATGTCATATACCTGATCTGGGGAGTTAATATCTCAGTGGGCCAAACATTGAGTTGGGTTAAAAACCTATCTCATCTAATCTCATATCAGTGGGCCAAACAACCCTTAAGTGTTATATTATAGGATGACATGTGAGAATTTTTCATTAGAGGTAATATAAGTGTGATATTATTTAATGAAAATGGAAGAACATTGAGCATGATATTACTTAGTAAATACAAGAGTTATGTTTAACTAATGTCATTAGCATGCATGTTATAAGTTTTAATAAATCATTAAAATATGTTTAATGAGTTAGATTAAAATCTATAACAAAGAATTGCATATAAACATAAGGCCCTAATCAAAATTTTAAATTGTTTAAAATTTGATAATTAGACTTTATGTTTAAAATATTTCTAATACGATTAGAAATAGGTTAATCTTTCATTTTCTTTTAATAGGATTAAAATGAACAAAGAAAAGATTAATTTATAAATTATTTGCCTATAAGGGACTTCTTTCTAAGGAAGGTTCTGTCTAGGATAGGACATTTAAGCTGACCCTAATGGAACACTCCTACTTGAGAATCGACCTAGGAAGTGAATTAATCAAATATTTTATATGCATGCAATAAATGATTAAAATTTATTAAAGTGTTTAACAATAACTTAGAAAAATTAATTAGTCAGATTTACCTAAGTGATAAACCATAGTTTTTTTTTTTAAAACACTTAGTGGGATGGAAAAGTGTATATGATATGTTATTTTTCTTCTCACGCTCTCCATTAAAGTTCACACTGTGAGATCTATGTTCAGCCTCGTGGCACCCTGGAAGTGTCCTCCCTTCTAAAATGAGGGTCACACTTACAATAAATTGTTAAAGGAGTAAATAATTTTTGACCAAATCAATGACGACTAATTGTTATATGAATAAGAGTTATTCTAGTATAATGATTAGTTGAAAGTGTCTTAATTTAGTAAAGAGGTGACTAACCACCCTTTGGTGGCTTTTATCCTAAATCACTGAATCATCATTGCAAAATTAGATGAAATTAGGGTTCATTAATTTTTTTTTTTTGTTAAGGGAGTTATGCAATATGATTGGGTTTAAGTAATTTGTTTGGTTTCAGCAACTTAGAAAAATGACCAGCGCTATTATAAACCTACTTGGTGTCGAAAAATTGAATGGTGAGAACTATACAACTTGAAAAACACGGTTAACATTATCCAAGTCACTAACGATCTCAGATTTGTCCTGATTGAGGAGTATCGTCAAATCCCTGCAACTAATGCATCTTGAAATGTTCGTGACACATATGAGAGGTGGGTCAATGCAAATGAAAAGGCTAGAACATACATCTTAGCTAGCTTAACTGAAGTCTTGGCCAAGAAACATGAAAACATGGTCACTGCACGTGAGATCATGGACTCATCGTGTGAAATGTTTGGACAACCATCCACTCAAATCAAGCACGATGCTCTAAAATTCATTTTCAATGTATGTATGAACAAAAGGACCTCAGTTAGAGAACATGTTATTAATATGATAGTCCACTTCAACATGGTAGAAATGAATGGGGTCGTCATTGATGAGGCTAGTTAGGTTAGTTATATTCTGGAGACTTTTTTTCCTGCAATTCTGTAGAAATGTTGTTATGAACAAGCTTGACTATAACCTTACAACCATTCTCAATGAGCTACTAACTTACGAGTCCTTGATGAAAGTGAAAGGACAACAAGGGGAGGCAAAAGTTGCCAATATCTCTAAATACTTCTACAGGGGTTCAACCTCTAGGACTAAGTCTATGCCTTCTTCCTCTAGTTCAGAGAAATGGAAGAAGAAGAAGAAGGGAGACAAGGGGAATAAAGCTAACCAAGCTGCAGCCCAAAAGGGCAAAAAAGCAAAGTTGCAAAGGAAAATTGTTTTCATTGCAATAAGGAAGGGCATTGGAAACACAACTGCCCAAAGTATTTGGCAGAGAAGAAGAAGACCAAACAAGGTAAATATAATTTGTTGGTTTTAGAGACCTGCGGAGAATGATGATTCTGTCTAGATAATTGATTCAGGGGGCCACTAATCATGGAATTAGTTCCTGGCATTAGCTTTGGACTGGAAAAATGACCATGCGAGTTAGGACAAGGCAGGTCGTCTCTGCGGTTGCAGTGAAGAGCTTAAAATTACTCTTTCAGAAATCATATTTATTGTTGGACAATGTATATGTTGTTCCTTCTATGAAAATGAACTTGATTTCTGTAAAATGTCTCTTAGAACAATCTTAGTATGTTTCCTTCAATGTAAATAAAGTGTTTATTTTCAAAGATGGAATTGCTATTTATTCTGGGACTATTAGCGAGAAAAATTGTTGTCACCCATAAACTCTCACTAAACAAATAAATTTATAGTTCACCGAACTACTACCTATACTATGATGGTGTAGTACCAACGGCAAGTCCAGGGTCAAACCACAAGGAAGCTCTAATGTAGTTTCAAGCTAAATAGAATTTTTCTAGCTAAAGTGGTAACGAGGGGGTTGGTATGAATGAGAATTTAAAGCGAGAAAAGTAAAGCGCGAAAAATTAAAATGCAAGAATATAAAAGTGCAAGGAAAGTAAAAGAAATGTCTAGCTTAGATCTCAGGATCCACCTAATGTTCAATTGATCATAGGATTACTAAGAATTATCTTTCTCTCGATTCAATGTGCTTAGTCCACTTGCCTCAGATAGCCCAGAGCAACGTGCCCTAATACATTGATTAATTACTCAGTCAACCTAGATGCTCAACTAATTGGGTCCAAGTGTCCATATCAATTAAGCGCCCTCATTAAGAGAGGTAATCTAGCTAAGTCGATTTAATAACCTAGAAATCCCATTAGTTACTAAATGATTCATTCTTAAAATAAGTTAATCATGCAATATTGTGAGAAGATCGTCCTAAACAACCTAAATTCACACACAAGCATGCTTTAACTCTTGTCGTCTTTAAGACTAAGAACAAAGCATCCATAACCTCTAGCAATCAAAGGATGAATGATGGTTGATTAGGCCAATCATACATCTAAGCATAAAAATTCAATTACATTCAAGAACCACAGAGAATTTAGAGAGAAAAATAGATTAAGCGCAAAAATCCTCACAATCAATCCACGGGTGTCACCTAGAACAAAGCTAGCTACTCACCTTAGCCACAATGTCGATCCAAGATGAGCCTCACAATCATCAAATACTCTTAAAAATACAAGAAAATGTTGAGGATTGAAAGAGGGAAGAAGAGGGTGAAAAATAAAGAAGACTTGTTGTGGAGGCTGCCAAAACCGGACTCCCCTTTGCCCTAAAAATTCATGCCTTATATAGCGAATTTGCAGAGAGCGTAGTGATGCTAGCAAGGAGCGTCGCAACGCTCTTAAGATAAGCTACATTGCAGCCTTTAGTGACGCGAAGTGTGCATTGAGCTCCAAAAATGCAGCTCTCGAGTATCCAACGAAAAACAAGCATAACGGGGGCGTAACGATGCTCTCTTCAGGGGCATTTTGATAATATTGCCTCGAACTTGGTTGGTGCTTTCGGGACTCCGATTGAACGTGTTTTAGCCTCAAAATGATCCCGATGGGCCGGTTATCCACCTTAATTCTCAAAACCTACAAAACATAGGAAATAAACCTATAAAATCATGGAACGAGCCCGAATAAAGCCAAAAAAGATAGCCCTTTTCAGGAGCTATCAACGACAGTAGATAGTAATTTATATGTGTTAAGGCCATTGGCATCTAAATCGCTCTTAAATACTAAAATGTTCAAAACTGCAAGAACTCAACATAAAAGACAAAAGATTTCTCCTAATGAAAATTTCTATCTTTGGCATCTAAGGTTAGGTCATATAAATCTCAATAGGATTGAGAGGTTGGTTAAAAGTGGACTTCTAAGTTAATTAGAAGAAAACTCTTTACCTGTATGTGAGTCATGCCTGAAGGCAAGATGACAAAAAGACCTTTTACTGGAAAAGGTTATAGAGCCAAAGAGTCCTTAAAACTTGTACATTTAAACTTTTGTGGTCTGATGAATGTTAAGACAGGAGGAGGGTATAAATACTTCATTTATTTTATAGATGATTATTGAAGGTATGAGTATCTTTACCCAATGTAACACAAGTTTGAAGCTCTTGAAAAGTTCAAGGAGTATAAAGCTAAGGTTAAAAACTTGTTAGGTAAAACCATTAAAACACTTCGATCAGATCGAGGTGGAGAGTACATCGATTTGAGATTCTAAAACTAGTTGATAGAACATGGAATCACTGTTGGGTTTTATGCCCTTAAACTAATAGGTCGTAAATGTTGTATTTTGACCGTCATTAGTAAATTGTTATTAGTTATTATTCAATAAATGTTATTGATTATTTTATCTTGTTTTAATAACCCTAAAATCCAATAAACTAACATCCTAGGCTATTTTATGAGTCTTGAACAATATGTAAAGACATATGAGGATCAATGTTCAAGTTACAACCTAAACGATCTATAGTATAAGGATAGAGCTGGGTACCTTATCCTGGTAACACTATGGATACGACCCACTTTGTATTTGATACAAACGCAATGATCCAACGCGTTCGTGTACAATACATGCGAGTGGGGGTATCCTATGCAATGAGTTTGCATAAGACTGGACCACGAAATAGTAATCACTAGATGTAACTCCGTTGACTAGTTAGGTTTCTATTTCAATAGGTTGACCTAGGCAACTTAGTCTTAATCCTGAGTATATTATAAACTCCTGTTCACGAGAGATTGTCCTTTGATTTGTATGGGTGAGAGTGGCCGGTTTGCCGACTCAATATGCCTACCATTTTAGGGACAAGACCGAGTGGGGAGCTAGGAACATAATTATACAAGATGGATTTTACTTCTTCCCGACTTTAGGGTAAGTAGATAAGTGTTCCCTTAAGTGGTGTCTCTGAGACTTGAACAAAGGGACCTACCCTCTCACTGGCTCGAGAGAGGTTTCTGTTTGATGGTTGGACCATAAACAAGCTGTTCATTAGAGGAGCACTGGTACTTGAGGATTTAGAAGTAACCCAGGGGTATAACGGTAATTTGACCCAGTTGGTGTTACGAACACTTGTGAAGGACTAACTTGCTGTTATTGGTCTATATCCGTGGATACAAAAATATATCTACAGTGAGAAGAGTGCAGCTGTGGGTCTTTAGTGGAGTGTACCCACAGTTAACGAATATTGATTAATGTGGTTAATGAGTTTAGCCCGTTAATCTCATATCGTTGGAGTTTCTGATCTGTAGGTCCATTAGGTCCCCTTCCTAGCTCTTAAAGAATATTGAGGTAATTAATTCTTGGATGAAATTTGAAAAGTTCAAATTTACTAAGGGAAAAGTATAATGTATAATGATACATTATAATATAAAGTTTATTCTATAAATTAAAATTTATAGTATAAGTATAATTTTGGAATATGATTCAAAATTAATTTATGAGAGAATTAATTAATATGAAATTGTTCAAATATTATTTTAATATGAATTAGATTTAGATTAAAACTATAGGTTAAAATTAATGCGCATTAGATGCACATTAAAACTATAGGTTATGAGAAAAATATATTTGAATTTGATTCAAATGCAGGTTAAAATAAATATTTGATATTTAATTTGGTAATTAATTAATTAGAGAATTAATTAGTTATTTAATTTAATTTAATTTAATTAATTGAATTAAAACTATAGGTTATACGAGAGATGTTCATTTAAATATGATTTAAATGAATTGGTTAATTAAATTAGATTTAATTAATTATTAATCATTTATCTAATTAATTATTTATCTAATTAATTATTAATTATTAATAATTAATTTAATTAATTAATTAATTAAATTATTTCATTTGTTGCAACTCCCACGTAGGGGAGTTACTTAATACATAGGATAATACACACGTATCCCACTTTCTCTCTTTTTCCTAATATAATCTGTAACAGAAAGAAAAGTGGTTAGTGATTTTACATTCTCTTTGGAAAACCTTTCTCAGAAAAAAAAAAAAAACAAAGCTCTCTCTGTATTTTTCTTTCCTTACCAAAGGTTCCACAAACCTTTCCTAAAGGTTCAGAGAATAGGAAGGATTCCAAGTGGTGGTGATCCAATTTATTTTTTCCATCAACATGTAAGTTTTTTTCTTCTCTAATTTTTTTATACAGCATGCTTAACCTAATTTTTTTAATTTTATTTTACCAATGTAGTGGTATTTTCAAAGTCCTAAAATTAATTTTGAGGTAGGGTTCTGATAAGTTTCCACTGCGCTAGGGTTTTAATCCCTGCAATCATATTCCAACTCTCAACACCTGGTACACCTCAACAGAATGGTGTATCAGAAGGGAGAAATAAAACCTTGTTAGACATAGTTTGGTCTATGATGAGTTACGCTCAGTTACCCGACTCATTTTGGGGTCATGAAATAATGACTGCAGTGTATATTTTGAAGAACGTATCATCGAAAAGTGTTTCTAAGACTCCTTTGGAATTATGGAGAGGTCGCAAAAGTAGCTTACGACACTTTAAGATATGAGGTTGTCCAGCACATGTGCTTGAGACAAATCAAAAGGAATTGGAACCTCGTTCAAAAGTATGCTTATTTGTAGGCTATCCCAAGGAAAGAGAGGTGTGGTCTCTTCTATGATCCAAAAGAAAATAAAGTATTTGTAACGAAAAATGCTACATTTTTAGAAGAAAACCATATTAAGGAGCATAAACCCCGCAACAAAATTGTGTTAAATGAGCTTTCCCATAAAAGTACTGAAACTTGAACAAGAGTTTTTGAAGAGGCTAGTACATCAACAGGAGTTGTTGATGTTGACACATCTAGTCAAGCACATCCATCTCCAGAGTTGAGGGTGCCTCGACGTAGTAGGAGGGTTATAAACCAACCTGCTCTCTATGTGGGTTTAACATAAGCCAGACTACCATACCAGATTATGACATTGAGGATCCATTGACCTATAACCCATCAATGAGTGATGTGGACAAAAATGAATGGATTAAAGCTATGAATCTAGAAATGGAATCTATGTACTTCAATTCCATCTGGGATTTTGTAGATCAATCTGATGGGGTAAAACCTATATGTTGCAAATGGATCTACAGGAGAAAAATGGGTGTAGATGGAAATGTGCAAACCTTTATGGGTAGACTGGTAGCAAAGGGTTATACCTAGGTGGAGGGAGTGGACTATGAAGAAACTTTCTCACTTGTTGTCATGCTAAAGTCTATCCATATTCTCTTGTCCATTGTCACATATTATGACTATGAGATATGAAAAATGGATGTCAAAATTACCTTTTTGAATGCTAATCTTGATGAGAATATCTACATGAAGCAACGAGAAGGATTCCTTGAACAAGGTCAAGAGCAAAAGGTTTGCAAGCTTAATTTGTTCATCTATGAATTGAAACAAGATCTCAATCTTGGAATATAAGATTTAATGTTGCGATCAAGTCTTATGGCTTTGACCAGAATGTTGATGAACTTTGTGTCTACAAGAAGATCATCAACGGTTTAGTAGTTTTCCTAGTGTTGTATGTGGATGATATCTTACTCATTGAGAATGATATATGTTCACTGACTGATGTAAAGAAATGGTTAGCTGCTCAATTCCAAATGAAAGATTTGGGTGAAGCACAATTTGTTCTTGGGATTCAAATCATGGATCGCAAGACAAAAACATTGGCTTTGTCTTAGGCATCGTATATTGACAAGATGCTTGTTAGGTATTCGATGCATAATTCCAAGCAGGGTCATTACCTTTCAGGCATGAGATTATATTGTCTAAGAAACAATATCCTAAGACACCTCAAGAAGTTGAGGAAACGAGACGGATTCCTTATGCATCAATTGTGGGTAGTCTTATGTACGACATATTGTGTACTAGGCCCGTATCTGCTACGTAGTTGGGTTAGTCACTAGATATCAATCCAATCTAGGATATGATCACTACACTCCAATTAAGACCATCCTCAAGTATCTTAGGAGAAAGGACTATATACTTGTGTATGGAGCTAAGGATTTGATCCTTATAGGATACACTAACTTTGATATTTAGACAGATAGAGATTCTAGGAAATCTAGATCAGGATCAGTGTTCACTATTTACGGAGGAGCTATAGTCTGACATAGCACCAAACAAGATTGCATTGCTGACTCTACCATGGAGGCTGAGTATGTAGTTACTTGTGAAGTTGCTAAAGAAGATGTCTGACTTATGAAGTTTTTGACATACTTGGAAGTTGTTCCAACATGTCAATGCCCATCACCCTTTATTGTGATAACAGTGGTGTTGTGGGAAACTCCAAGGAGCCTCGAAGCCACAAGAAAGGAAAGCATATCGAGCGCAAGTATCATTTGATACGGGAGATTGTGCAATGAGGGGACGTGATCTCCATGAAGATCACTTCGAAGCACAATGATAGTGATCTATTTACAAAAGCTCTCATGGCTAAAGTATTTGAGGGTCACCTAGAGAGTCTGGATCTACAAGATATGCATCATCTCCTCTAGGATAAGTAGGAGATGTTATTAGGTATAGTGTATGCCCTAGTTTATTGTATTGTGTACTTTACTGTATTGTACTTATATTGTACTTTAATTTGTATTGTACAACCTACTAGCTTTAGGAAAAGTGAGAGATTGTTGGGGTTGGTGCCCTAACTCTCGTGGTTCTCATAGTTTGTAAATTGTATATACGAATTATTTATTTAATAAAATATGGAGTTATTTTATTTGACATTTCAATTGCATTAACTCAATCCAATAAACTAAGATATGATATTTTTTTATGTAACTTGAACAATATGTGGTAGATATACAGTTGGATCATGTTCAAGTAATAACCTAAATGGTCTGCAGTATATAGATAAGATTGGGTGCTTTGCTCTGGTAACACTACTGATACGACCCACTTTGTAAATGTTACAAGAGTTGTGTGTTACAAATGATATGATCCAAATTATTTATGTGGAGACATGCGAGTGGGTGTATCCTATATAAAGAGTTTGTATAAGACCAGACTGCAAAATGAATAATCTCTCTTTTTAACACCGATGACTGAAGAGATTAACATTTCATAGGATGACCATTAGTAACTCTACCTTAATCTTGAGTGAGTTATGAGTTTATGAGGGTAGTCTTTTGATTTGTATGGGTGTGAAAATGGATACTATCGCTGACTCAATAAGCCTACCATTTTGGGAATTTGTCCAATTAGAAAACCGAGATCATAGCTACACAAGATGGAATTAACTCATTCCTGTCTTTAGGGTAAGTAGATGAATTTCTCTCTTAAGAGCTGATTTCAAGTCTTGAACAATGACGCCTCACCCTCAACTCATTGGCTCGAAAGAGATTTAGTTTATAGTTGGACTATAAACTAGTTGTTTATTAGAGGGACCAGTAGTACTTAAGGAGTAAGAGGTAATTATATGGGTAAAACGGTAATTTGACCCTACTATAATTACGAGCAGTTCATGAAGGGTTAACTTACTAGTAATGGTTATATCCATGGACACAGAAATGTATCTATAGTGTGAAGAATGCAACTTTGGATTTTTTGTGGAGTGATCACAACTAATGAATGTTGATTCATCTGAGTAAAGAGTTTAATTAATTAATCTCGTATCATTGGAGCTTCTAATCTGTAAGTTTATTAGGTCCCCTTGCTCACTAAGTATAAAATAAGAATCATTTAGTTTTGGATTAATTTGAATTGTTCAAATAAATAGATATATTAATTGTAGGAAAAATTTTTAAAATAGAAAAATAAGGGAAAGTATTTACAGAAAATAACAAAATTTTTAGATAGTTGTGATAGACTCTGATAGACTTCTATTAGAGTCTATCAATGATAGAAATTATAGAAGTCTATTACTGATAGATGCTGATAGAAGTCTATCGATGTCTATCAGTGGTTGTTTTTTTTTTTTTTTTTTTGCTATTTTCTATAAATAGTTTGACATTTTTTCTATATGTGAAAATTTTCCTTAATTGTATGAGATGCAATTAATATAATGTATATAGATAAATGATAATATAAAGTTAAATTTGAATGAGATTCAAAATTAAACTTTATAGGCGATATATATTTGAATAAGATTCAAATATTAATTAATATGAACAAGATTCATATTAAAACTATATGTTATGAGAGAGGATTATATTTGAATATGATTCAAATATAATTTTAGTTAAATATATGATGTTTAATTTATTGATTAATTAAACGCTAATTAATTATTATTATTTATTTAGTTATATATTAAAGAATTTGTATAAGATATACTGTAAAATGTTTAATTTCTCTTTATAACGTCGTTAATTGAAGAGATTAACATTTCATAAGATGACCATAGGTGAGTCGACCTTAATCATGAGTGAGTTATGAACTCCTGTCTATGAGGGCAATCATTTGATTTGTATGGGTGAGAGTGGCCAGTTTCATCGACTTATTGTTGATTGGTTATATACGTGGACATGAAAATATATCTACAGTACGAAGAGTGCAACTGTGGGTCTTTAGTGGAGTGACCTGTAGTTAATGAATTTTGATTAATTTAATTAAAGAATTTAATTAATTAATCTCGTATCATTGGAGCTTCTAATCTGTATGTTCATAAGGTCCCCTTGCTATCTCGCTAAGGGTTAAATAAGAATCAATTAATTTTGGATTAATTTGAATTGTTCAAATTAAATACGGAAATTAATTGTATAAGATACAATTAATATAATGTAATTAATATTATAATATAAAGTTAATTTTGAATAATATTCAAAATTATACTTTATAATAGGAGAGAGATAAATATTTGAATAGGATTCAAATATTAATTATATGAATGAGATTCATATAAAACTATAGGTTAAAATTAATATAATTAAGATTCATATTAAAACCATAGGTTATGTGAGAGGTTGTTATTTGAATATGATTCAAATTAAATTAAATATATGATATTTAATTATTAATTAATTAAGAGTTAATTAATTAATATTATTAGAGAAATTATTATAAACAAAAAAAAATCAAACAATTTACAAATATAAAAAAAATTCACTATTTATCAGTGATAGACCGCGATAGAATTCTATAGCTTTCTATTGCTCAAGCAAATAGAAAACGATAGAATTTTATTGCGGTCTATCACTAATAAACTGTAAAAAAAAATTATATTTAAAAATAGTTTTGGTCATTTTTCTATATTTGAAAATAGCCCATATTATTATTTATTTATATATATTAAATTAGATTTAATATATATTTTTTAAATAATATTGAAATTTGAAAAGATGATGGAAGGAAGTTATAACTCCCTCTCCATCCACTCATCTATCTCACTTAACATATTGGTTTTATAGAGATTTGAAAAGAGTAGAACATTGTTTTTCAAGAAAAACTCTCTGCAAAATTTCTCTAAAGAATTCTCTCTCAAGTTCTCTTCCTCTTCCAAAACAAGAATACCACACATCCTTGATTCTTATTTCGGAGAATAGCAAGGTTTGCTACTGGTGGTTCTTGATATTTGTTTGTGATCTTGGAAGGAATTTCGAGTTCGAGGGAGAAATTTACAGTACGAAGTGTTCGTAACGTGGAGAAGAATCATTAGAAGACAGTCTTCAAAGGTTTGTTATTTTATTTTCCCGAAAGCATGTTGTATTTAATATGTTTATCCTATATTCCTATTATGTATTCTTCTCTTTTTTTTTGAGTTTCTAAAACGAATTACATTGGCACGTGCGTTCACACGCTTCCGCTGAGGAATTCGATTCCTTCACATTAAACTCAAACGACATATTAACACACAAATTTTACTCTAAATTTTTTTCTCTCTCTCTTCTTTCTCCCTCTTCCTTCTTCTTTCTCTCCCTCCTCCTTCCATCTTCTTTCTTCATCCATTCAAAGTTGCAACTATCAAGAC
This sequence comes from Lagenaria siceraria, assembly GCA_002890555.2. Taxonomy (NCBI): domain Eukaryota; kingdom Viridiplantae; phylum Streptophyta; class Magnoliopsida; order Cucurbitales; family Cucurbitaceae; genus Lagenaria; species Lagenaria siceraria. The sequence continues at coordinate 12,949,522 of CM016493.1, forward strand.
CTGTCATCGATTGCCAACTACTGCAGATCTAAAGCCATGGATAGCAAATCTGAAGCCTTGGAGGTTGTGGGTAGAAAATTTGAAGTATCAGTGTTATTTGTCGCTGTGAGTTTATTCCGCTCGTGGGTAGCAAATATGTCGTGGAGGTTATGGGTTTATCATGTGTCATCTGTTCCCTGTGGATTGGTGTTACTCCCTTGTTACTTAAATAAAACGACGAATAAAGGAATGATAACGATAAGAACACCAGGGATGATAAGTGGGCAAAGGGGGAGTTAGCATGATTAGCATGGATGTTGATAAGGGCCAAGTTCAGACGAGAATAATATAGATCAGTGGGAAATGTGAAGTTCAGTCGTTAGCCACCATCGTTTCATCGCCAAAGTTCATCAGGCCCTTTCCATTAGATCTACTGGAACTTTTGTTTTGTCGTTCAAGGCCACCATCGTCCATTCATCGCCTACTGCCATCCATGGCCTGCCTTTGTTCAGATCTACCATGGAATTTTTGTTGTTGTCCAATCAAATCCTCACCTGAGAAATTTGTCTCTATTTCATCATTCCTCCAAAACAACGAAAGTGAGTTTCATTTAGTGAAAATCAATGGGTTTATGTTATCTTCCATAAAATACCACGTGTTTTACTAGTTTAGTAATATTTAATTCAGTTAAGTGGATTTGGTTTAGTTGGGTTCCATGAAGTCAGGTTTAGTCTGGTTTGAGTTCAACTGGTTTGGTTCACCTGTTTAGTTGATTCAGCTATTTCTTCATTGTTTCTAATGGCAACAGTTTTTTAGTCTCTCCTCTACAAAAGCTATAAAATTTCATGGTCCTACATTTTATTCCCCTACAATTGAGTGCAAATATTGTCACAAATGATATCATATTTTGGACAACTGTCCTACTGGACCATTTAGACCTCTAGGAAGATCTACAAAATTATTGTGATATATATTCAATTGCGATGTGTTGCAATGATGTATTTACAAACTATAACAAATATGTTTATAGCAACACTTCAATCACAACATTTATAGTAAATATTGCAATAGAGTTGATTACAACAGTTACTTTGAAACATCTGACACATCATTACAATTATTCAATACAATTGCAACAGTTTCATAGCAACACATAATATATATATAGATTGCATCAGTTTTATTGAATCGTTTTTTTTTTACTTGAGGCAAATCTATAGAATACTATTATACTTCACTATGACAATTGTAGTGGCATTCAAATTGCTTACGATGATATATTCCATGAATGTCATACTAAGCACATTAAAAATATTCACTTGATTCATCATCATCTCTTGAGCAACACTCGCATCTTACGATCCATCTCTATTATAGAGCAACCAGCTGACATCTTCGCTAAAGCCTTGTCACCAGTTGTTTCACTTAGCTACTTCACAAACTCAAGTTGGTCGCCACTTTAGTCCGTTGAGTTAGAAGGGAAGGTATCAGCGTAGATTATGTTTATTCAAGGGATATTTAGATAATAAATCTCTTTTTCAAAACTTATTTTCATAAATATCTAAATTTTTGTATATTTTCAAATATAAGATTTAATGAAATTTTTCGTAAGAAATACCCTTTAGGTGGCCGAATAGTGGATATTTTCCATATTTATGAGGTCTCCTTAATGTTGGAGATAGAATATATATTTATGTGAGAGTATTAATTAGTTGATATTTTATTCCAATTTGCAATTGAAGAGAGAATTCATTTAATGAAATTTTATTTTCTATTTACATTAGTTTCACGTATCAAGGATTTTTCAATGGTTTCACGGCAAATTTTTGGCTTCTTCACATATCAAGCAACTAATTTTACTCACCAAAAAACCATGGTTATCTTTAAATATACTTTAGAACGTTATATTAGATGTTTGCAAAGGTTCTAGCCAATATATTAAATATATTGGTAAATATATTTGGTATGTACTCAAATACAAATGGTTTCACGACAACTTATTGGTTTTTCTAGCAGATTCATGGTTATTTTTAAATATACCTTAGAACATTGTATTACATGTTTGCAATTATTCTAACTAATACATAAAATATACTCAAATACAACTGGTTTTACGGCAACTTGTAGGTCGGATTCATGATTATTTTTAAATATTCCATGGTGTGTCTTTTTACCCATTGTTAACATAAACATACCTTTGTATATATTGAATGTAATATCTACCCCAAGTATTCTGATTTGGTCTATTATATTAGATTGTTTATTTTGAGTATGTTTATATTTTGCATTGGGCGCATATATACCAATATATTTCAATAAACCTTTTAAACATACATTTGTATATAATATAAATCTGTGTTCTATATCCCAATATATTTTGCATTGGATTTATTTATATCCCAATATATTTCATATAAATCTTTTACTCCCAATATATTTCATATAAACTTTTTACATGATAAACCCCCAAACATATCATATGACAGGGTATATACCATAAAACCTAAAGCCTAAGTCCCAAATCATCTTAATACCCGAATGTATATTATATATATGATAAAAATAGTACAGTATTTCAATTGTATAAAACATATTATGATTTTCAGAAAAAAAGAGAAAAAAATCCCAACTGTATGTCCAAAATTGTAGAAATTGTAAAAACCATAAGGAAATCGATTTTTCTAGGTTAGATATAGTTAGAAAGTCATTTGAGTAGTTGAAATTGTTTGGCCATCGTTGGAACTTAAGGGAAATCGTTCGAATCGTCCCTACTTGGTGAAACACACCTTAATTGCGCGTTATTTACTCTTTATTTAGGGTTGTTTTTATTAGATTTAATGTATATGCAAGTGGTTTTCAGCTAATTAATGAAAAAATTGAGTTTCGGGAGCCAAATGAATTAAATCGAGCCAAATTCAGATGGAAAAATGTCGAAAACCCTAGAAACAGGAGAGCGTAAAGCAGGAGCGTCGCTACGCCCCCCCATTACGCTCCAGACTTGAAAGCAACAATTTCTAGCAATCATCAGAGCGTAGCTACGCTGCTTGAGAGCATAGTGACACTAGGAAAGCATAGTTATGCTCAATAGAGCATAGCGCTACGCTGCAGAAGATTTGGTCAGAGCATCGCGACGCTCTTTTTCCTCAAATAAAAAAATTGTTAAATTTGGAAAATTTTTGACATGCAAGTTTAGAAAATTCTATAAATTGAGAGGTTCTCAGTAGCCCTAATGATAATATTTTGGAGTGTTTGAGACTTAGAGACAAAGTTTAAAGCAAAGTATGAAGATTCCATGATGTTAGAAGATTCGAGGATCGTTGGAAGGCCAAATCTATCCTTGGACGAGCTTGGAAGTTGGATAACTTTTCTTCCGTTTCTTTATTCTTGGTTTATTTGCTGTATTTTGTTATTCTAATGTCGATTTTGTCTATGGAAGCCATGTTAGGCTGAATTCCTCATAGTTTTAGGGGTAGATGAATTCTTATGTTTAAATTGTTGAACACTTTGCTTCTTGAATGCTAATTTACATATACGCTTTCTAGCATAACCGTTCTTAATGCTTTTGGATGTTTAGTCAATGTTTGATTGATTTCATGATTTAGAATCTTGCTTGAACAAGTAAGTTTTAGATTAGATCATGCATGCTAGACTATTGTTTGAAATCATAGAAAGTAGTTAGATAACGTTAGAGATTGCTAACGAAGGTCCTTAATGTTTTGCTTAATCATCTAGTTTCAAGCGATTAATAATTAGGGTTTAAGCAAAAGAAAAGATTGTTTTCAAAAGATTTAATTCGGATAAAAGACTTCTAGATCTAGGTGTTATGTTAATTACTTCAAGGGTCAAACAATTGTGTTTAATAATCCTTGTGATGAAATTTATTCCCTAAAGCGTCTTTTAGTTGATAATTTTCATATCTCGATCACTTTTATTTGCTTTCTTAGATTAGTTTATTTTAAATGTCATTACAATTTGGTTCCTTAAATAAAATTGGAACGATCCCTGAATAGTTAAAAGATTAATCAATTTGATTCCCTGAGGATGATACTCGGCCAAAGCCATTTTAACTATATTATTACTCGATGTGTGCACTTGCGACGTATCACTTGGTCTCATTTTTTTCAAAAATTGTTGGGCAGCGAGCCGAACAAGATCCACGGCGGCAATTGGATCTTTGTAGGCCGTGTCGTTGACTGTACAACAGCACGAATGGAGGGAGGCAGCGACGAAAGATCTAAGAAGTTTGGCTGGCAAAAGATGGTAAATATGAGAGAGAAGCTTTGGCCGGAAAGATCTTGAGGGAGAGGGTTTTGAGAGAGAAATTGAAGAAAATGGAAAGTTGTTATATTTTGGAAAATCGTATGGTTTAATAATTTTTTTCTAAAAAAAAGTGTCTCATTTAAAACCCATTTCTCTTTCCTATTTTAAAAAGCATATAATTAATGGATGGTTGAGGACTAAATGACAATTTGACCTCTTTTTTGTAATTTTAAAGTCAACTTAGACATTTTTGTAAATAGTGGAAAAGTTGAACACAATTGAAATATAGGGGCTTTATTATGGCCTTATGTGTTGTTATCTCTGTATTTAAATTATGAATGAGTTGTAAATTCTCCAAATCAATACTTTTCTTTCTTGTATTTTTTACCACAATTATCGGTGGGAGAAAGAAGAAGACAAAGATTGAGAAAAAAATTAAAACATATTATTTTTTAAATTTAATAATTTTTGTTTAATAAAAACATTTGTCAGTGGTAAAAGTGTTGAGTTTATTAATATAATTAATAGAAAATTGATGGAGAGATTTAGGGTGTGACCAAAAACAAAGCTCGTTGGTAAAACTGTTGAGTTTAAAAATTCAGAGATTTAGTGGACGTTTGGGGCGCTAAGTTGGCTATTATAGTCGGTGGTTATTATAGTATGTGGGTTATAATAGTCTATATTTGGGGTGCAGACTATTTTAGTTTGGGTTATAATAGTTTGCATTTGGGATGCAAACTATTTTAAGCTGAGTAAAAAATAGTAAACATTATAACAAAGAGGAAAGAGAGGATAGGTAGGAAATAGTAAACATTGTAAAAAATATGGATTTCAAATAGTATTAATGTAGATAATTGTATATTATCAATACTCGTAAAGACTTTCTCACATATAGCCTAAATAAAAATAGATATAATTACACAATTGTCTAAACTTTTCTATTTTTAATTTACATGAATAGTCTAATAATTTATTATTTTACACAAAAGTTTGACACAATTTACTTTTTCAGCCTTCTTTACCATTCACATTTGAAAATAATAACGAAGTACCTACCACATGTTAAACGATGTTACGAGTGATGTTATAGCATTCCACAAAACATCAAAGAAACACAAATAATAGAAGAAAGGTACACCAAAAATTGGTAACCCAGTTTGGTAAAATCTTCCTACGTCTAGAAGGCAGTGTGCCTAGGAAAAGTAACTTCACTAATATATATGTTAAGCAATTACAACAAAGTACTTATTTGTAGTGACAACAAGATTACAGTGACCACTGTAGAGCTAAAACACTCAACCATTCATCTAGGCTCTCCCTAGATGTGAGACCCTGAATCCCAATAGCAGAAGCGTTAATCGCTTTGTCTTTGAAATTGGATTGAGAAAAACAAAAAACAATTTACCATATATTTGGCTAAACATGTGTGAAATGTATTTTTGCATAAAATACCTTTGAAAAGCAGCAACCTTCACAAATTGTTGCAGGAACACTACCAGTAAGGTCTTCCTCGCTATAACTCAAGGAAGATCAAAGAGGATGGTGGGATCATTCTATTTTTGTAGAGAAGTTTTACACAAAGATAAACACAGAGAGAATTTCAACAGAGAGAGAGAGCATGAGCCTTAGTCTTTTTCTTCAGTTTCTTTTCACCTATTAAAAGAACTGAAAAAAAACAATGTGAGGGGAATAACTTCCCCTCATCCACATTCTCCACTCCACTGCATAACTCCAGGGGAGATTATTATTATTATTATTATTATTATTATTATTATTATTATATAAACAAATTTAATATATATATATATATATATATATAATATAAATAAATAAATAAGATTAATTAATTAACATTTAATTAATTAATTTGAAATAATAATAATTACCTAGTTAACAATTATATAATCTTAAATATCATGTCTAAAATGCACATTTCTCTCATATACTATATAGTTTTAATATGAATCACATTCACATTAATTTTACTATATAGTTTCAATATGAATCTAATTCACATTATGAATCGTATCAAATATTGTTTTCTCTTATTATATAGTTTAATTATAAATCATATTTATAACCAACTATATATTATAATGTATTAATATATATTATGCTTTATATTAATCTTTATTAATATTAAATTCCTTAAATAATTTAAACAATTCAAATTATTCTACAAAATAATTGAATCTTATTTTACCTTTAGTGAGCTAACAATGAGACCTAATGAACCTACAGATTAGAACCTCCAATGATTCGAGATTAGAGTTTAATTAATCTAATCAACATTCATTAACTATGGATCACTTTACTAAAGACCTACGGCTGCACTATTCGCACTGTAGATATATTTATGTGTCCATGGATATAACTAGTCATCAATAAGGCGACCCTTTACAAATTGCTCGAAATTACAATTGGGTCAAAATTACCGTTTTACTACTGTAATCACCTCTTTCTTCTTAAGTCCTATTGATCCTCTAATGAACAACCTATTTATGGTCCTACCATAAGAAAATCCTGCTCGGGCTAATAAGAGGGAGGCACCCCTTATTTAAGACTCAGAATCAGCACTTAAGGGACCAATTTATCTACTTTCCCCAAAAGCGGGAAGGAGTAAACTTCATCTTGTGTAGCTATGTTTCCAGCTCTCTATTTGGACAAATTTTCAATATGGTAGGCATATTGAGTCAGCGACATAAGCCAGTCTCACCTCACCCATGCAAATCAAAGGATTGCCCTCATAGACAGGAGTCCATAACTTACTCAGGATTGAGATCGAGTTATTTATGGTCATCCTATGAAATGTTAGTCTCAGCAGTTAACGGTGTTATAACGTGAGATTAATCATTTCGCGGTCCGGTCTTGTACAAACTCTTTGTAAAGGATACTTTCACTCTCATGTCTCCACATGAATGATTTTGATCAAATCCTTTGTAACATTTACAACTCATGTAATAATTATAGACTGGGTCATATCCACAGTGTTACCAGGATAAAGCACTTAACTTATCCATATACTGCAAACCTCTTAGGGTATTACTTGAACAATATACATTGTATGTCTACTACATACTATTCAAGTTACATTTAATAACCTAGGATCTTAGTTTATTGAATTGAGTTAAAGTGATCTAATTGTCAAATAAAATACATCTTATTTTATTGAATAAATGAATTGTCATGTACAAATTACAAATTACGACCCCATGAGATTTAGGGCACGAACCCCAACACTCTCTTGTTGACTTAGGCTTCCCTTAAGTAGTAATATCAATGAAGAACAACGTATGCTCCCCCTAAGTTCGAGACCTCCTCTCGGCAAGACTCAATCTCCCTTCAAGTCGTGAGTCTCCTTCTCACTTGAAATTTATCTTTCCCTCTTGAGTAAAAACCACTTCACTTGTTTGGCTTAGGCTCCTCCTAAGCTTGTGAAACGTTTCTCAAGATGTCTACTGTTGAAGCACACAAATAGCTTAAAGTATGTCTCCAACCTTACAGCTATACAATCTTCTTTACCTTTAAAGATTGATACATACTTGTGATAGAAACACATGACAATGACATTCGATCTTTTGTGAAAACGACCAACCCAAAATAAAAGGCTAAGAACCTTTAAATATGCACAGGGAACATGCAGATGAACAACCCTAACTTAACAAAATAGTTATGCACAGAGAAGGCAAAAGATTTGCAAATCTACTGCACACCGAATTTTCCACACAAGGAAAATATTTTGCAGAAAACATTTTCGGAAAACATCTCTTTGACACACAAGTGGAATGTAGAGATAAACTAAAAGACATCCATCATACTTAAATAAATATTGTCAACGCACACTTTCAAACAATTTTTTTTAAAAAATATATATAATATTAATACCAAAAGAAGCATGTAAGAAAAGTTTCTTGTAGTTATGAACTTCCCAAAACAAATTTAGTAAGGAAAGTTCCTCCAACACTCTGAAAAATTGTTGCTCTCATAAATGAAAGCAAGAATCAACCAGAAGCTTTGAAGGAGAAAATAAGGTATATTTGATATATACACCACTATATATTTGAATTCTATAAAAATAAACTATGATATATTTGATAAGTACATGAACAAGACAATTTGTACAATATATAGTCTTATATACTGAACAATAATCTATATTTATATTTTTCAGTATATTATCAAATATACTTGACATATACTTGAGATCTCAATTGAGAGGTGATCGATTTTGAGCTATGAATATAGAAGAAAATAAACAAAATATCCTAAAATTAAAAAAAATATTAATTTAAAAAATTCTACATTAAATGAATATCAAGTGAAATTACTAAACAGCAAACAAAATCAAAATAAAAAAAATGATGTTAATAAGGAAAGAATTAATATTTTAAAATTTTATTAATGAGAGATAATGTAATTAATGATGTAAACACCATATTTGGTCCGGAGTATTTTTATTTTTATTTATTTATTATTATTATTTATTATGTTTTTTGTCATTCATTTATTTATTTCATTTTTAAAAAATGGTTGTATTTTGTATTTTTGGAAAGAAATGAGTCCTAATTAATTATAGTTTTTTTTATCATCATTATTATTTTTATTTTACTATTTTTACTATTTTATTACTATTATTTTAGGTTTTATTTTTTTATTTTTTTTCTTTTTTTCTCCCCACATTTTCATTCATTCTCCCCTAATCTATTCTTCCTCCCTATTCTCCCTCCCCATTCTTCCTCTCCCACTTACTCACTCCACCATTCTTTTTTTAGTTCTCATCACTAGTATAAATAGAGGTAAAGGAAAGGTTTTAGGGGAAGTTTTTTCTTTGGGGGGGGGGGGGGGGGGGGGGGGGGGGAGGGGAGCAGAGGAAGAGAAAGTTTATTCTAGAGAAGAGGAATTTATAAAATTTCTACCAACGATAATTTGATCCCGCCGAAATTTGCAATCTCCAACACTAAACTCGCGATCACGGTCACTTGTGCACCATTCCGACGGTGGTGTCAAACCCATCTGATGCCCAAGCAGTAGCTTTGCAAGTTGTAGAAAGTTGGTCCAGTGAAGAAGTGGAAGAAAACTTGGGAGGAAGAAGGAAGAGTTTACAAGGAAGAAGAAAATGAAAAAGAAAGGTAGAAAAGGTGAGTCTTCCTCTTTTGTCATTTTCATAATAGTGATGTTGATATTTCCTTTTTCTTTTTTTTTTTATTTAAAAGTAAAATTTCCTTTTTGTTTATCTTTTACAGGTTTTTCTTCTATGTGTCAATTTTTTTTAGAAAAAGAACATCGTCTTAATTTCCAATTTAAAATTTTACATAACATTAATTTTTTTTAATTGCTAGTTTAGTTTTTTTTTTAGCTTCACTTGGAGTGTTGATTAACTTAGAATGTAATGGTAGAATTAATTCAACTTTGTTGTTAAGTCAAATTCTAATGTTCTTTTTAATTGAGTTCTTGATGTTAATTTGAGTGTTCCAACTCCTTTAATCTTTGTGTAGAATCAATTTAATTTGGTTGTCAAGTTCAATTCAAATTTTTTGTTTAATTGAATTAGTTATTGATGTTAATTTGGGTGTTCCAACTCCCTTAATTTTTATGTAGAATCAATTCAATTTGGTTGTTAAGTTCAATTCCAATTTTTTTATGTAATTGAATTAGTTACTGATGTTAATTTGGGTGTTCCAACTCCCTTAATTTTTAGGTAGAATCAATTCAATTTGGTTGTTAAGTTTAATTCCAATTTTTTTATGTAATTGAATTAGTTACTGATGTTAATTTGGGTGTTCCAACTCCCTTAATTTTTATGTAAAATCAATGCAATTTGGTTGTTAAGTTCAATTCCAATTTTCTGTTTAATCGAATTAGTTACTGGTGTTAATTTGGGTGTTCCAACTCTCTTAATTTTTATGTAGAATTAATTCAATTTGATTGTTAAATCAAATTCTAATATTCTTTCTAATTGAATTTGTACTTGATGTCAATTGGGTGTTTCAATTATATTAATTTTTGTGAATATTTTAAAATATTTTTTTCCTTCCCTCATGTTTAGTTTTAATTTAGAGTTTGTAACTAATGTTTCATTCTGATCAACTCAATTTCGACTCTAAATTAATTTTCAAAATGAATTTTATTTAGATTTTCTAAGTAAAATATGTATGTCAAGAATTCATTAATAATTTTGAAATAAAATTTGGCTATAAGGAATTTTTCTGGATGATTTTGTCTAGGCTGAGGGTACTTAAGTTGACCGTAGAGAACAACTCTACCTGGGAATTGGCCACAAGGTTTAAATAGCCAAAATTTATTTTATATTATTGAATTTTTGTTTCACATCTTTTAAATTGGATTTTTGAAATAAGAACCCTCCAATTTTTTAAAATGGAACTTTGACAATAAAATTTGAAATAAAATAAATTGTCACCTTTTAAATTGGATTTCTAAAATAAGAACCCTCCAATTTTTCAAAATTGAACTTTGACAATAAAGTTTGAAATAAAATAAATTGTCACCTTTAAATTGGATATCTGAAATAAGAACCCTCAAATTTTTCAAAATTGAACGTTGACAATAAAGTTTGAAATAAAATAAATTGTCACCTTTTAAATTGGATTTCTGAAATAAGAACCCTCCAATTTTTCAAAATTGAACTTTGACAATAAAGTTTGAAATAAAATAAGTTGTCACCTTTTAAATTGGATTTATGAAATAAGAACCCTCTAATTTTTCAAAATTTAACTTTGACAATAAAGTTTGAAATAAAATAAGTTGTCACCCTTTAAATTAAAATTATTAAATAAGAACACTCCAATTTTTTCAAATTTGAACTTTGACAATGAAGTTTGAAATAAAATAAGTTGTCACCTTTTAAATTCGATTTCTGAAATAAGAACCCTCCGTTTATTTTATTTTATTTTATTTTTTGGTCAGGGAGTTTGAAATAAAATAAGTTGTCTACTTTCTAAAATGCATTTCTGAAAAAAGAACTCTTCATTTTTTTAAGTTTGACTCAAATCTACTTCTTTAAGTTCTAAAATAAAAGTTGTTTCTAAATGAAATTCTAAACTTGGGGTAAAAGTAGTGTTCTCCTTTTGGAATCTTATGGAGTTCCAGAAATACACGAAACTCTCTAAATTTTATTTGTTTTCAAACAAACATGTTTTAGGGAATTTAGTAGTGTTCTCTTTTTGAGAAAATAATCCTAGAAACACATGAAATTTCCCTAAAAGAATATGATGACGGAATATTAGGAAATATTGATTTTCTAATTTTCTTGAGTGAGGAATTATTTTGAAATTCAAGGTAAATTCCAAGATTTTTCTAATGGTCTGAAGCCGCTCATAATTACTAATTCATATTTCGCTACTAAATGTGAATTAATATCATTCAGACATTAAAAAAAAAAACAAATTCAAAAATACTTGTGTTAAGACCAAAGAATAATAGGATAATTTCAAAATAAGATGTGGTAACCGTTTTTCACAACGGGCGTTGTAGGGGTACTAACAATTTTCCTACACTCAATCGACTCTCGAACCTTAAATCTAGTTTTGTAGATTGTTTTTATTTTTTTAAAAATGGTGACCAATCACACCCGAAGATGATTGGTGACGACTCCAAACCTCTCACCTCGAAACAGACCCTTAAGGGAGGACGTCAGCCGCTCTGCGTCGTGATGACGTTGCGACAAATGATAATTCAAAAAATAAAATTGTTATATAATTAATAGTAATCCATCAATGATATATATTTTTGAAAGATTTAAACAATTAATCTATTTCATCGGCGATATTTCATAAGTAGCCTAAATTTGAACGATATTTCGTAACTAGATTTATGCAGATTTTTTTGACAAATTTAACCTTGTAGTACATTCTCTCTCTTATTTAATTTTCGTCATATTTTATAATTAAAATATTAAAGAAAAAAAATAAATTTAATATTAATTATTTAGAGAATTTTTTTTAATGAATCATTAATTACAAAATATATCATCATTAATGAGTATTTTTTATTTAATTGTTTCTTATTTTATTTGTTAACAAATATGTTACATATCCCTAAATCTTAGAAATATGTGATGATGATTATGTTTCCAAAATTATTCACCTGCTATCAAACTTCTTCAAAGAAAGTACCTAACTTCATGTGAAAATTGCAAGTGTTGATTTTGCAATTTGTCCTAACATTATTATTATATAATATGGGGCATATATTTGCAAAATGACTAAATATACCTGGATAGATGTGACAAAGTAAATGGAATATATATCTTAATAGAAATGTGACCAAAATTATAATATAGGATATACATTATATAATAACCTTAGATCTGTAATTTTTCTAAATATATTTAAAATAAACATTGTATATATTTGAAATAATGACGTATATATTTGAAATAAACCTGGTATATATTAAAAAAAGGAAATGGAAACCAAGATTTGGTACTATAATTGTGTATTAAATGCAATTTTCTCCTAAATTTAATGAAAATGAGAATTTCCTTTTCGGAGGAGTTTTAAAATTTTTGGAAAAAACTACTTTAAGCACATGATTTCCATAGTCTTTTCCATATTTGTGTCTTTTCAATTTTTTTAATAAAAATATTAAAAATTAATGGGGTATTATGGACTTTTAGGCTTGATTTTTGTGTCATATTGTAACATATTAGACTATTCATAAAAAAAATGGTGGCTTTAAGTCATTCTTGTTAATTTGACTTATTTAATTAGGCTATTAATGTAGAAAGCCCTATATTTTTTTAAAAAAAATTACGAAATTAAAATATGAGAGGGGATATCAAAAGGTTAAAAATGTCCCAAAATGTTGCTAAAATCTAGCTATGGAATATTACTAAGTTTTAGGACATTTGTGAAATATTAGTTATATAATCGATTAATTCCCTAAATCTCTCTAGTTGTAAACACAACTATTATATTTAGAGCTCAAAACATGGAGTGAGCTATAATAGCCCACTTCGCCAATTTCAAGTTGGATGGGCGAACAACCGCTTAAATATAAGCTAGATCAAACATGGACTAAAAGTGTAAATGTCTAAAAAAAATTAGCATTGTGCTATTTACATGTAATATTGACGTATATATCTTAAATTGAAAGAAAATAATAAATATAAAATAATGTTATAATAACAATATTAAAGCTTCATGTCCAAACAAAAAGCAGCTATATTTTTTTTTATACCAATGAAAAAAAAGAGATTAATTCTAAATCATTTTAAAAATTATTTAAATATTTTTTTTAAGTTCTCAAAGTTAACTTAAGAACTAGGAAATCACAAATTTGACTTATTATTGAGAACAAAAATTATTAATCATTATTTTAAAATAAATGACCTAATAAAACAAATAATTATTGTGTTTGTATATTTCTTTTCATCTTTCTGAAAAAGGAGTATAGCTTTTGCATGCATATTTTACTTTAAGATCTCCAAGCTTGGTAAATTCACAATTTTACTTCCAAACATTATTCTACCGCTCTTATTTTTGTTGGAAACTTGGTAATAAAAAATATTGGGACAAACATATTTTTGGCCTCTAACGCTTTGATGAACCTTCTAGTCTCTGGACTCTAATTTATAACGCTTTAGTCTATATATTTTTTTAATTTTATATCAATTTAATTGTTAAACTTTTTAATATCTAATAATTTAGTCTATATACTTTAACATTTTGTGTAATAATTTAGTTTCTATGATGAAAAATATTGTTAATATTTTATAAGTTAGTAGACTCACTACTTAATATAAATTGACACACAAGATTTTAGGATTGTATTTTTTATATTAGAGATTAAATTAACTATAGGAACTAAATTGCTACATATAAGTATGTTACAAACTTAAAAGTATAAGGACTAAATCGATATTGTTGATGTCAAATTTTGGTTAGGTTTGTAACCCTAACCTTGATGGAGGCTTCAACGGTAAATTTGTATTTTTAGGGGAAAAGACCTTTCCTGTGACAAAACAAAAAATTGCATACCGGTGTGGTGTAGGCCACACACTCTGTTGCTTAAGTAAAAAAGAATATTGGAGAACTCAATCTTGGTTTTAGTCAAGGTCGTCAGCTTACCTTACCTCTCATTCTTCCCTCTTATTATAGTGATCGATCCTCCTCCCTTTCCTTCTTAGCTTTGGATCTTCTTTCCTTATATCTCAAGACCTTCTCATTGGGCTTCATTCAACCAAGTCGCGCTTCGCACGTGGCTGACCCGACCAAGCATTCTCCCTGATTGGCCTAGGTCTCTTCTTATGGTTCCTACATGTTGGGCTTACAACTCATGGGTTGTTTCACCCTCCTCGGCCTAGGGCCCGACCGACCTTGCCCGTCTGGTCCTCCTTAATCTTCTCTTTCTCTGTGATTGAAGTTATTGTCTGATAACTTGCAGAAATACAAGTTATTCTATTCTTTTCTTTAAAACAATTAGAGAAATTCGTAAGGAAATGATAGAAATATGATATAAATCTTAGCAAATAAACATGCTTTGCGATCAGATATTTACAAATGCCATAAAATGAGAATTCACGAAAATTTTCTTGTTTCAACGCAGGAATAAAGAGAAAAGGTACAAAAGCTAAATAACTGCTGAAACCATGATCGCATAATCATAGAAGAGGCGGCCAAAATGAACTACACGATGAACGCTAAAAGGTCTGACACGCTCAGGCGACGACTGTCAAATCCACAGAACAAGTTGGTAGCTGATTAGACGGATTCATGACAGAGCTAATGCACTTGCGACAAAACAAGCGGCACAGTAGGGCATAAAATTTAATGCATGCGTGAGGAAATCATTATAGAGAAGTTATATTTGACGCCTATAAATAGTCAACTCAAAAACTGAAGAAGGGGTTGGTTGAATCGAGAGATCAGCTTCCCCAAAAGAGCGAAAAGCATCGCCATTATCAACTCCTCAAGCTTTTCTCTGCAGCATTCTGAATACAAAGTCCAGAATTCTTCTTAGAAAAGCAACAACCATATTCAACCTTGAAGTATCTTCATCAAGCAGCCATTCAAAGCCAGCGAGATCAAGAGATTGACTCAACGGCCCGGCATCTTCATTCTAGTTCTTTCTCTTACTTGTATTTGTATTCTGAATTGATTTTAAGAGATTTCTTATTCAAATAGTAATACAAGTCCATATGTTTCATTCATTTACTTGCTTGTTTGCATATTATTCTTTTTGATATGTTGGAAGATCTATTTAGAGTGTGAATCTATGCATGTTTAGCGGTTTTACTAGTTAATGCATCATTAATCCTTGCTTAAACTTATTGAGAGATACGTTTAAGCCTGATTTCTTGCCTAAGAGGGTAAAGAAAGTGTAAAAAGCATTAAGTAGTGAGAATTAACATCTTAGAGATAAGGTGATCCATTTAGCAAGTCAGTCATCCCATACACCTTAGAGATAAGGAAAAGTGTGGGTTATGAACCGAGAGGTTGCTACAAAATTATATGATTGACACCGCGAATCTTGCATAGATGCATGCTGTAGAAATTCTTGACTATTATTAAGATTAATTCCAAACGTCGTCGCATGCTTCTTGAGTAGAAAAATACTTCATTGACAAACACCATATACCCCTTTGCTCATCGCTTAACTCTCTTGTATTGTAATTACATTTTAGAATAGTTATCACTTTCCCACCTTTGTATAAACATTCATCGCATAGTTATCACCGCAAGGTCAAAATCGCAAAAGCATAAAAGTCCCTGAGTTCGACCCAGGACTCACCAGGTTTCTGATTTGAATTTACACTTGGATTGAAGTTAGATAAAGTTTGTATTCATCGCATGACATTACACATATCAGCCAATTAGTGGAGAAACACACATTGTATATCATAGTTATGCATTGTGCTTTATGAACGCAACAAGTTTTTGGCGTTGTTGTCGGGGACTTTTCATTAGCAAATTGTATTTTTAAATCTTGTGTGATTTCTGTTGCAGTTATTCAATCAATGGCATATTGTGAAGTTTAGCTGCAGACATCGCAAACAATGCATGGGCAGAGGCAACAAGCCTGAGCTCTCCATTGGCCCAGAGATCGAAAGAACTTTCAAACGAAGAAATCGAAAAAATCAGCAGCGAAGAAAGAAAAGTAAAGAAAACATGGCAGACAAATTAACCCAGCTGAACCTGCGAACAATGCGATGAACAATATGAACACATCTGGGAATGCAAACAATGCGTTGGTTACTGCAAATCCCCTCGTGCTGGCTTATGACAGAAATAGGCCAATCAGGGATTACGCGTCACCCAGCCTCTATGACTTTTCTCTTGGAATCATGCGACCAACATTCCAGGGGGCTAGATTCGAAATGAAACCAGTAATGCTCCAGATGCTGCAAACTGCGGGGCAATTTGGAGGATCCATTGCTAAAGATCTTCACGCCCATTTAAAAAGTTTCATAGAGATCTACAACACATTTGTGATCCCCAGTATAACCGAAGAAGAAATCAAACTGACTCTTTTCCCTTTTTCTTTGAGAGATAGTGCAAGAAAATGAGTGTATTCGTTGGAGCCGAGTGAAATTAGAACATGGAAGCAAATGATAGAGAAATTCGTGCGAAAGTACTTCACGCCAACGGAAAACGCTAAAAGGAGAAGAGAGATAGCCAACTTCCAGCAAAATGATCGTGAGACTCTCAGTGACGCTTGGACAAGATTCAAGCGTTTGATCAGAAATTGCCCACATAATGGTTTTCCAGAGTGTGTGCAGATGGAAACCTTCTACGACAGGCTTAACGAAGCTTCACAGACCCAAGCAAACGCTGCAGCAGCAGGAGGATTGCTTGGGAAGACTTATATTGAAGCCAAGGAAATCTTGGATAGGATAGCCCAAAATCATGTTGAATGGGAAGATAACGGATATGGCTCCCGTTCCAGTCGTAGGGGAAACAATGCTGAAGGAGAAACGATCGCAGCTCTACAAGGTCAAATGGCTGCTATGACAACTTTGCTACAATCAATAGCGTTAAATCAGGTAAACAGCGAAGGAAATAATCAAGTCAACGCTGTGAACCATTCAAGTTGTCAAGAATGCGGTGAACCACACTCTTACGAGTTGTGCCCGCATAACCCACAAAGCGTATGTTTTGTTCAAAACAACCCTTACTCAAACATTTCTCCATCCAAACTTTTCTTGGGGAGGAAACTAACAAAGTGGGGAACAATCTAGCAGCCAGCAAAATAATTAAAGATGGTCAGCTGGGTTTTATCAGCAAAGGAACCAGCAACAATCACAGTCCCAACAATCTTCAAGCTCTAATTCATTGCTTGAAGAGATGTTCAAGCAATACGTGCAAAAGAATGCCGCTATGCTGCAAGGACAAGCGACATCTATTAAAAATCTGGAACTTCAGTTGGGTTAGTTGGCTAGAGAGTTGAGAAACAGACCACTAGGTGCGTTGCCCAGTAATACAGAAGCCCCTCAACATGCTGGAAACACAGAAAAAGAATAGTGTCAAGCAGTGACATTGAGGAGTGGAAAACCATTGACAGAAAGACCACCACAACAGAATCTGACCAAAAATTCACCTGACCCAATTCAACCCCAGAAAGAAACCAGTCAAACAACTTCTAGCTGTGACAAACCCGACCCAACAATTGAAAGCTGCGATCAACGCAGGAACTCTTCAAGAGAGGCGTCGAGTTCGCAGACACCAGAAATCCAACCCCCATACCCCCAATGCTTGAAAAGAAGAAAAGATGAGCGCCAATTTCAACGCTTTCTCGATGTGTTGCAACAACTACACATCAACATTCCTTTGTTGGAAGCAGTTGGAACAAATGCCATCTTACGTGAAATTTCTCAAGGATCTGTTAGCCAAAAGACGTAGTACAGGCGGGCCAGAAATGGTGGCTCTGATGCAAGAGTGTAGCACCCTATTTCGAGAACGTTTGCCTATCAAAAGAAAAGATCCAGGGAGTTTCACAATACCGTGCTCAATAGGAGGTGACAAGATAGGACAGACCCTTTGTGATTTGGGCGCTAGCATAAATCTGATGCCTCTATCAATCTTCAAGAAGCTGGGGATGGAAGCTCAACCTATAACTGTAACCTTGTAGTTGGCAGATCGATCCACCGTGCGGCCAGAAGGGAAAATAGAAGACGTGCTTGTCAAAGTTGATAAGTTCATCTTGCCTGTTGATTTCATAATTCTTGATTACGAAGCCGACAAGGAGGTACCCATCATCTTGGGTAGATCTTTTCTAGCCACAGGGCAAGCTTCTATTGATGTGCAAAAAGGAGAGATTACTATGAAGGTCAACGAGCAAGAGATCCGGTTCAGTATTTCGAAAGCATTAGAATACCCTGATGAACTTGAGGAATGTCAGGCTATTGATCTGCTCGACAGTTGGAATCTTGAATCTGAAGAAGATGATGGTGAATGCGATGAGAACGAGAGCAAGGAATTGAGCGCACAACCTACTGAACAATATTGTGCGCTGATAAAAAGGGAGTTTGAATCACTAGGGATAGAAGGTCAAGACTGTAAAAATAGGCCTTCTCTGGAAAAGCCTCCAATGCTGGAATTGAAAGAGCTTCCAGCGCATCTGAAATACACCTACCTTGGCGATGATAACACACTGCCAGTTATCATATCTGCCTCACTAACGCCAAAACATGAAGTCACCCTATTAGAAGGACTGAAGAAATATATCAAAGCAATAGGGTGGACGCTCGCTGACATAAGAGGAATCAGTACCTCTTATTGTATGCATAAAATCCGTCTTGAAGAAGGAAAAGAAGGATCCATTGAGCATCAACGCAGGTTGAATCCTGCAATGAAAGAAGTGGTTAAGAAGGAGATTATTAAATGGTTGGACGCGGGCATCATCTCCCCATTTCAGATAGTAGGTGGGTGAGCCCAGTACAATGCGTCCCCAAGAAGGGAGGAATAACGGTAGTTCCAAACAAAAACAACGAACTCATCCCAACGAGCACTGTGACGGGATGTCGTATCTGTATGGACTACCGTAAGCTCAATGTTGCAACAAAGAAGGATCATTTTCCATTGCCTTTCATTGATCAAATGCTTGACAGACTAGCGGGAAATGATTTTTTTTGTTTCTTGGATGGCTATTCATGTTATAATCAAATTATGATCGCACCCGAAGACCAGGAGAAAAAAATATTTACATGCCCCTATGGCACGTTTGCATTTTGACACATGCCATTTGGGTTATGTAATGCACCAGGAACGTTTCAGCGATGCATGATGGCAGTTTTCTCCGATTTTCTAGAACAGTCCGTCGAGATTTGCATGGATGACTTTTCTGTTTTTGGAGACTCTTCGACGGCTGTCTCGCCAACCTCGAATCGGTATTGAGAAGATGTGAGGATACCAACCTGGTTCTCAACTGGGAGAAGTGCCATTTCATGGTACAAGAAGGAATCGTCTTAGGCCACAAGGTATCCAAAAATGGCTTAGAAGTAGACAAAGCAAAAATTGAAGCCATAGAGAAACTCCCACCGCCAGCCAATGTGAAAACCTTGCGTAGCTTTTTGGGGCATGTAGGTTTCGATAGGCGGTTTGTCAAAGATTTCTCGAAAATTGCACGACCTCTGTGTGCATTGTTGGAGCTGAACCGAGAATTCCAATTTGACAACGAATGTTTAATAGCCTTCAACACCCTGAAGCAAGCGTTGTCTCGACTTCTATTCTAGTCGCACCTGATTGGACACAACATTTTGAATTAATGTGTGATGCGAGCGACTATGTGATGCGAGCTGCTTTAGTTCAACGCAAGAACAAAGTTATGCACCCTATTGCCTATGCCAGCAAGACTCTCAATGAATCTCAAGGAAATTATTCAACTACAAAGAAAGAATTGTTGGCGGTAGTTTTTGCAATGGAGAAATTCAGGGCATATCTGCTAGGATCCAAGGTCGTCATACACACAAATCACTCTGCTATCCGATATTTGATGACCAAGAAGGACGTTAAACCGCGCCTCATAAGATGGATTTTGTTGCTCCAAGAGTTCGACGCAGAAATAGTTTATAGAAACGGTACTAAAGCAACAAGTGAGAGCGGATCTGTGGTAAACATCAATGATTTTGCTCCCTGGTATACAGATATAGTAAACTTCCTAGTCTGCAAGCAGTTTCCAAAAGATTATAATTCTCAACAAAAGAAGAAATTAATGCATGAATACAAGTACTATTATTGGGATGAGCCCCAACTGTATAAACAGGGGGTCAGATCATATTTTCAGACTTTGTGTTCCCGAAACTGCTTACTATCGCCTTTTATCACAATGTCATGAATCCCCTTACAGTGGTCATTTTAGCGGTCAACGCATGACCGCCAAAGTACTTCAGAGTGGGTATTATTGGCCCACGCTCTTCAAAGATGCAAGAGAGTTTGTGGTGAAATGCGATAGATGCCAGCGGACTGGCAATCTCTCGGGCAAAGATGCAATGCCCCTCAACTCAATTCTGGAGGTAGAACTCTTCGATGTCTGGGGCATCGACTTCATGGGCCCATTTCCACCATCATGCGGCCACAACTACATCCTGGTAGCTGTAGATTATGTATCAAAATGGGTAGAAGCCATTTCTTGCGCAA
This sequence comes from Lagenaria siceraria, assembly GCA_002890555.2. NCBI lineage: Eukaryota > Viridiplantae > Streptophyta > Magnoliopsida > Cucurbitales > Cucurbitaceae > Lagenaria > Lagenaria siceraria. The sequence goes on from CM016493.1 coordinate 12,970,356, forward strand.
CTAACGATGTGATGACGGTATCGAAATTCTTACAAAAACATATTTTCACTCGTTTTGGCACTCCTCGAGCGCTAATAAGCGATGAAGGTACGCATTTTATAAATCGCATTGTTAATAAACTCCTGCTAAAATATAATGTTCATAACAAGGTGGCAACAACTTATCACCCTCAGACAAACGGGCAGGCTGAAATCTCTAACAGAGAGATCAAGTCAATCCTAGAAAAGGTAGTCAACACTTGTAGGAAAGACTGGGCGCAGAAGTTAGATGAAGCGTTGTGGGCATACAAAACTGCATACAAAACGCCAATCGGAATGTCACTATACGCGCTCATCTTTGGCAAACCATGCCATTTGCCGCTGGAACTGTAGTACAAGGCATATTGGACCACAAAGAAGCTTAATTTTGACTTAGAGGCAGCTGGAGATGCAAGGAAGCTGTAGCTGAATGAGATGGAGGAATGGAGGCTTGCAGCCTATGAAAATGCTAAAATTTACAAAGTGAGGACTAAGCGTTGGCACGATCAACGCCTGAGTAAGAAAATTCTTATACCTGGACAAAAAGTTCTCCTATTTAACTCAAGGTTGCATTTGTTCTGAGGAAAACTGAAATCAAGATGGTCAGGGTCGTTCATGATAAAGGAAGTTTTCCCTCATGGTGCCATTGAACTCACATCTGAAGATGGCACAAATGAGTTCAAAGTAAATGGTCAAAGGGTCAAGCCCTATTATGGAGAAGACTTTCACCACGAAAGATCTCCATAGACCTTGGCAACTCAAAGTGACGAGTAAAGGATGTTCCCTGCGATGACCACGCGTACACCAAATCAGGGACGCATCTTGTTTTTGTTGAATTATTTTATCGCATATTTGAATTTCCTTTTCTAGTTTTTATTGTTTTGAGTTCTTTTTTTTTTACTTTACAAGTTTTGATGAATTGTTGCTTGCTTTAAGAATACTTGATTCTTTTAAATGATTTGGCAAAATAATACTTGGGAAAATCGATTGAGTGTTGCATTGAGGTCTGGGAATGTGATGAAATTTATTTCAAAGCATTCTCATATTTTCAACGCAGGTGAGGGTATCTAAGGGGTTTTTTACTGTTAGTGGAATTTGAAAAGACGTACTATCGCGTGCGCCGCCTGACACGCCTGACACATCTGAAACGTCTGCTGCATTAAATACGACATCATTACGTTGACGTCAGCTTGGAGCCACGTGCCCACCAAAGGTCTATAAAACCCCCCACCTTCGACTTCAACCTCTTTCGATTCCCTTTTCTCTCGCCGACCACTGGAAATCGCATTTTCGCTGCCGGTGATCGCCAAAACTCGATTTCTTTCAATTCCAGCCATCCTCCAACACGTATTAGCATCCCCCATCACCATGGACGGCAAAACTCCTTCCCAGACTTCCCAATCGGCCTTTATTCAACCTCTCTACGAGGTAATCACTCACAGTCCCTAAATGGGGCTTAGTCCGATTGAAATCCCCTCCATCGAGCCAATCATCCCTTCCAACTACATTCCCACCCAAATTGCCCCTACGCCTGCCCTCTGGCCAAGCACTGTCATAGTCCCGAAGCCTCTCACTGTAGTCTTCCCTCCCGAACCGGCGCTCTCACGATCATCATCGCTGCGAGAAGGAAGAACTCAACCATCGGCGAAAACAAAAAGGAAGGCAGATGCTATCGCAGAGAAGGTCAGACCCAACAGTCCTAAGTTGGGAATGCGATCACTCCCACCATTAACCAGCGATATGGTGGGATTAAGTGATGCCAGGCGCCGAGATGAGCGCGAAGTGTTTGGCGATATCCTCACAAACATGCGCCCATTGGAAAGCCTCGACGACTCAGAAAAAGATCAGTCGCGCGAGGTAGAGGCAGCAGCTAAAGAAAAGGGGAAACAAGGAAGGGCACAAGACAAGGCAGTCGCATCTGGCAATGCCTTCGTCGATTTGGAGGAGGAGGTGCCTCTGAGAAGAAAGAAGAAAGGAGGAGGCCATGCGGCAAGAAATCCTGATGCATCCCTCCCATCATTGGTAAAAGAGGAGTTGGCAACAACAGCAGCTGCCAAAGCTGAGAAAGTCAAGAAGGGCTTGAAAGAACTGAAGGATCAAGCCCAGAGCCTCATCGCCACAACCGCGCTAGAGAGAGAATTGCGTGATGAGCAATTGGAAGAAGCCGCAACGAACGTAAGGGTAACTCCACTGAACTCACAGCAAATAGAAGATTATGCGGAGCAACTAGAGAGGAAGCTTAAAAAAGAAGCAGAAAACAAAAGAAAAGCGCAGGAGGAGAAAGCGCAACGCATCAAAGCGAGTACCAAATCTATTTGCGGAGAAAAGCAATAGATGTGTCAAGAAGAAAGGAGGAAAGCTACAGCAGCTAAACGAAGCGTTGTGAGGAAAGAGGCAAAAGGAAGCAGGGCTGCTAAACGCCCTGATGAAAAAAAGAAGGAGAAGAGCAAGGTCTAAGATGGAGGAGCCTAAGGCCAAGTCTCCGCGGCCAACCATGCTGATGGAAATGGGTCTCTTTCCAGAGCTCACCCCCTTGCGTGCATTCATCACTGATGTCATCGAAAACTTGGGGTGGAAAGAGTTTTTCGAAGGGCCGCGGATGCTGAAGATCGAAGTGGTGCAAGCTTTCTATGAGGGACGTCCTCATAAGACAAAGCACAGAGTGAAGGTTGGCAATGAAGTGCTATCGATTCAATCAGAGCCAGTGAACGCCCTGTTCAATCTGCCAAATGATCCTGACGCCGAAGGCAACAGAATCATTGAAAACGCCAACACATGAAAAGATGAAGGACGCGTTGAAGGTAGTCACGAAGGTGGGTACAAAATGGAATACATCCTACAGGAATCAAAACCCTGTTGCCTCACAACCTGATGCCAGAAGCCAACTTGTGACTTTACTTCATAAAAAAGAAGTTGCTGCCTACAACGCGTGATAGCACCATCTCCAAGGATAGAGTGATTGCCATCTATTGCATCATGCGGCGCATCAAGATGGATATTGGGAGGATCATCGCTGATCAGATCCACGCCCAATTTTTCAAACAACGAGAGCAACTCTTCTTTCCCTTCACCATGGCCCGACTATACGCGCAACAAAGATTTATGGAAGATGCGCTCGAGAAACCTGTTGAGGCATCATCACCAACAGTACGCTAAGGCGTTTGCTGAAAGATTCACTGCACCAACCTGAAGTCAGCAAGCCTTCTAAGCGACCAGCGCCGCGCCACTCATCGCCGCCGCCACCACCACCAAAGAGAAAGGAAGTTGGTGAAGAAGAAGTTTGAAATCCACGTTGACACACGCCTAGAGGAAGAAGTCAATCAACCTGTCAACGTTGTATCCACTTCCCGCTTCCTAGAAGAAGAAAGATCTCCTTCACCGCCACCACCTCAAGAGCCTCTCCCAGAAAGATCAACTTTAGCGCACGATGAAAATGTCGCTTCCCCAGAGTTGGAAGAAGTGGGTCTGGCAATTGTCAGCGCACGCAACCAACTAAGGGAGGCATCTCCGAAGCTGCCAGTTGATCTCAATGCCATTCCTCCTCCTCCTCCTGAAGAATTTCCCTCGCCGCGGGAATGCGCTGGAGAGAAAGAGAAAGCTCCACCTGAAGGAGAGTTTGATCCTGAGTTTCTCTTTCAGGCACCTGCTGTTAATGAGACAAGCAAATATGGGCCAACCTCTGAAACATTTGGCCAAGATGTCTGCATTGGTGAAACAAGTAGGTGTCCACCTCCTCAGCAGGATGAAGTTTCATCGTATGGACACGAAGCTGTTGACCAGGACTTCGAAGAATTGTGCAAGTTTTTGCATGACGACCTAAGAGAACCCATCTTAGGAAGTCTTGACGAGTTGTCGCGCAAACAAGCTGAAATCATGTGACAACAGCAAGAACTTGCACAACAACAAACTGAGCTGCGAGGATTCGTCCAACGCCAATCTAAGTTAATTCAACGTCAGTAGCTCATCATGGGAACTTTCATTCGGCACCAAACACAGCGACAACATGAGCAGTTTTGCTTTACAATTCAGTACATCAGAGAAGTACTGTCTCAGTTGATCGCTGGACCAGTCATTCTCCCGCATCACCAGGAACCCCTTCAACTCCCTAATGACGAAATTCTCCCTCCTGCGCCCAACAATGACAACAACGCAGGAGGAAATTAAATTTGGGGGTGTTATCTTTTCCTGCTTTAATTTCAACTATGTAAATACTTATCGCTTAATTAGCTTCATTTGCAATGAATATATTTGCATTTTTACCATCTCCTTGTCTTCTCTTAAGTTTGAAATTTTGTCTTTGCTTAGTACTTTTCCTACGCTCATCTTTTCTTATTGCGTTGATATAATGACTTCAATGATAATACTTATGCTCGCATCTTGAAATTACTTTGCTAAATTATTTTTGTACTTAGTAGTAGAGCCTTGCCATCTAGAAAACCTTTCTATAAGTTAGTAGGCGTGCAAGTTTTACCTCAAACCTCTTCTTTTTAATTTTCTGAAAACCTATCGCATAGCTCAGTTTCAGCAAAGAGGACCTTGCTGCTCTCCAAATTTGGGGGTGGGAGAGGTTTGAGCTAATGGGTTCAAAGTATCGAAAAACTCCCAACTCATTAAAAAAAATCTGCATTGAGATTGGAACCTGCTCGTAGTTGGATGTCCGCATGACACTCGTGCGGGCAAGCCAAAACGAAGGTGGGAATCATGATCAACGCCAATATGCAATCAACATTTTCGCTAAAAAGGTGCCTGCTCGTAGTTGGATGTCCGCATGACACCCGTGGGGCAAGCCAAAACGAAGGTGGGTAACCCAAGTCATCGCCATTAATTAGAACAATAAGAGAAAAGGAGAAATGTGTCTAAGAACCATAAGCCATTTTTGGAAAAGAAATATACGAGAGTTTTTGGAAATAAGAAAAAAGAATTTTGAGAACGAAGGTTGCCACCTCTAAAATGTAGAAAAGTTTTTAGAAAGTAAGGGAATGTTGCTAAGAAAGAAATGTTTGTCAAAACTAATTCCAAAATAATGAAGCATGTTAGAAGTTTAATTAAGGAGATGAGTTTACGATGAACGCAAGTTAAAGTTCTAGGCATATGCTTGAGGACAAGCACTGTTTTAAATTTGGGAGTGTGATAACTTGTAGAAATACAAGTTATTCTATTCTTTTTTTTAAAACAATTAGAGAAATTCACAAGGAAATGATAGAAATATGATATAAATCTTAGCAAATAAGCATGCTTTGCGATCAGATATTTACAAATGCCATAAAATAAGAATTCACGAAAATTTTCTTGTTTCAACGCAGGAATAAAGAGAAAAGGTACAAAAGCTAAAGAACTGCTGAAACCATGATCGCATAATCATAGAAGAGGCGACCAACATGAACTACGCAATGAACGCTAAAAGGTCTGACACGCTCAGGCGGCGACTGTCAAATCCACAGAACAAGTTGGTAGCTGATTAGACGGATTCATGGCAGAGCTAATGCACTTGCGACAAAGCAAACGGCGCAGTAGGGCATGAAATTTAATGCATGCGTCAGGAAATCATTATAGAGAAGTTATATTTGACGCTTATAAATAGTCAACTCAAAAACTAAAGACGGGGTTGGTTGAATCGAGAGATCAGCTTCCCCAAGAGAGTGAAGAGCATCGTCATTATCAACTCCTCAAGCTTTTCTCTGCAGAATTCTGAATACAAAGTCCAGAATTCTTTTTAGAAAAGCAAGAGCCATATTCAACCTTGAAGTATCTTCATCAAGCAGCCATTCCAAAGCCAACGAGATCAAGAGATTGACTCAACGGCCCGACATCTTCATTCTAGTTCTTTCTCTTACTTGTATCTGTATTCTGAAAATATTTTGAGAGATTTCTTGTTCAAATAGTAATACAAGTCCATATGTTTCATTTATCTACTTGCTTGTTTGCATATTATTCTTTTTGATATGTTGGAAGGTCTATTTCGAGTGTGAATCTATGCATGTTTAGCGGTTTTACTAGTTAATGCATCATTTAATCCTTGTTTAAACTTATTGAGAGATACGTTTAAGCCTGAGTTCTTGCCTGAGAGGGTATAGAAAGTGTAAAAAGTATTAAGTAGTGAGAATTAACATCTTAGAGATAAGGTGATCCATTTAGCAAGTCAGTCATCACATACACCTTAGAGATAAGGAAAAGTGTGAGTAATGAACCGAGAGGTTGCTAAAAAATTATATGATTGACACCGCGAATCTTGCATAGATTCATGCTGTAGAAATTCTTGACTGTTATTAAGATTAATTCCAAACGTCGTCGCATGCTTCTTGAGTAGAAAAATACTTCATTGACAAACACCATATACACCTTTGCTCATCGCTTAACTCTCTTGTATTGTAATTACATTTTAGAAAAGTTATCACATTTCCACCTTTGTATAAACATTCATCGCATAGTTATCACCGCAAGGTCAAAATCGCAAAAACATAAAAGTCCATGAGTTCGACCCTGGACTCACTAGGTTTCTGATTTGAATTTACACTTGGATTCAAGTTAGATAGAGCTTGTGTTCATCGCATGAAATTACACATATCAACCAATTAGTGGAGAAGCACGCATTGTATATCATAGTTATGCATTCTCTATCTCATGGGCCATAGTTGAGAGTCAACCAGCTTTCGAATATTATCTAGCTAGTTTTATTGAGAGGCAACCAGCTTTCGAATCTAATTCTCTATCTCGTAGGCCAGAGTTGTTGTCGCTTCATCTTCCTTTTTCCCTTACTTCTCTTGGTGCCATGTGTTATCCCCTTTGGTTGGCTGTGGACCAAGGCTGCCCGAGCTTGGTTGGATTTGGACTTCATAGTTAGAATGGGACTATCTCCCCTTTGCACTCATTTTCACATCATCCAAGGGAATCTCCTTAACTCTTACACATTCTTACACACCTAATTTTTTTTCTCTCCCTTTCTTGTCTTTGTCTCGCATGTTTAAGCATTGTCGCCTCACATCAATTTTACCTTTCAACTCTTCCTATATTCATAACATGTCAACACTAATTTTGTCTTCTTCCTTAGCCTATAGACCAAGGCCGATCATCCCTTTCTTCATTCTTCTTTCTCTTTTTCTTCTTCTTGAAATTCTTTCCTTTTTCTCTTCACATGCAAACACCAACTTTGTCCTCTTCCTTGGCCTTGGGACCGAGGCCAATCACCTTTCTCTTCTTTATGTCTTAAATTAACACTCCCAATCTTCATTTTCTCACTTCTATTCTCCGATCCTACTTTCTTTGAGGTAAGTTCTCTTCTTCTTCTTTGTTTCTTCTTTCTTCCTTTGATTTTGCTAGTTTTGCTATCCATGGCTAGTAAGAATGAGTGTAGCTTGAGTTCTTTTGATGACTTTGGTGATTATTCTGACCGAGATCAATCAAGCTTCTCTTGCCATGGGGCGTCCTCTTCCGCCGAAAGATTTGAAATGGGGGATGAGATCCGCTCATTGATCCTGCCATCTCTCGTTATTAAATCTCACTTGGAAAAGTTAAGGCATAATTATTGCATTCCGGATGACATCCATATGAGGGTTCCTAATTCAGGTGAATGCATTGTCAAACCTCCTCCCAGTGAGGTTTCTTTTTACCTTTCCATGTTTCCTTTCGGTGTTCGTCTCCCTCTTCAACTTTTTGTTTAGAGCCTTTTTATGGTAGTTCAATTAACCCCCATTCGAATAGTCCCTAATAGGTGGAGCCATCTTCTCGATTGTTATGTCCTTTGGGATCAATATGGCAACGGATCCCCTCTTTCAGCCACAACTTTCATGTCTTTTCATAATCTAAGTCATAACTAGAAGTTTGGTGAATATTTCTTTTATTTGAGTTCCAAGGACGAGATTGTCGTAAATGGTCCAACTTTTGTCAAGCACTGGAAAAATAAATGATTTTAGGTTAGCGAGAATTGGCTATCCCATGGCTCGGAAGGTTCTCACTATGCAGTTCCAATGGGGGCTAGGGAATACAGTAAGTTACTATCATTTCCTTTTCCCCTGTTGGGATTGCTTAGCTTAATTTTCTTGCTCACCTAATCTTTTGTTGTTTTTCTTTACATGCAAGACCTCGCTCTTTGGTGTCTTTAATTTTTTTCGATTTATTATATTCTTAATTTCTCAAGGTTTTCTTAATACCAGTCCAAGTATAAACTAATATAAAGATTTCTTGGTGAGGACCAAGGTCGAACACGAGGATTTTGTGACTACATAACTGAATAAATTGAAAATCTCGAGGAAGTAACCAAATAAGATGAAATTTTGATGCAGAATATGATTAGTAAACAAATTTAACTACTGGCTTGCAGCTATAAGTATGAGGATTACTAATGAATAATGCAATTTCAGTAATGTTATGCTAGATGGAGAAAAGAGTGTTGGAGACAATCCTTCATCAATCCATTAAATCCTAGTTTAATTACGTAGATCATGCTTTCAAACATAAAGGAGTCATACTTTTCGGCAGAAGAGTCAAACGAGTCATATGTCTATGATGTGTGCTTGCTTAAATGAGCCTAAGATAAATCCTATTTCTAGGGTTAACCTCTTAGTTACAACAATGTGACCTCTGGTTGCTTGCTCTCTCGAGTATCCAACTATTGGTACTTAATCTACGTTCTCACATTAAGATAAGCAAAAATGATTAAAATTGCATCGCTGTAAATGACCTAGTTATTAGACTAGATTTATCAAGATTGATGAATGTTAGCCTCCAACCCTCGTAGATGCTTAGCTACTCATAATGATTTGTGGAATAATCGCAAACATGATGGACAAATGATGTTTGATAGAGATGGAAATAAGCGTATATTAAACTGATAATGATTTAATGTTCTTGTTCTAATGTCAGTACAAATAGCTAAACCCTTCGGTGATACAAATAAATGATAAAAAGATTGAGAGATGGGGCTGTCGGCGGGAGTGTCCTGCTCGCCGACAGTGAAGATGTATTGCTGAAATTGCTGGTGACAATGGAAGACAGTGGTGGAATCCTCTTCTCTGTCGAGATTCAGTTCACCAGGTTTCCTATGGTTGAGTGTAGATGATCCTGTCGACTGTCGCCGCGAGGAGGAAGAAGATGATGTGTGGCGACACTTTCCTCACAAATACTTGCTGCTAACCCTAATTTTCTCTCTAGGATTCTTCGATTTTTTTCTCTCTTTTTAGGCAGCTTTCATAGCCCCAATTGTGATACTTTCCATATTGACGCAGGCTGGGCCCATAACGCGTTCGGCTTCATCCTTTCTGACCGTGCAGTCCGTCTCTGTCTAACGGCTCAAGGTACTGAAAATCTTCTGGCAAAACTGTCATGGTTAGGTTTTCCGAAATAATAGGCTTTGTCTTTATTAGCCATGCGTTGACGTAGGCTTCGACGCATGGTTGCGACAATGGTTTCTTGCAAAACAAAGCATTCAAAGGCGTCAATTCTCAAGAATAATCTCTTTTTTTCTCTTTCATACACTTGCACGCATAATAAAAATATATCATAAATTCATGCGTTGAAATGGTGTTCTTTTCACTATTTTTCCATCTTTAGTCTAAGGAAAAGAAGTAAAATAACTTGTATTTCTACAAGTTATCACACCCCTAAATTTAGAATAAAGCTTGTCCTCGAGCGTGTCTTTACTAAAGAAATTCAATGCCAAATCTCCTATCCTTGCTTTGATAAACCTCTCAGTATACTCTTTCACCCTTACAATAGTACTTACACTACATCTACTCTTAACCTCGTCACTTGTTCAGAGGTAGTTCCTAAGTTTGAATGCGGCAAGCTCTTTTTCAAAAATTTACTCTTTTCATTTCATACAGTTCTTCTCTTTATTATTATTATATTTTTTTTAAGTGTCGCTTCAGGCTACATGCTTTCGTTTTGGCTTGCCAGCATGGGTGTCATGCGCAACATCCAACTACGAGCACATTCTCTTCACAACTTCCAGACTCTTATCTCGATTTTGGTTACAAGACATAGGAATCTATATCCAAGTGCTATGATGCGTTGATTCAGGCCACTAACTTTCGTTTTGGCTTGCCAGCACGGGTGTCACGCACAACATCCAACTACGGGCTAGTATCCTTCATAGCTTAACTCTTATCTTTGGCTAAAGACATTGGAGTTATAATTGATAACACTTGGCAATCATATATATATTTTTTCTTTAGCTGGGCAATCTTAGGCAAATTTTTCACCACCCCCAAATTTAGAGAGTCACAAGGTCCTCATTGCGTTCAAAAACTAGAATAGAACTGAAGAAAATTTTAAAAGAAAAGTTTGAGCCAAAGCTTGCGCACAAAGAAATGTGGGAAGTACTTCTAGTTTACAAGATCTAAAGTACCAAGTGTTGTTGTGTACGAATTGTTGTGACGGTGTAGTGTAGAATGATCATCACAAGGTCATATATTCAACGCAAGAAAAAAAAAACTAAAGCAGTGTAGTTCAAAAGTAAAGATAATGATATTAACAAAGAATAAAGAGTGAAAAGCGTGTTCTATTAATATATTCTAATACACGGCGCAAAGCGTTGAAATGAAAAGAAATTGAAAGTTGATAAATAAAGACGAAACACCCCTAAATTTTATTCCGACCGTTCAGTATTGTCAGACCTGCGTTCAGGAGCAGGATTTGGATCAGTTGGAAAGACGAACGGCTGGCGAAGATGTTCTGGGAGCTCTGGCATAGGCAAGTTAGGACGATGAGCTAATAGTTGTTGCATATATGCTAAGGTTAAATGGAATTGCTCATCGTGTCTAGCGGCAAGCAAACGTAGAGCCCCGGTACTCCGCTCCTCCTGTCGACGTATTTCCTTCACAACCGGTATGAGAATGGAATCACACATGTACTGCTGTAATCCATCCCATTCAACTTCACTTTCATGTTGAGGCATTTGTGGGGGACGAGGCGTCGATGCTTTGGGGGGAATAGGAGGTTGACGTGTTTCCTCAGTCACAGGTGGCAAAGGACGCGATGAACTTGCGCCTTTGTCACCTTTAAGTGACTCATTAACATCCAACTGTGAAAGAGGAGGAGGTGAAGGTAATTTTGGATTTTTAGGAGATAGTGGATGGTGGATTGGTGAAGGCAGAGGCTGGGCGTTGAGGAAGAACTGGAAGGGTTCAATGGTGATGAATTGGATAGGTTGGGCGTTGGTTGATGGACTGGAGGAGATGGAAATTCAAATGCCAAGGGGTGGGCGTCGATTGGCTGCTGAGGTGTTCGTTCTTTAGACTCGTCAGAGTCTGAATCAATGACAACCACAGGAGGTGGTCGACATGGTGGTGTTGGTCTGGGTGTTTGGAAGGAAGAGAAGAAGGACGGTCGCACGGCAGGTGAGGGGGCACAGGGGTGAAATGGCTGAGGTGGGATGAATGATCAGACGTATGGAGGGCGAATTCGAGGACTTTGTTGAGTGGCAACAAAGGATGGTGGTTGTGGTCTGAAAACATGAGGTGGAATGGAATTGGAAGATCGTGGGATTGTAGGTGATGGTTGGCGAATGCTTGATGATGAAGAAGACGAAGGGGTTGAGTATTGTGGGGTATGAAGATGCTACACTATCTTTGCCACCACTGACGAAGTTGTTTTGGGAGTCATCACTAGACATTGCCGAGCGGTGGGCATTGACGGTGAGACTATCTTTGACTCAAACCACCGTCTCTGCATTCAACGGCGAGTAGGGGATGTTCTTACTGATGATGAGTCTGAGTCAGACTTGTCTGAATCAGAGTTAATAACAACCACCGGTGGCGCTCGGCGAGAAGATGACGAAAACTCACAAGGAAGTGGCGTGACGTTCAAAGGTTCTAGAGGAGGCGTTTCCACTGATTCTTCAAAGTCAGAATCGATGATGATCACTGGAGGTGGTCGCCGAGGAGGTGGAAACTCAACTGCTATTGGCTTGACGTCAAGCAGCTCTTGTGCAGATGGAGTTGGTGGTGTCAGTCGAGTTCTCGAAGAAGAAGGGATTGAGGAAGAAGAAGAGGCTAGTTTGGACATTGCCGGCGAAAATGAGAGGTTACTCAGATGTGTGAGTTAAAACGGCTGGGAGTTCAAAGAATTGAATTGGAAGCGGGCAAGGGGGTATTTATAATACTATGACGCGTGGGAGAGTAATGAGTGCAGTCAGATGATGACGCCTCTGATTACCCGTGAATTGAAGCATTTTCTTGAGCTGTGCGATATATAGTGTGTCCCGCAGCACCTACTGCATGCATGTACGTAGGTGCTTGATTGCATTGACGTCCAATCGTCATCTCTTTACACGTTGCCCCCTTTTTGTTCGACGCATATCCCTTGTTTTTTAACGCAACCCTAAATATTAAAACTTTTCATCTTAAATTTTCTTTTTTTAATATGCGCTTTCAGATATCATGAAATCCATACGTATAACCAAAAGCAAAATGCACACTTGAATTATACTACTCCTAACAGAGTTCAAACAACAAAAGTAGAAGAAAAAAAAAGAAGAAAGATTAGAGAACATCCCTGGAATAATTTTTTCCTTTCGCTCACCGCAGGGATTCTCTAACACGAGCCCTCGGTCTTGCTCGTGGAGGTCAATGGAGGCTTTTTCTCTGTCAATCGCGCCTTCATAATAGGGCTTCACCCGCTGCCCATTGACCTTGAATATACCCGTGCCATTATCATTCATTAATTCAACTGCTCCATGTGGGAATAATGTCTTAATTGTGGAAGGCCTAAACCATCTCGACTTTAATTTTCATGGAAACAAACACAACCTAGAGTTAAAAAGCAGAACTTTTTGCCCAACAAACAGATCCTTCTTACTGAGCTTGTTGTCATGTCATTTCTTAGTCTTCTCGTTGTAGATCTTTGCGTTCTCATAAGCGGTTAGTCTCCATTCTGTCAATTCAGTCAACTGCAGCCTTCGCCTCTCCGGTTAACTCCAGGTTAAGGTTCAGCCATTTTAATGCCCACTGTGCTTTATGTTCGAGTTCCAAAGGCAAGTGATATGGTTTTCCATATACCAGTGCATATGGTGACATCCCTAGGGTCATTTTGTAGGCATTCGATAAGCCCACAGAGCTTCATCTAAATGTTGCGCCCAATATTTCCTGGATGCGTTCACCACTTTCTCTACTATTGATTTAATCTCCATATTACTCACTTCAGCTTGTCCATTGGATTGTGGATGATACGCGGTAGCTACCCTGTGCTTGACATTATATTTCAGGAGAAGGTTAGTGATAATATGGTTAATAAAATGCAAACCTTCGTCACTGATGAATGCCCTCAGAGTTCCAAAACGCGAAAACACGTTCTTCTTCAAAAAATTTGATATCGTAATCGCGTCATTCTTTCCACAAGCGATTGCTTCTATCCATTTGGACACATAGTCCACAGCGACAAGAATATATTGTTGGCCACAAGAAGGTGGGAATGGTCCCATGAAATCGATACCCCAAACATCAAACAGTTCGACTTCCAGAATTGAGTTAAGAGGCATCTCATTCTTGTTCGAGATAATCCCCGTCCTTTGGCATCTATCACATTGTACCACATAGGCCCTTGCGTTTTTGAAGAGGGTAGGCAAAAAATAGCCACTCTGCAAAACTTTGGTTGTTGTACGCTGACCATCGAAATGACCTCCATAAGGAGATTCGTGGCATTGATACAAAATTTGTGGTACTTCAACTTTAGGCACGCAACGACGCGTGATATGATCTGGGCCTAACCTGTACAAATATGGTTCATCCCAGCAATAGAACTTGCAGTCGTTCAACAACTTTTTCCTTTGTTGTGTGGTGAACTCTGCGGGCCACTAGCCGCAGACCAAATAGTTCACGACATCTGCATACCAAGGCTCCTTGCATGTTATGTTCATTAGTTGCTCATCAAGGAAGCTCTCTGCAATCTCCTCTATTTCATCTTGCACTTCTTTGTTCTCTAAACGCGAGAGATGGTCAACGACCTGATTTTTCGTGCCTTTCTTGTCTTTAATGGTTAGGTCAAATTCTTGCATTAACAATATCCACCGAATCAGTCTAGGCTTGGCATCTTTCTTTGCCATTAAATATCTGATCGCAGAATGATCAATATAAATTACTACTAGAGATCCCACCAAATATGCACGAAATCTTTCCAAAGCAAACACCACTGCTAACATTCCCTTCTCTGTAGTTGTGTAGTGCTTCTGAGCATCATTCATGGTTTTGCTTGCGTAGAAAATGGGATGCAGGATTTTCTCTTTTCGCTGACCCAACACTGCACCAATTGCATAATTACTTGCATCGCACATTAGCTCGAAGGGCATCATCCCATCTGGTGCTACAAGAATTGGTGCAGAAATCAGTGCTTGCCTTAGGCTTCCGAATGCTTGCTTGCACGATGCGTCAAAGACATATGGTCGGTTGACTTTGAGAAGTGTACTAAGTGGTCGGGCTATATGCGAAAAGCTTTTGATAAATCTTCTGTAGAAGCCTGCATGCTCTAGAAAACTTCTCAGCGTCTTCACACTCGTGGGTGGAGGTAGCTTTGCAATGGCGTCAACCTTTGCTTGGTCCACCTCTAGACCGTCTTTGGAGATCTTGTGTCCTAATACAATACCCTCAGTCACCATGAATGACACTTCTCCCAATTCAGGACTAGATTGGTTTCCACACACCGTTTCAGCACAAGTTCCAGGTTATCTAAACATGCAGGGTAGGAATTCTCAAAGACAGAAAAGTCATCCATAAATACTTCCACAGAGCTTTCCAAAAAATCAGAAAATATGCCATCGTGCACCGCTGAAATGTTCTAGGTGCGTTGCACAGCCCAAAGGGCATGCATCTGAAGGTGAAAGTTTTGTAAGGACATGTAAATGTTGTTTTCTCTTGGTCCTCTGGTGCTATCACAATCTGGTTTAGCCCGAATACCCATCAAGAAAGCAAAATAACTCATTTCCCACTATGCGATCAAGGATTTGATCAATGAATGGCAGAGGGAAATGGTCCTTCTTGGTAGAGAGGTTTAGTTTCTTATAATCCATGCATATTCGCCACCCCGTTACTATTCTTGAGGGGATGAGTTCGTTCTTGCTGTTGGTAATGACAGTCATTCCTCCCTTTTTTGGGACGCATTGAACGGGACTCACCCATTGCTATCTAAGATTGGATAAATAACTCCTGTGTCGAGCCACTTGATGATTTCTTTCTTCACGACTTCCTTCATCGCAGGGTTTAGTCTCCTCTGCCGCTCTACAGATCTAACCTTCCCTTCTTCGAGCCTGATTTTATGCATGCAGTACGAGGGGCTGATTCCTCGAATGTGTACAAGGGTCCATCCTATGACTTTAATATATTTCTTCAGGACCTGCAATAAAAGCTGCTCGTTAGTTTGTGTAAGAGATGAGCAAATAATGATAGGTAAAGTGTCATCATCTCCCAAGTATGCATATTTTAAGTGAGATGGGAGAGGTTTGAGCTCTAGCAGCGGAGCTTCCTCCAATGATGGCTTTGCTTTTGCAAGTGTTCGATTGCTCAAGTCGATGGATTCAAATGTGTTAGACGTATTCATGGCCATGATATTCTCCTCTGTGTCCTATAACAAAAATTCAGCTTCTCCTAGATCAAGGTTTTCCAAATGGTTCTCCAATGTTTCCCAACAGTTCAACTCCCTGTTTTTCACAAGCTGATAGGATTCTGGGTCATTGGGATATTTCATGGCGTTGAACACATTAAATTTGACTTGTTGGTCATCAACGCGGATGATTAATTCTCTCCCCTGGACATCCATCAGCGCTCGTCCAGTTGCAAGGAAAGGTCTTCCCAGAATGATTGGCACTTCCTTACCGGCCTCTTAATCCAATATGATGAAGTCAGCGAGGAAGATGAATTCGTCGACCTTTACTAGTACATCCTCAATTTTGCCTTCAGGATGCGTTATAGACCGGTCAGCCATTTGCAAGGTTACACTAGTGGGGCAAGCTTTGTCAATTCCCAGTTTCTTAAATATGGAAAGCGGCATCAGATTGATGCTTGCTCCCAAGTCGCATAGTGCTCGTCCCACGTCCATTCCCCTGATTAAGCATGGCAGTGTAAAACTCCCAGGGTCTTTCATTCCTGTGTCATGGCAATCGTTTCCAAGTCTTCCATTCATCGTTTCTTTGAAAGTATGTCTTTCAGAAACTTTACATAACTTGACATCTGTTCCAATGCTTCAATGAGAGGGATGTTGATGTGCAGTTGTTTCAGAATATCCATGAAATGCTTGAACTGAACTTCATCGTTTTTCTTTCTAAGTCTTTGGGAAAAAGGTGGACGCACAGGTTGCTCCACCGCACAAGTGTCTTACTTTTGTTTTTGTTTTTTGTGCATTTTTCATCGTTGATGTCTGTTGGTGATTCTGCACTGAAGGAGTTAAGTTGGTTGTGTTGGTTGCCTGATCGAAGTTTAGGACTTCCTGAGTAGTATCAATATCTTATTTACTAGTGATGGTTGTTGTGGTAGTAGTGATTCTTTTAGGGTCAATCTCTACTAGGGTTGTCTTACCCCTGCACAATGTCACCGCTTGACATTGCTCCTTGCCGTTATTCTTTGGTGCTTCCGTGTTACTTGATAGAACACTAGGCGGCCTACTTCGGAGCTCTTCAGCAATTTGTCCCATTTAGACTTCCAGGTTTCTTATTGACGTAGCTTGGCTCTGAATCAATGCATCATTTTTCATAATATATGTAGTCAACAACTTCTCCAGACTAGTTCCTGAACTCGACACTTGCTGAGGCCTGTTGTATGTTTGCTGCTGATTATGCGTCCATGAACTTCCTGCGAAGTTGGTCGCATTACCATTAAATCCAGGCGGTGCAGTTCAGTTAGTCTGTGGTTGACCTTCAGATTGTTCTCCCGTGGCTTGATGAGTTCCTCCCCACTGAAAATTGGGGTGGTTTCTCGATCCTGAGTTATACGTCTTCGAGTATGGGTTGTTCTTAATGAAACAGGCCGATTGAGGGTTAAAGGGGCACATATCAAATCCATGTGGTTCCCCACATCCTACACAGTTAAGCACAACTTGATTTACCATGATAACTTGCTTCGCCTGTCCATTCGCTAGGTTGTTGTTCAACGCCATATTCTGGAGAATGGTAATCATTGCTGACATCTGGGCTGATAATTGAGTCACCGCCTCGCTCTTAATTGTGTTGACGCTCCTATTTCTTTTTGGAGCTCGATTACCATAACCATCATCATCCCATTCGGTTGTGTTGCACGATATTTGGTCAAGTGTGGCTTTAGCTTCAGCATATGTCTTATCCATCAACCCTCCAGCTGCTGATGCGTCAGCAACGGCTTGAGAGGTACGGTCTAACCCATTATAAAACATTTTCATCTGGATACAATCTGGGATTCCATTGTGTGGGCAATTTCTTACAAACTTCTTAAATCTTGTCCATGCATCGCTGAGGGTTTCAGTGTCTTTTTGCATGAAGTTAGCAATCTCGCGTTGACGTCATGCCTTCACTATCAGAGGGAAAAACTTCTACATGAATTTGGTAACCATTTGTTCCTAGGTGGTTATCTCGCTAGGCTCTAGAGAATAAGCTCATTGTTTTGCTTCATCGCGTAAAGACAAAGAGAACAAAGTCAATCTAATTCCCTCAGGCATAATTCCTGGAATATCAAACGTATTGCATATCTCCATGAAACTAGTGAGATGTGCGTGCGGATCTTTATCTGGTGCTCCTTCAAACTGGCCTGCGGCCTGAAGCATCATTGGCTTCATTTCAAATCTCGTCCCTTCAAAAACTGGACGCGTTATGCCTGGAGAGAAATCATACAAATTCGGTGATGCATACTCTCGCATTGGTCTATCATGATCGTGGGCTAACAAAATCGGATTAGACTAAGCTGCGTTAGCTTCCTGATTTGCTTGATTGCGTTGATCAGCCATATTTCTTGCTTGTCTTCTTTGCCGAATCCTTTTGATCCTGCGTCGGCAGGTGCGTTCAATCTCAAGGTTAATATCAAGCTCAGGTTCTGATCCTTCGCTCATATACTGTTTGTGGCCTCCCGATGGAAGCTACAATACACCTGAGAGATGACGGTCCTGCAAAAGATAAACAATTTAAACAAAAATTAGCCGTAAAAATCCCCGGCATCGGCGCCAAAAACTTGGTGTCTTTAATTTTTTTCGATTTATTATATTCTTAATTTCTCAAGTTTTTTTTTAATACCAGTCCAAGTATAAACTAATATAAAGATTTCTTGGTGAGGACCAAGGTCGAACACGGGGATTTTGTGACTAAATAACTTAATAAATTGGAAATCTCGAGGAAGTAACCAAATAAGATGAGATTTTGATTCAGAATATGATTAGTAAACAAATTTAACTACTGGCTTGCAGCTATAAGTATGGGGATTATTGATGAATAATGCAATTTTAGTGATGTTATGCTAGATGAAGAAAAGAGTGTTAGCGACAATCCTTCATCAATCTATCAAATCATAGTTTAATTATGTAGATCATGCTTTCAAACATAAAGGAGTCATACTTTTCGGCAGAAGAGCCACACGAGTCATATGTCTATGATGTGTGCTTGCTTAAATGAGCCTAAGATAAATCCTATTTCTAGGGTTAACCTCTTAGTTACAACAATGTGACCTCTGGTTGCTTGCTCTCTCGAGTATCCAACTGTTGGTACTTAATCTACGTTCTCACATTAAGATAAGCAAAAATGATTAAAATTGCATCACTGTAAATGACCTAGTTATTAGACTAGATTTATCAAGATTGATGAATGTTAGCCTCCAAACCTCGTAGATGCTTAGCTACTCATAATGATTTGTGGAATAATCGCAAACATGATGGACAAATGATGTTTGATAAAGATGGAAATAAGCGTATATTAAACTGATAATGATTTGAAGTTCTTGTTCTAATGTCAGTACAAATAGCTAAACCCTTCGGTGATACAAATAAATGATAAAAAGATTGAGAGATGGGGCTGTCGGCGGGAGTGTCCTGCTCGCCGACAGTGAAGATGTATTGTTGACATTGCTGGTGACAATGGAAGACAGTGGTGGAATCCTCTTCTCTGTCGAGATTCAGTTCACCAGGTTTCCTATGGTTGAGGGTAGATGATCCTGTCAACTGTCGCCGCGAGGAGGAGGAAGATGATGTGTGGCGGCGCTTTCCTCACAAATACTTGCTGCTAACCCTAATTTTCTCTCTAGGATTCTTCGATTCCTTTTTTTCTCTTTTTGGGCAACTTTTATAGCCCCAATTGTGATACTTTCCATATTGACGCAGGCTGGGCCCGCAACGCGTTCGACTTCATCCTTTCTAACCGTGCAGGCCGTCTCTGTCTAACGGCTCAAGGTATTGAAAATCTTCTGGCACAGCTGTCATGGTTAGGTTTTCTGAAATAATAGGCTCTGTCTTTATTACCCATGCGTTGACGTAGGCTTCGACGCATGGTTGCGACAATGGTTTCCTGCAAAACAAAGCGTTTAAAGGCGTCAATTCTCAAGAATAATCTCTTTTTTTCTCTTTCATACACTTGCACGCATAATAAGAATATATCAGAAATTCATGCGTTGAAATGGTGTTCTTTTCACTATTCTTCCATCTTTATTCTAAGGAAAAGAAGTAAAATAACTTGTATTTCTACAAGTTATCACTCTTTCAATGGTTCTTCGGGTGTATCTTCTTTTCTGAATTTCGTTTGTCGCCTTAATAAAACTCAACGCTTTGGCCCTACTTTGGTTCAACGACACATACTAGTGTTCGTTGGGCTTGCCTCTCCTTATGGTCTCTACTCTTGTTGGCCGAGGCCACACTTTTTTTTTTAAACCTTGTTGCTTGTTTTCTAGTGATGCCGCCTCATAAAGCTTTCATATCCGAGATCCGTCACAAGCGGAACTGTAGAGGAGTTGAGACCGATGAATCATTTAGGAGGTCACAAGACGACATTACCGATCTTTTCAATGGCAAACCTATGGAGCAATACTCTGCCCATCTTCCCCCTCATCTTATTCCTTCGATGAGTCGACGTTCTCCCCATCTTCATAGCAAGATTCCTCCTCCTCCTCCTCTAGATAGTTCTTGCTTAGAAACCCCTTTATTCGACTTTCTGTGCGAGTATTCTTGAATAGGTGGAGAGACTGAATTGCTTACTCGAAGGTTTGCTCTTTGGCAAGGTGTGGGATCGAGGTGTCCACCGACTCTGACTAGATATGATGATCAGCTGTTGCCATTTCGTGAACTCTAAATGATCTTCATAATGTACATTTGCCATACTTCTTTTTTTCATCTTTGTTATTGCTATTCTTGGTCAACCTCGGCCTTGGTCAAGACAGGGTCGGTGATAGTGCCCTAAAAGAACTATGTTTCATAGCTTAAATCTTCCTTAATTACTTGATTTTACTCACCAATTCCATATATTTGTAGGAAATAATCATCCCAAGGGTAAAGTGGTCTTTTGGAGCCAAAACGAGCCTAATTCAAGCTTGGGAGCATCAAAGGTAAAAAAAAGGGGTCAAATTACCAAAATACCCCTGTGAAAAGCGTAGTTGCGCCCCAATTACACTCAAGACCCGACAGCTCCATTTTTTTTGCAAAATAGGGGAGCGTAGCGGCGCTCCGAAGTTTGACGGAAATTTCAAAGATGCAACGCGCGCGCCTTCTTCATCAGCAACACAACATAGCGAAGCTAATCTCAACGCACACTATGCTGCGAAAACTTGGACCTGCGTCGTGACGCTAGGTCAGAGCGCCACGACGTTGTCGACATAATTAAAAGGGATTATGCAGTTTTTGCTCGAGATCGAGACCTATTTCTTTACATTTTTCAGAGAGCTTTTCGATTCTTTCTGTATTATCTCTTCATTATCTTGTATCCTTTCACAAATTTGTTGAAGATCCATTCAAGGATGCAAGTCTAAGGTACTTTTCATGGGAATTTTGTAGTTGTTGTTTAATTTCTTGAGGATTTCTTCTTAATTCTTGATTTGAAATGTATGAATCTTGATTGATCCTTGTGCTTAATTCTGGAATTTGTTTCGATTGAATTGACAACTCATGGTTAGATTCAAGTTCTTGTTAGCAAATTCATAATGCGCTAAGCATAAAAATGATGAATAGGTTGCACGATTAGGAATTCTTGTATTCGTTTAAAGCATGTTTCCTTTAAATCAATGTTTGATGAACTAGTTAGGATTAATCAACAAATTGAATTAACGAAGAGGCTATCCGTTCTTTGATCTGTCGCAACTATGAAGCCTTGTTCTTAATGTAAATTTCATTTGGTGTTGACATCGCTAAGGGATATACATGCTAAAATGGAATTTAGAGTGAATCTTGGAGTAATTCTTGATTTACAACTTAGGACAATTAGAAATTAGGTCTTCATTTGACTAGCTTTATGAGTTAGATCAATTAGGGCTTTAATCCCTTTTTGGTTGTGGATTCATTGCATAAATCTTGCCTATTCGATTTTGTGATGGAAATTGGACTCAACTTACTATAATTTCCATTCATATCAATTAATCTCTCCAAAATATCAAAAACCCAAAAATATTTTTAATTCTTGCACCACTTTTATTTTCGTTTTCACAAACTCCCCTTAAAATAGATAGAATTCAATTGGTTTTAACTGATAGTTCAATAGATCTCGATGGATCGATCCCATACTTACCGCATATACTAAATTGTTAATTGTTAGTGAGTTGGAGTTATAAATTTATTTGATCCTTTAAATATTTTTCACGACGCATGTTTTTAGCTCCATCAGTCGGCCTTTAGTTTGTTAACTTTGAATGGTTCCTTCTGTCTTTCTTTTTTTAGTCGTTCTCTCGTATTGCAACTTCAACTATGAGCGTGGTCAACCGGATTAATTATCTCATGGAATTCCGCGTGCCTTGTGAAGAACTGACTCAGGCCCAAACTAACATTGCTCGCCTTAATCGTCTTCTCTCTGATTCTCAAGTGGACCTTCAATCTACCCAAGAAAATGTTTCGTCCCTCCAAGATAAGTTGGAAAGACCTGAGCTTCTATCTGATACTGCATACCTTGAACAAAAATTTATGGAGACTAAGGCTTACACCAAGATGCAGAATTCTTGCATGGAAGACGGTGTAGTGTTTAGCAAGGAGATGGGGTTATCATCTTGACATGAATTTTGACTATCTCACTCAAGATTTTGAGACTTTACGTCAGAACTCTTACGTCTTTCACTCTCCTGATGATGTTGCAGATGCCGATGCTTGAAGTCTCTTCCTTATTTTTCTTTGTATTATGTTGAGCAATGTGGTAATGAATAAAATTGATTATAACCCTACCACTCTACTTAACGAGCTATAGACTTACGAGTCTTTGATGAAAGTTAGAGGCAAGAGAGGGGAGGCAAATGTTGCCCACTCCAACAAATATTTCCATAGAGGTTTGACCTTTAGGGTAAATTCTGTTCCTTCCTCTTCTGGTTCTAAAAAGTGGAAGAAGATGAAAGGTGGAAAGGGGAATAAAGCTACCTTACCGCTGCTGCCCAGAAGGGTCAAAAGGCCAAGGTTGCGAAAGGTATCTATTTTTATTGCAACCAGGACGGGCATTGAAAGACAAACTGCTCTAAATATTTGGTCGAGAAGAAGAAAGCAAAAGAAGGTAAATTTGATTTACCAGTTTTAGAAACCTGCTTAGGAGCCACTAATCATGTTTGTTCTTCTTTACAGGAAACTGATTCCTGGCAGCAGTTGAAGGCTGGAGATATGACTCTGCAGGTAGGGACAGGGCAGGTCCGTCTCAGCAATTCTTAGAGGGAGCTTAAAGTTATTTTTCAATTCTAAATTTTTATTGCTAGATAATGTATTTTGTTCCTAGTTTAAAGAGGAACTTAATTTCTGTTTCTTGCCTTTTAGAACAATGTTATAATATCAACTTTCTTTTCAATAAAGCGTTTATTCTAAAAAGTGGTATTGAAATTTATTCTCCAATAAACGAAAATAATTTGTATGTGCTAAGACCATTAGCAACTAAGATGCTCCATAATGTTGAAATGTTCAACACTGCAACTACACAAATTAAAAGACAAAAAGTGTCTCCAAAAGAAAATGCCCATCTTTGGCATCCAAGACTAAGTCACATCAATCTCAATAGAATTGAGAGATTAGTTAAAAATGGTCTTCTAAAAGAGTTAGAAGAAAATTCTTTACCTATTTGTGAATCTTGTCTAGAGAAGAAAATGACTAAACGACCTTTTACTGGAAAAGGTTATAAGGCCGAAGAAACCTTGGAACTTCTTCATTCAAACCTTTGTGGTCCGGTGAATGTTCAAGCTAAGGGAGATTTTGAATATTTCATCACCTTTCCAGATGATTATTCAAGATTTGGGTAGGTTTATCTAATGCAACATAAGTCTGGTGCACTTGAAAAGTTCAAGGAGTATAAGGCTAAAGTTGAGAATTTATTAGGTAAAACCATAAAAACACTTCGATCAAATCGAGGTGGAGAGTATTTAGATTTGAGATTCCATAACTATTTGATGGAACATGGAATCACTTCTCAACTCTCAGCACTTGATACACCTCAACAAAATGGTGTATCAGAAAGGAGAAATAGAACCTTGTTAGACATGGTTCGATCAATGATGAGTTATGCTTCATTATCTAACTCGTTCTGGGGTTATGCAGTAGAGACTGCAACTTATCTTTTGAACCAAGTTCCCTCGAAAAGTATTTCTAAAGCACCTTTTGAGTTATGGAGAGGACGTAAAAGTAGTTTATGACATCTCAGAATTTTGGGGTGTCCAACAAATGTGCTAGTGGCTAACCCAAAAAAATTGGAACCACATTCAAAGTTATGCTTATTTGTAGGCTACTCCAAAGAAATGAGAGGTGGTCTATTCTATGATCCTAAAGATAATAAAGTATTTATATCGACAAATGCAACTTTCTTAGAGGAATGCCATATGAGGGAGCATAAACCACGCAGTAACGTTGTATTAAATGAATTAACTAAAGAAACTACTGAAAATTCAACAACAGTTGTTGAAGAACCCAGTACATCTACAAGAGTAGATGATACTAGTACATCTAGTCAACCAGATCCTCCTCAAGAATTGAGGGTGCCTCAACGTAGTGGGAGGATTATTACCCAACCTACTCGCTATGTAGGTTTAAAAGAAACTCAAGATGTCATACTGGATGATGACGTTGAGGATCCATTGACTTATAAGAAGGCAATGACTGATGTTGACAAAGATGAATGGGTTAAAGCCATGAATCTAGAGATGGAGTCTATGTACTTCAACTTTGTCTAGGATCTTGTAGATCAACCTCATGGGGTGAAACCTTTAGGTTACAAATGCATCTACAAAAGAAAGAGAGGTTTAGATGGTAAGGTGCAAATCTTTAAGGTTAGGCTAGTGGCAAAGGGTTACACCCAAGTAGAATGAGTGAATTATGATGAAACTTTCTCACCCATTGCCATGTTAAAGTCTATTCGAATTATCTTGTTCATTGCCACATATTATGACTATGAAATTTGGCAAATGGACGTCAAGACTGCTTTTTTGAATGATAATCTTGATGAGATTATTTACATGTAACAACTAGAGGGATTCATTATCTAAGGTCAGGAGCAAAAAGTTTGCAAGCTTAATAGATCCATTTAAGGGTTGAAACAATTTTCTCGATCTTGGAATATAAGATTTGATACTACAATCAAGTCTTATGGGTTTGACCAAAATGTTGATGAACCTTGTGTTTACAAGAATGTCGTCAATAATTCAGTAGCTTTCTTAGTTTTATATGTATATGATATCTTACTCATTGTGAATGATGTAGGATTATTGACTGATGTTAAACAATGGCTAGCTGCTCAATTCCAAATGAAAGATTTGGGTGAAGCATAGTTTGTTCTTGGGATCCAGATCATAAGTGATCAAAAGAAAAAAAATCCTAATATTGTCTTAAGCGTCATATATTGACAAAATACTTATCAGATATTTGATGCATAATTCCAAAAAGGGTTTATTGCGTTTTCGACGTGGACTTATCTTGTCTAAGGAACAATTTCCTAAGACACCTTAGGAAATTGAGGAGATGAGATGTATTCCCTATGCATCTGCAGTAGGGATAGTCAATACATATCAATCTAATCCAGGATTAGCTCACTGGACAGCAGTTAAAACCATCCTCAAGTACCTTAGGAGAACGAGGGACTATATGCTTGTGTATGTTGCTAAGAATTTGATCCTTACAAGATACACTGACTCTGATTTCCAAGCTAATAAGGATTCCAGAAAATCTACATCAGGATCAGTGCTTACTATGAATGGAGGAGCTGTAGTATGGTGTAGTATCAAAAGCAAGGGTATATTGCTAATTCTACTATGGAGGCAGAATATGAAGCTGCTAAGAGAAGCTGTCTGGCTCAGGAAGTTCTTGACAGACTTGAAAATAGTTCCAAATATGTCATTGCCAACCACCCTATACTGTGATAATGGTGGTGCTGTGGCAAAATCTAAACAGCCTCGGAGCCATAAGAGAGGAAAGCATATAGAGCGCAAGTATCATCTCATTCGGGAGATAGTGCAACGAGGAGATGTGATCGTCACAAAGATCGCTTCAGAGCACAACGTTGCTGATTCATTTACAAACGATCTCACAAGTAAAGTGTTTGAGGGTCACCTGGACCGTCTGAGTCTGCGAGATATGCGACATATTGTCTAAGGCAAGTAGGAGTATTTTGGGTACAGAGTGTGCTCTAGGTTATTATATTATGTACCTTACATTTTATTGTGTTTGTATTGTAATACCCCACTAGCTTTAGGACAAATGGGAGATTGTTGGGATTATGCCCTAGATCGTATGGGGTCTCGTAACTTTGTAAAGTTTACATGCTTATTTATTTATTCATTTAATAAAATAAGAAGTATTTTATTTGATCTTTAGATCATTTTTACTCAATCCAAGAAACTAAGATCCTAGGTTATTAAATGTAGTTTGAACAGTATGAAGTAGGCATACAAGTGGATCTTTTTTAAGTTAGAACCTAAACGGTCTGCAGTATATGAATAAGGTTGGATGTCATATTCTGGTAACTCTACGGATACGGCCCACTCTGTAACTGTTACATGAGTTGTAAAGTGTTACAAATGATTTGATTCAAATCATTCATGTAAAGACATGCAAGGGGGTATCCTGTACAAAGAGTTTATACAGACCGGATCGTGAAATGATTATTCTCATGTTATAACATCGTTCACTGTAGAGACTAATATTTTATAGGATGACCACAATAACTCGATCTCAATCCTGAGTGAGTTATGAACTCATGTCTATAAGGGCAGCCTTTTTATTTGTATGGGTGAGAGTTGTCTAAGTCGCCTACTCAATATGCTTACCATTTTGGGGACTTGTTCGAGTAGAGAGCTGGAAACATAGCTACACAAGATGGAGTTTACTTCTTCCCGCTTTTAAGGAAAGTAGATAAATTGCTCCTTTAACTGCTGACTCCAGGTCTTGAACAATTGGCCCACCCTCTAGCTGGCTAGAGATGGATTTGTTTATGGTAGGACAATAAACATGTTGTTCATTAGAGGATCAGTGGAGCTTAAGGAAAAATAAGTGATTAAAGCGGTAAAACGGTATTTTTGACCCAGCTGTAATTACAAGTAATTTATTAATGGTCGACTTATTAATGTCTAGTTATATCCATTGGACACATAAATATATCTATAGTGGAAGAGTGCAGTTGTGGGTCTTTAGTGGAATGACCCGTAGTTAATGAATGTTGATTTAATTAATTAAAGAGTTTGATTAATTTAATCTCGAATCATTAGAGCTTCTAATCTATAGATCCATTAGATCCCTTTACTAGCTCACTAAAGTATAAGGTTCAATTATTTTGGAATAATTTGACTTGTTCAAATTATTTAAGGGAATTAGATATTAATAAAGATTAATATAAAGTATAACATATGATGATATATTGTAGTAATCATAAATATAATTTATGATTAAACGATATATTAAGAGAAAAAACAATATTGAATAAGATTCAAATATTAATGTGAATTTGATTCATATTAAAACTTCATAGTAAAATTAGTGTGAAAATGATTTATATTAAAACTATAGTTTATAAGAGAGATGCATTTACATATGATTTAAATGCATAAATGTGTAATTAATTAATTTGTTGTTATTATTATTTAAATTTAATTAATTAAATATTATTTATTTATTTATTATTTAATTATATTGTATATATTAAAATTTAATATATAATAATAATAGTAATAATAATAATATTATTATTATTATTATTAAAACAACTCCCTGCATAATTGCAGGGGAGTGGAGATAATGGGGTGAGGGGAAATTATTCCTCTCACATTTTTTCTAGTTCTTAAAAAATGTTTTGAAAAAATACAAAACTTTGGTGTATTTTTCTCTCTGTGAAAAACCGCTGCCAAAAGTTTTAGAATCTCACCATTTTAAACCTACCCTTCAGATATAGCAAGGAAACCCCTTCTTGTGGTGTTCTTCCATTCCATTGGTTTGTGCAGAAGGTTTATTTACGTTCTTCAAAGGTATTTTTTCTTGATACCTTTACTGTATGCTTAACCTAATTGTTCTCTGTAAAATTTATTTTGAATTTTCAATCCCAAATCAAAGATAAAGTGATCAATCGCTTCCACAATTGGGATTCAATCCCTTCACAACGACATCCCAAGAGAGAAATCAGAATAATCTTGGGAGGACCTGCTGGAAGAAGTTTTAGTAGAAAGAGGAAAACAATAGCTAGGGAAGCATACCAAGAACTGAGAGGTTTTCAGATACATTTGTTACAAACCAAGGGTTTAAAACCTATCCTGGAATTTTATGAGGAAGAAGCATAATTACATCATCAACCTCACAATGATTCACTAGTTATTTTCCTTAGTAATAGCCAATGTAAAAGTCCATCGAGTCTTGGTGGACGGGGGAAGTTTAGCAGATGTCCTAACGTTGGAAGCATTCGAAAAGATGAGGTTAGAAAAAGGGAGACTAAAAAGGTGTGCAACCCCCTTAGTGAAATTTGGAGGAGAAACAGTTAATCCAGAAGGAATTATCGAGTTACAGTGACATTAAGAGTAGACCCCAAGTCAGTAACTAAGATGGTAAGTTTTATTGTTGTAGATTGTCCATCAACCTACAACGTGATACTTGGTAGACCAAGGCTATATAAGTTGAAGGTTGTACCATCAACATACCACTAAGTAATGAAATTTTTCACTTCAAGAGAAATTGGGAAAATCAAGGGGGAGTAGAAGGCAGCAAGAGAGTGTTATTTTTCAGCTCTAAAAGGAACCAAGAATGGATCGAGCGATATGGATATATAGAAGACTACAAGAAGTTGATTTATTCCTCTTTAAAGTTTTTCTTTTTCTTTTGCTTAGGTAGTCATAGAGATAATTTTTCTTTTATATTTATTTCTTTTAATAAGGAAGCCCAATTCTATTTTTTATCACATCAATAAAAATTCATTGTTTTCTTTCTTTTTTTTAAAAAAAATTGTTCATTTTTAAAGCCATAATTAACCCATTACGTAGGGAGACCAAGACTGACTTGCTCTTTAGGGAGGCCGAGGCCGGCCCTCTTGGTAGGGAAGTCGAGCTTAAATTTCGTAAAGAAAAAAAAAGGAAGGGGTCAAGGCTGGATCAATTCGACAAAACAAAAGACTTCATTCATTGATAATAAAAGAGAACATAGAAATCAACGAGCAGATGGAGTGAAAAAGAATTGAAGGAAACTTTCCGGTAAAGTTTCCAAAATAAAGCTAACCTGGTTGGACTCATTTATGATGGTACATTTTATCTCAGCCACATTGAAGTGGACCATCATGTTAGGGACATGCTCCCTAACAGATGATCCCTCGTTCATTTTGGCATTAAAGATGAAGTCGAGGGCATCATGCCTGAGATGTGTGGACGATTGTCCAAACATCTCATCCAGTGATTTCATGATCTCACGAGCAGTGATCATGGACTCGTACTTTTTGGCCAAGACTTCAGATAAGCCTGCCAAAATATAGACATTGGTCTTACCATTGGCCTTGATCCATCTATCATAAACGTCACAAACATTTCGTGTTGCATTAAGCATAGGTTCTGGAGGACAATCCTCAATCAAATAAATTTAAGGTCGTCTATCACCAAGACAGTGTTAATCGTATTTTTCCAGCTCGTATAATTTTTACTAGTTAATTTCTCAGCACCGAGTAAAGTAATAGTTGTGCTAGTCATGCTGAAAAATAGATAATTTACTTATATTAGAATTATCTGCTAAACTCATTTAATCCAAACATATTTTAGCAAAAAAATAATGAACCCTAATGTCATTTTACTTTTGCAATGATACTTCAATGATTTACAATAAATTTCACCTCAGGGTGTCCAGTTATTTCTTCATTGAATTGAGACACTTTCAACCAAAAATTACACCAGAATAACTTTTTATTCCTAATAACTCTTAGTTACCATTTAATTTGGTCAAGAAATCATTAACATATGTAATGTTTTCTTGTAAGTGTAACCCTTCATTTTCAACCCTATAATCCCGCCCTAATGCGCTTGCCTTAGGGAAGGAAGACATTGGTGCAATTGACTATACCGATTTTATCCATTTTTGGAGCTCGTTTTGTCTTTTTTTCATGCAAACACTTTCCTAAGGGGGACACTCCTAGGGCGCCATGAGGCCAAGTATAGAAAAGCATTACGAACTAATGAAGGAGATCACAGGATGTGTTGACACACATCCTTCTCCCACTTACTATAAACATTTTCTCCAATTCACATTGATATTTGATTCATGCAAACACCTTCCTAAGGAAGGATGAGCCCATGGCATCACAAGGCCGAGCTTGAATCTCACGATGTGAATTTTATTAAGGAGAACATGAAAAGAAAATAACATATCATATACGTATTTTCCTCCCACTAAGTGTTTTAAAAACAAAGGATTTTAATGAATTACTTAGCTAAATTCGGCTAATTAGATTTATCTAAGTCATTGTCAAATTGACCCAACATGTTATAAAATGTTTGACTAATTCACCTTCTAGGTTGATTCCCAGGTAGGGGTGTTCTCTTTCGGTCAACTTAAGTACCTCAATCTTAGACAGAATCATCCTTAGTCAAAGGTCTCTTATAGGCAAACATTTTATAATTTAATCTTTTAATCGAATTATTTTAATCCTAAAAGAAAATAAAAGATTAACTCTATTCCTAATCATATTAGAAATAATATAACATAAAGTCTAAAAAACCAAATTTTAAACAATTTAAAAAAAATGACCTTACATTAGCATGCAACTCTGAATTATAGATTTTTATTCTAATTCATTAACTAGATAACGATTATAAATTAATGAATTATTAAAAAAATATAACATACATACTAATGACATTAAAGAAATATAACAATTATATAACCTAAGTAATGTCATACTCCATGCATCACCACTTTCATCAACATACAAAATATAACAATTATATTAAACATATAATGAAACATATAGTAAGCATACATTTACTCATACATTAAACAATAATATAATAGTTATATTATTCATATGCAAACTATATAACATACATCATGCATGTACATACTTTAGGATAACCTAAACTTTTAAATATAACAATTACATTTAAATATGATGCATGATCATGTTTAACCTATGGTAGGATTTTAATACTATACAGCATACAATATGCAACATATATGCAATATAATTTTGACATTCATAATATGCATTTAAACTATATAAAATAGCAATAATAGACCGACATTTGGCATAATTCAGATAATTAAAAGAAAACAGAAAGACAAAAAACTGCTTCTGATCGGCAGCGACGACGGATAAACTGAGGCTCAAAAAGACAATTCAACCGTTAAAAACGAAGCCCAGTTATAACTTTGGCTATAGTAAAAAAAAAGTAAAAATGTTGTTGCTGAAAAAACTAAACTGTACTGTATAGATTCTCTCGTTTTTTCTTGTTTTGCCTTTGTTTTTCGGGTTCTTTTCACAGCAACTTTTTCCCATGAACGACTCGGACTTTAATACAGACTAGATTGCAAAATTTAAATATCCAAAAAATAACTGAGTCCTTATAATTTGATCAAATCAAATAGTAAATTGCAAGCTAAGTGCCAAAGATCGAAATTATCTATTATGCAAAACCAAATAACACTACAACATTCATCATATGAGAAATGTAGAATTAGTATCCACCAAAAATTAAATTTGATTTTCTTAAACCAAACTCAAAGATAATAATTGGGCTCTGATACCAATGAAGGGATCAAATCCCAATTGCTTGCGGAAGCAATTGATCACTTTGTCTTTAATTTGAGATTGGAAATTTAAAATAAATTTTACAGAGAACAATTAGGTTAAGCATACAGTAAGAGTATAAAAAAATAACTTTGAAGAACGTAAATAAACATTCTACACAAACCAATAGAATGGAAGAACACCACCAACAAGGGCTTCCTTGCTATATCTCAATGGTAGATTTAGACTGGTGAGATTCTGAAACTTTTGGCTGGGAGTTTTCACAGAGAGAAAAATACAGAGAGTAAAAAATGGAGAGAGTGATCCTTCAACCTAAGTTTTGTAATTTTTCAAAACCCTTTTTAAGAACTAGAAAAAACGTGAGGGGAATAATTTCTCCTCACCCCAATATCTCCACTCCCCTGTAATTATGGAGGGGAGTTATAATAATAATAATAATATTATTATTATTATTATTATTATATTATTATTATTATTATATATTAAATCATATTTAATATATATAATATAGGAAAATTTTCACAAATAAAAAAAAATGTCAAACTATTTACATAAAATAGCAAAAAAATACTGATAGACATTGATAGACTTCTATCAGCATCTATCAGTGATAGACCTCTATCATTTGTATCACTAATAGATCCTGATAGACTTCTATCAGCGTCTATCACAACTATTTAAAAATTTTGCTATTTTGTGTAAATAGTTTACCTTATTTCTCTATTTTTAAAACTTTCCCTATAATATAAGTAAATAATAATTAATTAAATTTAAATAATAATAATAATAAATTAATTAATAATTAATTAATTACACATTTATGCATTTTTTTAAGAAAATTACACATTTATGCATTTAAATCATATGTAAATGGATGTCTCTCTCATAAACTATAGTTTTAATATAAATCACATTCACACTAATTTTACTATAATGTTTTAATATGAATCAAATTCACATTAATATTTGAATGTTATTCAAATATTGGTTTTTCTCTTAATACATAATTTAATCATAAATCATATTTATGATGACTATAATATATCATCATATGTTATACTTCATATTAATCTTTATTAATATCTAATTCCCTTAAATAATTTGAACAAGTCAAATTATTCTAAAATAATTGAACCTTATTTTATCCTTATTAAGCTAGCAAGGGGATCTAATGGACCTACATATTAGAAGCTCTAATGATTCGAGATTAAATTAATCAAACTCTTTAATTAACTAAATCAACATTCATTAACTGTGGGTCATTCCACTGAAGACCCACAGCTGCACTCTTCCTATGTAGATATATTTATGTGTCCAACGGATATAACCAGTCATCAATAAGTCGACCCTTTACAAATTGCTCGTAATTACAACTGAGTCAAAATTACTATTTTACTACTATAATAACTTATTTTTCCTTAAGCCCCACTGATCCTCTAATGAACAAAATGTTTATGGTCCTACCATAAAAAAATCCTTCTCTGGCCAGCAAAAGGGTGGACCCATTGTTCAAGACATGGAGTCAGTATTTAAGGGAGCAATTTATCTACTTTTCCTGAAAGCGAGAAGAAGTAAACTCCATCTTGTGTAGCTATGTTCCCAGCTCTCTACTCGAACAAGTCTCCAAAATGGTAAGCATATTGAGTCGGTGACTTAGGCCACTCTCACCCATACAAATCAAAGGACTGCCCTCATAAACAAGAGGTCATAGCTCACTCAGGATTGAGATCGAGTTATATATGGTCATCCTATGAAATATTAGTCTCTACAGTTAACGGTGTTATAACGTGAGAATAACCATTTCAAGGTGTGGTCTTGTACAAACTCTTTATACAGGATACTCCCACTCGCATGACTTCACATGAACAATTTGGATCAAATCATTTGTAACACTTTACAACTCATGTAACAATTACAGAGTGGGCCTTATCCGCAGCGTTACCAGAACAAGACATCCAACCTTATTTATATACTGCAGATCTTATAGGTTATAACTTGAACAAGATCACTGTATGTCTACTTCATACTGTCCAAGCTACATTTAATAACCTAGGATCTTAGTTTATTGGATTGAGTAAAAACGATCTAAAGATCAAATAAAATACATCTTATTTTATTAAATGAATGAATAAATCACTATGTACACTTTACAAAGTTACGAGACCCCATGAGATTTAGGATAATCCAAGATGCTTTGATTTTTTCTTTGGTGGATCCCTCACGAACTTGCTTAAGAACCTCCTGTGAATTAAGGCTTTGATTTCATCTTTCAACTGCATGCATTCTCTCCTCATCTGTCCGTTTCAATGAAGAAGCAATACCTCTACTTATCCCGTCGATGTAGCTCGATCTTCATTTATTCCAGTTCTTTTAGGAGATTCATATGTTTGACATCCATGAGGATTTGTTCCACTAATAAAGTCGTCGGTGTGTACTTTTCAAACCGCAGGATGCTTCCAAACCTCATTGGCTTCTAATCCTCTACTCGACATTGCTTGATTTCGAGTTGCACCCTTTCTCCTACCCTGTCTCTTTTCCAAGACCGAGGCCGAAGTGATTTCCTTGTAATCTGTTTTTCCTTTGGATCGTAGTAGTTCCTCCGCACTTATATACCTTTGCGCCCAAGTCACCAACTCTATATAATTTTTTGCCTCTCTTTTCCCTAAGGATCTTAAGAACTCTCTTTTTAATTGTTGAAACCACTCCTTGGCTAGTCCTGTTAGGGTGAAAGAGATGCCTACTTTGATGGCGTCTCAAACTCTATGGAGTTCCATCCAAGATCGATATGAATCGAGATGTTCAATGGAGTCCTTTTTTCCATCGTAGGGTTTAATTGACGGAATTTTAAATTTTGGTGGAACTTCTTCTCTCAATATCTTGTCAGTGAATGGGGATCTACCTACTCTATTAGAGCTTCTAAGTCAACCCCTCATGCTATCACTTTATAGCGTATATTTATCTGTAGGTGCTTGTCTCTTTTGTTTTTTAATAAGTCTACTTTCCAAGGCATGCCCTTCCCTGATACTATCGTGTTTTCTCTCAATCCAGCTACGTAGTTCTATCTCGGGATATGTTTCTAGGTCTTCCTTCTTTCGACGAAAGATCTAGGTTTGACTTTGGCTTTCATTGTCTATGCTCTGCACATATGTTGACCTTAGTCTTTTGCTTTCACTAAGTACTCCTCTCACCTGA
Organism: Lagenaria siceraria; assembly: GCA_002890555.2. Classification (NCBI taxonomy): domain Eukaryota; kingdom Viridiplantae; phylum Streptophyta; class Magnoliopsida; order Cucurbitales; family Cucurbitaceae; genus Lagenaria; species Lagenaria siceraria. The sequence goes on from CM016493.1 coordinate 13,004,844, forward strand.
CTTTTATGTCTATGGTTTTAGGGATCTTTTCACCTCATCGATGGTTCTTTTAATCCTTTCTCTTGTGCGGTTAGTCGTGAAAGATAGGGATGTGATTCCCTTGTGCCTTCAATCAATGGTGCTTTCCCTTTTTCTGGATCTCGCACGAGCTCACGGTCGAATACTTACTAACTTGATTGTTCTGTGGATCGACGAATTTCAGCAATCAAGCTATATCCTACCCTATTCCATCTACCTTTGCTTCCAGATTCTTGTACTTTGTGGCATCCTTCTGATCCTTATGTCGAGGCTGAGGGGATTCGACTCTTTGCTTTCTTCGGTGGTGACACTCTTGATCAAAGTCTTCCCCATTCATGTTTAGATTTGTGAACTTTCTACTCATTCTCAGACGAATTACTTTTTCTTTTCTGATCTTTACTTTGTCAGGTAGATACTCATTCCCCACAGACGATGCCAACTGTTGATGTCAAATTTTGGTTAGGTTTGTAATCCTAACCTTGATGGAGGCTTCAACGATAAATTTGTATTTTTAGGAGAAGAGACATTTCTTGTAACAAAACAAAGAATTTCACTTTGGTGTGATGTAGGCCACACACACTTCGATGCTTAAGTCAGCTTACCTTACCTCTCATTCTTCCCTCTTATTTATAGTGATTGATCCTTTTTTTTTTCCTTCTCAACTTTGGATTTTCTTTCCTTATATCTTGAGACCTTCTCATTGAGCTTGGTTCATCCAGGTCGTGCTCGGCCCATAGTCGACCCATTTGAGCATTCTCTTCGGTTGGCGTGGATCTCTTCTTATGGTTCTTGCATGTTGGGCTTACAACTCATGGGCTATTTCACCCTCATCGACCTTGGGCCCGACCGACCAGGCCCGTCTAATTCTCCTTAATCTTCTATTTCTTTGTGATTGACGTTATTGTCCTTGATCTCAGAATCCACTCATAACCGCCGTTATAAAATAAATTTAAAAAACTGATTAAATTGTTTCTTTTACTTCATAAAGACACAAAAATCTTTTTTAATTAAACTAATTACAACACAGAGGACTTTGAAACTTATACTCCTTGAGTCATTAAGATAGATATTAACATTGTTCGACGATTTGAACTATAGTCAAGTCAACTTCTTACAAAGTGATGAAAATGTATAGTTTCAGTACAATATTCCATAAAACCACAAGCAAGGACAAACATTTTGAAGGGTGGAAAATTTTTCCCCAAAAAGAATTTCCCAAAAAATTTAAAAATCATCCCCAATATCCATCTAAGGCTTTATATTTCTAATAAAATCAAAACCACCCTCAATAATTTCCTTTGTTTTTCTTATGTTTTTATCTTTGAAATTAAATGATATACAAATAACAATATTTTATTCTTATTGATCTTTGTTTTTTAGTCCCTTGATCAGTCCCTTCTTTGAACACCCAATTATTGCCTGAAGGGATGAATTAAAAAAAAAATAAAAAAATTAAAATAATAAAATCCACACATATGACAAATTATTATTATTATCGGAAAGAAAAATAGAAATAGAAATAGTTGTACATTGATTATTCAGACAAGACACAACTGATGAGAAGGGAAAGGAGAAAAAAAAAAAAAAAAAAAAAAAAAAACAGAAAGTGGAGGAAAAAATGCATTCAAACAAAATGTGGTCAAACTTATTTTGTGGAAATTAATGGAGGATTAGAAGAGGACAGCTTCACATCAGACTAAATTCCAAATGGATTAAACAAAAATCAAAGTATGTATTATCAAATAATTATTATTTTTAGATACTTTTTTAAACAATATGTTTATACTTGAATTTGAAATATAGTGTGTATTGTTAATTTTTATTTTTCTTCTTTGTTATTATCTTTTTTTTCTATATTGACCAATTAAAAGATCAATTAATTTTCGATTAAATTACGACTCTTTGAACTGGCAAATTTGTATTTGATAATTTTTAATTTAAGTGTCTAATATAAATCTTAAAATATTCAATTTTATGTTTAATAGTTCAAATTTTTAATGTGTCTAATAATTGTTCGATCCATTTTAAAATTCATAGACCTATAGGTATAAAGTTGAAAGTTGAACGCTTTAGTAGACATAAATTCAATTTGTTAACTTTAATACCTGTGAATATATGTTTTAAACCTATTACACACAAAATCGAAAATTATCGAATTTATCAAACATTTTTAAAGTACGCAACTCTTGAAGATACAAACTTAGAAGTTCATGAACTAAAATGGTAATTTTGCCTTAATTTTCTCTTAGTAATAAAGTTCAATCAATAAAGTTAATTCAAATATACCCTTCCTTATATATATCCAAAGTATTGTTAAAATGTGACTAAAGATATTTTTGGGAGTGTTTTTAGACAGAGGTGGTTTTAATGAAATGAATTTATTAACAAGTGATTTGTTAAAAGTGATTTTCATACCATCATTTTAGTGTTTGAGTCTACATTTTTAAACGTGATTTTTTTAGAATCCAAAACTAAAAGTGATTTTTAATTACTTAAGGCATGTTTGAGATTGGCTTTTAGAATAAGTTGAACTAAGGCCACGTTTATCAAACCGTAATGGGAATTGATGTAATCGGAAGGAAATTTCATTGATGGATGAATTGTGACAAGCCTGAATCGCAAACATAATCGGATTGCTTTTGATCATGTTTGCTTAGAATTATGAATCTGTTGCATTTTACTATTACCGTTATCGTTACCATTATTGTTTGACCTTAACGATAACATTAAAGGTGAAAGTAACAATAAATGTGGTAGATTCATAATTTTCATAATGTTATAGTAGTAATATCCATAGCAATAATGTAAAGGTAGTGGATCTCACGTAATTTTCAACTACAATTTGATTGAGCATCATTCATTCCTCAATTAGATTGAGGAATTTGATTACAAATTTCGAGGCGAGCCCCACAACTCATTACAATTACAGAACGCAGGTAACAACGATAAAAGTAATCAAATTGGGCTCACTTGTTACATTACGATTACCTTCACATAGTGTAAACATATCCTAAATTGTTTAATTATAATTAGTTTTGTAAAAATTTGATAAATCATGTTAATTTTTTGTTCCATACTAGTACAAATGATTTGAATTTAATATTTTTACATGAATAATATTTATTTTCAAAGGTAGCTTTAAATCATCAAATTACTAAAACAAAAAAAAAATACATTTGACATCGAAAAAAAATGAGAGGCACAAAGAGAAATAAAAGTTTAAAAGAGAAAGAATAGAGAGAGACCTAGAAAAATTTCAAAGAAAAAAATATTAGAGGCAGAGAGAACTTAGAGAGAATAATTTATTAAAGACTACGAAAATTTAAAGATAGAGAAATAAAGTTATAGAGATAAAAAAATTTGAAAGAAATGATGAAAATTTACGGAGAATAATTTTAAAGAGATAAAAAAAAAACTTAAGAATAAGGAACACAAAATTTCAAGAGTAAAATGTTAGAGAAAGAGGTAAAAAAACGAGAGAAAAAGTTTAAGAGAGAAAAAAATTGGAGTTAAAAACCATTAGAGAGAGAGAAAAAATGGAGAAAAATGACCTTTCATATATAACAAAATTAGAGTTAAACATTATAAAAACTTTAAAATTGGAAATGAGAGAGAGAAATTAGGGAGAAATAAAGGTAAAAATGAAAAAAAAAGTTTTAAAAAGAAAAATACAATTTTTTTCTTAAAAGATTAGGATAAAATAAAATAAAATAGGAGGATATTTTTTTAATATAAAATAATAGTATATTTAAAAAAGAAAACCACTCACAATCAATTAGACATGATTTTTTTTTTTTTTTTGTTGAGTATAATAAAGGTTGAGAGATTTAAACCACAGATCTCTTAGTCGTTAACACAGAATCAGACACTGTGTTTATATCATAATCCATTATTTGCATGATTTATCATAAGTAAATAAATAATTCAAACTTTATAAGACTAAGTTTGGAAGGAAAAATTGTGTTTATAGCCAATAAAAAGGAAAATTTCAAGCCATTCATAATAGAATTAGGTCAATAAAAGTGGTTGTGGCTAAAGTTCAGAGAAAGAACAATGTTACATTTATCTGTTTACACCTCATTCCAACCACATGACAAAAAAAAAAAATCCAAAAATGTTTATAAAACAAAAAGAAAGTTACATGTTGATGAGTGAGTAGGTTTTGGAGTATGGTTGAAAACTCCAACACATAGGTTTTTAACAAACTCATCAGACAAGCATGACTTTGATCTCCAAATTTTTCAAAACAGATTACATTCTATCAAATATAAAACCCTAACACTAATCCTCATTCCCTATCAGAAGTGTTTCTTTGAGAAAATGCACTTAATTAGTGTTTCTTTTCTCCCCCACACAAATAAAATAAAATAATTTAATTAAAAAAAATATTAAAATAGGACAATTGTAAGGATTATTTTTAAATATAGAAAAATGAGTCAAACTATTTACAAATATAGAAAAATAATTTCACTGTCTAGACAGTGAAATTTTTCTATATTTGTAAATAGTTTGATGTTTTTTCTGTTTATAGTAATTTTTCCAATTGTGATTATAACAAAATCTAGATTCATCTCTTAAAGTCCATCAGTGATAGAGTATATCGCTAATAGGAGTCTATCAGTAATAGATTTGATCACTAATAGGAGTTTATCACTGATAGATTTTTCTATATTTGCAATTTTTAAAATGATGCTAAGTGCTACCCATTGCAATTACTTTTTATTTTATTTTATGTCAATCTCGAACACAGTTCCATGAATCTATAGTTATTTAATTTAATGATTAAATTATACAAAAAATACCATTGAACTTTGTTATCTACTTTCGAAATATCTTATATACTTAAAAAAAAAAATTAATATTACTTTTGACCTTTGGTAAACGTTTCAAACTATCATTGGAGTAAAACTTCCTTAAAAATTTTGGCAAACATTGTGACATGGCATAGTGTAGTGGTAACTTTAAGATGAAAATTTAGATGGCCACATATTTTTAAATCATCAACACACTATTAAATTTAGAATTCTAAAGAATTTATATTTCAATAATAATTTGAAAATTTTTACAAAAGTTCAAAAGTAATATTACAATGAGCAAAAGAATAGAAATATGTTTGAAACAAATGACAAAGATGAAGATTAGTCGGTATAATTTAACTCCCATTTAATTTAAGTATCCCCATTGAATTGTTAAAAAAAAAACAAGTATGATGGTTTTTGGGAAATTGTTGTGTATAGAAAAAAAAAAAAAAATAATAAACATATAGAAAAAAGTGTATCCATGCTTTTGTATTTTCCACTTTTTTTTCTATACGTGTAATTACTTTGGTTTTTTTTTTTTCTATTTGTGAAAAGACCCCTTTCTAATTTCTAATAATTATAAATACTCATTGTATAACTCATGCATCACCAATCAAAATTCACCATATTTCAAAACAACCGTTCATCCAAAGAGAAAAAAGGAAAAAGAAAAAAAAAATCTATTTATCCAACTTTATAATTGTTGCTCAAATCTCTCTCTCCTTCTCTCTCCCCCTCCTATTTAATCCACACTGAAAAACAGAGTCTTCCCCATCAAACTCACTACAAAACCAAACACAAAATAGCCCAAAAAAATAAAAAAAAAAAATAAAATTGTAAATTTCCTCCTCCGCCGTCCGATCCACGGCGGCCGCCGCCATGGCAAACTCTCAGATCTACTTCACACTCACCGCCCTTTTCCTCCTTGTAGTCATCATTTCTCCCACCCACGCAGAACCAGAAGACGCCGCCGCGGGCGATAGAATCTCCGCCCTTCCCGGGCAGCCGGAAGTGTCTTTCGAGCAGTTCTCCGGCTACGTCACCGTGAACCGGGCCGCCGGTCGAGCCCTCTTCTATTGGCTCACTGAAGCCTCTCTTCAACCCCTCTCCAAGCCCCTCGTTCTTTGGCTCAATGGAGGTCAGTCTCAGTCACAATTTCCTTTTTAATTTCGTTTCCTTCTTACAAACATTCACATTTTTCTAATTAATACCATTTTTTCTAATATTCTACAACCACTCCCACATCGCATAACTCAAATTCATTGCAATATAAAAATCCCATGTATTGTCAAAAAAAAAAAAAAAAAAATCAAATCAAATCAAAATCGTAAAATTAATACAAAATATCACTAATGAAATATTTTAGTGATGTTTTAAAAAATTTTAAACTTTGCCTTCTTATTGTAGAGGTGCACGTGAGTAAATATGGAAAAAATCGAAAAGAAAAATATCTGCTTATAGTAAAGTTAATTTTTGTTGGCTGTCTTTAAATCTAAAAAAAATAACTAAAATATTTATAAATATAAAAAAATTTCACTGTCTATGTAAAAATCACGACAGTCTTCTATCAATAGAAGATAGGTAACAATAGACTTTTATTGCTATTTTTTTCATTTATAATATATATATATATATTTAAGTAGAGAAAACATTTGGAGTTATGCTTATTTTTCTTTTTCCATAAAATTGAAAGCTTTGTACTGTACAATCGCTTTGTTTCTTCTCTCTCCTCCCTATCTTGTTTTTGTATATGTATAAAAAGATTTTCTTTTTTTTTTTCTCTTTTTCTTTTTTCTTTTTTTTTTTCTTTTTTTCTCTTTTAGAAAAGATGGGGTTTAATTTGAATGGTGGGGTAAGAGCAAGAACAAATGAAAAAGAGGTGGCACTGTTACATCGGCTGGTTTTTAGTAACATTATTTTGAATTGTCTTTGTCTTCACCCAACTATTACCATTTTATCCATTTTTATTTATACTTGTGTTTCATTATTATATATATTTGTAAATTTGTTAAATGAGTATAGCCCAATATATATTTTTAAAGTTTTAAAAATTTTAATATTTACTTCTATATTTGTTATGTATCCAAAAATAAATAATTACAAGTAGTTTAGTGTCTAAACTTTAATGTTTGTATATATTTTGGTTTTAGAATTTTTAAGAGGGTCTAATAATTCTTCAATTTTTAGGTTTTTTCTTGTTTGTCTCTAAGTTTCTAAGTTTTTAATTTTATGTGGGATAGGTTTCGATAAATTTAAAAAATATTCAAAGTTTATTCATCTATTAATTATAAATTTAAATTTTATATATAATAAAATTTTAAACTTTCAATTTTTTTTTGGTCTAATTGATCCCATTTTTAAAATATATATATATATATTATATATATATATGAAAGTTTAAAAATTAAATTGATAACTTTAAAAGTTTCGGACTAAACAAACACAAATCGCAAACTTCATAAATTGTTTTGTAATTTAATCTTTTCAAAGGGTAGAAACTAGATGGATCTAATTTGTTGTTGGTTTTTTTAAAGAACATTTAAATTCAATTTAAAAAAGTTAGAAATCTATTCTAATAATTCTAAAAGTAAAAAAAAAAAAAAAAAAACAAAACAAAAGTTACATTATAATATTTATTTTTCCTTCTTCCAATAAACTCCATTAATTAAAAATTCTAAAAAGAAAAAAGAAAAAAAGAACCCATTAATTAACATTGGCTTGCTCCAACGTGTGAATTTAATTTTGCGTTGCCGACATGATATAATAATATTGAAGAGAAGGGAAGAAAAGAAAAAGAAAAAGAAAAAAAAAGAAATTCTTGGAACTGTGTAAAAACTTTAATTGCTGCTTTGAAAATGAGAGGATTTTATTAAAGATTTCCTCTTTTTTCTTTTTTTTTTCTTAGGTGTAGTTAGTTTTATTCACTGCGTTTTGCAGTAAAAGGACAAGGCACAGTTAATATCTCCCCCATGGTTTTATTTATGACTTATTAATAAAATAAAATAAACAAGAGGGAGAAGGGGCCCTAAAAAACTAGGGTAAGAGAGAGAAAAAGCCCTTAAAAAACCAAAGAGATAGAAGCCTTCAAACACTTCACTGCCCTACTGTCTGCCCTGGAATGATGATCCAACCACCCATATAGGCTGTACAAAGCTCAGGCAATACCAAATACACACCTACAATATAAAATAAAATCCTTCTTTCTTTCTTAAATTTAATATCTTTTTAACCACCTTAAATTGACTTACTACTCAATTAAGCTTAGTATAAATAATAAAAAGTTGTGAGAAAATGACGTCTACTCAGCATGGTTCTCTATTTAGAACGTTGAGTTAGTTATTATAATTAGTGGTTATTACGATTTGTAGATTATAATAATCTGTGTTTGGAATGAGGATTATTTTAGTCTGAGTCATAATAGTCTGTGTTTGAGGTACATGCAATTTCAATATGGATAGAAAATAATAAAGACGGTAGAAAAAGAAGATGAGTAGAAAATAGTAAAACAGTGAACGAAAGAGAGATTTCAAATAATAATACTATAATTAGTTATATATTATAATAGTTGGAAACATCAACTATTGTGATTGAAGTCCCAAACACGAAGTGGGCTATACTCCACTCACTTGAAGTCGGGGTCCAAACAATTCTTTATAGTTTAATGTCTTACAAGTTTTTTAGACACCAAAATGTGGTAAGATCAAACGATTGTCCTATCAAATTAGTCGGAGCGTGAATAAGTTGATTTTTAAATTTTATTAATATTCCTGTGGCTGTTAAGCTTGCTTAATGGTTTTTTTTAGTTTAATAAAGATTTAAATTTCTAAGTTTATTATTTTAATATTATTATTAGGTTATAATTAAGTCGGTTGAAATTATGTTTAAGATTGGCAAGACTCCTTATGTTCAAAATTTTATGACATGTATTTATAGTATTAAACACAAACACACGTGTTGCTCCCATACAGAATGGATGTAAGATGCAACAAGAAAAACACAAAAGTAAAAAGAACATTCAAAACAAAAAACATACATGGAGAAAAAGGACTAGGGTAAATGACTTTTAACCTAAAACAGTAAAAAACTCTCCCTCAAATCAATTGCATTAAAAAATTATAAAAAAATAATACATAATGAAAATTTTGTTAATGTTAGGAAAAAGTTGATACTCTCATGCTTCAACATTATTAATAATGACATAAAATTAAATCATCATGGGTTGGCTTAGTAATAAATACGGAGGCATGACCTTGATAAAAACTTAAGAGGTCGTAAGTTCATGAGTTCAATCTATGGTGGTCATCTACTTAAGATTTAATATCTTACGAGTTTAGAGTTAGGCGGGTTGTCCCGTAAGATTAGTTGAGGTGCTCATAAACTGGATTAGACACTAACATATAAAAAAAAAAAAAAAAAAGACATAAGATTAATAGATACTATGTGAATAGTAAGCAATATTATTTTGGTATTATAAGGAGAGTGAAAGAGGGCCTCCTAATAATGAATAAAAAGGACAGAAGCAGCTGCCAATTTATATTGTGTTAGGTCATGTTGTCAGCTATGCATTGGGAGCAAACCATCAATGCCGTTGCCTACCCTTTATCTTTGCATCAACCTCACCTATCTCTTTCTTTCCTTCTTTTTTATCAACTTTCAAACCCATTTTTTTAGTTTTATTTTGTTAATAAATTCTTTTTAAATGTTTCTTGGGATCCTTAACTTTCAAATACATTATATTTTAAACACCTACTTTTAAAAAGGTTCGTTTTAATCATTAAGGAAATGTTTGGCCCACCAATTTCATAAGTTGGCGTTAAATAACTCAACTTCAATAGAAGCTTGCACATATATTAACTCCATCTTAAAATTCTGTATCCCAAACACAGACTTTTAACTCTAACAATAACATATTAACTCCAGACTTCATAACTCAATTCAGTGCCCTAAGCACCACTTAAATGTTCAAAAAATAACTATTTTTATCATTATCTTTATTTTGTTATTAACAAACTAATGACGTAGTTTTGAGTATGTATACTGACATGTTAATATGACCATGATCTTAAGTTATATAGGTTAGAGACAAATATTTGATAAGTGAATATTAGATGGAAAAATAATATAGCATGGACTAAAGGTTTTGTTTTGTTTTTTGTTTTTTCCCTTCAAGTTTAGGGATTAAAATAGATATTTTGAAAATTTATGGAAACAAACTTAGAGGCCCAAAGACCGAAATAGAACAAACTTGAAAATTTAGGAACCAAAATAATTTTTTTTTTTTCCTTTTTTACACTATATCATATCGGGAGAATTCAATGAACTAATTTTGATCAATTTGAAAGTCATTATTCATCCCGGTTTATGGATTTTTAAAATGGTTTCGAGAAGAAAAAATGGGAATTTTTTTAAATAGAAAAATAAGAAAAATTAATTTACACAAAATAACAAAATTTTTAGATACTTGTGGTAGACTATGATAGAAGTCTATCAGGGCCGAAGTCTATCACTGATAGACGCTGATAAAAGTCTATCAATATCTATCAGTGTTTTTTTTTGCTATTTTTTAAAAATAATTTGACATTTTTCCTATCTATCAAAATTTTCAAGAAAAAATGGCAAATATATAGAGATAATACTTGCTTTTATACATTTTCTTTTTACAAATTAGTTGTTCAACTACTCTAGATTTGATATAGTGAGCATTTCTCAAAGTGAAAAATGTTAAAAATAAATTTTGAGGAAGTGGAAACGAACTTATATTAAAAATAATCCTATAATGTTTTGACAACAAAGTGCTCATGTGAGCTCAAATTTTCATAAGAAATATATATATATATTTTTCTAATTTGGTTCGAGTAAATAATATATTTAGAATTAAATAGATTTAAATCATAAATGAAAACTTCAAAGCAACTAATTTTAACCCTTGAATCCTAATTATATAACTAGAAGCGATATGAAAACGACTTTTCATCATTCTCCTCTTACTTTACAGCCACCTAATTTCCTAACAAATTTCAAACATTCATCAAAAATGATTTTTCTAAAACATAAAGAGAATTTTTCACCGATAGAAAAAATGTCAAACTATTTACATAAAATAGCAAAAAAAAAATACTGATAGATATTGATAGAGTTCTATCAGCATCTATCAGTGATAGACTTTTATTATTTCTATCGCTGAAAGATCTTAATAGATTTCTACCAGCGTCTATCACAATTATCTAAAAATTTTGTTATTTCATGTAAATAGTTTTCCTTATTTTTCTAATTTTAAAAATTCCAAACAAAAACGCAAGTGAAAACAATAAATCCATAAAATAGTAAAGAGCAAAAGTTAATATTTGATTCCGCCGTGTCACATGGCCTTGATGTTCTGTGAAGCAACAATTTGATGTTGAGCCAAATTTTGACCGGCCGTTCCGGTCATGTGGGACCCAAAAGAAGCACAATTTCATTTAATATTATTTTAAAACTTTATAAATAATAATAATAATTTTTTTAAAATCTTGTTTTGGTTGGTCTTTGAATAATGTTCTATGTTCTACTTTGGTCTCTAAATTTTCAAAAACATTTGTTTTAGTCTTAAAATTTTGAATATTATTTTATTATGGCCTCTAAACTTTTAAAATATTCATTTTAGTCTTACAACTTTTGAAAAGTGATTAATTTGGTCCATACTATATTAATATTTTGTTAACTTTTTAACAAAATAACGAGATGACTTGTATTTTTGGATGATTAGCCTACCAAATAAGTTGGCTACGCTAAAAAAATAGTTTCAATTTTGAATAAGGTGGCAATAAGACATTTTTAGTTTAAAATTTTGGTTGTTTTAGCATATTTGGTTGTTGGCATTTTACTTTATCTTCATTTTGTTCAATACGTCCAAGGTTTATTCATCCAAAAATACAAGCTCTCTCACATTTCTATTGAAGAGTTAACATAGTTTAAATAGTAGGGACTAAAATAAATACTTTTTAAAAGTTTAGGGATTAAAACGAATGTTTTTTAAAGTTTCGGGACCAAAATAGAACAAGATTCAAAGTTTAAGGACTAAAATAAGATTTAAACCTTATTTTTTAAAATAAATATTTTAAAATTATTATGATTGTTATGTGTAATTGATTGAATTAATTGTTAGGTCCCGGTTGCTCCTCCATAGCTTATGGAGCTTCGGAAGAGATTGGTCCCTTTAGAATCAACAAGACAGCCTCCGGCTTAGTACCCAACAAGTTCTCTTGGAACTCCGTCGCCAACCTCCTCTTCCTCGAAACTCCTGCTGGCGTCGGGTTCTCCTACACCAATCGCTCCTCCGACCTACTCGACACTGGTGACCGTCGTACTGGTACCCTTCTTTTCTCTTCTCGTGTACTTTTCGTATTTAAATTTGTTGAATGTGGTTAGAATCTGGATTTTAAAATTTCTATCTACATATTGACATTAGACACGAAAGAGTTGAATCAACATTTTTATTATATTATAGCAAAACCGTAGAAATATGATAAAGTAATCTCATATTTATTGATATTTCTAATCGCATCAACGTTTAAACTTTTGTTGTTTTAAATTAATTAATCATTGAATAATTTTAAATATAAAAAGTTAATGCAGTATTTTATTAAATTTATATGAATTTATGATTAATTAATATATATTTTTGAACCATCATGGTTTGACCTAGTGGTAATGGAAACATAAAAAAAAGAAGTCAAAAGAGCTAAGAAATTGTGGGTTCAATCCATGGTGGCCACCTACCTAGTAAGTGGGCACCTACCCTGTTGTAGGGTCGAGTGGGTTCTCCCGTGAGATTAGTCGAGGTACGCGTAAGTTGGCCCGGACACTCACGGATATAAAAAAAAATATTTTTGATAGTATAACAATTTAGGGGTAGAAAGATTTGGAATCTCTAACTTTTTTATTAAGAGTGCATGTTTTACGTTGGTTGAGTTATGTTCATGTTGGCATGATTAACTAACATAGATAAGTTGAGTTTTAAAAAAAATATTAAAAACTAGAACTCATTCTTTTTATGTATATAATATATTTTTATCTTAATAATGTTTTTTTCCAAAAACTTAATAATGTTACTAATGTTTAAGTAAAAATACATATGTTTTTTTTTTTTTGGTTAAATTACAAGTTAATTCTTGAGTTTCGAATTTGTGTTTTATTAGGTCCTTTAACTTTCAAAAGTGTCTAATAGGTCTTTGGTTTTTCAATTTTGAAACATAATCGATTTATTAAATATAAATATGATTTTACGTATATTTGGGTCTAATACAAGCATGAATTTTAAAAAAAATTCAAAAATTCAAAAACTAAGAGCCCATTTGATAACCATTTGGGTTTTGAAAATTAAATCTATTTCCTCTCAATTTCGTACAATCCTATATATATTTCTTAAGTAAACGAGTTGAATTTTTAGCAAAATTTTAGAAACAAAAACAAGTTTTTTAGAGGGAATTTACTATGGATAGAAAAAATATCAAACTATTTACAAATATAGAAAACTTTCACTGTCTATTAGCGAGCGATAATAAAATTTTTTCTATATTTGTAAATAGTTTAACTCAATTTTCTATATTTGAAAACAATTCTTTTTTAACTTTCAAAATTTGATTTGATTTTGAAAACATTAGTAAAAACTAGATAACAAAGTGATGAATTTAGAGGTAGACACGGTGTTTATAGGCTTAATTTTCAAAAACTAAAAATTAAAAACTAAATGGAGCCTAAATTAAACTAGCTTAAATTAAGACTTTTTGAAAAGTTTATAGACACAAAATTTAAGATTTACAGTCTAAATTTGTAATATAATTTTTTTTATAAAGGAGTTTAAGTCATAAGAAAGAAGATTTAAATCATAATAAACTCAAATAAGATCTTTAATCTTTTAAGTTAAATTGTCTTGGGTCAACAATTCTAAAACAAATAAAAATAACTATTTGGTTTTTGAAATTTATAGACTAGTTTTACAACGAAGAATAATAGTTTCTAAATAATATATACCTATGGTAATCCAACCATGACAACGATTTTGAGAAAAGAAAAACAGACAACTTTTAGAAAAAAAACTATATTTTTAAGTCTAAGAATACTTTATCAAGAAGAAAAAAGGAATTTTTTTTTCTGTTAAAAGACGAATGTGTAATCTTTTAGAAAATATATATATATTGTAATTATAATATAACAAAAATCTTAAACCAATTTAACCAATTTGGATGATTTTTATTTTTTTTAAAAAAAATAAATAAAATGAATTCACAGCATTTGAATTGTCACTTCACCATAAATTTCATTAAAAAACAAAAGCATTTAGGAAAAATATAATTATATTTTCAAATAGTTTACCACCTTTTTTTGATAATTCCGTGCGAGAGTTAGTCGTGGCAGTCACGATCACCCTTGACAGAGTGTTATCATGTTAATGGACGACCAGGATCGATCAGGTGCATCACAATAAAGTGTGCTCAATCGCAGTAGATTATGACTTTGATTATGCAGTTGCAAGTAAATTCGGTTTACTAATTTTTTTTTAAATAGAAAAATAAGGAAAAACTATACAAAATTTTTAGATAGTTGTGATAAATGCCGGTAGATCACTCATAGATATTGTTAGAAGTCTATCGATGTCTATCAATATTTTTTTTTTTGTTATTTCTAGTAAATAGTTTAACATTTTCTCTATTTTGTGAAAATTTATAAAATAATAATAATAATAATAAAAAAAAAGTAAATTCGGTGGTTTTGATGGTTCCTTGTCCACTCAACTACTGCCCATTGTACCTTTATTTCATCACAATTTCTTTGAATTTCATTTGTTATCCTCTCTCACCAAAAATTACAACCTCCAATTTTTTAATACATTTTTCTACATTAAATCTACATTATATTTTGACTGGATAAAGTTATAAGTATGCATCCTCAATTTTTTTTTTTTTGAGAAAAAAATTATGTCTAATAGATTTCTAATCATTTGCTTTTTCATTTTTACTTTTTGAGAGTTGAATTTGTTTTCTTTACCATGGTTTTCATTTTTTCTAAACAAATCTTTGAATTCATATTCATTTTATTAAACAAAAAAAAAAAAAAAAGAACAAAAAAGAAAAAAAAAAGAGAAGTTTTTAAGAATGACTTTTTTTTTTTTTTGGTTTTTAGATTTTGAAAACACCCCAAAAAGAAAGACAAAACAAAGAGAACTAGAAGATAGTGTTTATACTTAATTTTCAAAAACAAAAAAGCAGTGGGATTTACAAATATTCACAGTTTGTTGAACGCTGCCATTGCACTGTGGGAAGCACTCAGTATAATTTCTTTTGGAAGCTAAAGTAATCACTTCGCTTTTTGCTCCAACCTGTCTACTTGTTGAATTATATGTACCTGGATGGACAGACTTGTGACTGATCATAAAACATTGTTTCAGCAAAGGACTCTTTGGAATTCCTTCTACGATGGCTCGACCGTTTCCCCCCGTACAAGACCCGCGATGTTTTTCTAACAGGAGAAAGCTATGCTGGTCACTATGTTCCCCAACTTGCCAGAGAAATCCTGGCCTACAATGCAAAGTCCTCTCACCCTATTCATCTCAAAGGAATCATGGTAACTTGACGTAGAAGATTTATACTAATTATGCATCATGAATGCTATTGGATTTTGAATGGGGTATGTGAATGAAATGTAGGTCGGCAATGCAGTAACAGACAACTACTACGATAACTTAGGGACAGTAACTTACTGGTGGAGCCACGCCATGATCTCGGATAAGACGTACCATGAGCTCATCAACACCTGCGATTTTAGTCGACCCAACTTGCCAGAGAAATCCTGGCCTACAATGCAAAGTCCTCACCCTATTCATCTCAAAGGATCATGGTAACTTGACGTAGAAGATTTATACTAATTATGCATCATGAATGCTATTGGATTTTGAATGGGGTATGTGAATGAAATGTAGGTCGGCAATGCAGTAACAGACAACTACTACGATAACTTAGGGACAGTAACTTACTGGTGGAGCCACGCCATGATCTCGGATAAGACGTACCATGAGCTCATCAACACCTGCGATTTTAGTCGACAAAAGGAATCAAATGAATGTGAGTCCTTGTACTCCTATGCCATGGATAACGAGTTTGGGAATA
This sequence comes from Lagenaria siceraria, assembly GCA_002890555.2. Lineage (NCBI taxonomy): Eukaryota > Viridiplantae > Streptophyta > Magnoliopsida > Cucurbitales > Cucurbitaceae > Lagenaria > Lagenaria siceraria. The sequence goes on from CM016493.1 coordinate 13,020,805, forward strand.
TTGATCAGTACAACATTTATGCACCTCCTTGCAACAACTCGGATGGTAGCCTTGCAACCCGCCAGAGTACTATGCGACTGCCTCCCCGTCCTCACCGGGTATCTTTCTTTGTTTATATTGTAAAACAAAAATCATCAAGCAATAACAATGACAGAAAGATGATGTTGATGAGAGCAATAAAAAAAGAGATCAAGTCATTAATGTTGCTTTCATAAACTATCAGGCATTCAGGCAAATGGCGGGCTACGATCCTTGTACCGAGAAATATGCAGAAATATTCTACAATCGACCAGACGTACAAAAAGCTCTTCATGCCAACATAACAAAAATTCCATACAGATGGACTGCTTGCAGGTAAATCCATGTTGCATCAACAACTTCCTTTAAAACTAAAGAGTGTATCATGGAGAGAGAGAAAGGTGACAATTTATATATGCCCATGAGTATCTTTCTTGACATAAACAAACCACATTTTCCTTTCATGCAGCGAACTTTTGAACCGAAATTGGAACGACACTGATGTATCCATACTTCCAATTTACAGGGAGTTGATATCAAGTGGCATGAGAGTTTGGGTTTTCAGGTTAGTAGTCGCTTTCGACGTGTTTGTGCCCATCTTTCTTAGATACCAAATATTCGGGTCAATTAACGCGCCTCGCTAATCTCACATAATAACAGTCTTACCGTACAACATCTAGTTATCAGAAAGCTTGTAAAACTAATTTTGATATTCTAGATAGATGATACTACGGGTTAGAACAAACACTCATAAAGTTTTTACTTCTTTTACTTGCCCCAATGACTACTGGTAAACTAATAGTGGTTAAATCTCTTTATGTTATATGATATCTATCAATAAATCATGCTAATGGAGCCAAAAGTTCTTCCATTTTCTTTGGGACATTTTATCAAACACCTGACGATCAACTTTGTGGGAAATGATTTTCAGTGGAGACGTGGACTCAGTGGTGCCTGTAACAGCAACAAGATATTCCCTTTCACAGCTGAAATTAACTACAAAAGTTCCATGGTATCCATGGTATGTCAAGAACCAGGTCAGTTTCATCTCATTGAATTGCACTTCAATATGAACAACAAAACACCCAATTCAGAATCAAAATCTCTATGATAATGCGCGACTGATTTGAATGCAAAATTATGTGGAATTCTTTTTTTTTTTTTTTGGTTTTGATGAAGGTGGGAGGTTGGACAGAGGTATATGAAGGGCTTACCTTTGCAACAGTGAGAGGAGCAGGGCATGAAGTTCCATTATTCAAACCAAGAGCTGCTCTTCAGCTTTTCAAATCATTCCTCAAAGGGAACCTTACCAAATCTTGAAATCCCAATTTCATTTTTCTATTTCGAACAAAGAAATTGCTGAATGTAATGGGTAATTCTTTGAAACTGTTGGCAAGTTTGGGGATTAGGAGGGGGGGGGGGGGGGGGGGAGGATATAGAAATTTAAGTGAATAGAAAAGAAAAGGGATTATTATGTAATTGTGCATTTCTTTTACGCCATTATTCTAAATGTGACAAATGGCCATTGCACCATGTAAGCTTAGCATTTGAAATTGTGAATTTGTTTTTTTTTTCGCTAAATTATAAAAATTCCCCTTGGATTTTGTACTTTAGGTCAAAAATACCTCCCAACTTTCAAAAGTTTTTAAAAAATATTCTTAAATTTTAAAAAAGAGAGCAAAAATATATTTATAGTTCGCACGACCAACTCCAAGCTCCAACGACAACCTCCGACAACCAACTCCAAAACCACTTTTGTACGACCAACTTTGGGCTCTGACAACCACCTCTGACTACAAACTCAGGCGAAAATCATCGTCGATAATCAACTTCGATGACCACCTTTGTGCGACCAACTTCGAGCCTCAACAACCACCTCGAACCAAAAATCACCTTTGATGATCCACTTCAATGAGAACCACCCCTAACGACCAATACCAACATTCCTCAAGCAATCAATTCTGGTGAAGACCACATCTAACGATCAACTTCAACGACAATCACATTTGGTAGCCAACTTCGACGATCGCCTTGGGCAACTAACTTCAACCACCAACTTTGTTGTTCATCTCCAACAACTAACTCTATCGACCAACACAACCAATAAATACAAGTTTGAAATTATTAGTTTATAGTGTTTAATAGTCATCTTTCATAGTAATTTGATATTGAGAGATTGTCTAAGCGTGATCGGGTCATCCATATTGATCCACTTGTCACAAACATCCAAAAGAACGATTGCTTCTTAACAACCCCACTACAGTCTAGGAAGAGGTATTGTTTGCGTTTACTTGGTAGGACTAACCAGCTTAACTATTTTAATGAAATATATATATATATATATAGTATGCATGAAAATGGCTCATCGTTGGTCATGACTATATATATACACACACATATATACCTATTATATTTTTATTTAATTGAATTCACATATCAAATGAGTGTTAATAATTTGAAAAAGTATGTATATAGAATGGTGGAACAAAAAGTTAAGGAAAAATAAAACAAAAATAGCAACTAAAAAGATCATAAAATGGAGATTTATTTTCTAGAATATTTTCTGGTAAGAATTAGTGAAAAATGAAGATTTGTTCTATGATGATTTTTCAAATTTCAGACCTGGAGGAACCCCAAACTTGACCCTAATTGACAGGGTAAACACCAGTCATCCTAGGATAGTCTAGGAATCACTCTGGAACACCGCCAAGGTAACTTTAGGGTCTAAAGCACCGGCAAAAGTAGTACCAAACATCAACCTTACAGGTTTGATAGGTCAATCTACGGGCACCTCACATGGTCACCGGTGAGAAGCTCAGCCTTGCTGAGAGCCAACCGACAGGGTCATTGAAGCAATATAGAGTTAGAGCAATTATACTCCTAAATTGGGTCCATAATATTTAACTCATAATTGTGATTAGCCAAACCCTGAAACCCAATCTGGGAGTGGGGGCTAATGTTATGGGTGAATTTTGGCCTAAGGATAAGATAAGATAAATCAAGATAATTTGAGATAAAATAAAATAAAATAAGATAAAAAAAAGGGAAAAGGAAAGGATTTGATCTTGCTTAGGATTAGGAAAATCTCATATCCTAATTCTAGTAGATTTAAAATAAATCATAGATCAAATCCCCTATAAATACACCATAATGGCTCCATCAAAGGTAACATAAAACTTCTGACTTCTTCCCTGTTCTTCTATGGGGACGAAAGTGATCTACCAATACAAAAGTGAGAATCTTTGCAAAAATCAAAGAAAATCAAGGCCACGATAACTCAATTCTCCTGATCCTATAAAGATATCGAAAAAAAATTGAGCAAATAGCAGCAGCATTAGCGACTCTGGCGCTCACACACAGTCGGCGTCATCAGCCTGCTGCTCATCTTCATCTGCACCACCGACCATGATTGACACTTGTCAACTGCAGACGACTCACGTTTATGCCACACCCAGATCTACTTTCGCACTGAGCAGGTTCACGTTCTCGTTTGTGTTAGATCTCTGTCCGCTGCACCTCGTCACCGTCTGATACGTAGATTTGTGTGTAGCCCGCCGTCAAAATGACCACATAGTCCTAACTCTATTTCGAACACCATCGATTGACGCCAAATTGATCGCCGCCAACAACTTTCCACCATTTGTATGTGAATTCGCCATCGTTCAGGCCTTTCCAACGAACGTCGTTTAAGATCAGTAGCTGTCATTTAAATCTACACATTCATCCCACCTTACTGGCAATTACAAACTCGTTCAAGATTTAAGAAAGTTAAATCTATGGTTTGTTTGTGAAATTAGAAGACCCAGCCTCTTAAGCATGAAGAAGAGCAACAACAATTGTGAAGCTATTCTTTGTTCCAGTCATTGATGGAGATAGATAAATGTTTTACATACAAAATTGAAGCAACATAAGACAAAATTATGCATAGAAACTCCACCATTAATGTTATTTGCTCCAAGAAAGAAAAATCACTTGAAGCCACAACATCATCTTTAATTACAATTTTCTCTACAGAAACCATTTACAAAAGAGAGTTATAATGGAAAACCAAATTGGGGTTCAAACCATTTTTTAGTGAAATTATTTGGTGGAAACTGGGGGCTGGTCACCCTACAGTTGAAGCCAAGGTGAAAACTGGGGGCTGACCACCCACAGTTGAAACTAAGGATAACTAAATGGAAGTGACATCGTCTTTCAGAAATAGATTATCAATTATTTATATTAGCATTGCAGCGCCGTAACCTATACAAGCCTAGGGTGGCAGCGCATCGCTGCAACGCCGAGGTGGCATTGCGGTGCTGACACACATCTCTGCACGTCACACTTCAGAGAGCCGTAACACCAAATGCATTTCATGGGCTTGGCGCCTGACAGCCCAACTGCGCCATGCCCTCAAGGGTATTTCTATAATTTTAGCTCTCTCTTTCCTAGGGTATGCGTTTGAGCTTCTTTTTGGTCCCTTTTAGCTCAATTTCAACTCTAACGCCCGACTCTACCTCTCAAATACTCGATACCTGTAAAATCACTAAAATAAACACATAAAACCTAGGAACAACCTCGAATTAAGCAGCCCTAGATAACACATTTTCAATGCTATCAACTGATCATCTCCATAGGGAATCTATGAATTATCTTAACTACTTACTTGAATTCGATGACACAATGGGGGATTTTTGGTTTGAGTTGTGATTGCAAGAAATGGAATAGATGAGATGTAACTTGGATGAATTTAAAGAGTGAAATTCAAATTAAGATTCAAATTGATTAAAAAACCTAGCCTAGGAAATTTGGATTCCACCTACTTACTTGGTTGATCATAGAACTCTAAAGATGCTTGTTGATTTTATCCTTAGCCCTTTTGCTTGGAAGACCAAAGCAGAACGCCCTAATTTATTAAATAATTTCTTAATTAATCTAGATGCTCAATCAATTGGTTTCGATAGCGTTCCTTATCAATTAGATACCCACATTAAGAAAGGAAATTAAGCTAAGATGATTAATCAACCTGGATAGCTTAAGTTACTAATCGTTTTCTTTCTTGAAATAAATTAATCATGCAATGTTGCAAAAGAATCGTCCTAAACAACCTAAAATTTACACCCACGCATGCTTTAACCCTTGCCCTTTTGAGATTAACACACATAGATGCATCTCTCTCTAGCCCAACAAAGAAAAAAAATGAAGAATGACCAGTTCATTCACTAATTTAATACATAGAAATTCAATCACATTCAAGAAACGATAAAAGTTTAGCAAGCAACAGTAAATAACAAGTCTCACAACCAAGATAAATGATTTTTCAATCCTACCTTAAGCTAGAAGATACTTACCTTAGCCACTCATGGTGTGCCAAGATCAAATCCAATGTTGATGGAATGAAAATACAAGTAAGAAAGAGCTAGAAATGGAAAATATAGAGTAAAAATTCAACTAGAGCTTGAAACGCACCTAAATTTTGCGTTATTTGCCTTTTATTTAGAGATTTTTTTATTAGTTTTAAAGTTGTTTGCTAGTGAATTTCAGGTATTAATGAGAAAAATAAGTTGTAAAGGCCAAAAGAACCAAATTGAGCCAAAACCGGGCAAAAAAGTGAAGAAAAAGTCAAAATTCACAAAAATAGGGCAATGTTGTTAAAATATTTGTTATTCGTGGTTGTGCTCTAAGATTGTGTTAATGTATAAAAGGATATGCTCAAGTTTTTCCCAATACTAGTCCAAGTATAAACTAATATTGAGATTTCTTAGTGAGGACCAAGGTCAAACACGGGGATTTTGAAACTAATTAATTGAATAGACTGTAGATCTTGCGGAAGTTAACAAATGATGTGAGGTTTTGATGATAAACATGAAAGAAGTAAAATAATTAACAGCGTGCAACAATAGTCAAGGGAATCATTGATGATGGTTATGCAAACTACAGAAATGTTCTTCTAAATGGAGAAAAGAGAGTTGGAGAAAACCCTTCATCAACTGATTAAGTTCTGGTTTAGTTTCACAAATCATGCTTTTAAACCTAGATGGCTCATACCTCTTGGCAGAAGAGTCACACAGGTCATATATCTATGATGCGTGCTTGTTTAATTAAGCCTAAAATGAATCCTATTCCTAGGGTTGATTCTTAGTTACAAAGATGAGATCCCTAGTTGCTTGCTCTCTCGAGTAGCTAACTGTTTCTACTTAATTCAAGTTGTCATTTTGATTTAAGCTATGATGAGTAAAATGCATCAATGTAAATGATCTAGACACTAAACAATAACTCTTAAGGTTGATGAATGTTACTCTCCAACCCTTTAGGAGGTTTAGCTACTCATATATGTTTGTAAAGTAATCTCAAAGATGAAAAGTAAGGGATGAATCACAATGAAGGAAATAAATATATATCTATTAAACGAATGAAGCTAGTTTTTTTCTTGTTCTTTGACAGTACAAATAGCTAAACAAACTCAAAGATGCAAAAATAGATGATGAAAATGTAAAGAGATGAAGCTGTCGGCGGTAGTGTCCTGCTCGTTGACAGTGATGATGTTTTTCTGAAGTGCTCACACTGGGGAGAGGAGTTGATGAAGTCTCACTCTCTTTCAAGATTCAGATTCAGTAGATCTCCAATGGAAATGAGGATGAAGCTCTCAATTGTCGCTGAGAGAGAGAAGAGGAGGGGCGGTGGCGCGATTCCAAACGTATTGTGCACAACTAACCCTAATTCGTATTTTCTAAAAGTTTCTCTGTGTCTGTATATCTTTTCGGCTGATTTAGGGTGGCTTTTATAGCCCAAAGTTGTACTCTCCATTCTAACGCAGGGAGGCCCACGATGCGTTCGGGGTCGTCCTTTCTGACCATGTAGCCTGTCTCTGTCTAACGGCTCAAGGTATTGAAAATTCTCTGTCGCCAGCTGTCAAGGTCATCCCCGAAGTAGTAGACTGTGTCTTTAATTGCCATGCGTTTGATGTATGCATTTCCGTTTGACTTCGATGCATGGTTGAAACGTTGATTACCTATAAAATAAGGCGTTCAAGGGCATTAAACTTCAAAATAATCTCTCTTTAGCCTCTTTACACACTTGTACACATATTAAGAATATATCAAGGATTAACGCGTTAGATGATGTTCTTTTCAATATTCTTTCGTCATTGTTCTAAGAAAAGAAGAAAAATAACTTGTATTTCTACAAGTTATCAGGCAACGTAGAGCACGAGCGTTGCGACACTATCCTTGTACGCTGAAAACCCGAGAGCTACTAATTTTGTACACTAGTCGAGCGTATGCTACGCTCTTTGAGAGCATAGCATTACGCTGTGGCTGAAGACATCGAGTGTCGCGACGCTCTATCTCAACGCAGATGCTACCCTTTCCATAATTAAAAATTCTGCATTTTGGAAAGTAATTAGGCTCCAAGTTTCTGATCTTCTATATATTTGGAGGTACTCAACAACCCTAATCACGAAATATCAGAGCCTAAAAGTGTGAGATTGCTATCAAATTGAGAGAAAAAGTGTTAGAGAATCGTTGGAGACCGTTTGAGATCTTGAGGCGCTAACCAAGTGGAGATCGAAGGAATTCAACATCAGGAAGCAATTTGAGAGTTTTTCTTCCTAGATTTTCTCTTTCTCATTACTCTTATGCTTTAAAATTCATATGAGAACATGTATTTGATGGCTATATGTGGCTACACTCTTAGTTTTAAGGTGTTGGATGATTTAATTATGGATTTAAGTTAATGTCTTAGTGTTTTTCATGGATGTTGTTGAATGATATATTTTTCAATGCTATTGTGCTTCATTCTCTATTGATTGATCAATGATTGTTAGGTTAGATGTATGATTGAGTAAATGAATGTCTAATAGGATCTATGACATTGAATATTTATCAATCTTTCATGAAAATAGTTAGGTTGATATAGAAAATTGTTAATGATTATGCTTAATGTTATGCTTCTTAAATTGGTTTCAAAAAATTAGTAATAAATTAAGATGCATGAGAAAGGGTTATTTTTTTTAGAGAAAATAATCTGAATATTAGTTTCTAGACTTAAACATATTGTTTGCACATAATTCCATGAAAACCTAAGGCATGACTTAATAAAGTAATTAATGTGATAGCTCTCGAAAAGAGCTATTTTTATATATTTAATCTAGCTTGCTCGTTATTTTTTATATGATTAAATATCTATTTTTGTAGGAATTCGAGCAATTCATGCATTCCAGAGTGTTACGGGCCATTCGGGGTTGATTTGGAGCAATCGGAAGTGAATCGGATACCTGGAGCTTCAAAGACGTAAAAATGACCAAAATGCCCCTTAGGTCAGCGTTACTCCGCTCCCTAGAGCGCAGCGCTATGCTCCAAGGCAGAAGCGTGCACTGATGGAAAATGCAGGAAGCGTAGCTATGTTGCCTTGCAGCGTCGCTACACTACGGCTGGAAAAGCTAGCACCACTACACTCTCCATGAGCGTAGCGACACTCTTGCCGATTTCTATATATATTCTTCTTCTCTTTTAGGGTTAAAGGATGGTGGATTGGATGGAGGCCAAAGAGTTCTTCAAATTTCTTCTTCTCCCTCTACTTTTCTGCTATTTTTGGTTAGATTTTAGTTTCTTTTGGGTTGTAACTCATGAATCGAAACTTTTCTCTTCGGTTTGTCTATGGATTAATGATGTAATTTTTTGTTTAGTTTTGGGAGCAAGACCTATGTATATTTCTTGAGTTTTTTGTGGATTGGACTGAATGTATATCTTGTTTATGCTTTCTTTGAATCTTGTTTTATTTAGATGTATGTTTGTGTGGATTGAATGTATGTCTTAGCTAAAAAGTTAGGCTTGCGTGTTTCTTTTATGTTCATCTAGTCTAATTACTAAGTAGCAATTAGTTGAATCTTGCATGCTAGGATTTATAGCTATCTTGGATCTTATTGTGCATGTTTCAACTAGATTCGAAGGAAACCTTGATTAATTGATTAAACTATCCAATTAATTAATCAACACAATAGAATCCTAAAACTTAATGCACAGGTTTTTATTTTTATATGGATGCTATCGAACCCAATAGACTTAGGGGCATGTAGGTTAATTGAGTTTGGCTTTCCGGCTTTAATTAATATTTAGAACGCTTGATTAGTTTAATTGAGCTTTTCGTCTGCTTGTAGCGTCGTTGAGTTGAGATTAGGCTAAGTAGGTTGTTGTGCACACATAAATCAAATACATGCCTAATTAACAGAATTTGATGATTGAAATTGCATAGGATCTCTCTTGCTCTCGAAACTAAATAAACCCAATCCTAGGTTACATTTATCCTTGCACTTTTATTTTCTTGCACGCTTTTATCTCTTTCCACACCAAATCTCCCCATGTAATGCTCTAATTGGATAATTAACTCAATGAAACATTATTTGTGCACTTCCCTACGGATTGACCTGGACTTGCCACTTGTATTACCCATTGTAGTATAGGTTGTAGTTTGGTATTATAAATTTTCTTTTGATTGTGGTTCTTTTCGGGAATTCAATGACATCGAAAAGTTCTCTTTGTCATAATGAAATCAACACCCTAGAACACACTTTTGTCTCTTGATTTTCAACTTGTCTTTACTTTCTTTATTTGTTTTCAAAATTCAATCACAAATAAAGTTGATTCAATTCTAGAATAGCTAGGCAATTAAACCATACAATAGTCCTCAGTAACGATACTCGGTCTTGACCGTTTTATATCATAACTTGACCCGTACACTTGCGGTTTTTGTATATCAAGTTTTTGGCAATCCCGAGATAATCTGACCTAATTTGGCAAAATGATGACCCTTTCTCATAGCGTCGCTTGGCCCTGCGCACTCGCCTAATGCTGTGGCTGCCGCTAATATCCATCAAGTGTTGTGATGCTACAACAATATGCAGCTTCAGGAAAATGCGCCGAGCACGGCGCCGGCGTCGTAGCGCTTTATTAGAGGCAATCTTGTAATTTCTTTTTTATTCTTTTCGGTTGATGCTCTAGAGCTCCATTTTGGTTTGGTTTAGCTCGAATCTCGCCCCGGTGGTCAATTCTACCCTTTTAATGCTTGATACCTATAAAATCATAGAATAAATGAGCAAATTCATAAAACGAGTCCAAATTAAGTAGAATAAGATAGCACCTTTCGGTAGCTATAAAAACCCTGAAGGGTTAGGGTTTTGTTGTATGTTTTTCATTGAGTTTGATGAAAAAGTTAAGTAAAGTCTAGAAAAACGTTGGATCTTTGGAACTAAAGAAATTTGTAAATTTGAAAATCTGTGCAACATGGTCTGTGTGACATTAACGATACTCGAAAATCTGGAAGTTTGTAAATTTACCATTGTCCGACATCTAAAGTATGTCATTGAAGCTGCTGCCAGATTTGATTGCAACATAAGGTGGCTGAAGTTTGAAAATATTGAAATTTAGATTTTTTTTTCAAACCATACATTTAAATGGCCCAACAAAGATGTAGTTGAAAACCAAGATATCTCTTCAAAATTCAAATTGATGTAATTATAAATTTTATCTTTAATTTCTAGGATATGCAAAATATGCCAATCAATTTTACTTCATTTAACTTAATTAGGCATGTGATGTAGTTTTAAAATAAACTGAATGTTGCATAAAATATGCCATTTGAATTAAAATCACACCATAGGTTAAGCATAATCATGCATATGTTAAATATAATTGTTATATTTACGAGATTTGATTATGATATTTTTTAAAATATTTTTCATGTATATTTAAATATAATTGTTATATTTAAAAGATTTTATTAGGATATTTCCTAAAAAGATTTAGATGCATGTTTCTTAGATTTTCCTTAATTAGAATATAATAATTATATTTGATAACTATTGAAAAATTGAATTATGAAAAAGATTGCATGCTTACCTAATGAGATTACGATCTTACTTAGATAAAGATAAAATCAATTTATAATTTTAAATGGTTTAAAATTTCAAAATGAATTTATCTTTATAAATTTCTAATGAGATTAGAATAAAGTAAATTTTTTAATTTTGTTTTAAATAGTTTAAAATGGAAAAATTAGGAGATTAATAATAATAATAATTTGACTATAAGAGAACTTTGTCTAAAATAGGTTCTATCTAAAGCTAAGGTATTTAAGTTGATTGTATGAGAACACCCCTACCTGAGAACTAACCTAAGAGTTGAATTAGTCAAATTTTTACTTAAGCATGGTAATAATATGGTAAGTTTTTAAATATTTAATAAACTTAGGTAATTCACATTATAAGATAAACATAGCATACCAATCCAAACTATAGATGAAAAGAACTACACCCAACGGTTAGTCAAAACTAATCTTCTTTTGGAAGCCTAATTAGTTTGTTGCAATTTTGTCCCTGCCAAAAAACTCTAATCTTATATTGCCACATTTCTCGACAGAGAATGAAGAACTATGAACAAGTAAACAACATAGAATAGTTAATTAGAGCAATATATGTTTTCTACTTTATTATTTTGACAATCCATTCATCCATGACTTTAGTCTTAACTAACAAACTCATTTTTCTTGAGAAAAAAATTTGGGACTTCATTAGACAAAAGATTTTCCTAGCCGTTAAAAATTTTAAGATCAGATGTACAAATATTATAACCATAAACCAGCCATACCATAGTTCAAATATAACAAGCATAATAGAAAAGTCATTACGCCCTTGAAGAAGTTAATTGACAGAGCAATTTTTTTAAAGAATTGTTGGCATAGTTAATAGTTAGCATGCTCAACTAAAGAAGACCAGAATTTCCATGAATATGTTATCTAAGGGTATTCTATACACTTCAATATTTCGAAATAGATAAGGTTATTTCTTATAAGGTATAAGATTAGGTGTTCTTTTCATTCCAGTTATAAGGTTATATAGTAAGGACTCACTGAAGGATTCAACATTCACAATAAGCTAATTATATTTGGTGTAGTTAGCTACTTGGCTCAAAGGACTCACTGAAGCCAAAACAAACCAACAAAGTGAAGTTTACAATTATTAACACAAACCCATCTAATATTTCCAACAAGTAAATCAAGAAGGAAAAAAAAAACCTTCATGAGGAAATTATAAACCTACATGGAGATGCTTCATGAACATCAGGTCAAATGCACGAAAAAACTTTAGGATAATATATAACTGAGCATGTTATGCGTCAACCAAACAAATTTAGTTTATAATGAAACAAATCAGATCCAAGCTACTGAACAAATTAGATCCAAGTTATTATAGACACACTTGCATATAAGGTTGCATGATTTATTCACAATTGGAGACAATGGCAGAAAACCAAGCTTGTGAATCAACTACTTAAGAAAGCTTAATGGCATCAGATGTTCCAATATCTTGATTGGTTGGAGTTATAATCAAAATGATGTTTGGTTGTAATCAAGATTTCAATCATCCATAAACAGCTCACAAAACTTCAACTTGCTGAACATTTCAAAATAAATAAACATTGAACAAAGCAAAGCAGTTGAATAACAAACCCATATGTTTTTTTATGAGTATGTTGAATAACAAATCCATACATTTCATATAATATGATTACAGTTTAAACAGACTAAGTTGTCCTCCTTTTGAATTTGTTTTCTCATATTTAGAATTCTACCACAAACTTAATTTCTTTTTGGAATGCAACTTAAACTCATCTTACAACCAAGCATGTAAGGTATCAACATCAAGTAAACTTGAAGGTTATATTTGTATGAACTTTCAGAAAACAATGTAACTTCCAATAAACCAATTGACACACCAAATTTCTAGTCTTAATATCAATGTTTGTACAATGTTTGTATTTAAGTGTAGACTAAGCTAAGGGCAACAAAAAGAAACCAATAGGGATGGAAGCACTAGTTATTAGCTAAATTTTTAAAAACCAAAAACAAAAACAAAATGGTTATCCAACGAGTCTTTTAGATTTTCTTTTATCTTCTTTTTGTAATCAAGTAAAACCGATGTCGGGTTCTATCTTTTCCACCACCATGGGAAGGTATGATCTATGGTTTTCTAGTTTAGAGAATTTTGGAAGAACTCATTGTATTTTCTGGAGTATTTTGATAGTATGATTGAGATTTCTTATCTATGGGTTTTACTTTGGATTTATTGATTATGAATGGCATTTTCTTGCTATTGATTAACAACCAATGTTTGATTGTGCAATTCAATGCTTTAGTTTAACATATAATATGTGACATGTAATTATAGGTTAATCTCTAAGAAGCAAAATCTTAGATAGGCTTGTGATTTGTGGTCAACAACGAAGAGCATTGTGCGATCGACCTAGGAGAAACCGTATTAAATTTCTAATTAGGATTTTCCTATTCGAAATTTATCCTAGCATAATTCCTAAAGTGTAATGCAGTTAGTTAAATTGATTAGGATGCTTCTTATCTAATCAAATTGACTAATTTGATATTTTGAACCATTGGTTAGCTTTTCTAGTCAATTGGGCTAGGCATAGGTAATAAGTTAAAATCATGCTTTGATTATTCGACGATCAAAATTATATTGGGTGACTCTATTCCTTTAAGCTACAACTTTTCGTTTGATTGCACATCTATCCTTTACTTTCCTTGCACTTTATTTTCATGCATATTCAAATATTAATCTCATACAAAACTCCCCATTTGTCACTTTAACTAATTAATTAGCTTTGAAAAATTAATCTTTGTGCTTCCTTGCAGATCGACCCGGTCTTGCCACTTGTATTACTTAGTAGTATAGGTAGTATTGATCGGTATATAAATTTCATTTGATTGGCCATTTACAAGTAATAGTAAAAAGGTTACATCAACAACGTTGATGTGGTACCGATGACGAATTGAGATCGACGACTAACTCTTTTTCCCTTCTCTTTTTCTTTCCCTTACTAATATGTAAAACATATTCGGTTGTATTATTTTAGCATGAGTGCCTGATTTATTCGTAGTTCTAGGGTTGATTGATTTCAATAATATTTGTGTGATTGGTACTAGTTTGATTAACTTAATTCTATTGGCTTTCTATCATGTTTGTGTTTTTCCAATCGAATGCTTAATCACCATTTAATTGTTTCGAGATTTTTAATTTTGCTTGACAGAGAGTATTTTAAACTTAAAACTATAGAATAGACTAGTGTTGGATTGTGCAGGAGAATGACAAAAAAAAATATTAGAGGCCAATAAAATATTAGAGGTCAATAATGAAGAGTCTTAATGCTGCATTTAAACTGTTTAATTGCATGAAAATAGGGTCGACATTTATGTGTTAGAAAGGGTTGAGCTTGAGAGAGGAAACCTGGATAATACTCTTCTAGGCCTAAGTTAATGATCAAATTGATTAAATGAGAAATGCTTGAATCCACATACTATTTGAATAAAATCAAACCCTAGGACGTTCTTAATTGTTTGTTATTCCAATTCAATACGTTCTTAATTGTTTGTTATTCCAATTCAATACGTTTTACTCGCTTTCTTAGTTCACTATAGTATATCACCATCACTTTTCGAATCCCTAGATAAATTAAGATGATTTCTTGGTAGCAATGAGAACTAAACTGCAATTCACTAAGGGCCATACTTGGTCTCACGACCATTTTATTATATTAAAACTCGAAGCTTACACTTGCACATACCAATGATCGACATCCACCCCTCAAATTCACCATATCCGAGTCGTTCCTACACACATTAAAAAGCCAATTCATACTAAGAAAAACATATGCGATAAGTTTTTTGCAACTTTGCACCTCCACATCACTTGGGTAATGGTTTCTTCGGCTTTCTTACAAAAATGACAGTAATGGATTAATAGGAATTTTTTTCTTTATGATATTCATATTAAAGGGTATAGTATCGTGAATAACTCTCCAAAACACAAAGTTTTGCTTTGAGGGAGACCTTAGCCTTCTAAAGAGTCTTTTCCACCACTTGACATCCTTGTCGATTCCTGATGAAGAAGCCATGTTGTTTTTTGCTATGTTGGAAGCAAGGTGGCATGCAATTCTCACCAAGAAACTGTTGGGTTTGATGTCCTAAAACTCGTAGTTTGTAAACACTAACGTGCATTCTATTATCAATAAAGTTGTTATCAAGGTTAATCTATAAACTTGTTATTGAATATGTGAATTGTTGTTAATATAACTCTAAATCCAATAAACTAAGAATCCATGACTATAGTATGAATACTTGAACTATATGTAGAGACATAAAAGTGGATCAAGTTCGAGTAAATAGCCAAAACGGTCTATAGTATAGGATTAGGCTGGGTACCTTATCCTGGGGACACTATTGAATGCGACCCATTTTGTATTTGATACAAACGATGTGATCTTGAATCGTTCATGTGGAGACATGTGAGTGGGGGCGTTCTATACAATGAGTTTGCATAAGACTGGACCACAAAATAGTCACTATTACTTTATAACGTCGTTTACTGTTAACACTGACTATTTCAACTAGATGACCTAGGTAACTCGATCTCAATCCTGAACTAACTATGAACCCTTGTTTATTCGAAATTATTCTTAGATCTGCATGGGTGAGAGTGGCCCGAGTTCTCCGACTCAATAAGCCTCTCATTTCAGGGGTAAGACTGAATAGATAGTTGGGGGCGTAGTCCTGCAAAGTAAATAAGTTGTTCACTTAAGTACTGACTCCAGGTCTTAAACAAGGAGCCACACCCCTCTCATTGGCCCAAGAGAGACTCATTTTAGTGATAGGATCACAAATCAATTGTTCATTAGAGGATTAGTGGGACTTAAGAAACAAGATGTATTCACATGGGCAAAACGATAATTTTGACCTAGCTGTGGATACGACTAAGCTATGAAGGATCGACTTACTAATTATAGTTATATGAAGTGGACAAAAATATATCTACAGTGATGAGAGTGCAGCTATGGGATTTAGTGGAGTGTCCCGTTAGTTAAAGAATATTGGTTAACTAGGTTAAAGAGTTTGACCGATTAATCTCGGATCATTAGAGCTCATGATCTGTAGGTCCATTAGGTCCCTCTACTAGCTCATTATGAATAAAACCTTAGATAATGTGTAGTGAAAGAATTTGAAACGTTCAAATTCGGGTTAGGGAATAAATGTTTGATATATGTGATATGTTTAGACGTATCGACATTTAATTACGAATTAAACATACAAAGAGAGTTGAGAATAATATTTAAATATGATTTAAATATTGAAAATATGAATATGAATTCATATTCAAAAAATCGGTTTTTCAGAAAAATTGGAATTTGTGTGAATATAATATTATTTTAATATTTGATATTATATTAATATTATTTAATTAAAATTAATTTTATATAAAAGTAATTATTTCTTAAAATTAATTTTATTTTTAAAATGGATTTTAATTTAAAATAAAAAAAATCAATTTTAAAATTGATTTTTGAAAATAAATTTAAAATTTGTGTTCTTTCAATTGTTGGAGAATCCCACTTAGTGAAGATGGGTTTTGTGTGTTCACCTTAACAAGCCACAAATCTCACTCATTTCAACTAAATCTTGGTGTTAAATTGACGTTAATCCACTTTTGCATTTTGAACCTCTGTTTAATGAAGATATATGAAAAGTTATTTATAACTACATTCCCATTTTAAACTCCATTGGCATCTATGAGTCTACGCACAAAGAGACCTTTGATGGAGTCATTTGTGAAAGTTAGGATGCAACTATCGTTCCTATTGACCCAAGGATCCTCCTTAATTCTAGTGTAACTAACATTTTTCACCTTCCATCTATACCATTTTTTGAAAAGCTCTTTGCCCCCACTCTATACTTCACCATGTGATTGAAGAGTTATTGTCGATGGGAGCATTGAGGTAATCCCCATCTTTGAAATAATGCCTTCTTAAAATTATGGCCATAAGATTTTCTAGAGTGTTTAAGAATTTTCCAACTTAACTTAACAAGCATAACCTGGTTGAATGAACTAAGGTCCTAAAACTCAATTCCACCCAAATCTTTACTCACACACATCTTTTTATAAATTCTCTAATGTATCTTTTGTTTTACCTCAAAAAGAACCACACCACAAAATGAGCACAAATATTGTTAATCTCGTCACAAGTCTTGTTAGACAGTTTGAAGCAACTCATAATGTAGGTAGGGGTCACTTGAGCAATAGCCTTAATAAGAATCTTTTTGCCTCCTAGGGAGAATAACTTCTCTTTCCAATTCTGCAACACTTTCCATATTCTTTTTCTGTGCCTTATTTACCTCCCAAATTTTCCTTCTCTCCATACCTTTTACCTACTACTTTTTATTTTTTTCCTCTCAAATGTAATGCCTCTTTAGTATTTTAGTGATTCTAAAAGTACTTTTCAAAATAAATATTAAGAAATAGAACATATTTTTAAATTAAAATCTCTTTTTTGTGAAAAATTAAACTATATAAATTGTTGATACCAAAATTCGAATAGGAAAAAACGCACCTAACTTTCATGTGATAACAAAGATAAATTCATAATTCGAGAAAGAATTTGACTTGCAAGATTGAGAGATCTACATACTGGTGTGGTGCTTGGCACACAATCTCTGATGCTTGAGTCACAAAGTGTATATGTATAGCAAGTGGAGAGTTTGAGTATTAAAATGGACGGACTTCTTACTAGAGGTACATGATGTATTTGTAGGCGTAGTTGACCTAAGTCTTTTCCAATAGAGTTTTAAAGTGAGGTGGGCATGCAGGGGTGTAACCTGTTTGACATTCTGCTAAGATTAGCCTCAGGCAAGGCCCAACATCTTTCCTTAGTCTCATTTTAGCCTAGAGGTGAAGGAATTGAATTCCCAGCAAAAACGAGTGATTATCATGTGCCAATAAATTTTCTTTTGGAAAACACATAAAAACAGAGAAATCTAATACATAGAGTATAAACATCAAGTATATAACAACATGCTTTGAGGAGATTTGAAGGGAGAAAAACAACAAACCTTTGAAGACTGTCACTTCTTCAAATTCTCCCAAACGGAGACCTACAAATAGTCACGAACGCTTTGTTTCTCCCCAGAATTTACCGAATTAACTAGATGAACACCACCACGAAGACTTCCTTGCTACTTTTAGGAATAAGAACCAAGAAAGAGGTCTGGGCTCTTCTTGTTTTCGTGAAGGAAAGGAATTTTTTTTTGGAGAGAGTTCTTGAGATGATATTTCAACACAGAGATTCCCCTTCCTTCTATGTATTGCGTCATGTGTTATGAAGAGAAGGGGGAAGTTACTTCAATAACTCCCATCAACACGTACAAAATAATTCTTTTATTATTAATTTAATTTAAAATTATATATTAAATCATATTTAAAATATAATTAAATAAACAACCAATTAATTAATAATTTAAATATCACATATTTAATTCAATTTGAATCAAATTTAAATATTATTTTCTTACATTACCTATAATTTTAATATGAATCTTATTCATATTAATTTTAACCTATAATTTTTATATGAATCTTATTCATATAATTAATATTTGAATATTATTCAAATATTTATCTCTATCTTAATATAAAATATAATTTTGAATCTCATTCAAAATAAACTTTATATTATAATGTATCTATATACATTATATTAATTATATCATATATAATTAATTCCTTTATTTAATTTTAACAATTCAAATTAATCCAAAAATTAATTGATTCTTATTTAACCCTTAATGAGTTAACAATGAGACCTTATGGACCTACGAATTAAAAGCTCCAAATTAAAAGCTCCAATGATATGAGTTAATTAATTAAACTCTTTAATTCAATTAATCAATATTCATTAACTGCAGGTCATTCTATTAAAGACTCACAGCTACACTCTTCGCACTGTAGATATATTTATGTATCCACGAATATGACCAATCAACAGTAAGTCGATATTTCACAATTTCTTGTAACTACAGTTGGATCAAATTATCGTTTTATCCATGTAGTTACATTTAACTCCTTAAGTACCACTGATCTCTCTAATGAACAAACAGTTTATAGTCCAACTATAAACTAACCCCACCCGGGCCAGTGAGAGGGTGAAGCCTCATTATTCAAGACCCAGAATTAGCCCTTAAGGAGCAATTTATCTACTTACCCTAATAGATAAAAATATATGAATTTCATCTTGTGAAGATATGTTTCTAACTCCCTACTTAGACAAATTCCCAAAATGGTAGGCTTATTGAGTCAGTAATCTGACCACTCTCACACATACAGATCAAAGGATTTCCTTCATAGAAAGTTCATAAGTCACTCAGGATTAAGGTCTAGTCACCTATGGTCATCCTACGAAATGCTAATTTCTTCAATTAACGGTGTTATAAAGAGAAATTAAACATTTCATGGTTCGGTCTTATACAAACTCTTTGTATTGGATACCCCCACTCACATGTCTCCACATGAACTATTAGGATCACATTGTTGGTAACACTTTACAACATTTGTTACAGTTACAAAGTGGGCTGTATCCATAATGTTACCAGAATAAGGCACCCAACCTTATTCTTATACTACAAACCTTTTAGGTTATTACTTAAACATGATCCACTTATATGTCAACCACATACATGTTTAAGTTTATATAAAATTGAAGGGAATTGAATCCCGGCAGAAGCGTGTGATCGCATTTTTTGATTTCTTGAAAGAATTAAAAATACAAATAGCAAGAAAAGGTTAAGTATCATACCTTAGTCGATCCATAAATGCAGAAAAATTTTCTCCTTGTATCGGTAATCTCCTCCTTGAATTCTTCTCGATCTCCTCCTTGAATTCTTCTAATTCCACGAGATCTTTCTTTCTATGACTCTGGCAAAGATCCAGTTTGTGGGAACCGCTTCTTGAAAGAATGAAGGGAATGTGAAGAACAATTTTCTTAGAACTTTTCTAAGAAAATTGGGAGAATTTCTAGAGGGAGAGTTTTAGAATAATTGTAGTGATTATTCCTTATGAGAGAGTCTGTAGGGTGTGTCTAGTGAGTTCTATCAGAGCTCCCAATGGTCCTATTTATAGAACTCTATACTCCTAATCCTATTAGGATAACCTTTGCAGAGATTTAAATATTTAATAATATTTAATATTAATAGATATCTACCCAAATAATATCTGATATTAAATGTTTAAAATATTTAAATCATATTTAAATATTTATCTCCGACAGGATCTTTAATTTGAATCTCATCCAAATTAAATAATTAATTATTTGAATCCAATTCAAATTAATTAATTCTCTCTCCAATTACTTCATTCAAATCTTTATTTAAATTAAATAACTTTATTATATGGATCTCATCCAAATAATTTAATTATTTGAATCATATTCAAATAAATTAATTCTCCCATTATATATTTAATTTGAATCTTATTCAAACTAAATAATTTATTTATTTATATGGATCTCATCCAAATAAATAATTAACTATTTGAAACATATTCAAATAAATTAATTCTCCATATTATAAAGTTATAATTTGAATCTCATTCAAATAAACTTTATAATAAATCATGTAATTAAATTGTATCCAATACAATTAATATTTTCCCTCATAAATTTGAACATTTCAAAATTTAACATAGTTGATCCTTGTTGGTCCGTGGTGAGCTAGCAAGGGGACCTTATGGACCTACAGATTATAAGCTCCAATGATCTACGATTAATTAATTAAACTCTTTAATTAAATTAACCTTCATTCATTAACTACAGGGCAAACTACTATAGGCCCATAGTTAAACTTTTATGCACTGTAGGACAAGTTGTGTCCATGGATATAATCAGTATAAGCAAGTCGATCCTTCACAAGTTGTTTATAATTACAGTTGGGTCAAATGTCCGTTTTACCCCTGTAATTACATATTTTCCTTAAGTACCACTGATTTCTCTAATGAACAATTTGTTTATGGTCCAACCATAAACTAAGTCCCTCTCGGGCCAGTGAGAGGGTGGAGCCCCTTGTTCAAGACCTGAAATCAGCACTTAAGGGAACTACTCATCTACTTAAGGAGCGAATTCCATCTTGTGAAGCTTATGTTCCCAGCTCCCTATTTAGTCAAGTTCTCAAAATGGTAGGCTTATTGAGTCGACAACTCGGGCCACTCTCACCCGTGCAAATCAAAGGACTGACATCACAGACAGGAGTTCATAAGTCACTCAGGATTAAGATCAAGCCGCACATGATCATCCTATGAAATATTAATCTCATCATTAACGGATTTACAAAGAGAGACTAAATATTTCGCGGTCCAGTCTTATACAAACTCTTTGTATAGGATACCCCCACTCACATGTGTCCACATAAATGGTTTGGATCAAACAATTTGTAACTATTACAAAGTGGGCCATATACATAGTGTTACCAAGAGAAGGCACCCAACCTTATCCATATACTATAAACCTTTAGGTTATTTCTTGAACATGATCCACTCGTATGTCAACTACATACATGTTCAAGACTTCATATAATAACCTTGGATTTATATGGTTAATAGATAAATTAATATTGCATAATTAATAATTAAATTAATAAACTAATAAATTACGAGGTTTTAGGGCACAAATCCCAACAAAAATAACTTTGCATCCTAGTTTATTGAATTATTGGATTTGAGTTAATGCAAACATAATCGAATAAAATAACTCTTTATTTTGTTGAATAAAAATAGTTTGTATTTACAAAGATTACAAACTACGAGAACCTTAAGAGATTTAGGACACCAGTCTCAACAAAAGGAACCCTTAGGTTGAGGCAAGCACGACACTGTCTCATTTGGTACTTTGTTAGACTCGACATTAGCCTTGGCCAAGGCGAAGAACACAAGGCTCGAGTGAACTTCCTTCTCTTGGCTTTTTTTGGTCTTAGGGTGTAATTTTTTTGCTTGAATTTCGTTGTCTATTTGATTTTATTGTGTTGCCCTTGCTTACTAATTATGCCCTTTAGTTCGAAATTATATATAACATAAATAATTATGTAAAAGAGAAATTTTCGAAAAAAAAATGTCAAACTATTTACAAAAAATAGCAAAAAAACCACTGATAGACATTAATAATTTCTATCAGCATCTATCGATGATAGTCTTCTATCAACGTATCACAATTACCTAAAAATTTTGTTATTTTGTGTAAATAATTTTCTTATTTTTTTATTTTTAAAAATTTCACTATGTAAAAATTAATATTAATAAATCAGTTAAAAACAAATAATATATATTTTGTAAATTAGTATTTCTAAAATCAATTTATAACGAGCTGGTTGAAGATTGAACATTTATATAATTTAAGTTTAAAAAGAACAAATAATATTGACGGGCAACTTTCTTATTTTCATCACGTGATTCGGTAAATTATCTTCCGTCAATAAAAAAAAGTAAAAAAGAAAAAAGAAAAAGAAAAATATCTTCCGTTAAAGTTAGCGAGAAAAATCAGCCTCTCACTCTAAAACTACAGAGTACAAAATACAAATGAAAATTCATGTCCTTCGTCAACGAGAGACAATACTGACCATTCTCCATTTTTCATTTAACAAATAAACCAAAAAAAAAAAGAAAAAAACCCCTTCATTTCTATTTTATAATCGTCCTCACGTCCTTAAATGGAAGATCCGTTGAAGTTGTAGAGCATTTTCCTGCGAAAAACCAATAAAGCAAGACTCAAAAACCTTCAAAATCCGTAGACCCAGAAGAGAAAAGCTTTAAATTCACGTAGAAGAAAGAAATCTGCCATTGTTGGAGCTCCACCTCTCTCAGGTTTGCAGATTCTGAGCTTCTTCAACTTCATTTTTCTTCCCATACTTAAGGGTATGTTTTGTTCTAGATTTTTACTCTGAATCGAATACTTGATTTTAATCTGTTGGGTCTTATGCTAGATTAGATTGGTCTACTTTTAGTAATAAAATCCCCTTTTCTTAGTTGATTCTTTGAACTTTGAACTGATTTCTTCCTTCTGCTCGTAAATGGCGCTTTTTTTTTTTTTTTTTTTACTACTTTTTTTTTCCCCTTTACTTGATATTATTGGTCCTCAAAAGCCCTTCCTCCTCTTTCTTAATTCGGTCTTATTTTGTTTCTGCAGGAGTTGTTAACTCTGTTTTGAGCTTTGAGAAATTCAGGGTTTTAGATTAATTTGTATTTTTCATCAGAATCGGATCTAGGTGTATTAAATTGTTGTTCAGTTGGGCTGTGTTTGGAATATGGGGGAGTGTGAGTGTTTGGTTTCAGAGTCAGGAGGAGAGGAACAGCTGGTTGCTGCTGCTAATTACATTATTAAGGCTTTAAGTTCAAACATAAGCTTTTCAGATGATGGAAAGAAGGTTCTGGCTGACCTTTGTTCGAAGTTATCTTTAGTAACTACACAGAATCATCAAAAAACCGATGTCACGGAAGTCGAAATCGAGGAGACGGAGGTTGGGGATGTCGAAGAGATTGAGAGTAGGTTCAATGTAGTGCAGGAGAAAATTATGGGTTGGGAGGCTGATCAGTCCATGATATGGGACTCTACTGCTCCAAACGAAGCTTGCGACTATCTGAATGCTGCAGATGAAGCCCGGGAATTGGTTGGCAAGTTGGAGAGTTTGTGTTTGAGTAAAGATGAACAAAGTTATGAACTTTTGAGGAAGGCCCACGATGTTCTTCAAACAGCTATGACAAGGCTTGAGGAAGAGTTTAAGCACTTGCTTGCTAAAAGTAGCCTTGAATATGAGCCTGAGAGTGTGTCTTTCCATGTGGCAGAAGATGTTGTGGAGGACGGATCCACAAGCTTATACCGAGATGAATCTTTTGAGAGTTCGGTTCGGAGTAGTAGCGTTGGGAGAATTTTGGAGAATTCCATCATTGATTTGGTCAATCCAGATGCAGTTATTGAGCTTAGGGGCATTGCAAATGTCATGTTCAAGGCTGGTTATGATCAGGAATGCATCCAGGCTTACAATCATCTTCGTCGGGACGCTTTAAACGAGTGCCTCTTGACTCTTGAGATGGAGAAACTGAGCATTGAGGATGTGCTAAAAATGGATTGGGTTAGCTTGAACTCGAAGATCAGGAAATGGAACCGAGCAATGAAGCGATTTGTGAGGATCTATTTAGCCAGTGAAAAATGCCTTTGTGATCAAATTTTTGGGGAGGAAGGACTGGTTAGTTTGAGTTGTTTTGTTGAATCATCGAAGGCATCAATGCTGCAACTTCTAAACTTTGGCGAGGCCATGGCCATAGGCCCTCATACACCAGAAAAATTGAATCGCATTCTCGAAATGTATGAGGTCGTCGAAGAGCATCTAACAGATATTGACACATTGTACTGTGATGATGTTGGTTATCTTGTTAGAATTGAGTATCATGATGTTGTAAAGAGTTTAGGTCAGTCTGTGAGAGCGACATTCCTCGAGTTTGAGAAAGCTATTGCAGCAAACACATCGCCGAATGCATTTGCAGGCGGTGGAATCCATCATCTAACAAAATATGTCATGAATTATCTTATGATACTTACCGACTACAGTGACTCCCTCAATTTACTCCTGAAGGATGATGAAGATGAATGTCCCAATTCACCATCATCCTCTTCGAATCAAACTAGAGAAGAAGGTAGAGAAGGCGAGATCTCCCCGATGGCTCGGCATTTTCGTTCTGTTGCTTCAATTCTAGAGAGTAACCTTGACAAGAAGTCGAAGCAATACAAAGATTCTGCTCTACAGCACTTCTTCTTGATGAACAACATACATTACATGGCTGAAAAGGTTCGAGGTTCGGAGCTTAACCAGATATTCGGGGAGGATTGGGTTCGAAAACACTACAAGAAGTTCCAGCTGCAGGCTACTAACTACGAGAGGGCTAGTTGGAATTCAATACTGTCATACCTTAGGGAGGATGGGATTCAAAATTCGGGTTCTAATTCGGTGTCGAAAAATGTCCTCAAAGACAGGCTGCGCAGCTTCAATCTAGCTTTCGAGGAGATCTACAAAACTCAAACGACATGGATAATTCATGACACTCGGCTTCGAGAAGACCTGCGAATCTCAACGTCGCTCAGGGTGATCCATGCTTATAGAGCATTTTTTGGAAGATGTAATAATCATGTAAGTGATAAGCTTATTAAGTACACTCCAGATGATTTGGAGGGTTACCTTCTTGATCTCTTTGAGGGATCTCCAAAATCACTGGCCAACACCAATAGGAGGTCACTTCCAAAATGAACTGTAAAACCTTTGTTGTTTTCTTTTTACTGCAAAATCCCCCAACTTCTTTCTATTCACTCTACTTTTAAGTTTTGGATCAGATCCATCCTTCTAACTTTTGGTTCTATCTTATTGTTATAATATAATAAAGTAAATATTAATTTATTTATTTTTCAATTTGCCGTAGCGTAGATCTAGTAAATTTGTCTATTAATTCAATAATATGTGAGAGGTAAATTTAAACCTTTCAGGATTAAAGATATGTTTTAACTAGTTGAACGATATGTGACCATGTAGTTAAAATAGATATTACAATAGTTGAATTCTATATTATTTTAGACTCAAGTATGGACTTGAGACACAAAAACCTCATAATTTGCTTCCAAAATTTAAACCTTTTCTTTTCCTCATTTTCTCACTGTTTTTGAACATTCAAATCCATTTTAAATACCATTTTTCCAACGACTCTTGACCAAAACTGTTCTTTGGTCATTTAGTCGAATCTCAATTTGATCTTTCACCATTTAATAATATCTTCAAACTTTCAAAAGTGTTATTTTTATCCTTAAATTTAAAATTTAAAAGCTAATGAAATAGCTATTTTAAAACAATTTCAAAAGTTAAAAGAGTAAACATTAAGAATATAATTAAAACTTTACTTAAAATTCATGGGTTAATTAGATGAATATGGGTTCATTGGATGAATATTGTAATTTAGAAAAACAAACTAGTTAAAATATGTTGTTCGCACGAGATTTCTAGAGAAACGTGTTTTGTGGAGTTGAACTTGTGTTTTGTGGATTTGATGCGAATGTGGTTCGATCTCTAATACTTGACTGTATGCGTGCAAGTCTTGGAGAAATGTATGTGTTTCAAGGAACTTCAGTCTTCAAGTGTGGTTCAGCTTCAGGAGTTAGGAGTCTTCTGATGGTAGGAAGAATTCTCTCTAGGCTCTCTGACGGTAATTTTTCTGAATAAAGAGAACTTCTCTATTTAGAGAGTTCTCATGTGGGCTTTCGTAGGCTTGGGCTTGACTGATCTATGGACTGGTCCTTGGGCCCAACTAATTGGATTTGGGCATTTGCTAATATTTGAGCCAAATTAAGCCTATTTTTAGACTCAATTGGATTCTAGCCCAAACATTAACAATTAATTGAACCAAAAATAATTATTTTGATCCAACAGTGAGGATGAAAACACGTGGCACCATCGGGATTTGTCAATTTTCGTCTTCAATTTTAATTTAGGACACATGTAACCTTAAATTAGTCCCAAATTTAATTATTTTATAATTTAGTCATTAATTTGGAAAATGACGTGGCAATTTGTAATTGATCCAAAATTTCTCATTCAACACATGTTCTTTTATAAAAAGAAAAATTATTGTCTTTACTACAATTCGTCTCTTAAAGAGATGTATTCAACTATTATTAATTTTTTTTTATGACACGCATTCTCTCTCTCTCCCAAGGAAATGTGAGATTTCCTTTTTTTTCTTGTTGGGAAAAATATTTGTTGTCCTTAGATTTTGGATTTAATTTTCATTTGGTCTCTAAGTTTTAAAATCTTATACTTGTATGGTTTCAATTTAGTTTTTAAGTTTCAAAATATTACGATTCTATCCTTGAGATTTGAATTTTTTTTTTCTATTTCGTTTCTAGATTTCAAGATTTACATTTGTAACCTCTGTTTTTTTACTAAATACTCACTTTCAGTTTCTGGCGTTAATATCTATTAATTAATTTAAAAGAATTTTTAAAAATTATGATTAAATAAGTTCAAGAAATTTTCATCACTATTAAAATTATGTTTAAAATTTCATTTCGTAATAATTTTAAATTAGTTAATATACATTGATGCTAAAGACAAAATGTGAGTATTTAGTGAAAAATCGAGATAAGAAGTGAAAATCTTGAAACCTAAAAACCAAGTTGAAATAAAACTTAAATTTCAAGAGTAAAATTATAACATTTTGAAACTTATGGGCTAAGTTGAAATGAGACTCAAAACTTAATGACTGAAAATATAGTATTTTGGAATCCATGGAACAAATGGAAACTTGATTCAAAACCTAGAGACCAGAAATGTATTTTTCCTTATATATATATATATATATTTTTATTAATGGAGAGTAATGCGTGTATCGCTCTATTTCTTTTTTTCTTTTTTTAGGTTTTTTTTTTTAAAAACAAATTACAAACAATTTTTTTTAATATTTTCTTTTTTATAAAAGATTCATTGACAATTTTTATTTTTATTTTTTTTTATTAAAAAAACCTTCATTAATAATTTTTTACCTCATATTCAAAATATATTAGTGTAATTAAATCTTATAATTAGTTAGCAATTTATTTTGAAGAAAAAATAAAAATAGTAAAGTTATGGGAAATTTTTAAAAATAGAAAAAAAAAAAACTAATTACACAAAATAGTAAAATGTTTAGATAGTTATGATAGACACTAATAGAAGTCTATCAGGGTTTATCAGTGATAGAAATGATAGAAGTCTATCAGTATAGATGTTGATAGAAGTCTATCAATGTCTATCAGTGTTTTTTTTGTATTTTTCTATAAATAGTTTGACATTTTTTCTATCTGTGAAAATTTCCCTAAAGTTATAGTATTTTTAAATAAATAAAAAAACTCTTTAACAAGTGTTGTTTGAGATGTTAATTTTTTAAATTAAAAAAAATAAAACTCATAAACATTATAATAGATGAATAGTCATTCGATAAAAATTCAATCATTTGAATATCTCATTTCTTATCAAAATAATATCTAGATTCAATCACTTGGATTATAAGCTACTAAGGAGCATGTCTTAAAAAAAAGGTTACATGTCATATATAGTGAAGTAATACTTAAGATTCTTACAAAAGTGAATCTTTTTCAATTAAATTATTAATTTATAAATAGGATTTTCTCACATGTTATGTCAAATTTACATTAAAAATAGAGCTGGTTTCAAACATAGAATAATAAGGCAAACTATTTACAAATTTTGGAAATTTTTACTGTTTATCACCGATAGACCGTGATAGATTGCAATAGAATTCTATCGCTTGAGCGATAGACAACGATAGAAGTCCATCGCGGTCTATCACTGATAGACAATCAAATTTTTCTATATTTATAAATAGTTTGATATTTTTTCTGTTTATAGTAATTTTCTTTAAAAAAATTGTTTTGTATGCTAAAAATTTTGTATTCCATGACCAAAAAAAGGACAATATTACAGAATCGGTAGAATTTACCATTGTTATTTTCTTTGAAATAAATTGGTAACTAATTATAAACAAAATTTAATTACACTAATATCTTTGAATACAAAGTTTTAAAAAAATGTTAATGAAGGTTTTTTTTACATAAGAAAACATTTAAAACAAAAATAGTTTTTTTTTAGTACAATAACTACGGGAATGGGGATCAAACTTTCAAACACTAAGGAGGAAAGTCATGTAAATTATTGTTGAACTCACTTTGGCAAGAAAAAATAGTTAATAAATCTTTTTAAAAATATAACATAAAAAGTTGTTAATAATTTGTTTTAAAAAACTTAAAATGAGAGAGACATGCATCATTCTGCATGGATAAAAGATTTTTTTTTTTTTAAATGAAAGATGATCGGTAAAAAAGAGGGAATCTCGAGGAAAACTCAAAAATAGAGACGCATCCTAAAAAAATTAGTAAATGAGATTTGACGATACACATTCTAATTTAGCTAATTTATTTTTTAAATTACAATATCCATTCAACTAATCCAGTTCAAGAGAATAATTAAAATCTACAAGTTATCTTATGTGTACTGTTGATGCCAAATTTGGGATAGGAGAAACACATCTGACCTCCACGTGACACCAATAGTGAATTTGTTTGAAGGGGGGCTTGCAGAAGAGAAAACAGGCACACAAGTGTGGTGCTTGCCACACAGACTCTATTGCTTAAGTTAGAGAGTGAAAGAGTGTGATAGCTAGAAAGTCTGATAGTATGACTCAAGTTATCTCATATGGAGTTATACTGATGTATTTATAGAGAAAGATAACCTAGGTCGTCCTTAGGGTTTTGGAGTCGCCTCATGATAATAAGATAATCTACCGGGCTGAGGGGTGAAACCGATTTCATGTTTGGTTAGGGTCGGCCTCCGCCTCGGGTCGAGGTTAAGCATCTCCCTTAGGCCATATTTTGGGCCTAAAAGGATCTCTTGGGTCGGGGCATGCTTAGCATTTGGCAAGGCTCGACATTGGTCAAGCACTCTAGCTTAGGCCCAGGCCCAAACCAACACCTTATCCTTGGCCCAAATTGGTCCCAAGTTGCCACTTTCTGCCCATTCCATGCTCTCTTCTTGATTGTGTCGTTTCTATTTGAGGTAGATATCAATTGTACCACTTGGTCCAAAATCATCTATAACATTAGCCTCCACTCTCATGTTGGGTCTTGAAGTTTGGCTACTTTCAGTTATGAGCTAAACATTCTAGGCCCGACTTGGGAGTATAACTTCTTCTAACTTGTGCTGCTTCAGTGATCCTGTCGGTCGGCTCTTAGCAAGGCTGAGCTTCCCACCGGTGACCATGTGAGGTACCCGCAGATTGACCCATCAAACCTTTAAGGTTGATGTTTGTACTTCTTTGGATGATGCTCTAAGCCCTAGAGTTACGTTGGCGGCATTCCAGGGTGGTTCCAATTATTCTGGGGATGACCCATGATACCTTGTCAAGAGGGTCGGGTTTTAGAGTTCCTTCAGGTTTGATTAGAATCTTGTTAGAAAGATAAGCACATTCTCGAGAAAGATAAGCATCAAATTCTTAGAGGTGAGGTGGCTAGCAAATGACATTCTTTGAAGGTTGGGATTTTCCCTAGAAAGATGATACTTGATTTTTGAGAAGTGAAGTGACTTTTATGTAGCTTTTCTGGACTCCCTTGAGCATGCGTCGAATTGTGGTTAATGGAGACATATTTACCCAATTTAAGAGAATGTGTAGTGACTGATCGACTAAATGTGTATGTGATAAAAATATAGATGGGAATAAATATGGTCTAAGTGCAAGCATATACTATCGATGAAGTAATAAATCTTGGAGTATTCGAAGGGTTGAATCCCACGAGACTATTTATGCAGTTCAATTGTTCGAAGAAAGAGCTTTTCGACGCAAACCAAGGAGTAACCGGTAAATAAGTGATTTTGAGGTTGAATGTTGATAAAAGCAATCAACAAGAGTGTTAAACATGGATATAGTTATGTTTCATCCAAAAGGGTAGTGTGCCTTGGGCAATGCAATCGCATTATATCGGGACAATGACTTAGTCATGGGCAAAAAACTCCTCTCATTTGGTCTTGTATCAAGTTCCTTTAAGAGCTGTAAGAAGCTAATGCCTATATTTCTGTGGTTACTTGGATCTTAGATTAATTCACATGCAATTTCTTTATCCTATGGTATCCCTTATTTCTAAGGCGACGTGACAGTCTTATTTCTAGCTCTTAGTCCCATATCCTTTTGTGACGTCAGTTTATATCCTAACCTTCTCAGCATTAGAACTCCACTAGATTGCTAAGTTAAGTGATCGGTTTAACTTAACAATATTTATCCATGAACTCAACAAAAGAAATGCAAAAGTCAAAGAGGAATGAAGCATAAGCACTGTTCAAGCCATAAAGCACTAGGGTATTCATATAGTTGAACCGCTTTGAGAATTTAGCTCATGATTAAGAACAAATGGATAGATTTCATTAGATCATAAATCATTATTACAAGATAAATGTTTAACAAGAAGAGGAAAAAAAGAAATAATAAAAAAGCGTAAATAAATAGAAGAAAGTTAGAAATGTAACCTAAAGCGCTCAAATCTCAGAGGGACTTTCGTTCTTGAAGCTTGCTGATTGACTTATTTCCATTAGAAGCCCCCAACTTTTTGTCAAATTTGAAGGCGTCTTATGAAATTTCTGCTTTTTGTTTAATAAGGAAGCATATCCCCAATACAATCCCCTACTCAAGAAATATTCTATTTGTAGGAAAGATCGAATATTCAC
Organism: Lagenaria siceraria; assembly: GCA_002890555.2. Lineage (NCBI taxonomy): Eukaryota > Viridiplantae > Streptophyta > Magnoliopsida > Cucurbitales > Cucurbitaceae > Lagenaria > Lagenaria siceraria. Next base: position 13,051,978 of record CM016493.1, read on the forward strand.
TTTGGTAAAAAGAAATCTCATATTTATTTGAATAGTGAAGAAAAACAAATTCATGTTCTGGAAAAAAATAAAAAACTATTCTCAAATGAAAGAGTGTAAACATAAAGTAAAATCTATCTACAATGGAATTGGCCTCGGTCTTAATTGGTTGGCCTCGGCCTCGACCCTATTTGATTTCTCGTATCAGGTTTGGTTCACCTTTATTCTATTTCTTGTCGTGCTTCTCATCTTTTTCCACACACTCTTTTAAATGTCCATTACAAATTAGTGCTTCAATATCATCCTTCAGCTGATTGCATTATCGAGTGAAGTACCCATGATTTTGATGATACAAACAGTAACCGCCCTTGACTGTTCTATCTGGGTTTTTCTTCATCTTCTTTGGGTGTTGAGCTTATTGATATGTCATATTTCCATGAGAATCTTGTCAGGAAAGATTACTGTAGGGGTGTATTTTTCAAACCTACTTGTTGGTCCGCGTCGAGGTGACCTTGGCCGAGGCCGAGGCGAACCTCACTCTTCCAACCTTCTTCTCTTTAAACTCCTCTCGTTAATGTAGTCTTGATGATACAAGTGACCTGATCAGGTTCCTCATTCTCGTGCCTTTTTTTATTTGATTAATTCCTATGTGCTCATGTACTTTTGGGCTCTGGTTATGAATCCAGCATAAGTGTTGGGTTCCCTCTTACGAATGATTGAAGGAGTCTTTCATCTCGTAACCCAGACGCTATGGCAATTAATGCTGCCCCATCATTGTATCCGTCGACTTGTAGGGCTTCACTGTTGAAACGTGCGACAAACTCACGTAAACTTTCATCTTGTTCTTGCTTAACTATCAGCAAATGCATTTTTAGCTTGCGTTGGTCTCTACCCAAGAATTGAGTGACAAAGGCCCGAGCGAGTTTTTTGAATGAACTAATTGATCTTCTCTTCAATTTTTGAAACCATTCCCTAGATGATCATATCAAGGTAAAGGAGAATGCTTGGCATCGAATTGCATCAAATACTCCATGAAGTTCCATCCAAGACCTTACATGTCAAAATGCTCTACCGAATCCTTATTGCCATCATAGGATTTGTGGTTGGTACTTTGAACTTCTGAGGAAGTTCTGCTGCCATGATATCATCAGTAAATGGGGGGTCCACCTGTTCGATCAATGCCTCGAGATTGAATCCTTCTGCTCCCTTAGATTTCTGCATGTTTCCTATTTTATCTTGGACTAATCAACTAGGCCTTCCAAGGAGGACTCTTGATCTTGGCCTCAACCTCAGCCCTGGCTCGTCGCTTCTCCTTGATCAAGCTCTTAAGGTCTGTCTCAATTTTGATCCCCGGTCTCTTATGGTGCTCCTCGACCTTGACCTCATTTTTTTACCCTCAGCTTAGTCTCCTCAACCTCGACTTAGGTCGCCTCGGCCAAGATCATCTTGGCTTCGGCTCAAACTCCTCGGCATAGTCTGCACAACTAATTTTAGTCCATTAGTTCTATTGGTTTTGCTATGTGTAGCCTCATGTCACTTTGGTTGTCCAGCAGCATCTGTTTTCCTTCCCTGATTGTTCCCACCTAAAATCAACCAATCTTTTGGTTTTTGAACATGAGACTCTGTTTCTCCTACATCTTCAACCAAAGGGGCTTTTCCTTTGACAGGATCGCATATTAATGGTTCCACATGAACCATTGTTAAAGGGTTTTGCTTGTCTAAAATCTCAAGTAGTTGAGTCAGATCACGATCAATTCTAGTTACTTATTTTTCTAATGCCTCCAATTTTTCCTCGGGTCAAGGCGGTGTTGGATTCCTAGTCCTTTGTGAGTGGCGATCTTGGTCTGAGTCACCACCATCCATGTTCTTATTCTCGTCCCTCTTGCTCATATTTTGTAAGGTATGCAAATTATTGAGGTCGAGCATCTCCCTTAGACCATATTTTGGACCTAAAAGGATCTCTTGGGTCGGGCATGCATAAAGCATGCCCCGATAGACGTTTGGAAAGGCTCGGCCTCGGCCTTGGTCTTGACCGAGGCCAAGCAGCCAACCCCTTATCGTTGGCCCAATTAGGTCCCAAGTTGCCACTTTCGGCCCGTTCCATGCTCTTTTCTTGATTTTGTCGTTTCTATTTGCGTTAGATGTCAATTATACCCTTTGGTCTAAAATCACCCCTAACATGTATCATAATTTTTTCTGGTCATCACACATCACTTTTCCTATTTCATTTTGAAATAAATTGGAAGTTGAAGAGTGAAATGAGATTTTTGAAAATATAGGAACATTATCGAAATCTATTCTAAAGTTCAAGTATATTTTAAATAATATAGTCATTAAAATTCTCAAATTTATATTAAATGTTAATATGATTATGTTAAAAAAACTTTACCTATGATTAAATTATTATTTTATTAATATATTTAAGCTTATAAAAATGATATATAAAATGTGAATGCCACTTGACATATAAAATTCAACGTTTTCGTTAGCATAATTCATTTGTTTTCAAAGCTATGACATGTCCACATGTTTAAATACATGAACTTAACATAACAAAAGTTTAATGAAAAGTTTAATATATGTTAACAGAAATAATAATATGATTTTTAAGGAAGGATTTATATTGAAAAATCTGGATAGATTAAGCCTAAAAATGGAGTGGTGAGGAAGTCATGGATAGAATAAGTGGAGGGGTATAGAGGTAAATTTGGTAGTAAAATAGGTCAAAAAATCAAAATGCAGTGTTTCTAGGAGGAGGGTCAAGGTTTTGAGAAATTTGACAACTTGACAGTTTAAACGGCCTTTAAACTAACGCGCATTAATAATTTGAGGCCGCTTTCGTATGGGAATCTGGATGCCCTATGATTAAGTCAACACCACCTCCTCACACTCATACTTTCACAAAATTTTACTTCTTCAAACTTTCAAAATCTATATCCTCGTTTCATTTTTATTTTTTTTTTGGTAAATTTTAAAAATCAGTCTAAAATATGATAGTTGTAATTACACTCTTAAATTTTTAATGATAAACATCGAACTATTAAATTTATATAAATGTTAAAATTAGACCATCAAACTTATATAATAGTAGAAATTAGACCATTAAACTTATACAATTATTAAAATTGAGAGTTCTTAAACTACAAGAAATTTAACCCTTAAATATTTAATTTTAAAAATTAAATTTAAAATTGGTTGTGATTCTTCAACGGTACTCTTAATCACCTTCATCGTTTCCCTTTCCTCCTATTAGAGGTTGTTAATTAACTAAAGAGTTAGTTAGCTTATTTAATCCATATTGTAATTTAAAGTTGATATATTTAGTTGTATCTCTCTATTCCATTAATAAGAAGAATACAATTTTATCCATATTTTGTTGTTTGATATGCAGGGCCAACTTCTATGTGTATTGTAATATTGGTATCTATTTAATTTATTTTTTCAATGAAATTAAATTAAAATATAAAATAGATAAAAGAAACTACCTCAATCACGTTTGAGAACTCCCCCTTAAACAAGGTGAACTCCCACAACATTAATAAGAATAACCCCAATTAACGAATTGATAATAACCCTAAGAAAGCTAAACAAATTTGGCTTGGAAGATTGATCAAAAATCAAGAAGAAAGGAGAACTTCTTCCTAACTTCAAGATTTCGAACTCTCCACAATCTAAGTGATCAAACTAGATTGAAAGTTCTAAATATACATTCTAAACACAAGAATATAAAGAAAGCATAAAAGCTTGAGAGATTTAACTCTATGAAAAATTCATTTAAATTCAAAGGTCTCTCTCAAAATGTGGAAATTACAGCCCTATTTAAACTAATTGAAAAGGCACTATGAAAGGACACAACCTTTCACCAAATTGTCTAAATTCATCTAAAACCGTTCAACTACTCTCATAAATGTAAATACATAAAATTAAATAAATACATGTACTAGTAAATATGTGGACGAATTTGAATTTTAAGATTCATTGTGACTCTAGGATGAAAATGTGTCTTTTGATGCATGAAAGGTTGCAAATTTTCACCAAGAGTAGAAACCTTATATTGGAAGTAATTCTTTAATGTTGATTTCTATTTATTTTCTTAAACTTTTTATGTTTCTTATAATATTGAAAATACAAATTACTAAAAAAATTTATAATGAATGAGCTCATAAACTCTCTCCAATTTTGATTGACCGACATTTTAAATTTATTATCTTTTTATTTTTTTATTCATAATTCTTTTCTAATTTCTTAAAAATCTCAATCATTAATATAACTCCCTCAAAACTCTCATAAGATTACGTTGGGAGAGTTGAAGACCTTTTATATTTCTTATTTTATATTTATTTTTTTTCAAAATTAAAACCCTTCTCATTCCCCTCATAAATTTATTAAGTATGGTAGGTTATATTCATTTTAAGTTGAATTCTCTCTCTAAATATCTCTCAACTCTTAGATTGTCATTGATATTTTGTGTGGACTGGGGAGTCCTAGTTTGGTTATCAATTGCTAGAGCAGAAATCATTTCCTCAACTCAATCTAATTGCTTCAAAGTTCCAGGTTTTTTTTGTTCAAATTCTTCTACCTTCTTTTGGAAAAAAAGTTAAATTTCATATTATTGATTGTTCAATATCTTAACATCTAAGATTTTATTATATTTGCATACTTAATGTAACGACCCGACTTCCTAAGACTTGTACTAGGCCGTCACTATATGCATGCATACATCTCAAACGACTCTTTTTCATAAATATAACTAAAAATCAAACAAACTTTATAAATTAAATAATTTTCATAAATTCCCAAGAATTGAAAAACTTTGATCTACCCCTAAAATTATTTAAAAAAACTTAAAATTTATATAAAATGTCTAACAGTGCAAATAATAGAATTTTAAATTCAAACATGAGAACTAGAATTTTTAAACATGAAAACATGAAAAATATGTGCGGAATCATTTTATTTGGACATTTTTAATATGAAAAATGGGTTCTTGCATGAATTTTATCACAACTTTTGTCTTAATATATTCAAATAAGCTTAATGAGGGTTAATTATGCTTACAAGATGTTATTTGCGGATTTGGTACTGATCTCGTACGACGGGTTTCTGGCTGTTTTTCATGTGATGTACCCGCAACAGTAAGTGATGTACCAGCACCGTCTGATGTACTCGCGTCAAATGTGTTGTAACCGCATCAAAAGTGATGCATCCACATTATTGAGCCAAGTTTTTTCAGATTCAATTTCTTAAGTTGGTAGCCTTAAAAACGAAAGTTCCTCTAAGGCGTAGCAGCTATAGGTCATCTCATCCCGTGAAAACGTGTGGTGAGAAACGATTCTTCCTTGAAAAATGGGAATCAACCTAGGGAAAGACTAAAGAATTGAGGACTTGTCCCAAGACCCCTTGAGTTATATTTTTTCATCATTTATATTCATTTATTTCTTGTAATTTTCTCTTTTCTTTTCATCCGTTGACACATCGTCTTGTAGATATGATTTTTGATTCAATAAAGTTCATTATTTTTTCATTACTCATGAGCTAAATTCTCTAAGGAGTTCGGTTATGTGAATACCCTAGGATTTTATGGCTTAAGCAATGCTTATGTTTCATACCTCTTTGACTTATGCATTTCCTTTGATGAGTTTATGGAAAAATATTGTTAAGTTAAACTGATCACTTAATTTAGCAATCTAGTGGAGTTCTAGTGCTAAGAAGGTTAGGATATAAATCGATGTTACAAAGGAATATGGAACTAAGACCCTAGAAATAGGATGGTCATGTCGCCTTAGAAATAAGGGACACCGAAGGATAAAGAATATAAGCTTAAACTAATCTAAGATCTAGCTAACCATGGAAGCATTAGACATTAGCTGCTTAGATCTTCTAAAGGAACTTGACACAAGACCGAATAGGAGTAGTTTTTTGTTTATGCATATTTCATTGTCTTGGTATGAGTCGGCTACACTACTTACAGAATAGAACCCGAAAGGTTGGAACATAACTGCATCCCTGTTTAACACTTTTGTTTACTACTTTATCAACATTCAACCTTAAAATCACTTATTTACCGGTTACCCCTTGGTTTGCATCGAAAATCTCTTTGTTAGAAAAATTGAATTGCATAAATAGTCTCGTGAGATTCGACTCTTGGAATACTCCAAGATTTATTACTTCATCGACAGTATATGCTTGCACTTTAGACCATATTCATTCTCATTTTTATTACTCATATATGTTTTGTCGATCAAGTCTCGACTCAAGGGCGGTTCCAGTAGTAAGATTACTTAAAAAAAAAAAAACAAGCTCAAATATTAATATTGAGGCAAATCAATCCCTAACAAAATTTTGAATAGAATCTGCAAGATAAATCTAGTCCCACACTCAAATTTTAGGCTGTAACCAAACACCAAATTATCCATAACTACATTCAAATAACTTTAACCAAAGTGTGGCTTGAATCAAAACTAATTCCAAACTTCCAAATCAATGCGACTCCAAGCCACCTACCAAAATGTAACAATTAGAACCCAAAATCTAAGGTAAATTGGATGGATAATCTAGGTCCACAAGAAAACCCATGAAAACTTACCAAAATCTTGCCGAGAACACCCTTAACGATGTTGGACAACCCGCTTTTGCCTCAAAACTTCCCCAAAACTTGAATCTAAAATCCAAACACAATGGGTATCAATAAATTGGATCCGAAGTTTAATAAGTAACAGGAAAATACTTGAAAAACCCAATTAAAACAATACAATCTTACCCTAAAACCAAGATTCCGGCAAAACCCAAAGGAGCGACGACAAAAGAGGGACGGGCGGTAGCCGACAACGACGCTGAGCAACATTCGAACGTCAGACGAAACCCATGGACTACAGGTTGATGGTCGTAGCTGAAAACGAACGGCGATGCGCGCGGCTGAAGAAAAAGAATAATTTTTTTTTTTACTTCATATGTTTCAAAGGCAACTATAAATATATATATATATATATATATATATATATATATATATATATATATATATATATATATATATTCTCTTTCCCTCCACAAATTCAACTCAACAAAATAAATCTCTCAATTTAAAATTCAACTTTCACCAACTGAATTTCAACTCAAATCTTTTATCAAGTTTGATTTAAATTGAATTATCTTATCAAAATAATTCAATTAAGCTTTAAAATTTTTTAAATACATCCCAAATAATTAGAGATAATTAAATTAAATTTTACCTAAAAATTTGAGTTATCATACATAGAATATCAATATGTCTACAAGAAAATATGAATCTGGATATAAAAAGCTCAAGAAGAAAAGAAGAGTAAAAAAATTGATCATTGAATCTCAAAAAGGTGCTCTTGATAAATGTATTATTGGAAGTAAAAGTAATAAAACTGATGAAATAATAGAAGAAATGATAGGTATGGACAAATCGAAAGATGAAACAAAAATAGTAGATAATTATATGGTTGAAAATGAAGCATGTAACAAATAAACTTGAATGAAAAAACTAGATAGGGGAGGAAAGTGAAAAAAGAGAAAACAATGATGATATTAGTAATGATAATGAGACATGTGTGGTGCATTCTGAATATAATAATATGATCCAAGAAAATGGAAAAATATTGATTCTAGATTTATTAACTTATTGGTAGAAAAAGGTTCTATTAGAGAATGATTCAAAGAAAAAAAAAATTCATGAGAATGTTGACATTGAAGAAACACGATCACCTGAAGATTCTCTTAAAAATGATTACTTTTACTATATTATAGGTTAAACAATTTCTTCACTTAAAAATAGATTTGAACAATTTCAAGTATATGAAAATATCTTTAACTTCTTACTTGATATGAAAATTTTAAAGTCATTAAACTTTTACTATATTGTATTAATCTCTAAAGTCATTAATCTTGATGATAGTAAAACGGTCTTGAAGAACTGAGTATCGTCCTCAAGAATCAAATGTTACAAATTTGTTTAACAATTTTAAAGTTGAACAAAGGGTCAAAATTACCAAAATGACCCTCTAGACAGCATGCACAGTCCCTTTACACCCCAATTACACAGTCCACCTGAGAGCACTACATTTTTGCAAACAACCAATAGCGTTTCGATGCCCAGCCCAGCATAGTGCTATGCTGCGGCTTAGAAGACCAGCGTTGCTACACTCCTAAACAGCGACGTGATGCTCTTGTTTGTAATTAAATAGCATGTTTCATCTTTTGCTCGGGAGAGAAATTCAATTTTGTAGAAATTTTAGAGAGTTCTTCATTTCCTCTTAGCATTTTCTCCCTACTCTCTTGTATCCTTTCATCAATTCATTGAAGATCTTTTGAAGGATGTAAGGCTAAGGTAACAATTTTAGGAATTTGATAGTTGTAGTTCAATTTTTTGATAATTATCTTCTCAATTTTTATTAAGATGCATGAATCTTCATTGATCCTTATGTTGAATTTTGGAATTTGTATCGATTAAAGTGACGATTCATGTTTAGATTCAAATTCTTGATTGCAAATTCATGATGCGTTAAGCACTAAAATTGTGAAAAAGTTGCAAGATTAGGGATGCATGCCTTCGTTTAAAGCATTTTCCTTTAAATCATAGCATGTTAAACTAATTAGAATTAATCAATAAATCGGATTAACGAATAGGCTATTCGTTCTTTAATTTGTAGCAACTACGAAACCTACTTCTTATTGCAAATTTCATTTGTATTGAAAATCGCTAAGGGATATACATGCTTAAATGAAGTTTAGAGTGAATCTTGAAGAAATTCTTGATTAACAACTTAGGGCAATTAGAAATTGGGCTCTAAATTGCCTAATTTTACGAGTTAGAACAATTAGGGTTAGACATGATATTAGCTCATAATACTTCTTAAAACTTCTTTCTTGATATTGCTACTGTAGGAGCATATTCGAGACATGAAATATGAAAAATGTCTTCTCTAACATATCTTCATCAATAATTTTTTTCTCCACATAACAACAATTTTGAACTAGTTTTAAATAATGCAGAATTATAATCACTTACTGATTTAAAATCTTGCAACCTTAGGTGCATCGAATCAAAACGAGGTTTAGGAAGAATTACTGTTTTTTATGATCATACCTTTCCTTTAAACTTTGCCATAGGATATAGGACATAAAGATCTTTTACGGTAAGATATTCAATCTTTAGTCCCTCATAAAGATGATGTCGAAGGAAAATCATGGCTTTCGCCTTTTCTTGACTAGAAATCGTATTTCCTTCTTTAATCGTTTCTCCAAGATTCATGGCTTCCAAATGAATTTCAGCATCAAGTACCCATGATAAATAATTGTTACAATTGATATCAAGAGTTAGAAACTTTAATTTGACAAGACTTGTCATGGTAAAACTATAAAGAAGAAATGTACTTATATTATTACTCTAATAAGCATATCAAACATGCATTTTAGACAATATAGATAACTAGCACATGTTGTATTATGTTTTTAAAGTATATAACCAATATAAATAACATGCTCAATATATATTTGTATTGTAAAGATGATATTTATATATAAAAATAATAATAATAAATCACACTATACATAATACAAAATACAACAAAATTAATACATAGTGAATCAAAATATACATGTCAATAGTCAATTAAAGTTATAAACATATCATAATTCATAGCAATATACCAATCTTTTTAATTCAATTATGAAGTAACGGGAATCTAAATATACACATTTTATCCACATATTGATGATAATTCAAATAAATAAATTGCAATATATATATATTAACTTTATGACATGCTCATATATATAAAGAAAATGATTAACAACATGCTTAGATAAAAGTAGTATAATCATTTAGATCAATGTTATAAATGACACAAATAAGTAGAAGTTTAGGTAAAATGAATTACATGAATAAAAGATCTCATAGGGAATGAACAGTCATATTATAATAATATATTATTATCATACATGAATAATAAGATAAAACATAAATTAACGAATAAGATAAATTTAATCATAATATTATGATAATCAAACAATAACTTTGTAAAAATAATATGTCGATATTGCATAAAAGAACATGTTGTCAACGTTTAAACCATACACGGTGTATATATGATGTATTTGATACATATACACTGTATACATAAAACATTCATAACACAAAACAAAATCCAAAACAAAACTAACCTACCTTTTGTAAATGAAAGTGAGAGCATCGTGATTGTAAAATAAGAACAATGCAAAGAACAAGAAGTAAAGTAGAGAGAATTAGAAGGTAGAGAAAACAATTGGATTCAATTGTGGTGTGTCTTGCACCATACACTACTATTTATAAGACCTAGGATGGTGTATGTTACAATGTAACATGAAATTCAATGAAAGCTTAATGATATTTAGTAACCACTATAGGTTATGGATATCTACATTTATAATATATATTACATTTATAATATTAAGAAATGCTAAAAAAAATTATAGTTACTACATATACCAACATGGTGCACCCTTTTACGAATTTAGAGTGGTCTTACGTTGAATTACCTCATGAAATTTTCCTACGAAGCACAAGTGGGCCAAAGCATATTTTGAAAAAACCCATGACCCACATTGACTTGTGAGAATAGTTCAAGACTATGTCATAGACAACTGTTTCAAATCTAGATTTTGAATCTTAGGCCTAGAGTGCTACCCTTATCTAAACTTAGGGTACAATTTTATGAATGAGCGGTAGCAATACCAAACCAAATACGACGATGAGTAGGTGCAAGTTTGCCTGCATGTGGCTCGTCCGTGATAACTTCTTCGAATTTGCGTGAACTAGCAGACCGATCACTCAATGGGGATGCTCCCTCCAGCATGAGCTGCTTTCAAGGTCTCGTCGCTCGTCGCTTCGATGAATCACTTGGTCTTAGCTCGGTGCCTTGGACTCGAAGAAGAACAAAGAGACTTGAAGAAAATCATGAGGCAACAAGATCAAGTTGGTAAGGATTCAAATATCTCTTTCTATTAATTTCTATGATCATAGAGGGACCCCTTTACCATTCTGTATAAATGGACTATTCTATTTGTACAGATATGATATATAGGTGCATTCAATCTTTGTTTGTCTATTAGTGATCCAATAAGAAGCCATTGAACCTGCTGCATCGAATGCCAGGTTCTTTAATTTGAATCTCATGTTAGGCACGCTAGCCCTGTTTTCAGGAAGTGAATAAGATAATAAGAAAGTCAGTCTCTTTCGTGTTAAAAGTTCAAGGCAACAATTATGCAAGCTCGCAATCTTAGGGAAAAAATTGAACCTTCTTTCCTTTTTATAAATAAGAATTCATTGGAAATTGAAAATATTTTTAAGCAATCAATTCGTTAGAATCCATTTATTAAAATTAAATAATTTGTTAGGTTAATTCAATAATATAATTAATTTTAATAGAATAAATAAAAAGGTATTTTCAAATATAGAAAAATGTTATTATTCGCTAATAAACCGTGAAATTTTTCTATATTTATAAATAGCTTGGTATTTTTCTATTTATAGTAATTTTTCATAAATAAATATATTCAAAATAATAATAATAATAAGTGAGAAAAAGAGGAGCATAAAAAGAACTCACTCTTGCAAAGGTATCAAATACTCGTTGACATAGTCAATCTTCCAAACCTTGTACCAATCAAAGAAGAAAAATGCATAATCCCCTACTGACTTCCACTCTTATTCACATCTCATGCAATCAATCCAAATGGCCGATTGTTAGGGTTGAAAACTAAAGATGCGTTTGAATTGACTTTTTAAATATTTAAATAAGTGTTTATAAGTATAAAAGAAAGTGTTTATAAACTCTTAAAAAGTCAATCCAAACAGGCCCTAAACCGTAGTGCCAACCTAGGCTTCCTTAGGTAATGCATTCACCTAAGCTAAGGAGACCATTAATCCAACACAATGTTTTTTATGTAGTTAAGAAAGTAAAGCTTAAACCTTTATTTCAAATACACTGCTGTTTTGCTTCTTTGTTTTGTTAAAATGCATTCATCTTGGAAATATCAGTAAAGCTTGGGCATTCTACTTGCTCAGCCAATGTTGTAAGCTTACAATGTAATATCTTGGAAAGCAACTACACCCTAGTACTGAGAAACTACTAATTTACAACATTTTCTAACAATACCCATACCCCCCATCAACAATTTATCTAAAAGCTCCATAATCCCCCCCGCTGCCTTACCGTGTTGCATGAGAGGTTGAAACGCATCAACAGCATGTCTTCATCCAAAATTGGTATATAGGAGACAACGAAAATGAGAACGCCATTTTAACTTTTACACGGCCCAGAAAGGTTTTCGATTTGCTATGCCACCAGTAGTGTTATTGCTGTTCAATGATTCAACCCCTTCCTCTAAATCATCATCTTCTTCTCCATATTCCATTAGCTTCACTAATGTATCTGTATAAAATTATCAAACAGTATCATTCGCAAAAGCCAGAATGGAAGAACCAGGTGGAGAAGTTTTATTAAAAAAAATGACGGGAAAAAAGAATATTGTTTTAGCATGATTGGTTACAGATGTCAAAGTAGAACACAGTAGAAAACAAAGTCAGTATTCCCACCTGAGACAACATCATGTTTCATCGTGTCCAACGAAAGTTCCTTATCTTGCACTATAGCCTTAACTGTTGATGTAGATTTTACTGGTGTGGGTGGAGGTGGCATGGATCGTGGTCGAGGTGGTGCCATTCCATTGGATGAAGGTTGAACTAGCTTTCTAGGAGCTGGCATATTTGATACATTCCTCACAGTGGAATCGGTTGATTTGTTTGAGGGGTTCGAAAGTTCTGAATCCTGTAAGTGGAATTAGAAGGAGAATATACAACATAATTGGACCAACTCCAAATCAGACACACTGCAAAAGCCTACTAGAGCAATGGGCATTCTTTAAAGCTATTTCACTTGTTTGTTTTGGGGGGGGTGTGGAAAGATTTGACTTGTTAATTACCCATCAAATCATGCATGAAATGGCAATTTGAAAAATGGTCATTAAATTAAAATTAAAATGTGGTGGGTATGTCAAAATGGTCCTTACATTAAAATGTGATTGAAATCATTTGAAAAATGGGAGACTCCGCTGACAGAAATCAAAACACAAGAAATGGAAATTTCTACAGGAGCAGGACACCAAGAACGGTATAGCTACAAAAGGCCTTTAGGAGATGACTGGAAGACTAACAAGCAACAGTACAAAAAAATGTGGCAAAAATCACTGGAAACAAAGTGAAACAACAAAATTGGCACGAATTTTGATTCCTTGTTAGATATTTGAGAGCATTAACAGTCATCAGTTCCAGAGGCTGAAAAGGCCTGTGAAACTAACAAAACAAACCAATGTTCCAACAATGTGGTCCAAGAACTTCAGCCTGTAAAGCTTCAAAAGTCAGAGAAAATACCTGTAACATTAAGCACTAAGGTTAGCCAAAGACAAACTGCATATTGAAACTAGGTCACTCAGAACAAAGCCAGAAATTGACATCATCGAATCATGCAACTCTACACTGAGAACTATAGCTAAATTCAAAATAAGAGACCGACCGCATCTATTCAAGATTTTGCAGATGAACAATATCAATAATTCTATCAAAAGAAAACATTATACATGAGCATGAAAACACCACCAGCCTATTCACTCCAGATTGGGGTTATTTAAGATGAGATAACCAAACCATTGCATCCCTTCAAACAAAATACTCTAGACTTCTTAGCTTATTTTTTTAGATGACGCAAAAACATTTATAACAAAACAGAAGCAGGAACCTGAAGGCAACAAATCTCCTTTCAAGTTCCAAAACAATAAGTTGATAGGCCTTCTGTTATTGATGTTTATAGGAGGAAGATGATAGAACAGGTATGGAAGGAAGCACAGGTATTTGAAGTGAAAGTCTGTCACGACGGGTTAGTAATGTTTGTTTATGCTTTTTGTTGGATAGAAACCAAACCTTGATATTATTATCATCAATGACTTCTTTTGTATCCCATTTCATATTATCAATGAAAGGCTACTGATTCTTTAAAACTATTATTAAAAAAACCCAGCTGGAAAATAAATCAAAGAAAAACATAAGGGGTACAAAAAGACAAACCAACAAAAGGAGCCAAACTTTAAAAGAAAAGACTAACAAAATAAGACATAAAGGATAATTACAAAAGTCCTTATATACACTGAAGTCCAAAGAGTTACGTGAAACCTCAGACCAAATTTCCTCTCACAATCTTTCAACTCCCCTAAAAATCAGACTAGCAGACACCTGAGAGACAAAAAAATGCCCCTCCTCACAGAAAGGGAAGTGAAGAAGGAACTCCACAACAATGGAAAAACAATCTACGGACAGAACCCAAAACACACCATACACACGTGAAAAAAAAAAACAATTCCAGACAAACAAAACAAACAAGCTTAACTCCCAAGAATGTGATCAAGATCCTTTGTTGTCCTTTACCAAGGATATGCAGCACTGCAACAAACAACGAAAGGAAGAACTATGGAGTACACCCTGGAAGGATCAAGACCTCAAACTTGGACATCCCCACTCTCCTAAGCAGCAACAACATATCCATAATATTTGTACTTTTCCTATTAGACAAAAGACAATGAAACTCAAAAGAAAGAGAAAAAATTATCGGTTGATGGCAAAACAGAGACCACAGAATGACACCCATGGAGACGAGGGAACAAAGTGCAGAGGAATCTATATCCCTTCCACTAGTCCTTCCAAAAATATGTAATAGACCCATCACCCACAAAAAACTAAATTAAATGAACCAACAAAAAAGTGGAAACCTCTCAGCAATAGATTTCTATAGATTCTAAACCTACTTTCGGACCCCAACCAGAGGACCACCTAGAAGGATTGGGACCATATCATACATACACAAACTCACAACCACCTTATGGCATAAGATGTCAGTCTCCCAAAAAAAATGCCACAACCATTTGACCAAGAAGGCCTCATGCATGTTATAAGCTTGGGCAATAGGAGAGGTGGGATAAATAGGCTAGAGACTAGAGAGTAACAGTGGGAGGTATTTCCTGGCTTGTTTGGGTAATATAATTATGGGACGAACCTTTTGGCTTGGTTAGGCAATATAGTCACGGAAGAAATGGGAGCTCTCAAATACTCCCTTTGTTTGTGTCTCTGATTATTATCGATGGATAGAATTCTATCACGAGCCAGAAAGCCTCACTTTAAATTGACTCAATTCAGACTAAACCCTGCAAAAGAA
The DNA here is from genome assembly GCA_002890555.2 of Lagenaria siceraria. Taxonomy (NCBI): domain Eukaryota; kingdom Viridiplantae; phylum Streptophyta; class Magnoliopsida; order Cucurbitales; family Cucurbitaceae; genus Lagenaria; species Lagenaria siceraria. The sequence goes on from CM016493.1 coordinate 13,067,220, forward strand.
CTTTCAAAATGAACTCTTCATCTCAGACACTTATTCAAGTACATGTCCACGTTATATATCCACTTTTCTATCATCTAAGCTACAGGTCAACTTGCTTAAACTCAATGTAATTGGCTATTAATTCTGATATATCTATGCAAGGATTGGCATTAAACAGGTCACAACCTTCAGACTTGAAAAGCTTGTCCTTCCTCAATGATCCCTTTAAAATGGCTCAAAATACAAAACAAATAAAGAGGTAAACGCTCAAACAAAAGGGAATAAACTCATACCTGATTGCTTATTGAGGAACCCTGCACACAAATTGGCAGCTCCTGAAATTTACGTCTCTGATTAGGGCGTTTTTCTTTCTCTGCATCAGAGTTAACACTCATATTTGACATGCTCAGTGCTGACCTGTTTGGGACAGCTACAGGTGTGGTAGTTGAAGATACTTGTTTAAGGGCTAGGGCAACTTGTTGCAAAGGCGTCGCTTGAGGATATATTCCACTATATCCATTATAGTTTGTCCCACCAGATATATGTGGCTTGGTATAACTAATGGCGGTTGATTGAGACTGTGGCAATCCAGGTTGTAATATTGAACCTTGAGCGATGACAGGAGCAACTCCTGGTATAACTGAAGAAACTGGAGAGACTATGGTAGGAGAAGCTGACGAGATCAAACTTGAAGTTGAACTTGTAGTCGGCTCATTTCCCAAGCTCTCAACTCTCGTGAACTGTGGTGTTGAACAAAGTAGTGGATGTGGAACAACACTATAAACCTTTGGCAGAGGTGGAACAGCTCCATAGACCTGGAGCGGAGGTGGAACAGCTCCATAAACCTGCTGTGGAGGTGGAACAGCACTATAAACCTTACATGATGAAACCCTAAAACAGTTGGAAACATCGGCGAAAGTTATACCTTAATAGTTAACACAAATATACAATGACAACTCAAGTAACAACAAATTAAACGATTTCACTGCCCATAAGAAATGATAGAGTACACAAAATAGCCCGAAATGCTTAACCTAGTCTTGAACACTTTTTTTTTATATCCATGAGAATCTAGGCCACTTGCGCGCACCTCGACAAATCTCACGGGACAACCCGTCTAACCCTACAATATTTCGGTGTCAAGAAAACTCATAGGATATTAAATCCTAGATGGGTGACCACCATAGGTTGAACCATTCCCTCTAGGTCCTTTATTATATCAGTGGCCTCATTGACCATTAGGCTAACAACTCATGGTCAACTCATGATGGTTAAAGGATTTAGCACTTATCATGGATCAGGGAAAACTTCTACTTGGTGCTCCTCTCCCAAATCCTTGGAATTATAACACCTTTTTTTTTAAGCTAAATTATAACACCTATTCTATTCACGCCAATTGAAGGAATTATTTTTTATGCACTTGGCTTTGGATTGATTTCTCATTGTCCGCTTATGTATCTTTTCTTTCATTAACGAAAATTCCAGGTTTTTTATTAAAAAAAAAAGGGTGGGGCAATTCTAACCACAAAATAACATTAACAAATCACCCCAACAAAAATAGTAATATTAGAAATTCTCTCGAATAATAAACCTACAGACTGTCAACACAAATTGCTTCATGATAGAATAAGCTGCAGTTGCTGCCTTATGAGGTCATAAAAGTAGGAAACAGAAATTGATTACATGCCCCTGCAGTTTGACTTCTTTCAGAGAGGATTAATATGCCTATGCGTTTCTCTTTAAATGCTTATGCACAAATCAGAATTCAATGAACTTATTAGTAGAAAACTAAGAATAAAACACACAATCCAATTACCTTGAAACACCAAATTCTTTACTGATTGTATCCATCAGGTTTTCAGCCAAATTTTTGGCATCATCGAGATTTTTGGAGTTGTTGCTTGCCAAGAATAAATGCAATGGTTGTTCTGCAAAAATAGAAGATATTGTTCTAATTCGAAGTGGATGATAAAATAGCACTGCACAGTCTAACTCTCTTATAAATTATAATGAGGTAAGAGTCATCTATAGTGAAAAGTACCTTCACATGCACCTTCTGTACTTCCCGAACCAAGTCCCAGGAGAGAGACAGTTACTCCTGTTTCAGCCATTATGTGATTTATATACTGGTCCTGTACAGACAAAAACAAGCCACCAAAAACAAAAAACAATCTCCCCCAGATGTTTGGAGATGGAAAGCTTAAAACATTAGCATCTCTCACCTTGATTATATGAAACAAAAATATAAACTTCAAAAGAACATGACCATGAAAAGATCAGCCAAAAAGAAAACGTACATGATTTGGAATGACAGTGACATTGCAAATGGCTATAATACATGATTACATTGTGCAAGTAATAAATTTGTAATGCTACATTTATTTTCGAACTGGATAAAAACCATAGAATGGTGTACAGAGGAGAGAGATTAATGTTTGAAATGAAACTTTTTTATCTGAAAGAATTGTGCTGCAAATGAGACATTAAGCTTTTTCTGGTAGAAGAGATCCTCTAGAACATTTAAATTTGCTTTAAAATTGGACGTAAAAATGAGAACATGGTGCATATGCCATTCAGGACTGAAGTCATGCAGTTATGAACATAATAAGCAGTTATAAAAAATGCTTTGTTTCTTCAATTAAATAATGAATAATGGAGAAAGGGGGGAAAATATAAGAGAATGTTGTATTAACTATATTTTATTAGTTGTGAAGCAACATGGAGATTTTTGAAGCCAGTATAGCTCATTAGAGCTTTCTCAACATTTAAGAGGTCTTGGAATCAGTAGTCTAAGCACATAAAATGAGGCCTCTCATAGCTAAATAGGTTTGGTGTTTTCTACAGGAGGAAAATGCTCTTTGGCACCAACTTATTGTGGCTTAAGTATTATTTTAGGGGTATCGTGTGCTTATGGCCCACTCCTATTCTGAGGAGATGTCAAAATCTTCTTGGCCATTTCTTAGCTACATTATTGCTCTAATTGGTAATTGAATACAAAACAGGATTGGAAATGGTCACAACACTGTATTTTGGCATGATTTTGACTAAAGGTTTAAATTCTTCCTACAGCCAAGGGTATACCATTCCTCGACTAGGCCTTTGATACTATTGCTCTTACATGGAATTTTTCTAAGGTAACATGGGATTTGGGCCTCCAGAGGAACGAACCTCAATGAGATTGAAATTATGGAATGGGGTAATCTATCCAACCTTTTAAATTCAGTTAACTTGAGGAATATGAATTACTCTTGGTTTTGGCCTCTTGATCCTTCCAAATCTTTCACCATGAGTTCTTTGACGGAGGATTTAATTCACTCAAAAGGTCCAACTACAAATAATCTTTACACAGTCGTTTGGAAGAATTGAATGTCTCACTTTTTTCTCTCTCCTTCATAGTGTGTTATATGTTCTTCTAATGCTGAATGTCTGGGCCATTTAATTGCTTTTTGCTCCTTTGATTATCGCTATCTGAACTTTATGTTGGAGGTTTTTGGTTGACGTTTTGTTATGTCTTACAACATTCATGATCTCCTAGCTTCCATCTTTGTGGGTCTTCTGTTTCATGGTCCCAGAAGCTTATATGGCTTGCTTTTATCAAAATGTCATTCTGGACTGGACAAATTTTCAGGGATACTTCCTCCACCATTAGATAGTTTTATGGATTTGATTATCTTTAATGCACTTCTTTTTATGTAAATTTAAACACCTTTAGTCATTATAGTCTTTCGAACTTAATTTCCAATTGAAGATCTATAAGAAATAGCATGGAGGACCCAAAAGAAAACTTACATTTGGTCCCCGTATTCGAGCAGCAATGTTCATAGATGGGTCTGTGTCAAAGCCCAAGAACACACTCGTGCTCAATGGCTGATTAACCTGGTTAATTACAAAATGAATGATCAGCACTAAACCTCAACGGGTTGTTGCAAATAAAGCTTGGCAGTAACTGCAATCCTACCTTGAAGTCGTTGTTTAAAGAATTAAAAGACAATGGCGCCAAATTCTGACCCTGTCTCAGCATTTCTTCAACCATGGAAGCAGCTCGATCAACCGCTAAAATCCTTTCCGCCATATCTTTCAACTGCATAATTAACATTTATATTTATTATAAAAATTTAATTTAATTTAATTTAATAAAAAAAAAACTGTACAAGGGAAAGATACCGGGTCTCGAAGAATAGAAAAGATGGTAAGAACTGTGGATTTTTTTTTAAAAAAAAACGGAAACAAAGACTTTTGATTGAGTTAATAAAATGAGTCTAATGCTCAAAATACAAGATAGGAAATTGAACAAAAGACTAAACAAAATATGAAAATTCAAGAACATATTAAGAGAACAAGACTAAATTACAAACTAACTGATAGAAGAAGAAATAAATGCATTCCAATTTAAACTAATGTCTTGAATACAGTAGTCTACAAAGAGTTTAGAAAGAGAGAACTATGAAGAAGCTTTAACATGAGCAATCTCATAATGATCGAACCAAGGAAGTGACTTGTCTTGAAAAATGTGTTGATTCCTTTCAAACCATATTTCTAAAAGATTAACTTTAACAACATTACAGACACTTCAGTTTCGATAGTGTCAGTGTCTACACGTATCCGACACCGACACGCTCAGACACGTGCTTGACACGTGTCAAACACGCAATTTTACGTGTCTTGTTTAGTTTTTTTTTTTTAAATAATCAGACACGCCAAAGACAAGCTCTTTTTATTCGCCAAACGACTGCTACTACTACATCACTGGACAATGGAGAGGTCGGCCCGCGTCGGCATTGGTCAGAAGGAAAAGAGCCAATTCTTCGCCCCTCTTCTTTTATTAAAGAATGCTATTTTTAAGAAGGAATCGCAAGGGGCGTATTGGTTCGGCAGGAAAATTTGAGGACTCAGAATTTGAACAACCATTCTCTCACTCATGCTCAATTCAAGTTCTTCCCTTAAATTCATATTACCAAGCATCCAACTGGAAGTAGAGGGGTCAGATCAAGTTTATCGAAAAGACTCTACTGAGATTGAGTCCTCGAAGCATCTTTGAATCACTCCAAACTCCCAGACACCAGAAGAACTAGTCCTTGGCTAACTCACGCTAAATCATTCAACAAATCCTGATTTCTTGGAGGATATTTGTGTTCGTGCTCTGGTCCCTCATAGTAACAGCCCTCCAAGGAAAATACATTCTTCAACGGTAATCGTTGACTCAAAGTTCAACATCCCAGGCTCTCAAGTGTCGTTTGTTCAAGGAACCTCTCCCATGATTACAAGAAGCAAACATCTCAGGATTCTGATGATGAGCCAAATGATGAATTAAATGTCAGTCTATGCAATGAAGATCTTGATCAAGAATCTCCAGATGCCACAACTGAGGAAGAAGCCTCACCAATTAATTTGGGGGAAGTATATAGAGATCTCTTCCTTCAACAACTTCCCCCTGCAAAAGCTTCAATTTTATCTCCTTCTCAAATTCCCCCTCAATTTTCTTCTTTAGTAGCTGCGTGTGGCTTTCAATTGCTGGAAATTGCATCTCCAAGGGAGGTGCCTCAAATTTGAAGATCATATCTTGTAACACCAAGGGCCTCATTGGCAAATCCAAACAGACAACCTTAAAATACTTTATACAGTATTATCATCCAGACTTTTTGGCAACCTTAAAATACTATTTGGAAATGGAAATGGGAGAAAATATTGATAGCATAGCTTAATGGAGGCCTCAGCTCTGATAGTCTACAAAATAGCATTATTGTTCAAATGGAACTGGAAGTTCTAAATGAACATGATTCCTTATGGTGCAAATAGTAAAGAGCATACTCGGAGTGGACAAATTACTCTGGAAAGTTCAGTTTAAGCCTAAGGAACCCTTGGAATAGCATATCAAAGATTTGAATTAAGCTTGGACTGTTTGTCTCTTTCAAGCTGGAAATGGGTTCAATATTTTCTTTTGGCTAGTTTCCCTCATCTTTACCGCGTTGTTACACATCCATCTCATTACATATCTCCCTCCTTTACCTTTATGTTTAGCAAATAGTGAAGTTCTACAAAATGTTTTTTTTATTGCTCTTATTCAACCAAACGCTAGAGAAAGCTCTTCTTCTGTTTCAATTTTCATTAGGTTTAAGCAGCAACATCTCCCACATTCTGACCGGCCCATTTCCCTCTCTGAAGGCACACATTCTTTGGCCAAATTGCGTTTAAAATCTCGATTTTAGAATAGGGCTTTGATTGGTCAAATCGGTTTGGATCAGCTCGTTTGTTAGCTTCTTCCCCATCCTCTCAGTCAAAGTTTTTGTTGATTATTCTTCTCAAGACATTTATCTTAACTGGAGTGCTTTTATTTATTTCTTCATTGTAATAAGCTAATTGTCTATTTATCTTTTGTTTTGGTAGCTTCATCTTGTAAATGGATATGATGAGGATGCTATGGAAGCGTCAACCTAGTTGAGATGTCCAGGAGCACCTACTGATCCTTAGTCTTTCGGATTACTATGCTTATTATTATTCTATATTTTTGAATTTGGAACTTTGTATCTAGAACATTAGTCTCTTTCATTATATCAAATGAAAAGTTCATTTCTGTATTTTTAAAAAAAAAGGTTGAGTCACATTTTCCTTTGAAGTCATTGCACAAAACCTATTGGAGTTTAAACAGTGAGACTAACTTTCTCCAAAATTCTTTAGAGAATTGACAATCAAAGAAGATGGGCTGACAATCTTCATTGTCCACCATACAAAGAGGCCAAATTGAGGGCAAAAGCGAGTGACTTGGCAGCTTTCTTTTAAAAGTCTTTGAGCAATTAAGTGCCCCAAAAATCATAACCCAAATGATGATGTTAACTCTCCTTGGACAGCTTGATTTCCACAAAGCTTTGTACAGCTTGTTATCAATGGGAATGGATGAATTCAACCATTTGTCATGCCAAATAGAAATTCTATTACCACGACCAAGATTGAAGGAAGCAAAATTTTCAACTTGTAACCAAGCTCAAGAAATATTGATCCAAGGGCTTCTAAGACTTCTACCCACTTTTCCGGATGTATGCCAATTATGAGAGCCACTCTCACGGAAGAACACTCAAATGTCAGAGCACCATCTAAATAGATTCAGGACCTCCTACATTTGCACTAGTGGCTCCAGGAACTTGACAATGAATGTGTGAAGTACAAGAAAACCTTGACGTTAGCTTTGATGGAGAAGCTTTTGATGAAAACTTAGTTTCTTTGATGCTGGTAAGCTTTAACTTTAAATGCCTACCGGCCGAGAAAAGAGGCTTGCCCTCAGTCGTTCTTTTAGAAAAGTTATCTCTTAAATTCATATGGAAAGGTAGTATTGGTTGGTCCAACTATTTAGACTCGTTTTGGCCCTTGAATGGCATTCTTGCTGTGTAGAATGAGAGTTTGCCTTCTATCTGCAATGTTGTTCGGGTATTTCCCTTTATTGATACCCATTGAAATGATATTGATATTTGGATAATGAATGCGTATGGCCATCTTCTTTCGTTAAAGAGTCCACTTCTCAAGAGATTTGGAGGATGTTTCAATTTAGCCACACTTTTCAGTGATATAATGAAAAGAGACTATATTGCTCAAGTTACAATGAGATACAATAAACAAAAGAACTTGAAAGCCAGAGATTAAGAGATGCACCTGGATATCTCAACTAGGTTGACACATCCTTAGCATCCTCTTCATATCTCCCTACTTGAGACAAAGTGACTAATCAACAAATCAATAAATTTACAAACAAAGATAACAACAAAGTTACATGGAGAAAATGAACTTGTTCCAACTAAACAAATATCCTAAATAGAATAATCTCTGAAGAATTTGGATTGGGCACACCAAGAAGGCAAGAAGAAGCTAGTAGACGAGCTGAACCAAATTGATTAGACCATTTTGAAGGCTTGTCTTGATAAACTTTTTGATTTCGTTCAAACCTCGCCTTGACTGCATTAGACCATAATATTTGAGCTTTAGGTGATAATGAGGGATCAATCAAGACTTGAGAAATATTATCACAAACTGATTGCCCAAAAACCTAGTGTAGATTAAAAAAAGAGAATAATTTCTACCAGCATCTACTTGAATATGAGCAAGCAAATAATAAATGTTGTGAATCTTCACCATTTGCTGAACATAGGGGACAAATGGAGGGAGATAAATAGTGAGATTGTAACTTTTGTTGAACTGTAACCGAACAATTAAGGGAACCAAAAGCCCAAATCAGAATATTGATTCTTTTGGGGCTCTTAGACTTCCATAAGGCTTGAAATAACTCTTTTGCAAGGGGAGATGAAGCTGTCAAATCCTTTGACAAGGACTTAACTGTATACTTCCCAGATGAGTCCAAAGTCCAAAGTTTAGAATCAGGTGCTTGAGACACTCCTTTACCTTCCAAAGTACACAGTAGCTGCTGGAAATCTAAAATCTCATTATCTTTGAGTTGCCTTCGGAGCAGTAAGTTCCATGAGCAAGTGTTGGTGTCCCAATGATCAAAGATACTGCCATTTGGAAGTGGCACTGTGAAAGAGTCAAGGAAAACACGCCTCCAGAGACCGTAGCACAAACAGTCCAAAAGAATATACATCTTCCGTTTCCAAGCTTAAAGGCGGTAAGTGGCTCAAATTTCCTCCATGTCTTTGAAATACTGATCCAAGAACTTTGCAAACTCAGCCCGAATTTTCTAGAAGTATGCCATTGATGAGGTTCAATCCCGTGGATGCTTTTCACTATTTTGCACCAAAGAGAATCCAGTTCCTTTAAAATTTTCCAGTTCCATTTGTGTAGCAGCGCCTGATTCCAATTTTCCAAATTACCAACGGGCAACCCCGAGACCTCCATCCAACAAAGGTTTTGAGACTATCTCCCATTTTCACTAAATGATTTATCTTCTTCCGTTTTAACCTTTCCAAAAGAAGTTCCGCATGACTCTTTCTATTTCTGAAATCACCAAGCAAGACATTTGAAAAATAGACATATAGTATGTAAGAAGGTTCCCCAAGACTGCATTACACAGGTTAATCAGCCTCCTTTGGATAAAGTATACCTCTTCCATCTGTCAAGCTTCATATGTATTTTATCTATCACAGGTTGACAAAAAGCTTGCTGTTTTGGGTAACCATCAAGAGGTAAACCCAAGTACATGAAGAGTAAATTTTTGTGATCAAATTTACCCCTGTCTTGGCCAAAAGGAATCTAGGAAAGAAATTGGTATTTTCATCCCCCGATTTTAGCCAATTCAGTTTGCTTTTCTATATTAATCCTTTCCTCCAATAGGTATAAGTTCATGAGATCTCCTTTAATTGCTAGGCAAATATCCATTTCAAAGGGAGAAAGAATTTCCTTCTCAGCTTTTGAGTCAAAGAAATCCAATTCTGGGAGATCTTTCTCCTTTATTTTCTTTTCTTGTCTGATTCATACTCTGCAAACCATGCTTTCAATTTATCTTTCAGCTTCCGCAATTTTAAGCTAATCAAGAATCCAGTCGAGCCGTTGGAATGATCATCATCTAGTGTCCTCTTAATGATCTTTGAACAAATCAATTAGCATCCAGCTATTAAAAAAACGAAATGGAGACGTGCCCCAATTTACAGCTCCAGCCTCTAAAAGCAGAGGGAAGTGATCTAAGAATAATCTTGCTTTTCTACTAACCCTGGAGTTATCAAAATCTCATCCCATTCTTTATTAATTAGGAACTAATCTATGAGAGACTGATCTTGAATTAAGAAGTACGGACACTTTAGTTTGGCTAGCGTGTCCGTGTCCGACACGTGTCGAACACTCCGACACTTCGACACTTGTTGGACACGCATTGGACACTTGTTAGTGCAACAAATGTGTTAGACATGCATTAAACACTTGTTGAGTAGACTAAAAAGACACATATATGACAATAATAATAACTTTTGAGTGTGAAATACGTTAAGGTTAAGTCTTTTAAGTATATAAATGTATCATATTTTGGTATGAAAATGATATATATTTTTAAAAATGTGTATTTTAATAAACGTGTCCTTGCCGTGTCGTGTCCTAGATATTTAAAATATGGCGTGTTGCCGTGTCCGTGTCGTATCTTATCCGTGTCTCGTACCCGTATCCGTGCTTCTTAGATCTTGAATTCCCCTCCCTTGACCAAGTAAAGTTTCCATTAGATAATGGAATTTCCAGCAACTCTGCTTCTTCAATGAATTTGTTGAATTTTCATATCCTCTTGTTACTCTTCCTGTAGGAAAATTTTCATGAATCCATCTGGTAATGTTGAAATCGCCTCCTATGCACCAAGGTTCGGAGCAGTAGTGATACATTGAGATGAGTTCCGACCAAAGAAAACGTCTTTCTCTATAATCTATGGCTCCATATACATTTGTCACCCAACAAGAACTTTTGCACATAGTTCTGAATTTCACACAAAGAGAATAGCCACCCTTGAGAAATTCCAAAGGTGTGACCTTGCTTTTGTCCCACATAGTAAGAATACTTCCTGATTTTCCATAAGCTTCCATGAAGGCCCAACCAACATCATTTAAGCTATATAAGGACTTGACTTGATAAATTGTTGATCAAAATCTAGTTTCTTGGATCAAGACTATATCTAGATGATGATTATGTAAGAAGTGTTTTAAGGACGTCTGCTTGGGTTTATCATTAATGCCCCTAGTTGTCCACAAGATAATCTTCATTCTTAAGACACCTCCTTAGGCGAAGCAATCTCCTGCAATTGAAAACCACATGCAACAACTAAAGACGAAAATTTAAAGGGTATTTTTTAGGAGATAAATGTGAAGCTCTTACACAAGTTTGTTGTTGTTGAAGGAAAAGTGCTTTATAAGCTTCCCCCAACTGGTCTGGTATTGATTCTTCTTCAACTAGCTCCTTCGGTGATGTTTGATCAAGTTCCTCGCCACTAACACCGACATCAGTCTCATCGTCTAAGTCTTGAATAAGTTGCTTATTGCATTCCTTAGTAAAGATTCCTTAGACAAAATTTACTTTTGAACTAAGAATTGTGAAGTTGGCTTGGACAATTACTGATTTAGAATGGCGTTCTCTAATGGAACATTTTCCTTGAGGAATTGACGCTCTCACGCAATTCTCCTCCAAGAAATCTGGATGAGATGAATGATCAAGTAATGAATCAACGGAATGTTCGTTCTTTTGACTTCTAAATTGCGTTGACGGGAAAAATCTGGGACTCAAACCTTCAAGGCCATCTTTCTTTGTCTCATGAACTAACTCTTCCGCTTGAAGAGGAAGGTTGCACAGACCGAGGATGAGTTGGAAACTTTTCAAATTCTACATCTTCTTTTGATTTGTTTTGGGCATTCGTGACTTTTGGACTTGCTCCTTGGGAATCACAACTTTGATTAAAGCTAGAGATTAATTGAACCAGCCTTAACTCCTTGATTAATGGAGAATGTGAAACATTCCTTATTAAATTTGTATAGAGAGGATGTGTGTCCTTAATTGCAACCATTGCCAATACTTCAGCATATTCTCTTTCTACCTTTTCACTGGCCAAGCCTCCTTCTGTCATTTCATTGCCCGAGACATATCTATTGAAACATTCTCTTGAACGTCTGGGATTGCAATTTCCTTGTTATCTTCAAAAATTTCCACAAAAAAGCCTTCATCTACCATAGTCTCTTTAATTCGAATTTTATCCAAATAATTCGAAAAATCAATTGCCATAAAACATCTTTTGCTGGGAAGATAAATGCTATGAGGATTTAAAGCCTCTAAACCTTCGAAATGTACCAAGAATTTCCCCAGATTTGAATCTTCAATAGATAAGAATGCTAGAATGAAGCCACATAAATTATTTTCCACTTTGATAATTGCTGAAGAACATTCTAAAAAATTTAAAGTATGTGAAGATATTTCTATAAGACCCCAAATGTCTCCCAATTGCTTAAAAAACGAATTCTTCCAGGAAGGCAATGGTAAATTCTTAATGTAAATCCAACCACCATAGCTTTTGATGACTTTTGGAAGAGAATGGTTCATCTTTGACCCATGCTCAATCTTGGGATGAAACTTTCCATATTCATTCCATTTACCATCCAAGTGTTCTTGATTAATCTCTTTGGGTACCGTGAGCCATGCTTTATCATCCAAATATAGATTGAATGAAATGGAAGCTCGAAAGAATTCTTCAAGACAAGACTTAATGTCGACCCAAGAGTAATTCCATTAGTTTTGTTACTACTAGCATGGAACTAAAATTCAAATCAAGCATTTCTTTATCCTTTTTTACCCAATAGGAAAATGATGTGGAAGAACGTCTACTTAAGTTTGAGCTTTTCGACTTCACAAGATTATCTTTGAAAGTTCCTGAACGGGCTGCTTCGGCATAGGATCTTGGAAGTTCCTTAACTTTCTTGTACTCAATCTTAACAATGTTGTTTGATATGTATTGGGGAATATGAATCTAAATCTTCAAACTTTCTCTAATCATAGAATAAAAAGAATGCCAACCTTGTTTGCTTCTTTCGACTGGAATGTGAATATTCTTTCTTCCTCCTGAGGATGACCAGACTGCAAGTTCCACAAACCACCCATTCTCGGATCGAAATTTTGCAAAACGCATAACTCCTTGATCGACTCCAGACTTCTCTGAGAAAAATGTCAGTGTCTAGTCCTTTAGTAAGTTTTCCAAACCATCAAGTAGCCAATTTATCATTTGTTTCGAAAGAAAAACGATTTGGGTTCTTTCTACATCTTCCACCAAGTAACCATTTTCCTCGTGCCAAACACAAAAGTGATGATTATCGATGCAAAATCGTTTAATTTCCATGGTTAATTGATCTTTCTTCATGAGTTAAAGCTAATTTGAAGCAACAAGCAGTGGTCGCTAATAGAGAGACTGAACGAATCGCCGGAATTACGGACGGAGGGTGAGGAGAGGAGAAAGGAGAGAGCATACTTACGTTGACTTATGGTATTAATTTGGTTTGTCAATTTCTAGGTAGGTTTGATCTTTTGTGTAGAAAGGTGACAAGTCACTAAAGGAGGTAGGAATACTTAACATCCCTACCCAATTATTCATATAGGGGAGCTTTTGAATTTAAGAACTTCTAAATTCAAAATCACCATGAGCACGCCTATGTAAAAGTAGTGAAGGGACTTTGGAGAAATGGGTTCAATTCCAACTCTATCGCAATGCCACCTACCTAGGATGTTAAAGTCCAAATGTCATAGGGTCATGTTATTACCTCATGAGATTAGTTGAGGTGCTTTTACGCAAAGCCCAAATACTCACATTTATCATAAATAAATATGTGGGCAACGTTCACGCACCCCTGGACAACTCAAAGTCTCTTTTCAAAATTTAAGACTACAAATTTCTTTGTTTCACTTTCATTACTAATAAATACATCCTAATCCTACTCCTCATACTTATGCCAAACAATAATTTAAGATTGGCTAGACAAACCTTTCATCAAGAAAACTGAAAGAATACAAGGGGCATACAAAAAGAAAGCTCAAACCAACTAAAACAAAAAAGGGCTCCAATTTAACGTGTTTGCATAACCTGCTATTACAAAAGAGAAGTTTATAAGCTTGATCATGTTTTTTTTTAAAATAAAAGACCAATTTTCACAAGGGCATATGAGAAAACAAAACCCACAAAAGGAAGCATCCTAGAGGAAGAGTCTTCAATCTAACAAAATGTGACCTAGCGAATAATTACAAAAGGAACTCATCGTCGACACCTAGAGAGAAAAATTAGAATTCACAAGGAACCAAGCATCGAAAGGGTCCTCAATCCCTCTAAAGATTCTATTATTTTTCTCACCCCGAGTACCCCACAACAAATCACACACCTCAGCCTTCCATAAAAAATTCCCTTCCCCCTAAACGATGGATGGAGGAACTCCTCCATCATATCACTAAAGGGTCGTTTGTTTCACAGGCATCCTAGATTCCCACGGAGTGGACATCTGAATTACCGTGTTTGTTTTGCAGTATTGTAAGATGTCTTACCATCTAGAGATTCTCGAGCATCCTAAGATGCCCTTACGGAGGGCATCTCAAGAGTTTTGGATGCCCTCCTAAAACATGGGTTTTCCCAATTCCCGAGTTGAGGGCATCCCCATTTTACACTTTTGTCCTTTTTTTAGTTTTACATACATATATTAATCTTCATTTGCATTATATAATTAAAATAAATACTATCAACCATATATATTATTTTTTTTGTTATATCATAATTCTTATTATTTTTTACCAAGATATTCAAATTTAAATTTAAATTAATATTTATTTTATAAAAAGTCTTAAATTATGAATATTATTTTGTTGAGAGAAATAATATATAAAAATAATATAAATTGGACTAATTTAAAAATAAATTCAAATTGATAAAAACAAATACGTTATATAAGTTCAAATTATATCAAATTAATTATAAATTAATAGGGCATTCTTGGAACATTATGCGAAACAAACACAGTTATCAAAATATTCCCAGATATCTGCAAAAATATTCCTACAAAGCAAACATAGTAATCTAAAGTTGTCGAACATCTATAGTTTCGTATATCTATAATTCTGGGCATCCAAGATTCTGGTTATCTACATTCCAAAAAAAAACAAACAGCCCCTAAAAGCTTTGCGACAGGCTAATTGAATGTTGAATACTCTAAAGAAGTAGTTAGTTCCAAACTAAACAAGCATAATTACATTCCAAAATAAGTGATCCAAATCTTCCTTCACCCTCCGCCCTCCAACAAAGAATACAGCAAAAAGGCCCAACCAAATACAGCAACTTCTTAAAAGCCTATCCAAGATATTAGTTCTTCCTGAAACTTGCTAGCCAGAACTTAATCTTCTTTGGGATTTTCACCTTCCAAAGAAGAAGAAAAAACCAACTCTCTAAAGGGAGAGGAATCCAATAAATAATGAAGGGAATATCTACCCGAAAAGCCCAAAGAAAGACAGGGAGCCACGTGAGGCTGGTTTCACAATTAAAAGCCCAAAGAAGGGCCAGGACTCCAAAAAAGAATATATCTTCTCCTTTGTCTAAACTCAACTTCCACCAATAAAGAAAGCATGGCCATAACCTCTACCATTTCCCTATCAGACAAAGGACAACAAAATCGAACGAAAAAGAGGTCGAACGCCCCAGATGCTTTAAAACATCAGCAACAAAAAAAATTTCATGGTGGGTAAATGATAAAAGTTAGGAAATCCACTACACAAGGGACAATCCCCGAACCATTTATCTTCCCAAAAAAAAGGTACCATGCCCATTACCCACCACACACACACCAAAAGAATGACAATCATACTTGCTCGCAATAATCCTAGACCACCGGGAAGAGGACTCGAGGGGAAAATGCCATAACTATTTTGTCAATAACACCCTATTACGAGCCCCTTAAATTCCCTAATTCCAACCCTCCCAGGTGAATAGGATTACCAATGATCTCCAAGCTCACCAAGTGAGCTCCTTGGCCTTCCTCCACACCTTCCCATAGAAAGTCCCTCATGAGCTTCTCTAAGCTCTTACACACCCGACACTGGGGCTCTAAAGAGGGAGGAGAAGTAAATGGGAATACCACTTTTCATGGTTTCTTAGTCTCAAGCTAGTAGAAATAGTTCATTTCATGATGCATGCCAGAGAATTAGTGAATCCTACTTACATGGGCTCCTGCAGAGATGTGAAGATAAAGTGGCTTGTTACCATCCGGAGGCGTGTTTGGAGGATGATACTTGCCCCTGCAAGTGTAATCAAAGTTTACTTCAAAAGAATACATCACAGGAAAAATTCCACCAAAATTGATTGTAATTACTTTCCGACCTAGTTATCACCACGGCACCGGTGAGTCTTTGAATCTGCAAGGAAAGTAAAATAGCAGGGAAAACAATTATACAAAAAAACCAAAAAATTAAAAATAAAGGAAGAACAAGAAAGACCAAGTTAGGTGAAGGATACAATTCATACAAAACAAAAACTTATCAAACACTCAGACCAAGCATACTCTAAAAATCACTCACCTCCTCCTGTGTCTGACGCTTTGTGAGCTTGTACCGCACAGAAGGCTCTGCATCATTTATTGATATTTCTCTTGCTATTAACTCATCTTGAATCTTTGACTAAAAGAAGACATGCAAAAATCAAACACCTTATAGTTATAGGAAGAAGAAAGAGGTGCACGCACATGATAAAATTGAAAATATGGTGGTTTTCCAAAGAGAAGTTTCTCAAGGAGCTCACGCATCTATGTAATCCCAATGAAAATAATACGAACACAGCCAAGTAATACAAAAAAGCACCAACAACTATGAACTGTTAAAATTCAGAACTACATAAATATTGATGAAAATTTCAGACGAAAAACATGGGTACCATGAACATGTATAAATTGTTATAATAAATTAATTAAACTTTAATCCTTATTAGTTAACACTGCATCTCGTGTTAGACATGTACACGAAAATGCACACACAACCAAGCATGCTATGAAGCAGTGCTTCAAATTCCCTCCTCTGGAGTCTTTGGATTACAAGGAACAATTGAGCATTACTGATAGATACAGAAATTCTATGTAGGATTTATGTAAATCCTGAAGCTGCATGAAAGATAAGAAGACCTTTGTAGGAAGATATAAAGCATCTGATATGGCCTACGGTTGTATATCACTATAATAATAAAGAATATTAAATCACCTGGGTTAAGGTTGCACAGTTAACTGAAGAAACTTGTGCCAGCGCCGCCACACTGGGAACAGCAACCCCACCAAGGGGCGTCAGGTTGTATGATGGGAGAACCCCTGGAACTGCAGTACTTTTAGAAAGAAAGGACTCCGCAGGTTGATCCCACTTTCGTTTCTTTCTGAGAACGTTAATATATATAATCATTTTTTTGTTAAAAAAATAATAATAAAGCATATTGCAGATAGCGAATATTATCAAAAGATCAACTCCGGTAGTTTACTTCACTATACTCCTATTTTTGAAGTTGTCCATTTCTAGAATTCAATAATTGGTGAACTAGGACTAACCATCCCACATAACTTGAAACGCCCATATCTACTAGCAAGATTAATTTCATAAGAAGCTCTCAAAGAAAATTTAGAGACGATAAAACGATAGATCTTATGGCAACAGAGCAAACACATACGATGACATCCTCCAGAACAATAAAACCAAGATCTCGCTCATTTCCCCCAAGGAGATGAAACGAACAAGAAGGGGAATCAAGTACGATCGGATATGGAGAGATGAGAAATACCTTGGCTTTGTTTGAGAAGAGGAATCGATATTCGGAACTGCGATGGGTTCGTCAGAGGAAACCCTAACGCCACTGTCCTCCGGCATATGTAAACGAGAAAAGCTTCTTCTTATTCTTCAGAGGTCGAAATCAGAAGCGTGATGATGAGGATGGTGCAGAGCGCAACGTCGCCGTTCAGTTGCTCGGAGATGAAAACAACAGTGTGCTCACGGCGGGCACCGGCTTTTTGGCTGATGTGCACAGGCACGGAGGCAATTTCGCCCCACTACAAGGGATTAAAATGATAAATAATAATAAGAAGAAGAAGAAGAATTAGAAAGGGGAATTCTTGGTCTTGAAAACGGGTTTGATAAAGTTTCGGTTTTTTTATATTTCTTTCTTTTTCATCATTAAAGAAATAAAAATAAGAATATATTTGAAAATTATTTTGGGTTAGTGTCTGGGCCAAAGGGCTAAGAAGTCGTTCAATTTATGGTAGGTTCAATTTATGGTGATCACTTATATAAAATTTAATATTCTACGAGTTTCTTTGACACTCAAATATTGTAGGATCAGGCGAGTTGTCGCGAGATTAGTCAAGGTGCTCGTAAGTTGGCCCGCACACTCACGTATATAAAAAAAATATTTGGAGTTGTTTGGATGCTGAGTTGAGATATGATGTCTAAAAATTTAATCTTTGTAAAGATTATATATTGGTGGAGTTTATATATTTGTGTTTTGAGTGTTTTGGGTGTTGGGTTCATATGTTAGAGGTATTTAGTGCAGCTTTTTTTATATAAATAATTTTTTTATGATTATTATTTTTGTTTGAAATTTTTTTATTAAATAATTCTACATATATTTTGGGTTTTTTTTTCAATATAGAAAAATTAGTCAAATTATTTACAAATATAAAAAAATGTTACTATCTATTATCGATAGACTGCGATAGATCGGGATAGACTTCTATCACTGAGCGATTGAAGTCTATCGCGACCTATCACGGTTAGATTAACCAAATATTGCAAAGTCACCTGAAAGTCAACATTTTACCCCTTTAAACTGGCCAACCTCAAAATTCTAAAAATTTCAGCTTCCTATCCGTTGGTCGCCTCCTGCTTGTAGTCCACCACATAATTTGATGATTAATTTGCACCCGTTACTGATCCAATGGAAGGATTTGATAAGAACAAATCCAATTCTTTTTATTTCCAAGTGTCTATCTTAATCAAGAGTTCCAAATCAAACTTAATCTCGAGCCCTCGAGTTCAACCTCAACTTTAAGTTCCCTTGCAATTCCAAAAAAAATCAAAAGAAGAGAGGGCTTACATCGAGCCATTACAACATGTCCTTTACCCTTCCGTAATGAGTTACATGTTTTGTCGCAGCTCCATACCTAAGTGGAAATACACCCTCCCCTAAACATGTACTTTTGCTAGGCCTTAAGGCTTCTATTTTTTCAATCCTTTATTCTTTTCTTTCTTGTTTTCGCCTAGGAAAGATCCCTAATGTCACCCTTGCCTTCGTTCCAACTTGCCCACACGGGTGTCATGCGAGACATATGACCACGAGCAAAGGTCATACTTAAAGCAAACACTCACTTTTCTCGTTAACCATTTCACGTAAAGAAAACACGGGTACCACACTTCACTTCTAGATACTGAGCTAACTCAGAAAGGAGGAGGGTTATCCTGGTTTTTTTTTCTTTTCTTTTTCTTTTTTTTTCTTTTTTTTTCAAGGCCTAACACACATACATATTTATTTGAATACAAACCTTCCATATAATTGATAATGAACTTTGAAGCGTGAAAACTTTCCCCCCAAACTTAAGGGAGACAATGACCTCATTAGCTAAAAGGAGAAAGAGTACAAAAAATAATAGGTTGTTACTTTGGCTAGACTGCAAAACATAGGGTTAGGCTCTTCTAATGTGTTAGATTGTTTGAACATGCGAGAGACTAGTCCAATGAGATTTTGCACTCAAAGTTAGACAACACTCTTGGTTTTGTGCTCTTTATGAATCGACAATAAAGACATGCTAGAATGAGATATGCTCTAATTATCATCATCAATGACTACTTTGCAAAATAAAAGACTAGCATGAATATTTACTAATGAAATCATTTATTATTATTATTATTTATTTTGTTTTTTTTAATTTTCCAGACTCTCAATTAAAAGCACTTTAAAACAAAGAAAATAATTATGCAAAAATATACTGAAAGCAATAAAATAGAACTAAAAACTTCCTTAATTGGCTTTGGAAACTCCTTCATCATCTTTCTTAGTGGTGGGGTCACGAAGGATGTCAACCGAGTAGGGAGGTACAACTGAAGAGTATCCTAGAGTTAATTGATAACTGGTAGCAATATAAGTTATTGTTCTTCTTTTCTTGGAATAATTGAGAAAGTTTAATGAAAAACGCATCATCCTTAGTAGAAATTCATGATAAATACTTCATCTGTGTGCAAGCATGTGAAAATGCTTAGGAAAGATTATTTTGAAATTTAATCTCTTTGAATGCCCAATTTTGCAAGAAAATACAAGGTTCAACGCATGCGTCGAGCGCCCTCAGAAACGCATTGCGCTAGAAGCCAAAAGTTTGAACCTTTAGATATTTAACATTCGCAGTTGGAGACAAAAGAGGATTTTCTGCCTTTTGACCCGTATATAGCAATTCTGTAATCGACCAACTACCGGTCAGGAATGACATTTGACAAACGTAAAGCCTTATCCTCTACGTTAGAGTCTAACTTTTTGACGTCAAGATAGTAAACATTTGAGGCTATAAAAACCTAGTGAAGCCATTAGAAAGGGTTAGACAGACACACACACTTATATTCACTCGAGACACAGCGAGAGTTGATTTTTCGTGTTCATCGCCATTGGAGATAGAAATGAACCTTAGCCTCGAAAGAGTAGTTGGGTTTTCATCTTCATCTCCCCACTACCGCAAGCAAGCCGGCGATAGCCACCACTCTAACGTCGAGCAGAACATTATCGCCGGCACCACCTTTATCTTTACTTCCCTAACTTATATTTTCCACTTTTAAGTTGTATTTTGCTACTCGACTCCTCCATTGTATGAACTTAACAACTTCTAATATTTAACATATCTCATAGCATGATTCATATCTTGTCTTCCATTACCACTCATGAGTAGATAAATCACTTAAGGGGTTGGGGAATGAAAGATATACAAACATGCATGCACAATGGATTAGATCGAATTACACTCTAACTTGCTCAATTGAAATGATTAAACATGCTTATAAAAGGGGGGAAAAAGAGAGTTATGAAGATACAACATTTGTAGCTGAAAATTGTATTTCTCTAATGGATAAATTTGATCATGAACACTTTGTGGACAATCGCTAGAGTCTTCCCTACTATCCACTGACCTTAGAACAAATTGTGGGATCCAAATGTGTGATGAATTTGAAGGGAATTTTATGAAACTCGGAGAGTTTTTTAGAGAATTGAGTTCCTGAGAAAATTTCAGCAATTCATGTAACAAGCAACCTCAATTCTCAGCAAGATTACATCACTAAATAGAAGCTAAGCATGCAATCAACATTGCACCATGGACTGACACCTAGCTCACTTGATTGTGTGGCTCGTTAAGGTTGAAGTTAATGGGTTGAGTCAAAATACACCATAAGTTGAAAAAACCCACTCAAATGCAAAAAACTCAATTTCAAATATTATTGAATTTAAAAACCAATTTGATAATATCCACTCAAATTGATTTACCAAAAAAAAAAATTTCATAAATGTTGGGTTTTATGTCCTAAAACTTATAGTTTGTAAACACTGAACGCTTTTCTATTATCAATAAAGTTGTTATCGAAGTTATTCAGTAAACTTGTTATTGAATATGAGAATTGTTGTTAATATAACCCTAAATTCAATAAACTAAGAACCCATGGCTATAGTATGAATACTTGAGCTATATGTGGAGACATTAAGTAGATCAAGTTCGAGTAAATAGCCAAAATGGTCTATAGTATAGGGATTAGGCTAGGTACCTTATCTTGGGGGCACTATTAAATGCGACCCACTATGTATTTGATACACACGATGTGATCCTAACTCGTTCATAAAGACTCATGTAAGTGGGGGTGTTCTATGCTATGAGTTTGTGATATGAACGGAGGAACCTAAATCATAGCATATGAACATCAAGAAAGATGCAAAGAATGCAAATTATATGCTGTCCAAATTCACAATGAAGAACACTTGCAATTATGAGAAATCAAGTGGAATTTATGAAGAATCAAGCTTCATTTATGGAACAAGGACTTCAAGTGGGGCTTCACAACTCAAAGATGGTTACAAATTGATGGGTTGTTGATTAAAAATGAATATTTTCGGATTTATGGTAATAATTAAATGTAATTTTCAGTTTTAAGTCATTTTATGTGTTTTATGTTACATTTAGATCACGGTTTGTAATGGTCATCAATTGTGAGAGTTACAACTCTTTGAATGCCTCAAAAGAATGTCTAAGGTTATATTTTGAGGCCTATATAATGTAATGTAATTTGTCAAAAAAGATGAGACTTTGGAAAATATAGTAAAAAGAGCCTTGGAGCTTTCTTTTAGCCTTGAGCTAAGTTTCATTTGCAATTCTATGGCGTTTAGATTGCATGTTCAGAATCATTCAAGTTGGACTTGATCGATCTTGCTTGTGAAGTGATTCGAAGATCAAGGGTCGATGGGAGCCGCAAGCTTTGTCCGATCCGTGATTTTGCTGATCGTCTAAGTAATCCGTCGTCTAGTCATTTTTAGGGGCTGAGATCATCTTGATTTGGGGTCTTTTGTGGTTGAGGTCTAAAGGTCTTGTTCGTCAACATGGTTGTTAGATCCAACGCGTCGAGGGTTACTTATCATTTGGTATAAAACACATAAAATGACTTAAAACTGAAAATTACACTTAATTATTACCATAAATCCGAAAATATTCATTTTTAATCAACAACCCATCAATTTGTAACCATCTTTGAGTTGTGAAGCCCCACTTGAAGTCCTTGTTCCATAAATGAAGCTTGATTCTTCATAAATTCCACTTGATTTCTCATAATTGCAAGTGTTCTTCATTGTGAATTTGGACAACATATAATTTACATTCTTTGCGTCTTTCTTGATGTTCATATGCTATGATTTAGGTTCCTTCGTTTATATCAGTTTTCATAAGACCAGACCACGAAAATAGTCACTATTACTTTATAACGTCCTTTACTGTTAACACTGATTATTTCAACGAGATGATCTAGGTAACTCGATCTCAATCCTGAGCTAACATGAACTCCTATTTATTCGGGATTATCCTTAGATATGCATGGATGAGAGTGACCCGAGTTCGCCAACTCAATAAGCCTCCCATTTTAGGGGTAAAACTGAGTATATAGCTGGAGACATAGTTCTACGAAATTTAATTCACACCTACCCGACTTAGGGTTAGTAGATAGGTTGTTCCTTTAAATACTGACTATGGGTCTTGAACAATGGACCCCACCCTCTCATTGGCCCGAGAGGAACTTGGTTTAGTGACAGGATAACAAACTAATTGTTCATTAGAGGATTAGTGGGACTTAAGGAACAAGATGTATTCACAAGAATAAAACGATAATTTTGACCTAGCTGTGAATACGAATAATCTGTGAAGGATCGACTTACTAATTATGGTTATATCAAGTGGACAGATATATATCTACAGTGAGGAGAGTGCAGCTACGGACTTTAGTGGAATGTCTTGTTAGTTAACGAATGTTGGTTGATTAGGTTAAAGAGTTTGACAGGTTAATTTCCAATCGTTGGAGCTTATGATCTGTAGGTTCATTAGGTCCCTTTACTAGCTCACAAGTGGATAAAACCTTAGATAGTGCGGTGAATGAATTTGAAACGTTCAAATTCGGCTTAGGGAATAAACGTTGGACATATGCGATATATCTAAACGTATCGACGTTTAATAAAGAATTAAACAGATAAAGAGAGTCGAGAATAATATTTAAATATGATTGAAATATTAAAAATATGAATAGGGATTCAAATTCAAAAAATTGGGTTTTTGAAAAAATCAGGGTTGGTGTGAATATAATATTATTTTAATATTTGATTTTAAATTAATATTAAATTAATTATTTAAAATTAATTTTATGAAGGAAAATTTTCAAATATAGAAAAAATGTCAAACTATTTACAGAAAATAGCAAGAAAAAAAAAACACTAATAGACATCGATAAACTCCTATCAGCATCTATCAGTGATAGACTTCTATCATTTCTATCGTTGATAGACCCTGATAGACTTCTATCACCGTCTATCACAACTATATAAAAATTTTGCTATTTTGTGTAAATAGTTTCCCTTATTTTTCTATTTTTTTAAAATTTCCCTTTTATAAAATTATTTATTTAATTTTATTAATTAAAATAAAAAAATGAATTTTGGAAATTTAATTTTTGAAAATTGGAAAACTTGGATCTTCCCACTAACCAAGCAACTAGTTTGGTGTTCACTCCAAAGTTTGCCACAATCTCACTCCCATTTTGATAATTTTGTTGTCAATTTAGTGTTAATTCTCATTGCATATTATTCTTCTATATATTAGGGAGTTCTTCGTTGAGTTTTGGGTTGACACTTGAAAGAATTAATGGTTAATTCTTTGATAAATTCTCAAGAACTCCAAAGAACACAATAGATGTATCTCTATCAAATTTCCTTCAATTTCACCACAAATTTGGATCTCACCATCCAATCTAAGGCCAGCGAATAGTAGAGAAGACTTTTGTGGTGGTCTACAAACTGTTGGTGATCATTTTCGTGGAGGAATCAAGGAGAATTTGAACTTCAAAGGTTGTAATTCTTAGTCTTGGTTTTCCCCCTCTTTTGCATGCATGTTTATCCTAGAAATTCAGCAGGTTAGAGTGTAATTTGTTCTAATTCTCTTTCGTTGCATGTTCATATATCTATCATTAAATTCAATAATTTGAAATTAAAACCAATTTTAATAAAAAAATTAAATAATTAATTAAACAATATAATTAATTAATTAATTAATTAATATCAAATATTAAATTAATGCCACAAATCCTGGTTTCTTCAATTCGATTGCTTAAATATGAATCGTTATTCATATAATATTTAAATCTTATTTAAATACTTCCAACTCTCTATTCTCGTTCAATTTAGTACGTTAAGTATATCGTATATAGTTAACACTTATTCCCTTAAAACGAATTTGAACGATTCAAATTCTTTCTTCATACTGTCCCAAGGTTTAGTCCGAAGCTACCATGGAGACCTAATGGACCTACAGATCATGAACTCCAACGATTCAAGATTAACGACCAAACTCTTTAACCTAGTTTACAACATTCGTTAACTAAATGGACAATCCACTAAAGCTCGTAACTGCACTTTTCTCACTGTAGATATATTTCTATCCACTTGATATAACCTTCGTAATTACAACTAGGTCAAAATTACTGTTTTACCCCTACAACTACATCTTGTTCCTTAAGTCCAACTGATCCTCTAATGAACAATTGGTTTATGGTCCGACCACTAAATCGAGTCCCTCTCAGGTCAATGAGAGGGGGCCCCTTGTTCAAGTCTCGGAGTTAGCATTTAAGAGAACAACCTATCCATTTAAGAGAACAACCTATCTACTAACCCTAAAAGTGAGTAGGAGTGAATTCTGTTTTGCAAGACTATGTCCTCAGTTATCCACCCAGTCTTACCCTAAAATGAGAGGCTTATTGAGTGGGCGAACTTGGGCCACTCTCACCCATGCAGATCTAAGGATAATCTTGAATAAACAAGAGTTCATAATTAGCTCAAGATTAAAATCGAGTTACCTAGGTCATCGAATTGAAATAGTCAGTATTAATAGTAAACGGCGTTATAAAGTAATAATGACTATTTCGTGGTGCGGTCTTTATGCAAACTCATTGCATAGAACGCCCCCACTCGCATATCTCTACATGAACGATTCAGGATCACATCGTTTGTATCAAATACAAAGTGGGCCGCATCCATAGTGTCTCCAGGCCGCATCCATGTTCTATCAAATAGTCTTGGAATCTCAAGTCTATATACTCTCCACCTCGATTTGATCGAAATGTCTAACTTTTTTTAAAAAATTCAATCAATTGACAAAATATGTTGCCAAGATCCTCGGCAACGACGCCAATTTGATCACCTCAAAATGTGTCGTCGTTAAAATACACCTATTGGAATCAAAAGAAATTTATAACACCTAACTTAGCAAACAAAACTAAACATGTAGTGTAGTTGCAAGTTTGGGATCGTCATCAGGGATCTATCAATTATTCATGCAATCAATTGAATTCATTTTATTTTGAAGGGGGGAAAGAAAAAGAAAAACATGCAAGAAAAATAAATTGCAAGAAAATAGATTGTTTTTGGGATTTTATTTTTGTGTGAGAGAAGCAATTCAAAAAGATTGGGAATAGGAATTTGATCACTTAACTTCTATCATAGAATCAAACATACCTTAATCAATTCAAGAACCCACAACCAATTAGAAATTCAATCCAAATTGACCTAATTCATAAAACTAGTTCAATTAGGGTTTCATTTCTAATTGCCTAATTCATTAAACAAGAATTACTTCCTACTTCATTCTAAACTCAATTTGTGTATCTATTCCTTAGTGGTCAAATTTGCATTAAGATCTAGGGTTCGATGTTGCGACAAACTAATGAATGGATAACCTCTTCATCAATTTGATTCATGGTTAAACTTAATTAGTTCATACATATATAATTCAAGAAAAGGTCTTAGAACTAGGCAATAATACCTAATTTTCCAACTAATTTCATAATTCATTACTTATCGCATTATGAAAATTGCATACAAGAAATTGAAAATCATGAGTTGTCAGTTCATTCAAATCAAGATCTATTCAGAATTTACTCAAAGTTCAACCAAGATTCATGAATTCATTAAAGATTACAAGAAAATTCTCAAGAAGTTGCATGAAATATATCCTATTCACCTAAAGAAATTACCTTAGACTTGTATCTTCAAAGAATATTTAAGAATTTGGTGGAAGATTACAAGTGAGTTGGAGAAAAATGAAGAATTTAGAAGTGGGCTCTCAGATTTGGTAAAATTGTTCTCTAAAAATCGAGTGAAGAATGAAATTTTACATTTATAAAATTAATGAGAGCGTCACGTCGTTGTGTTGAGCGTAGCTACGCTCTAGGTTGGTAACCATAGCGTAGCACTGCTCTGGGATAGGCAAGGCGAACGTTGAGGTGCTGAGGAGAAAGGCGCGCGCGCGTTTGAATTTGCGTCAAAATTTGGAGCGCAGCTACCCTAGCTGAGGGCGTCGCAACACTGCTCTATTTTGTGCTCTCGGGTCTTCAGCGTTACGCATAGCGTAAACTGAGCACAACGACGCTGCCTTCATTGCATGGTTACTGCCAATGAGCACAGCGCTGCGCTGAAAGGAGGGTAGTGACGCTCTGTAGGGGCATTTTTATAATTTTCACAATTTCTTCAATTTTGGTGCTTTCAAGCTCGTTTTTTTTCCTATTCTTGTTCCAAATGACTCTTCTACCATTGGGATGATTATTACCTATAAAAATAGAGAATGAATGAGCCAAAGTGACTTATAAAGGTATAGATAAGCTAGGAATCATAACACTTTTAGGGTGTTATCAAAGAGTAGTCAAATTATATTCATCATGGCATTTGTTCGAAACTGCAAGAAACTCTTCGGAAGAGATTCAATAATGAAGCTGACTTGACTTTTCTCGTTCATTACAACACCGTTAACCTCTGCAATATTGAAGTGGACCATCATGTCCAAAACATGTTCTCTAATAGAGGTTCCTTCTTTCATTCGACAGTTGTAAATATATTTTGTAGCATTGTGCATGACTGATGAGGATGGTTGTCCAAACATTGCCTGCAGAAAGTCCATGATCTCCCTTGCGGTGACCATGTTTTTAGATAATATATCAGATATATTAGCCAAGACGTCGGGCTTTATCATTAGCCCTGATCCACCTGTCATAGATATCTCGAACAGTTTGATTTGCCGTCAAGCTTGGAACTAGAAGACATTCCTTTGTTAAAATGAACCGTAGATCATCTATTACTAGTATTGTATTCAGGTTTAATTTCCAAGTGGTGTAGTTATTTCCGTTAAGTTTCTCAGAAGCGAGTAATTGAATTCTTGAGCTAGACATTGCTAAAATAATAAACAAATCTTATTAGTGAATTGCTATTAACTCTTTCTTAACCAATTAGGTTTAGCAAGTAATAAAGTACCTAAATTTCATTATTCTCTTGCAATGATATTTTAGTGAGTCAGAATAACTGCTACCGAGGGGTAGTCAATTATTCATTCACTAAATCAAGACATTCTCGAGTAAATACTAATACCAGAATAACTCTTGTTTCTATAGTATTTAATTATCGCCCATTTGGTCAAAAGTTTACTAACAGTTGGTAAATTTTGTAAGTGTGACCCTCCATTTTCAAATCCCAGAGATCGGAATCAACAAGCTACCGAGGGGTAGACAATGCTGAAAACGAACCTAAGAGACCCTATCCATTTCTGGAGTTTGTGTTGTTCCAATCCGTATGTTACAACCCTCTGAATGGATTGTCGCTCTAGGGCAGACTAGTAGGCAGAACATGAGAATCTCACGGTGGAACCTAATGAAAGAGACCGTAGATGTGTTGACACACTCCCTTCACCCACTTACTATGAACTACTTCCCCTATTCACCTTGTTATTGACTCATGCAAACATTTTTCGAATGGAGTAGTTGCCTATATATGACAAGAAACCAAGCATGAATCTCATGGTGTGAACTCTTAGAGACGTGAGAGCTAAAAGTAATACATCTATGTATATAATTCTCCCGCTGAAGTGTTCTAGACGATATTGGGTATACTTTTACTTAGGTATATTTTGGCTAATAAAACATAACTTAAGCCTAGGTGATTTATCCAAGTATAACTCTTATACTAGATTTAACCTACGACGTCTAAGTGATAAACTCTTTAAAACCTCACATTGCTCACACATGCTCATAAAACCAGGCTAACCTAACTCAGACGCCGGCTCGATCCCCAGGTAGAAAGTGTTCCGTAAACTGTCATCTTAAGTACCTCCAACCTTAGACAACATTTTGTCGGGTGAGTTTTTGTAACAGTAGTTTTACAAGTTATCGACCTATTTTAACTATTAAAACAAGTTGAGTTTATTGGACCGGTATGGCAACCCTAGAGGAGGGGTGAATAGGGTTTAATTAAACTTTTTGAAAAATATGCTCAAATTGAACTAATTAAATACTTTTAAAATAAATTAATAAAAACCCTAATTGATGCCAAATAATAAGATTGAAAAAATGTATGTAATAATAAACTCAATCAATCTCAACCAACAAAAGCATGCAATTAAAATTAAATGTAAAAATAATTAGGGAAGAGTTAGAGAAGAAGACACCGTAATTTTTATAGTGGTTTGATTAAACTCGGCCTACATCCACTTTCCCAAGTGCCTCTTGGGATTTCGATTAAAAATCTCCTTTGACTCTTTCCACAGATGAGAGTCGAACTGCTACCTTGCTCCTTTTTCGGGTTTAAGAGCAAACTCGATCCTTTCCACAGGTTAGGATCAAACCGTTGCAATATTGTTGAAAGTTTTAAATCACACAATAAAACTCTCTAAAAAGATTGGGTATACAAATTTGAGCTCACACATTTTAATCCTTATAATACAATAGAAATTTCTCTAAAAATAAGATGAAAAGAATAAAAATTGGAAGCTTGGAGAGAGATCAACAATGGTGGTCTTTTGCTTATTTTGAGAATTAAAAAGTGTGAAAAAAGTTAAAACAACTTTGGGAAAAATGAACTTTAAAAAGAGAGGGAAGTGGGCTAAAAATTAAATTTGAATTTGAGCCATTGGATTGTTAAAAAGCAAATTGAGTGGCTGAGATTAAAAATAAAAAGGGAAAACTACCTTTTTAGTCCCTGAGTTTTCAAGAATATGTGCGTTTAGTCCCTGAGTTTTCAAAATGACCATGTTAGTCCCTAAGTTTATAAGAATAGGTTTAAAAGGTCCCTCATCACTAACACATCCATTAGAATTAAACAGAAAATTGACTTGACCTTTTAGTTGCCTATGTGGCGTGCTGAATGGAAAAAAATCTTGTCCAAGTGTATCACACAATTAAAATATTGAATAAATTGAGCCGAATAAACACCCATTCTTTGTGCATCTTCAACGTGATTTTGACCAACGAGGCTTTGAATTTCGATTGACCGGCAAGGCTTCAAATTTCACGCATCCACCTTGTATTTCTAGGTTTCTTTGAACTAAAACTCCATCTAAGATTTCTATTTCTAAAAGTAGAAGCAGCAACATGAATCCATCATTTGAGATTATCCTTATTGCCTCCTAAGGTTTATTATCAATGGCTTCTTCAATTGCCCCTCTTTCTCATTGCCTCTCAAGCTTTCTAAAAATAAGGTCTTTAAATCTCATTACACAGTTTTTCTTCTTCTTTTTTCCGGCCTATCCAATCTCGGAACTATTGATTTGATGCCACACACGAAAGAATCTTTCGTCCTCCAAAATAAAAACAAATTCCAAATCCACGGACCATTTTGTGGAAAGAAAACTTAATCCAACAAATAATTCTCAATACACCCTTCATAAATCTCTCTGCAAATAGGCACAACTTTCTTTGTTATTGACATCTTCAATTCATCTCTCAAATATCCACTCACCGCTGTAGCGTCTTTAGATTTGTCGCCGTCACCGTCTTTACAATGAAATTCAAGTTGTTCGCTAGGAATAAGCACGATAATGATATGTCTCTGTACACCTTTGCTTTTGTGTCTAGTTTGTAGAGGGGACTAGAATCAGCCACCCCAGTTGTGTTGCTACTGGTGATGACAGTGCGTCGTCCGCAGTGATGGTTTCCATGAACGATGATGGAATTGGAGAGTTTCGACGGTGTGGAATTTTGTCGAAGATTTTATACTCGAATTGGAATGAACGTATGTCAAGACGTGTTTAATCGATTTAAGGCTCAATTTACTTAATATTTAACTATTTCGTACCTGATTCATTTGGACAAGGTTTCATTTCATTCACGCCACACATGTAATTCAAAAGGTCCAGTCAACTTTCTGTTTAATTCTAATGGTTCTGTTAGTGATGAGGGACCTTTTAAACCTATTCTTATAAACCTAAGGACCGAAATGGTCATTTTGAAAACTCAGGGACCAAACGCACCTAATCCTGAAAACTCAAGGACTAAAAGGGTAGTTTTCCCAGGTAAAAAAGTAATTTTTCTTTTTAATTTTAAAGTCAACTAGCCGTTCGATACAAACATATAAAATATTAAATTCATTTGCTTTTAAAAATAACTAGCCGTTAGACACAAACATATATATAATATTAAATTCATTTTCTTTTTAAAATCATTTTTTTTGTTTTGAAAATCAATATCTTTTTAGTTTTCTTTTCTTTTAAATAAAATTAAAATCCACCAATTATAGAATTAAGCCTCATGTGTCACTCCCTCTATAGCTCCAAGTGACACTCCCTAATTAATCCAATTTGATAATTAATTTGGCCACGTCACCACCTCAGGTATTTTTCTGTTAACTTTATTTCGGCGATAACTTCTTCGTTTGAACTCTGATTTGAGTGATTCAAGAGGCGACATAATCGTTGTTTCGAGCTCTACGCTATGTGCTATTCAAAATAATGAAATTGTTAGTAAACAAAATCAAATTTGTTATCATCAAAATATTAATTAATTAATTAAAATAAATTAATTTGAGATTAAGGGCCAAAAAACCAACAATCTCCCCCTTTTTGATGATGACAAACTATTGAAGAAAAATAACATGAATGCACATAACCATAGCAACACATGATGATTAAGAAATAATTCCAATATCAAGAACATAAATCACCACAAAGTTCATGCTTGAAATTCATTCAAAAGAATTAACTTCTCCCCTTAATTAATTCTCCCTCTAAAATTAATTCAGAAGACATAATCATGCAACATTATCATAATACATATTTTTCTTATACTTCTCCCCCTTTGGAATCATAAAAAAGAGCAATTAAGAAAAATAAAAGAATATAGGTGCTCCCCCTAAAAAATGAACACATCAAAGAATTCAATTGTCCCCCTATTAATATGCATTCTCTAACAATATCAAGTAAGAAGAGAATCAAGATGCATCACAACGAATAATACCAAGCTCAAGCCTATTTTTGCAAAAACTTTCTTCATTCAAAGGCTTGGTAAAAATATCCGCTAATTGATTATTAGAGCTCACAAATTCAAGAAAATATGACAATTTTGCACATGATCTGTAATAAAATGATGCATAATATCAATATCCTTAGTCCCATAATGATGTATAGGATTTTTAGTCAAATTAATAGCACTAGAATTATCACAAAACATGGGCACATTATCAAACTTTAATCCAAAATCATAAAGAGTTTGTTTCATCCAAAGAATTTGTGCACAACAACTAGCAACCGCAATGTATTCCGCTTTGGTAGTGGATAAAGCAACCAAATTTATTTTTTACTAAACCAAGATACTAAGGAACTACCAAGAAATTGGCAAGTCCCGCTAGTACTCTTATGGTCAAGTAAACTACCAGCAAAATCTGCATCGGAATATCCTACCAAATTAAATTCAACATTTCTAAGATACCACAAACCTATATCAATAGTTCCAAACAAGTATTTAAATATTCTTTTAATGGTATGCAAATGTGATTCCTTAGGACAAGATTGAAATCTAGCCAAAGACATACACTAAACATGATATTGGGTCTACTAGCGGTCAAATAAAGTAGAGATTTGATCATACCTCGATAAGTCTTTATGTCCACACATTTACCTTTTTCATCTTTGTCAAGCTTAGTGGTAGTACTCATAGGAGTTTTTGCAATTTTACCTTCATTGAATTTGAACCTCTTGAGCCTTGTGTATTTTTTTTTACTTATGAAGATGTCATCCTTGAGTTGTTTGATTTGGAGTCCAAGGAAGAAACTAAGTTCTCTCATCATACTCATCTCAAATTCATTATTCATACACTTAGAAAATTCTTCACACAAATATGGATTAGTAGAACCAAAAATAATATCATCCACATATATTTGCAATAAGCATATCATTTTCTTTCACCTTAATAAAGAGAGTAGTATCAATTTTTCCCATTTGAAAGTCATTCTCAAGTAGAAAATTACTAAGCTTATCATACCAAGCTCTTCGAGCTTGTTTTAAGCTATAAAGAGCCTTTTTCAACTTATAGACATTATTAGGCAAATCAAAATTTTCAAAGCCTGAGGTTGTTCTACATAAACTTCCTCCATAATATAACCATTCAAAAATGCACTTTTCACATCCATTTGATACAAAATGAAATTCTTATAGAGGCAAAAGCAAGCAACTTTTTAATAGCTTCTAATCTAGCAATCGGTGAAAAAGTTTCTTCATAATCTATACCTTCTTCTTGACAATAACCTTGAGCTACAAGTCTAGCTTTATTTCTAATGATATTTCCATGTTCATCCATCTTATTTTTAAATACCCATTTAGTTCCAATTATAGAAGCATTAGAAGGCCTAGAGACTAATTCCCAAACTTTATTCCTTTCAAATTGATTTAATTCTTCTTGCATAGCTAAAATCCAAAACTCATCACATTCGGCATCTTTAAAACTTTTAGGTTCAACTTGAGAAACAAAAGCAAGATTACTAAATAAATTAAAAGAAGAACGAATTTTTACACCTTGTTCGGGATCACCAAGAATCAAATCCTTGGGATGGGATGGAGCATATCTCCACTCTTTAGGCATGGATGAAGAATCATCTTCCTTCTTTTCATTGATGCCCACTTCTTGCATACTTGAGACAATTTCTTTACCTTTGTCACTAACAAGTAAATCTCCAAAATCTTTTTCTAAATCATCACTACAAATAGACTCATTAGAAACAATATTACAAGATTCATCAAACACAACATGCATATATTCCTCAATAACTAAAGTTCTCTTATTGAAAACTCTATAAGTTTTACTAGAAGAGGAATATCCAATGAAAATCCCAACATCTGTCTTAGAATCAAATTTTCCAAGTTTTTCTTTGTTGTTCAAAATAAAACATTTGCAACCAAAAACTTTGAAATACCCAATATCTGGAATTTTTCAACTCATAAGGAGTTTTATCTTAAGATGGTCTAATTAAAACTCTATTTAAGGCATAGCAAACGGTGTTAAAGGCTTCAGCCAAAAAATATTTAGGTAAACCATACGCATGCAACATTGACCTAGCAAATTCTTGCAAAGTACGATTTTTTCTTTCAACTACACCATTTTGTTGAGGCATTCTTGGAGAGAAAAAATTATGAGAAAAACCATTTTCTTCACAAAAATCTTTAAAGGCATCATTATCAAATTCTCCTCCATGATCACCCCTAATTTTAGAAATAAAAAATCATTTTTCATTTTGAACTCTTTTGCAAAACTAATAAAACTTTTCAAAGCATCATCCTTATGTTTTATCATCAAAACCCAAGTGAATCTTGAAAAATCATCAACTATCACAAATACATAATAGTTCCCTTCAAAGCTAGCAATTCTTGAAGGGCTAATTAAGTCCATGTGTAATAGTTGTAGGGGTCTAGTAGGATATCACATTTTTAGATTTGAAAGAGGACTTAGTTTGCTTACCCATTTCATAAGCATCACAAACTTTATCCTTTTCAAATTTAAATTTGGGAAGACCTCTAACCAAAGAATTCTTGGAAATATTTGAAATTAAGTGCATGCTAGCATGTCCTAGTCTTCTATGCCATAATCAAGAATGATCATGCAAAGCCGAAAGACATTTATCACTATTAGGGCAATCATTCAAATCAATAATGTAAACATTTTCATCTCCATTTTCAATAAACAAGACTTTTCTACCACTAGCATTTTCAATGATGCAATTCTTTTTATAAAAAAATAATTCTAAATCCTTTATCACACAATTGACTAATACTAAGTAAGTCATGCTTTAAACCATCAACTAAAAGCATATTTTCAATCAAAATAGAAGACGCATTACCTATATTACTCTTACCAATTATTTTACCTTTCTTTGTGTCACCAAAGGTTACCATGCCTCCATCCTTTTTAAAGAAAGAAATGAATTTTGATTGGTCTCCGGTCATATGCCTTGAGCAACCACTATCCAAATACCATCTATTTTTCTTGGAGGCTTTCAAACAAACCTACAAACAAGAATTTCAAGTTTGATTCTTTGGTACCCATACTTGTTTGGGTCCTAGAGTGTTAGAATTTCAAGTTTGATTCTTGTAAAGCATGTAATTCTTTTTTCTTACGCAATTTAATTAAATTATCTTTTTCACAACCATCATGCTCAAGAAATCTAACTTTATCAAGCAATGCATTTTTCTCATCATAAACACAAACATGCTTATCACAAGAGACATTCATTCCATCAATTTGCACAACATGCTCATTCTCTTTAAAGCAAGCAATTTCATCAAGTAAAGACTTATTTTCACTAGTTAAGACATTGCATTTCTTCTTAAGCAAAATATATTATGAACTAAGTTTTTTTAAGTCATGTTGCATACTTTCAAAAGCTTCAAACAATTCATCATAAGAAGGAGGTTCTAGAGTTACCTCATCATCAAGTTCATCATCTTTGTCACTATGAACCATGAGACAAATGTGTGCTACTTCTTCAACATCACTTCCCCTTTCACTTTCACTACTATCATCCTAAGTAGCCTTCATTGCCTTCTTCTTGGATTTCTTAGATGATTTGAGAAGAGGATAATCCGTTCTTATATGACTCGGCCTTTTGCATTCATAACAAATCACCTCATCCTATTTACTCTTCTCACCTTTTGTCTCTTTGGGTTGATAAGTGTTTCTTGAATTGCTTCTTCCTTTTAATGAAATTTTTGTACTTATGTGAAAAATATGCAATGTCATCTTCACCAAAGGCATCCTCATCTTTGGAGTCAACTTCCAAGTGTTGGGTTTTATGTCCTAAAACTCGTAGTTTGTAAACATTAACGTGTATTATATTTATCAATAAACTTTTTTATCGATGTTATTCAGTAAACTTGTTATTGAATAAAGTGAATTGTTGTTAATATAACTCTAAATCTAATAAACTAAGAACCCATGGCTTTAGCATGAAAACTTCAACTTTATGTAATGACATAAAAATGGATCAAGCTTGAGTAAATAGCCAAAACGGTCTATAGTATAGGGATAAGGTTGGGTACCTTATTATGGAGACATTATTGAATGCGGTCCATTTTGTATTTGATACAAATGGCGTGATCCTAAATCATTCATGTGGAGACATGTGAGTGGGGGCATTCTATGCAATGAGTTTGCATAAGACCGAACCACGAAATAGTCACTATTACTTTATAACGTCGTTTACTGTTAAATACTGACTATTTCAACTAGATGACCTAGATAACTTGATCTTAATCTTGAGCTAACTATGAACTCCTGTTTATTTGAGATTATCCTTAGATCTGCATGGGTGAGAGTGGCCCGGGTGCGCCAACTCAATAAGCCTCCCATTTCAGGGGTAAGACCGAGTAGATAGCTGGGGACATAGTTTTGCGAGAAGGAAATCACTCCTACCTGACTTAGGGTTAGTAGATAGGTTGTTCCCTTAAGTACTGATTTTGGGTCTTGAACAAGGGGCCCCACCCTCTCATTGGCCCAAGAGGTTCTCGGTTTAGTGATAGGATCACAAACTATGTTCATTAGAGGATCAGTGAGACTTAAGGAACAAGATGTAATCACAGGGGTAAAACGGTAATTTTGACCTAGCTGTGATTACGGACAACCTGTGAATGATCGATTTACTAATTATAATTATATCAAGTAGACAGAAATATATCTATAGTGAGGAGAGTACAGCTACGGGCTTTAGTGGAGTGTACCGTTAGTTAATGAATGTTGGTTAACAAGGTTAAAGAGTTTGGCCGGTTAATCTCGGATCGTTGGAGCTCATGATCTGTAGGTCTATTAGGTCCTCTACTAGCTCATAAATGGATAAAAACCTTAGATAGTGTGGTGAATAAGTTTGAACTGTTCAATCTTAACTTAAGGAATGAAAGTCGGATATATATGATATATCAACGTTTAATTACGAATTAAACGGACAAATAGAGTTATTTATAATATTTAAATATGATTTAAATATTAATTATATGAATAGGGTTTCATATCCATTTTTTAGAAAAATCGAGATTAGTGGAAAAAATAATATTATTTTATTATTTAATATTAAAATAATATTATATTTAATTAATTAAATATTAAATTATTTTTTATTTAATTAATTATTTTTTTGAAATTAAAAAAATCAAATTAAAATTGATTTTAAATTCAATTTTGGAAATTAATTAAGAATTGGATTTTAAAATTGATTTTTTGATTTAGGATTTTCCCACTAACTAAGCAAGAAGCTTAGTTGTAATTCACACATTTAGCCAACAAAATTGATAATTTGTGTTGTCAAATTATGATGCAATTAGATTGCATGTTATTCTTTAATAAATAGAGATGATTTTGGCTTAAAAATGGTTAAGGATTTTGTGAAATTAAGGGTTAATTTTGCAAAACTTCATCCATTACTCTTCTTCTTCCATAACCTTCATTCCTTCTCAAATTCACCACAAATTTGGATTCCACCATCCAATCTAAGTCTAAAGAATAGTAGAGAAGACTCTTGTGGTGGTCTACAACCAATTGGTGTTGATTTTCATCAAAGATTGAAGGAGAATTTGGGACTTCAAGGGTAAGTGTTCTTGAAACTATGGTTTTCCTTTTTTAATTGCATGTTTAATCCTCAAAATTGAGTATCTTAAAGTGAAAATTGATCAAATTAATTTTCGCTGCATGCTCGTTTATCCTTCATCAAGAAGATGGTCTTTAATGCAATACTCTTCTTCTTTTTGGACTCATCCTCCAAGTGCTCATTCATAGTGATCTCATGGGCCATGAATGAACCAATAAGTTCCTCCAATGGAAGTTTGGTGAGATATTTTGCTTCTTGGATTGCCGTCACCCTTGCTTCCCAAGTCTTAAGTAGAGACCTACGAATTTTCCTAACATTTCGGATGTTGTATAAACTTTACCAAGTCCCTTCAAAGCATTGATAATGTTAGTAAATCTAGTAAACATTTTGGTTATAGACTCATTAGCATCCATCTTAAATAATTCATAATTATGAACAAGTATGCTAATTTTGGACTCTTTAACTTGATTTATTCCTTCATGAGTAATTTCAAGAGCATTCCAAATTTCTTGAGTGGAAGAACACATAGATATTCTATTGAATTCATCTTTGCTCAAAGCACAATATAAACAATTTATAGCCAGGAGAATTTTTAAAAATAGAAAAATAAGAGAAACTATTTACACAAAATAGCAAAATTTTTAGATAGTTGTGATAGACTCTAATAGAAGTCTATCAGGGTCTATCAGTGATAGAAATGATAGAAGTCTATCACTGATAGATGCTGATAGAAGTCTATCAATGTCTATCAGTAGTTTTTTTGCTATTTTCTGTAAATAATTTGGCATTTTTTATATCTGAGAAAATTTCCCTTAAAAGAAGACTTTTTCATTTCATTTTCATCATATTCTTCTTCTAATTTAGGTTTATACCTTTTTCATGGGAACATATGGACCTTTAGCAACAATTAACCACAAATTATAGTTAATAGATTGCAAATAAATTTTTATTCTAGCTTTCCAATATGCATAATTTGAACCATCAAAGTAAAGAGGTCTAGAAGTAGATTGACCTTCAACAATTCCATTTGCAACTAGGTTTGCCATAATGCTCTAACAATAAAGTTTATCAAGAAAATTAAATTTTAAGATGAGCACCCTCGCTCTGATACCAATTGTTGGACCGGTATGACAACCCTAGAGGGGGTGAATAAGGTTTAATTAAACATTTTGAAAAATATGCTCAAATTAAACTAATTAAATACTTTGAAAATAAATTAATAAAAACCCTAATTGCCAAATAACAAGATTGATAAAAAGTATGTAATAATAAACTCAATCAATCTCAACCAACAAAAGCATGCAATTAAAATTAAATGTAAAAATAATTAGGAAAGAGGTAGAGAAGAAGACACCGTAATTTTTATAGTGGTTTGGTCAAAGTCGACATACATCCACTTTCCCATGCGCCTCTTGAGATTTCGATTAAAAATCTCTTTTGACTCTTTCCACGGATGAGAGCCGAATCGCTACCTTGCTCCTTTTTCGGGTTCAAGAGCAAACTCGATCCTTTTCACGGGTTAGGATCAAACCATTACAATGTTGTTGAAAGCTTTAAATCACACAATAAAACTCTCTAAAAAGAGTGGGTATACAAACTTGAGCTCACACACTTTAATCCTCACAATACAATAGAAATTTCTCTAAAAAATAAGATGAAAAGAATAAAAATTGAAAGCTTGGAGAGAGATCAACAATGGTGGTCTTTTGCTTATTTTGAGAATTGAAAAGTGTGAAAAAAGTTAAAACAATTTTGGGAAGATGAAGTTTAAAAAGAGAGGGAAGTGGGGTAAAAATTGAATTTGAATTTGAGCCATTAGATTGTGTAAAAAGTAAATTGAGTGGTTGAGATTAAAAGTAAAAAAAGTAATTTTCTTTTTAATTTTAAAGTCAACTCGCCGTTAGACACAAACATATAAATATTAAATTCATTTGCTTTTAAAAACAACTAGTTGTTAGACACAAACATATATATAATATTAAATTCATTTTCTTTTTTAAATCATTTTTTTTTGTTTTGAAAATCAATATCTTTTTAGTTTTCTTTTCTTTTAAATAAAATTAAAACCCACCAATTATATAATTAAGCCTCATGTGTCACTCCCTCTATAGATCCAAGTGGCACTCTCTAATTAATCCAATTTGATGATTAATTTGGTCACGTCATCACCTCAAGTATTTTTTCGTTAACTTTATTTCGGCGATAACTTCTTTGTTTGAACTTCGATTTGGGTGATTCATGAGGCGTCAGAATCATTGTTCCGAGCTCTACGTTATCAGCTATTCAAAATAGTGAAATTATTAGTAAAAGAATCAGGTTTGTTATTGTTCGCACGAGGTTTTCGGAGAAACGTGTTTCGTGGAGTTGAACTTGTGTTTATGTAGATTTGATGCGGATGTGGTTCGATCTCTAGTACTTGATCCTCTGATTCTCTCTCAACTGTACGCGTGTGCGTGAATGTAGGGAAGCGAAGTGCGTGGGTGTCCTACAACTAACACCCTTCACACCCAAGGTGGAGAATTGTCTGTTTCTCTATGGGATCTTTGGACCTTAGGAGGGTTACCCATCAGAGGAAGATTTTATGAAGAGGTTATTTCCTGCCTCGAAGAGTTAACCGGATCAATGCTAGAGGGTAGACATCTCCCTCAAAGTTGCGAATATCTCTTTCATGTGTATTATGTGCTAACCATCGGTCGATCTGATCATTCGCAAATTTTAATTAGCTCTTGGATTTCCTTCTGGTTCAAGGGTGACTAGAAGTATGAAAAACCACCTCGTCGTAAGCATAAAAAGGCTTCTCGCTCCCATTCGACCTACAACTCCGATGGCACAAGGGTTAGATATCGCAACTGGACGAAAGAAGAGGAGGACCTATTTCGCGAGCTCAATATCGAGGAGTCATTGTAGGACCAAACGTATTTTGCGGCCTTCCTTTTGTGCTGGCTTTGTGCTTTTGTATTTCCTCAAGGGAATGCCAATCATATTCAACCTAGCGTTTTTAGAGTTGCCTGTTTAATGCCTACAGGAATCGGTTTCAGCCTGGCGGTCCTTGTTTTGACTCATATTTACCATGGGTTGGGTAAAGTTTCAAAGGCCAGTTCACCTATAGGGCGTATGGATGCTTGTTTTCCGATGCATTATGTTTCTAGTTGGCTAGCCCACTATTTTGGTACTAACTATACGATACCATTGAGAGTTCGAGGGCCAAAAATGGTTGACTTTTCTGGCGAAGGCAGAGCCATATACTTTGATGAGTATGAAGCTCGCGAACTGATTCATAAGGGGGAATCCATAGCTTGGCACGTGAATCTTCAATGTGAGGGTCGAAATGAATTCATGAGAAATGAGAATACCTTGAAGTTTCCCTGCGCCTCATTTTTTTCGAGCCTCAGATCGTGTTACGTAACTTCACGAGGTGGAGACAAGTTAATCATTGAACCCTACAGCCCTTATCGATTTGGTCGCCAGTTTGGGTTTTATCAAGACATACCAAATGATCTTGGGCAAACTCCGGAGGTTAACTTAGACAACGTTCTGCACCATTGGAGCGTCCATCGTGACAATAGGTCACAAGTATTTCTCCTAGCTCTTATGCCAAACCCTCTGGACCATGTCACTGCTCGTTTTAAAAACTGGTGGCGGAACAAACATGGAGATTATTTGGAGAAAAATGCCCACAAATTGGTGGATAACACAATTCCTCCTCCAGCCCAACCTAAGCTACCCAAGAGAGGTAGAACCAACTTTGGAGGTAAACAACTCTGTTTGATTGAGGGACAACCCATTGATGTTCCAAGCCAATCCGATGAAGACCATAAAAGCCTAGGAGATCGTCATTGGAAAAGAGTGAAACTGCCTAAAGATCCTTCGGAGCACGATGGTCGATCCCTTGAAACAACTTTCGACAATTTTCGTACTTCTGATGACATGGGAAATCCAGTTGAGTCGCCTCCTATATACATTGTAGCCACCTAATTTTGTCCGGCCTATTTAAAATAAGTTTAATTATTAAGTTAATTTTGTTAATTTAATTTTTGTATTTATCCAACTTTATTTTGAAAGAAAAAAGCTTATTTTACTGTTTGGTTAGAGTAACTAGATTGGTTAGTTAAAGTAACTAATTTGGTTATAAATTTTGCAAAAAAAAAGTAAGTTTTTATTAGGTTTTATTTTTTCAATTTTTGTTTTCCTTCTTAGAGTGTGAGCCAAGTTTGACCTCATTTCAAATTAAAAAAAAATAGCCAGTAAACTTTTATGGCAAATAAGGAAGTTTTATTGGCTTTAAAGCCATCTTCTTCTTCAGTAGTAAAGGGGGATGGAAACAAAAAAAAAACCCTAAGGGCGAGCTGTAGGAGGAGACATAAAAAAAGAAAGAAAGGAGAGACAGAGAGGGAGTGTTGTAGAGGGAGAATACAGAGAAACAAAAAACCCGAGATAAAACAAAAACTAGAGAGTTTCTAACATCCTCCCAACATTTTTGAAATTTCGGAACCAAGAGAAATTGAGCATGCACATTTATGATGTTTTATGAGTTTATGATTTGTTGGTGTGAGACTCTGTTATTGGATGTGTATATATATATATATGAATTACATATTAGACAGATAGTGGTGAATTACCTCCTCGTCAGGCCTCATGTTACGATACCGTGAATCGACAGGTTCACTTCCATGTTTTGACGGTGCGCCATCAAGCCACTAGACATGTGTGAACTGACGAGTTCACCTCCATGTTATCATACCGTGGACCATCAGGTTCACTTCCATGATTTCAAGAAGAACATGTGACCGTGCCATTGGGACCAGTCAATGCTTCCACTCATGTTTTTATGTTTTCATGTTTTTTAAATCCCAGTCTGAATGTTTAAATTAGAGATTTTGGTTTTGGATTGTTAGAGGTTTTATGCGAAGCTCACAGTTCTGGTTTTTTAATTTTTTTTTGTTTACGGGTACCTTGATCCAAGATTTTTAATTATTTAAATTTAATAAAATTATTTATTTTATAAATTTCTTTGATTTTAGCCAAATATATGAAAAATATCGTTTTGAGATGTATGCAAGCATGAAGTAACAACCTCTAGAGAGTCGGGTCGTTACAGTTGGTATTAGAGCCTAAGTTTTTAGGTTCTGTAGACTCACTTAATATATAAGTCCAGAATGTCCCTATGGCTCAACAACTGATTCTTCATCATCGCCAGGTACGCCTTGCAAGTAAAGTTTTTATGTAAAGTTGTGCGTTAAAATATTTATTTAGCTTAAATGCACCCACTATGTTCTAATGCTTGGTCAATGACTAGATAAACGTTATTGTGAGTTGATTATTCAGCCATGGTATTATGAAAAGGAAAAAGGAAATTTATTTATAAGGTCACTTAGCGCTAGTTTATCCCATAAAAGAACTGCTAGAAAGGAACATATACTTCAGTCCAGGGATCTTAAAACTTGATGAAAGTAAGTAGAGTTCTGAAAGTTAAGGTAGAAAAGTATGTACCTATTAAGGCAGGGAATGAAATATTCTAGACAAGAATTCACTAAGGATTAGTGTTATCTTTTTGCATTCGAAAATGAGATTAGTGGTACCAAAAGGAGTTTTATCACCGCACGACACACAATTAGGTACGAGATTGAAGTTGCTTTATAGATAAGAAAGAGAAGAAGAAGAAGAGACTATAGGTTTATTAAAGGATTCGAGATTTAAAACCAAACATTTCAGGAGAAATTTTGGAAAGAATTAATAGGACATGATCACTTTTCTGGTACTGAAGATTTTTGGTTTGAGTGAGGTGTGAGTTTTTGGTTCTTCAAGTAACATGTCTAACAAGGATAAAAGATTACTAGTTGGAGTACAAGTGATAATATGAATAACTCATGGTAAGACAAAAGTAAAATGAATTCGTCAAGAATAATCATGATGGTTGAAAACAAATATTGATTTAAAATGAGAAAATAAGTTGTTGGAATGAATTATTGTTCCTAAGGTACTTGGGTTTGGTCTATGTTTTGTTGCGATGAAAAGACTCGAGTTTAACTACCTATGCCGATAGGAAAGATAAGTGTTTGGAGTTCAAGGGCAATGTTAACTTGTGGAGAATACCCTATTAATATTTGAAGCTTGGAAATGA
Organism: Lagenaria siceraria; assembly: GCA_002890555.2. Classification (NCBI taxonomy): domain Eukaryota; kingdom Viridiplantae; phylum Streptophyta; class Magnoliopsida; order Cucurbitales; family Cucurbitaceae; genus Lagenaria; species Lagenaria siceraria. The sequence goes on from CM016493.1 coordinate 13,110,413, forward strand.
ATGATAGATTATGAAAGGGGTATAAATAGTTACATATCTTGGTATAGAGATTATGTTTCACTTGGAGAAGTGAAAAGAGCACCTTAATTTTTTTTTTTAAATCTTACCAGAGACAAGTGGGAGGAAAAGAAAAAGTATTTAAAAAAAGTTTTGTTATTTTGAAAAGATAAAGGAATTTAATGTTTTAGAGACTACAAGTACATAAGTCTGGTTTGGCATGTGAAGAAAGGATATGAGTGTTTACTAGCCTTGGTGTGGTATAAACAATATTGTTACTACTTGCAACTTTAAACCTTAGTATTTGTTGGTTGAAAGGATGGCTTGCTTAAGCTATTGATCATGGAACTCAATATTAGCATGAGGATTCTCTTCTCAAAATAAAAGATTAAGCACAGACAGTCAAGTGTTGGAAAAGTGCTTGTTAAACTTCTTCAAAATATAAAGAAGTTGAAGAAAATAATAGTTCATGTGAGGATTTTTGGTAACAGTAGTTGCCAGGAACTATAAAAATGGAAGGTTTAAGCTTGGTTAGAGGATGAGTAAATCCTTGAAGGTATTAGTAACGTTTGGGAGATTTTTATTTTGGGCACAAATTAGAACAAGAAACTAGTATAGCCATCAATTTGATTGAGGAGTGAAAGTAATTTAGCTCCAACTGAAGAACAAGCGGTACACACGTTAAGGTTAAGTAATTAATCTAGGTTTTCCAAGGTGACCACTAGCACAAAAGATGAACTTGAGAATAGAACACTTTCATTCCTAAGATTGCTTACAGAGTGATGATAGCAGAGTTGAATAGCAAGTCACATATACATGAACTATTTATACAAGTTTTCCAGATGCCTTAGTGTTTTGCCTCTGGGCACACTATTTTTATATGTTAAGAAGAGAGTTAATGTGCTCAAGTATCAACTATATTAAGAGTTGAGTATGGTAACGTAGCCAAGTTGCAGAAGAATGTCGAGGTCATTAGGTGTCGAATCCAGATTCTAAATCCTTAACTTGGAACGCCACAGATAGTATGTTCTTCGAGCATGGACGAAGAGTTGATCGACTCTATGAAGATGGATATTCTTGAGATGGATTTACGAATCAGGAAGGTTTTTATCTTAAAAACTATCTTCAAGGATTGGATGCTGTTATTATGAGGTTATGGAGATGTGTTTTAGATTGACTGATGCTCCATAGTGTCCAAGAACATCAGGAACCTTATTATGAAAGGGATTTCCAAACTTGTTCATATTAGGGTCTAAATAGTGTTATGCGACTGTTAAAGACTAAGGAGTAACATGAGGTTTGGCGAGTAAGTTTTACGGCCTTTGGTGGTATAAAGCTTCACATTGCGTGTCAAGTGAATATGAGATTTAGTTGGACAATGTTGTTTTTCACACATGTAGCTACTAAGAAGGGCATCATAATTAACGCTCTTAAGGCAGAAGCACTTTCCAGTTAACCAGATTTTTCTTCTTCTTTAATACCCATCTTGAGATTTCGCCGTGTCATGTATGGCAGTTGCTCTGCCGCATGTACAGAGATTTCTCTACATCAGCACAATCAGTTCAGGTACATGTTTTCAGAGAGTAAGACTTCTTAAGCTCATGACAATTCTCATAGTTCTCAAAAGGAAAATGTTAAAGTATTGTGAATTTTCAACATCTTAAGTTTCAAAGTTATATTTGGATGAGATTGTCACAAGTCTTGAGATACCAGTTTCAGTATGTCATATGGTGACTCCTGTTTCGCATGCATTGTTAGAGGTGTCTTTGAAAAGCATTGAGCACACAGTTAGAGTTCAGTACAATTTTTCAAAGGCATTTTGACGGTCAAACAGGGTGTTTGAACCAAACCTTAAAGGACATGTTATGTGCTTGCGCGGTAGAGGTTTTCAGGAAGTTAGAACTCCTACTTGCTTCTCGTAGAGTTTGCTTATAATAATGTTTATCAGACAGCTATTGGCATAACGCCTTTTGAGACCTTGTATAAGATGAGCTGCAGATCTCTTGTTTATTGGGATGAAGTTGGGGAATGAAAATTATTGAGGCATGAGTTAGTGTAGGCTACAAATGAAGCTATCCAGAAGATTAGAGCATGGATGTAAAGAGTCCAAAGTAGACAGAAAAGTTATGCCGATGTTAAGTGTAAAGACCTGAAATTCGAAGTAGGCGATAAAGTGTTCCTGAAAGTGGCGCCTATCAAAGGTGTTCTGAGGTTTGGAAAGAAGGGAAAGTTGAGTCCCCGTTTTACTTGGCCTTTTGAGGTTTTGGAGTGAGTTGGCCCTATGGCTTACCGGTTAGCATTCTCGCTTCTCTTTAGTTCGCAATGTTTTTCATGGCTCGATGTTGAGAAAGAACATGACAGATCCATCCCATGTGGTGGACTTCAAGTCTTTACAACCGAATGAGAACTTAAGTTATGAGGAGAAACCTAAGCAGATTTTGGCTCCATGAGTGAAAACGTTGCGCAATAGGGAGATAGCACTAGTGAAGTTTTATAGCAGAGATATCAGTTCAAAGAAGCGACATGGGAACGAGAGGATGAGATCGAAGTACCCTGAGCTTTTTCAAGATTATAACTTTCAAGGACAAAAGTTCCTTAAGGAGAGAAGAATGTGACAACCCAAAATTTTAGGTAATTTTAATTTAATTATGTAGATTATTTGGGTGTTATTTTGAATTTTAAGGCTTAATTGAATTATTTTTGAAAGATAATTCAATTTAAATTAAATGAGATAAAAGATTTGGATTTAAATTCAATTGGTGAAAATTGAATTTTAATTTGGGAGATTTAATTTGTTTAGTTGAATTGGTGGAGGGAAAAGAAATTAATATATATATATATACCTAATTTATTAAGGAATTAGGGTTTGGGATTGTATGTATATATTATTAAATGTACCTAATAAGGTAGGGAGGGAGAAAATTACACCGAAAAAACAGAGAAGGAAAAAGAGGCAGTGCAGTTCGGTTTCTCAGCGACAACTTTCGGCAAATTATCATTTGCCAGAGTTTCAACCGTCGGATCATAGTGAAATTTTGTCAGCCTATTCGAGACACATAGAGTACCATTCTGAAATGGTTGGATCGTTGTTTTAAGCTCTGCTTTGTCCATAATAATTTCCGAACAGAACCGGTAAAATTGGGTTTGGGTTGTTGAGAAAAGTTTGAGATCAATCTTGGTTCAAGCCTCACTTTGAGGTAAGTGACGTTATTATCGGTTTGCATTTGTGTCAGGCGCCCCAGTTCATGTTACCAAAATTTATCAGTGAAATTTGGGTGATTTTTATGATCCATAAAAATTGAGCATGCACATTATGATGTTTTATGAGTTTATGATTTGTTGGTGTGAGACTCTGTTATTGGATGTGTATATATATATATATATGAATTACATATTAGACAGATAATGGTGAATTACCTCCCCGTCAGGCCTCATGTTACGATACCGTGAATCAACAGGTTCACTTCCATGTTTTGACGGTGCACCATCAGGCCACTAGACATGTGTGAACTGACGAGTTCACCTCCATGTTACCATACTGTGGACCATCAGGTTCACTTCAATGATTTTGACGGTGTGCCTTCAGGTCACTAGACATGAGTGACTGGGCGGGTAGGTTATCTACTTAGATATTCACCAAGAACAGTATTAGAATGCATGTGATCCCGATAATGGGGTCATTTACTGAGTATTTTTATACTCACTCCTTCTTATGTTATAGCTTTCAGGTAAAGGCAAGGACAGACAGGCGACAAGAAGAATCTGTGACCGTGCCATTGGGATCAGTCAATGTTTCTGCTCATGTTTTTATGTTTTGTAAATACCAGTCTGAATGTTTAAATTAGAAATTTTGGTTTTGCATTGTTAGAGGTTTTATGCAAAGCTCACAGTTCTGGTTTTATAATTTTTTTTTGTTTAGGTGTACCCCGATCCAAGATTTTTAATTATTTAAATTTAATGAAGTTATTTATTTTATAAATTTCTTTGATTTTAGTCAAATATATGAAAAATGTCGTTTTGAGATGTATGCACGCATGAAGTAACGACCTCTAGAGAGTCGGGTAGTTACATAGAGGCCTAACAAGATCAAGCCCCCAAGCTTCAAAAGGCCATGAAGCCACAGTTGGATGCAGAGGTTTTGGCGGTTGATGTATGAAGTTTGCATGGTATTGACAAGCTTCACACCTCTTCGCATACTCCATCGAATCCTGGATCATCTTGGGCCAATAGTATCCCATCCTCTTCAACTGGAATTGAAGCTTCAGTCCGATTGGTGTGCGCCATAGACTCCTGAATGTGCCTCCTCTAGCGCTTTTATTGACTAATCTTTTATGAGGCATCGAAGAAAGAGCCCTTCTAGGGAACGACGATATAAGGTCCCCTTATAGTAAATGAAGTGAGCTGCTCTCCTTCACACTTCAGTTTTATGATGGAGATATGTTGAAAGTTTACCATGTTCAAGATAATCTATGATGGGTTAGCGCTAGTCTTCCTCGTCAATTAAATAGACTGATGTCAGGTTCATTTCTTCGCATTCAGACTCAAGTTACAGTATAACCCACCTCTGGCAAAGCGATATGTTTAGAGTTTCATCGTCTTGAATCGTCAGTGCAGTAGCCAGGTTTGCCAAAGCATCTGCCCTCTTGTTTTATGACCTTGGTACGTGCTCCAACATTACGCTGTCGAACTTTTCCAACAACTGTCTGACATAGGTGAAGTAAGGCTTTAAATCTTCATGCTTCACATCATACTGCAGCAAGAGTTGACTGATTATCAACTTCGAATCGCCATAAACTTCTATGTACGATATTCCAATTACTAATGCCATATGGAAGCCAATTATTAGAGTCTGATATTCAGCGACATTGTTTGAGCATAATTCACCAAGTGTAAAGCTATAAGGCAGCATACGTCTTTCAGGTGAGATGAGGACGATGCCTGCCCCCGCTCCGCTCCTTCGCTCTGCACCATCAAAGTACATGGTCCAAGGCTCCGTAATTTCAACCAAGAAAACTTCCTCGTTGGGCAAGTCTTCACATAACTTCCAATATGATGGAATTGGGTGATTTGCTAAGAAGTCAGCCAATGCTTGTCCTTTAATCGCCTTTTGTGGCACATACACAATGTCGTATTGCTGGAGCAGAATTGCCCTTTTGGCCAGGCGCCCGAAGATGATTGGCCTAAATAGGACATACTTAATGGGGTCAGCTTTCGCAACTGGTGAACCGTGAAAGCCTGCATCTAGTGCCTCAACTTGTCTATCGCAAAGAAAAGCGCAAGACACATTTTCTTGATAGGGGAGTAATTGATCTCAGCTCCAATTAGGGTCTTAATTAGATAGTAGAGAGCACGCTCCTTCCCTTTCTCCTCTTCTTGCTCCAGTAATGCCCCCAGCGATCTTTCCTGTGCGACAATGTACAATATCAACAGCTTGCCTGCTAAGGGAGCGCCTAGGACAGGTGGATTAAGCAAGTATTTCTTTATGCTGTCAAAAGAATTTTGACAAGCCTCATCCCACTCAAAACTTTCTCCTTTTCTCATCAACTTTTGAAAAGGTTGACATCGGCCAGCAAGGTTGGAAATAAATCTCCGTATGTAAGCCAAACGACCTTGGAGACTTCTCAACTCATGTAGATTTCTTGGCCTCGACATCTTCTGAATAGCATCGATCTTGGAATGATCTATCTCAATTCCCCGATGCCTTACAAAGAAACTGAGAAACTTTCCTGAGGTTACACCGAATGCACATTTGAGAAGGTTCATCCTCAACTGATATTTTCTCAAACGGTCAAACACAACGATGGTCTTGTCGTTTCTTGGACTTAACCACGAGATCATCAACATAGCATTCAACATGTTTGTGCAACATATCATCAAACACTTTTTGTATGGCGCGTTGGTAAGTAGTGCCAGCATTCTTTAGTCCGAAGGGCATCACCTTGTAGCAGTATATTCCCTTTGGAGTGCAGAAGGCAGTCATTTCTTCATCCGCGAGAGCCATCCGTATTTGATTATACCCGAACGACCCATCCATAAAGGATAAGGCCTTATGCCCAGTAGTTGCGTCAACCATGATCTCCGTGATAAGCAATGGAAAGTCATCCTTGGGCATGCATTATTCAAGTCACGAAAGTCTATGCATACGCAAAGCTGTCCGTTCTTCTTTCTAACGGGAACAATATTGGCTATCCACGTTGGATATTTGACTTCGCGAATGAATCCTACTCCAACCAACTTATTGACTTCTGCTTCAATTTGGGGTATAAGCTCTGGCCGAAAGCGTCGTTGAGCCTGTTTGACTGGTCGATACCCTTGCTTGATTGCGAGATGATGGACTGCTAATTTTGGATCAAGTCCTGGCATCTCTTTGTATGACCAAGCAAACATGTCCCTGTATTCGGCGAGTAGGCTCATATATTTGCCCTCCTCTTCACTTGAGAGAGACGCGCTAATGAAAGTTGGGCGCGATTCCTCTATTGTGCCGAGATTCACTTCTTTGAGTTCATCTACTGTGGATTGACCACCATCCTCAAGCGTGAGTGGGGCGTCCTCCACTTCTTCTTCGAACATTTTGCTCTCTAACTCTTCAATGATGGTGATATGATGACATGAAGTTTCGACTTCTTCCTGTTCTAAGTTTTCGCTTTCGAGCTTAGTAAAAACGTCACGTCTTTTCACCTTTAAAGAGCCTTCACTTGTATTGAGGGTGACAAAAATTTTTCTTTTCATTCGTGAAGGAACAACATTACGAATTTCTCCTCCCTCATTTGTCTCGCAAGGGGGCTTTTGATTTGAATGATTCTCGGCATCCTCATGCTTAATGCAGCGCCAAATTGATGTGCGGGATTTTTCTCCACTCTTCTTTGTAGGTATACTAGGAGCATCACCGCGAATCTTTTCTTTTTCTTTTGGCTCGAAAGACGATCTTTTGTTAGAGTGATTCTCGACACCTTCATGCTTAAGGCGGTTGAAAATTGACACGCGAGGTGCTTCCTCATTTTTCTTTGTAAGCACACTTAATCTTTCCAAGGCCGAGGGTCGAGCCATCACTGGGGAGTGACGAATGTCTTCTTCTTCTTCATAACAAGCCTTCGAAAGGCAGAGCGTCGACCAGGGTTAGCCGTTGGGCGCTGACTTTCTTCTTCTATTTCCGTCATGCTTAACCTTTCTAAGACAAAAGCACGTGCGACAGGCGGTCGAATGCGATCGAAGACAGAGGTTCTTTGACCATTGTTTTCTTCTTCTTTAGAGTTATCAACCTCCTTTATTGTTATGTGATTGCTGTCAGCCACTTTTGCCTTCCCCTTTCTAGTTATGCGAACTGGTTCGGGAGACTTATATCCAAGTCCTTTCCTTGAGGTAGGTATAGCATACCCTTCCTACAAAAGCTTTTTCTGGGACAGAGAAAGTTCAGGCTGCTCATAAATTTTTAGGCTCTTAAACTCAGTATAAGTTGTGAAGACATAGCCTACTTTTGATAGACACTTATAAGCCTTTGGGTCGAACCCATCTTTTGTTCGTCTTTCAGGCAAATTCTCCTTCGTCAGGTCCATTTTTTGTTTGTGAATTTTTTGTTTTGTTTTTTTTGTAAGAGGTGTAACAAAACTCTCTTTTAAGATCTCCACATCATTGACCTTCAAGCCCTTCGAGTATTCTGCAAATAGTGACTCGCCTTTCTTGCGTCTCGACAAAGGAACATAATGCAAGATTGGAGGACTTGGAGCTTTCTCATCTTCCCAAGTTTCAGTCTTTGCAGAGCTAGTAGATGCCTTACTCTTTTGAGAGTCAAAAGTACTAGGCCCTTCACTTGGTTCTTTTGCTGCATCTATTTGTGGCTTGGACTAGGATTTATCCTCTCTTTTTATTAGAGGAATCTCCGCAGGCATAGCTTCACCGACATTATCGGTCTTTAAGTAGAACTTCACGTCTACGAAGTGGGACCCAGCTTCTGAGAATGGGTTGGAGTCTGCTTCAACCTTCTTAATGCCATCTTGGTAAAACTTGAAGCATTGATGGAGCATAGAAGTTATCACTCCGTTTTCATGGAACAATGTGTTGGCCTTTAGGTCACCAATAATGAGTTCCAGGAAAATCATGTCGATCGCTCGTTGACCACCCTGATTGAAGCCATGGATCACCAACTTGCTATTCGTGAGTTCCTTTATTGAGATACCTAATTGCTTCATGGTCGACTTAGGCATAATGTTGACCGCTGACCCATCGTTAAGGAGAATTCGACCAACCCTTTGTTCTCGCATGTATCCTGAGACAAACAAGGGTCCGTTATGAGAATTTGATCCCAGCAATAGGTCTTCATATGAAAAGCCTATAGACGTACAACAAGAAGCGCATGTACGCACCCTGGAGGGAGGGACACTTGAACTTGTTGAACTTGATGCACCTGAGTTTAGCAATGCATCAATAAGAGCAGTCTTAGCTGTTTGAAGGAGAGATGACAAGTCATCTATGCTAAACGACAGTAGGTCTTTTGATTCTACCACTGTCTCCAACGAACTTGAAGGAATATCTTCGCCTTCTACTGTGCTGACAACATGACACGCTAGAACTTCCATCAAGGAAGTTTCCTGGTAGAAATTCTGCCAGAGTTACTGATCGTCGAGGTTGAGGAAAATCCCTCATTGACAAGCTTAGACTTCCACACCTTCTTCTTTGCTTTCTTTTTCTGAGTCTTGCTTCCTCTTCTGTAATCTCAGCGAAAGCGCAACTCTTTTTTGGTGGAGCTCGACTTTCTTTTCTTTCGACGAGTCACAAGGATCCACCCTTCGTCGTATCTTTAACAGACTCATCTTTTCCTTGAAGGTCTGTCACTATGATCTCTTGCTGGAACCAAACGACTATAGGCTCAAAGGTCCAAAATTAGATCAAACTTTGACTTTGATCATAAAACAGTGTTGATGGTGGAACGCTTGAAGGCATTGCCACTGCAACATGATTTGTCTGAGCCACCTCATCTAGATCTAGCTCAATCTTCTTTTCACGAGCTAACCTCATAATCAACTCCTTCAGCACGAAACACTTTTCAACTGGGTGGCTAACGACCCAATGAAATTTGCAGTAGTTGGGGTCGTTGACTTTCCCTGACTGCTCTGGCCGCTTACATTCTGGCAGTTGAATTAGTTGTTTCTCTAGCAGCTGCTCTAGCATGTCTGCAACATCAAAGTTAGGGAATAGATAAACCTTTTCCTGCCTCTCCTTCAAAGTTAGGCGACGTCGCCTCTATCATCTTTCTTTTCAGCTCTTGAATCTCTTCCTTTAGAGGAAAATTTCAATAGGGTCGTATTGACGACCATAGATTCTTTCGTGGCACTCTTCATAGTTTTCTCAGTGCCTTTTATATCCTTCTTATCTTTCTTTTCTTTTGGGACCAGGAAGTCTTTTGTTCCTTTGCTGGTGATGCTCAACTCCATATCATGGGCGTGAGTCGCCAACTCTTCAAATGTGTGAGGCTTTATTCCCTACAGGATGTAGAGAAGTTCCCAGTGCATGCCTTGGGTGCACATATCCACTGAAGATAGTTCAGTGAGTTTATCTTTGCAATCAAGGCTTAGAGCTCTCCATCGGTTGGTGTAGTCGATGACTGGCTCTCCCTTCCGCTGCTTGGCGTTTGTTAGCTCCATCATGCTAACAGTCTGCCTAGTGCTGTAAAAGCGATTAAGGAATTCTCTTTCCAACCACTCCCAGTTGTCAATCACTTCTGGCTCTAGATCAGTGTACCAATCGAAAGCATTTCCTTTCAAGGTATGGACGAAATGTCTAACCAGTTGATCTCCTCTAGTCCCTGCATTTTTGCAGGTTTCGACAAAATGAGCAACGTGTTGTTTAGGGTTGCCTTTTCCATCGAACTGCTGAAATTTTGGTGGTTGATATCTGGCAGGCATTCTGAGGTTGTCAATTCTTTTAGTGTACGGCTTGGTGTACATAAAAGAAGTTTGTGGCGATCCCCCCATATTGGGCTCTAATGGTATTTGTGATCATGTCCTGCAGCTGCTGACAGAGAGGCGACGGAGGTAAAGTGTTGCAGCTTGCTTTCCTGCAGCGGAGTTTTTCCTTTGTCATTTGCCTTGACAGCGGGAGTTTGGCTCGACTCAACAATTTCTTGAGCCTGCATTTGCTCTCTCAAAGCGGCGATCTCATTATCTCGCTCCTCAAGAGCGTTTGCTAGAAAGTTTATCTACCTCTCCAATTCTGCCATAGCTGCCTCGGTCGTTATGTTAGCCATCATGACGGACATCACATCAGGGTGTGACCTTCTTGGATCGGTCAGATGCAGGAGCAGAGTTGTCAAACGAAGGATTTTCCTTGATGACAATCCCACCTTTAGGAGATTCTGTCAATCGCCTCAAGATGTTCTCTACGACGGCAGAACCTTGTTCCTTCTCCTTCATGATCCCTTCATTAGGCCCCTGATCAGTTGGTATGGTGGGGTCTTCAGGGCTAGCTGCCGCAGGGTCATTCCCTTGCGGCGATCTTGGGTAGCTCCCGCTGTGAACAGCGAAGCCTTCGACATCTTCAACCGCTAGTGCTACATCTTCCTTCCTGGCATCAGTTATCCTTTGGTCAGACAGTTCCCTAACGTCGCCCAAAATCTCGGCGATGATTTCGTTCGGGGAACACACTGATTCACAACATCTTTCCTATGGCTGTTAGCTGTTGATTCATGGATGCGAGTGTATCAACATCTTGTATCTCATCCACCATCTTTGTGTTAGGAGTGTACTCCGTATCTCCCCAATTTTGATTATTGTTGGCAATGGTATCCATGATCTCTTGTGCTTCATTCGCAGATTTCTTAAGCCATGACCCTCCTGCAGACTCATTCACCATTCTTTTCGAGACTTGATTTAATCCATTGTAGAACTATTCCATCACAATACAAGCTGGGAGTCCGTGATGTGGACATTTCCGTACCAACCTCTGGAATCTAAGCCAAGCTCCATCCACAGATTCTGATGATACTTGCCTGAAAGCTATGATATCACCTCTATACTTTGCATTCTTGTCTGGTGGGAAGTATTTTCGTAAAAATTTGTCCACGAGGTTATCCCAGGTGGTGATGGAATTAGGCTGTAATGAGTCAATCCATGCTTCCGTATCTCCTTGCAAAGAGTAAGGAAACAACTTAAGTCAAAGAATGACAAATTCTCATAAAAAGTTTGAGATGTTTGTGGGGGTCTTCATTGAGTAGTCCGGCAAATTGACCAAATAAGTTCAACATTTGAAACATCAGTAGTTTCATTTCAAATGTGGTCGCATCAATTGGTGGATCGAGGATGCCAGTGTCCAAAGTTTGAAATGCGGGCGCATCATAGTCTCTTATTGCTCTATCTCTATCGTTTTTTTATGAAGATTTGTGGGTCTACAGCCTGTTGTTGTGGTTGTTGATCTCCATTTTGTTGGACGTTATTCCGAGGAGGTATTGGAGGATCGTCTCCAAGCGGATCCATTGGAACTGGTTGCACGAATGCAGCTTCCTCAAGATTTACTTTTGCACTCAACTCTTTCTCCTATCGACGCTTTCACCTTTGTTTGTTCCTTCTTCTGCGAAAGATCCTTTCTATTTCAGGATCTGGCTAAAAAAGGCAAGGCCTTTTTCTCATGCACTACTCATTCAACATAAACAACACGAAAATAATGAGTTAGCTTTTTCCTGAAATAGAGTAAATGCAGTCGCATTGATCAATCACAGGTGTCGATTCCCACAGGACTAGGTTGAGTTTAAATTTAACTATGACTATGGATCAATGAAACCAAGGTAACCAAAGAAAAAGTTTACAATTCTTGTGGGCGTAAGAAAACTTAAAAGCAAATAAACAATGGTAATCAAACAGGGGCAAACAATGCTACAACCATTTGAATGTTGTGCCTTAGGTGATGTGACCACATCACACCGACCAATAAATTACACATGAACAGGAAACTACACCTATTCGGTCTTGTGTCAAGTTCCTTTAGGAGTTCTAAGCAGCTAATGCCTAATGTTTCCATGGTTAGCTAGATCTTAGATTAAATCAAGTTTAGTTCCTTTATCCTATTGTATCCCTTATTTCTAAGGTGATGTGACCATCCTATGTCTAGGCTCTTAGTCCTATATCCCTTTGTGAAATCCGCTTACACCCTAACCTTCTCAGCATTAAAGTTCCGCTAGATCGTTAAATCAAATGACCAGTTTAACTTACCGATTTTATCTTTTAAAATCAACAAAGAGAATGTGATTACACAAAGTGGTGTGAGCATTACATAACCTAAGCCAAAACAACCCTAAGGCCTTCACATTGTCAAACTCCTAAAAATATTTAGCTCGTGAATTTTGATAAAATCATAAACCATAGCTACAATATAACGTTCGATTGGTAGAAATTAAAATGAAAAATAATAAGAAAATAATGTTGGAAAATAAATACAACTCAAGAAGAAAACTTGGACAAATCCTCAAGTAACAAGTCTTTCCCTAGGACGATTCCCCTCTCTCAAGGAAGAATCTTGCCTCAACACACACTTTTGTAGGAAGAGAAATCATAGAGCCGCTATGCCTTAGAGGAACTTTCGTTCTTAAGACTAGTGACTTGAACTTAGAGAAGAAACCTAAGGTGCTGGAAATTTGATAGAAAAATGGAGAAGGAAGTGGTGAATTCGGCGGTGGAAAGTTGTTGTTGAAGATGGAGGGCTTCCTCACCTTTTAAAGGGCACAAATCTGTTGAAGAGGGCCGAGATTCACGTTCTGAAGATTCACCAGGCAGAATCGAGGATCTTCAGCCGATAAAATCGTAAAAATCGCCACTGATCTGAACATGATCGAATCTGGAAAATTAGGGCTCGATAGTGCTGGTACATCACTTACTGCTGTTAGCGCATCACATGAAAATTAGCCAAAAACCTGTGAAAAACATATTAGATCTGCACCAAATCCGCAGAAATCATCTTCTATGCATAATTAGCCCTCATTAATCTTATTTAAACATATTAAGACCAAGGTTTGGATAAAAGTCATGCAATGGCTCATTTTTCACATTAAAAATGCCCAAATAAAAGCTTAATTTCATGCATTTCATGGCATGAATCACACATACCCTCTCATCGAACGGTCATGATCGTGTGCCATCAAGATTGGATTGGGCTGCAGGTTGGCCTAATGATTTGCTTGATTTGATGCGTTTATGTTCTTATTCCTGCATTGGTCAGCCATCGTTCTTGATCTTTATCTTCGATGCCGGTTTCTTCTTATCCTTCTACAAAAGGTTCGCTCAATCTCAAGGTCAATATTGAGCTTCGGTGCTGACCCTTCGCTCCTATATTGTTTGTGACCTCTCGACGGAAGCCGCAATACACCTAAAAATAATCGGTCCTGCTAAAATTAAATAGATAAAACAAAATTAGCCATAAATCCCCGACAACGGTGCCAAAAACTTATTGTGTTTGGTATGGTTATACTAAATGTATGCTCAGATGTGCTCGAATGATTATACACAAATATCAAGTTTTTCTTAATATTATCCCTAGTATAAACTAATACTAAGATTTCTCGGTGAGGACCGAGGTCGAACACGGGGATTTGTAGCTGAAAAGATGAATGAAATGTCTAACTTGCAGAAGTGTCAAAATAGAATGAAGTGTTGGTGATAAATACTTGAAAAATAAATTAAAGTGAAATGTGCAACAAATAAACTGTGAATCAGTGAGATGGTTTTGCAAACAAAGAGGTGTTGGTTTTTCAAATGGAGAAGAGAGGCTTGGAGAAAACCCTTCATCAACCGGTTGAATTCTTGTTTAGTTTCATGGTTCGTGCTCCTAAACTCGTGTAGTTCTTACCACTCGACAGTTGAATCACATAAATCATATGTCTATGATGCATGCTTGTTTAGTTGAGCCTAAGATGTTTCCTATGTCTAGGATTAGTTCTTAGTTACAAAAATAAGATTCATAGTTACTTGCTCTTTTAAGTAGTTAACTATTTCTACTTAAATCAAGTTGTCAAGTGGATTTAAGCAATGAAGAGCAAAAAAAAAACATCGATGTAAACGAACTAGAAACTAAGCTTAAAATCTTAAAGTTGATGAATATTTTTCTCCAACTAATAACTTGTAGAAATACAAGTTATGTTATTGCTTGTCTTTTCTTAGAATAATTGCGAAAGAATGTTGAAAAACGCATCATCTAATGATAAATTTATGATAAATTCTTCGTATACGTGCAAGCTTGTAAATAGGCCGTGAAGAAAGAATAATCTGTTATTTAACTCTTTGAACGCCCCATTTTTGCAGAAAATCAAGGTTCAATGCATGCGTCGAAGACAAACGAAGAACGCATACATCAGACGCATGGCACTATAAGACAAATCCTGGAACCTCGGATAACTTAATCTTGACAGCTGGAGATAAAGAGGATTTTCGGCCCTCTGATCCGTTGAATAGTGACAACCTACCCGGTCAAAGATGACGATTGACAAACGCAGTCTGATCCTCTGTGTCAGAACCTTATCCGCTGACATCACAAAAAGTACAATTTTGAGGCTATAAAAACCAGCTGAATCAACAGATCAAGGGGTTAGTTAGTTAGAAATTAGAGATTAGAGACTTAGAGATATATATTCTTCGTGCCAAAGAAGAGTTCGGGAATCAAGCAGCCATCCTCCACCTCTCCTCTCTCGGCGACAGTCGAGTGCACCCTCTCCACCATCATCGGTGACTTGCTGAGCATCAACCTCGAAAGAGAGTGAAGCTACCATCATTTCTCCTTCTCAATGCAAGTAGACAACTAAGCCACCATCTCTATCGGTGAACAAGACATTGTTGTTGCCAGCTTCATCTCTTTATCTTTTCATTCTATCTTTTGAGTGTATTTGGTTGCTTGTACTGTGTATGAACTAAATCATCACTTCCATTAATATATATATATATATTTCTTGCATCATGAATCACTTCTTGTTTTCCATCTTTAAGTTCACTTCACAAACAAGCATGAGTAGCTAAATCACTTGAAGGGTTGGAGAGAAACATTCATCAACCTCAAAAGTTTAAGCTTAGTTTCTAGTTCGTTTACATCGATGTATTTTACTCTTCATTGCTTAAATCCACTTACAACTTGATTTAAGTACAAATAGTTAACTACTTGCAAGAGCAAGTAACTGTGGATCTTATCTTTGTAACTGAGAACTAATCCTAGAGATAGAAAACATCTTAGGCTCAACTAAACAAGCATGCATCATATGATTTATGTGACTCATTTGCCGAGAGGTAAGAACCACACGAGTTTAGGAGCACGAACCATGAAACTAAGTAAGAACTCAACCGGTTGATGAAGGATTTTCTCCAACACTCTTTTCTCCATTTGAAAAAGAAAAAAACCAAAATCTCTTTGTTTGCAAAACTATCTCACTGATTCCCAGCTTCTTTGTTGCACACTTTACGTTATTTTATTTTTCACGCATCTATCACCAACACTTCATTCTATTTTAACGCTTCCGCAAGTTAGACATTTCATTCGTCTTTTCAGCAACAAATCCCTTGTGTTCGACCTCGGTCGTCACCGAGAAATCTTGGTATTAGTTTATACTTGGGCTAGTATTAAGAAAAACTTGACATTTTTGTATAATCATTCGAGCACATCTGAGCATACATTTAGTACCATACAAAACACAACACCAACCCTTCAAGCGATTTAGCTATTCATGCTTGTTTGTGAAATGAACATAAAGATGGAAGACAAGAAGTGATTCATGATGTAAGAAATATATATATATATTAATGGAAGTGATGATTTAGTTCATACACAGTACAGACAACCAAATACACTCAAAAGATACAAAAGATAGAATGAAAAGATAAAGAGATGAAGCTGGCGGCAACACTGTCCTGCTCGCCGACAAAGATGGTGGCTCTGTTGTCTGCTTGCATTGAGAAGGAGAGGTGATGGAGGCTCCACTCTCTTTCGAGGTTGAGGCTCACCAAGTCTCCGATGATGGTGGAGAGGGTGCACTCGACTGTCGCCGAGAGGGGAGAGATGGAGGATGGCTGCCTGATTCCCGAACTTTTCTTTGGCATGAAAAATATCTCTAATTCTCTAACTCTCTAATTTTCTACTCGCTAACTCGTTTATCTATTGATTCAGCTGGCTTTTATAGCCTCAAAATTGTAATTTCTGTGATGTCAACAGATAAGGTTCTGACAAAGAGGATCATGCTGCGTTTGTCAATCGTCATCTCTAACCGGGTAGGTTGTCATTGTTTAGCAGATCAGAAGGCCAAAAATTCTCTGTCTCTAGTTGTCAAGATCAGGTTATTCGAGGTTCCAGGATTTGTCTTTTAGTGCAATGCGTCCAAGGTATGCGTACTTCGTTTGTTTTCGATGCATGCGTTGAACCTTGTTTTTTTGCAAAATGGGGAGTTCAAAAAGTTAAATCTATTATTCTTTCTTCAACCTATTTACAAGCTTACACGCATACAAAGTTTTATTATAAAATTAAGTATTAGATGATGCGTTTTTCAACATTCTTTCGCAATTATTCTAAGAAAAGACAAGCAATAACTTGTATTTCTACAAGTTATCAGATACCATTTGAAAGATATACAAACATGCTTGTACAACGGATTAGATCGAATTGTATTCTAACTTGCTCAATTGAAATGATTAAACAAGTTTATTGATCGAAGCTAAAAACGTGTGTCGTTAAACACATTTAAAGGATCAAATGAATTTGTAACACCTTACTTATGCAAACTATACTAAAGAACATAACATAGATTGTAAGTTAGGGATTGATCCATAAGGAGCTAAAGAATTAATCTATTCTAAACTAAACTAGTTTTAAAAAAGCGATAAAAGTAGGAGTTTAAAAAGAAAAGAAAAATCAAGCAAGAAATTGAAATTATTTTTGGTCTTTATGATTTTAAGAGAGACAACTTGATAGATTTGGGAATTTGGCTAAGTTCAATTCAAATTCAATCATCAAATTAAAGAGAGTTTGATTAAAAGCTAGAATCCACAACCAAAAATAGATTGAATCTCTAATTATTACAATTCATAAAATTAGTTCAATTAGAGGTCAATTTCTAATTGCTCTAAGTTGAATCAAGTATTTCTTCAAGATTAACCCTAAACTCTGTTTATATATGTATATCCCTTAGCGATTTTCAATACTAAACGATATTTGCTTTACGATCTAGGTTTCGTAGTTGCGACGAATTAAAGAATGGATAGACTCTTCGTTAATACAATTTATTGATTAATCCTAATTAGTTCATCATGTATTGATTTAAAGGAAACATGCTTTAAACGAATACACGGGTTCCTAATCTTGCAACCTAATTCACGATTTGTTGCTTAGTGCATCGTGAATTTTGCTAACAAGAAATTGAATATCATGAGTCGTCAATTCAATCAATTCAATATCTATGGAGAATTTGCACAAGAGTTAATGATCTATGAATTAATCAAAGAATTAAAGATGAATTCTTAAGAAATTGAATGGAAACTTACCAAATTTTTGCCCTAAACTTGCATCCTTTGATGAATCTTCAATGAATTCAGGAAGGAATACAAGAAATTAGAGAGAAAAGATGAAGGGAGAGTGAAGAACTCTATGAAATTCGGGCAAAATTGGCTCTCGCCTTGAAATGAAAGTGAAACTAGGTATTTAAAATTGCCGAGAGCATAGAATCACTACTTATGAGCATGGCAACATTGGTCTAATTAGCCGCAGCATAGCACTGCGCTGGGCTGGGTGTCGCGACGCTGTGGGTTGTTTGCAAAAACTAATGCTCTCAGGTCTTCAGAGTAATTGGGGTGTAAAGCTAGCTGTGCGACACTGGCCTGAGGGGTATTCTGGTAATTTTGATGACTTCTTCAATTTTGGTGCTACAGGGCTCGTTTTTGGTCTGTTCTGCTTTAAATGACTCTTTTACCCTTGAATTGATTATTACCTACAAAGACAAAGAATTAATGAGTAAAAATGACTAATTAAGGTAGATTTAAGCTAGGGATTTAGGCACTTTTAGGGCATTAACACTTATAAAAGGAGAAAAAGAGAGTTTGAAGATACAACCTTTGTAGTTCAAAATTCTTCCAAATTTCTTGTTGATTCTTATAACGAACAGTTAGTGGACCACCACAAAAGTCTTTTTCGCTATCCTCCGGCCTTAGAATCGATTGTGGGATAATCCAAATTAAGATGAGATTGAATGGAATTTTGAGAATTGAGAGAGTTTTGAGTCTTTGGAGTTCTTGGGAGAGTATCAACAAATTCTTGAAGTAGCTAACCCTAATCCCAACAATTTTCTTCACTATTTATAGATCAAAACATGTAAAATTTGTTCTTCAACTGAGTGGGATTAATGTCACCATAATAAGTGAACAAGAAAGTTGGAAGTGTTTAGTCACACTAACACTAAAAAAATTGGATAATTCCACTAATATGATAATTTTGGAGAAACCCACTAACTTGAATTATTGTATATATAACAACAACAACAATAATAATAATAATAAAAATAATAATTAATTAATAATATTAATTTAATATTTGGGCTCTTTTCAAATGTAGAAAAATAGTCAAACTATTTACAAATATAGAAAAATTTCTATCGTATTTTACCCTAATCCTGACTTCTTGCAATTCGATAAATATGAATCTCTATTGTAGAATTCTAGGCACACATGTAACCGCTGGAGCCTCACAACGATCTTGGTTATTATTGCGATGCTATAATCTTTAATGTTCGTTGTAGCGTAACTACACTCCATTTTTGTGCCTTTTTGTTCTATTTTCGATCAATCTCCTCAGCAACTCTTGCTCCTCAATTGACATAGACTTACAGACTCGATTACTTAAATAAAATGCCCAAAACAACGGGCCCTTACATCGATCTCATCAATGCAAAACTGTAATCTAAATGCCAAAATTCGAAATTGCCTATTTTGCAAACCCATACATCAAAAGCAGAGAAAGCTACCCACCTTTTCTCTGCTTTCAATTCAAATTGAAAATTAAAACCTCGATTTGGCTCTGATACCAATTGAAGGAATTGAATTCCCAACGGAAGCGATTTATCGCGTTGTGATTTCAATTACTCAATTATGAATTTTAAAAACAGAGAAAATAGAAAAAAAAAAACATGATAAACAACATGCTTTTTTAGAAGGAAAAGAAAAACTTAACGGAAGAAAGAAGTTGCTTACCTCTGATGAATCTTCTTCACAAAATCCTTCTACAAATGGATAAGGACACTACCACTAAAGAGCACTCACTATTCCCAAGGTTATCAAAACCATGGAGAGTGGTCTCCATTTGTCTATTTAAAGGGAGGAAGAAGAAGTTATATTTTCATTAGAGAGGAATTATGGAGAGAGTTAGTGGGGAGAAATTATGGAGAAAAAACCTCCACACCATGTTCATAATAACTTCCAGATAGGATTTATTATTTTGTTTAATATAATTAAATAAATTAATAATATAAATTAAATTAAATTATATATATATATATATAGGGAAAGTTTTAAAAATAGAGAAATAAGGTAAACTATTTACACAAAATAGCAAAATTTTTAAATAGTTGTGATAGACGCTGATAGAAGTCTATCAAGATCTATTAGTGATACAAATGATAAAGGTCTATCATTGATAGATGCTGATAGAAGTCTATCAATGTCTATCAGTATTTTTTTTTTGCTATTTTATGTAAATAGTTTGACATTTTTTTATTTGTGAAAATTTCCCATATATATATATTAAATCTCATCTAATATATAATAATAATTAGTTACTACTTAATCAATTTCTCTCACATAACCTATAGTTTAATATGAATCATATTCACATTATTTTTAACCTATAGTTTTATATGAATCTCATTCATATAATATTTAATATTTAAATCTTATTCAAATATTTCTCTCATGTATATTTTAAAGTTTAATTTTTACATTTTATATAAAAATAAACTTTATATTATAATGTATCAATATACATTATTTAACTGTATCTCATACAATTAATGCCCCTTAACTTAATTTGAACAATTCAAATTAAACCAAGACAGCTGACCATCATCTCAACCTATATGAGCTAGCAAGTGGACTTATTGGACCTATCAGTTTGAAGCTCCAATGGTACAAGATTAATTAATTAAACACTTTAATTAAATTAATCAACATTCATTAACTGTCGATCATTCTAGTAAATATCGACAACTGCACTCTTCTTAATGTAGATATATTTCTATGTCCACGGATATAATCAATCAACAGTGAGTCGACCCTTCACAAATTGCTCCTAACAACAGTTGGGTTAAATTATCGTTTTACCCCTGTGTTACCTCTAAGTCCTTAAGTACCACTAATTCATCTAATGAACAATTTAGTCATAGTCCAACTATGAGCTAGACCCCTCTCTGGCCAGTGAGAGGGCGAGGCGCCTCATTGTTCAAGACCCTGCATTAGTTCTTAAGGGAGCAATTCATAAGACATGAATTCCTTCTTGTACAGTTGAGTTCTCAGCTGCTTGCTCGGAGAAATCCTCAAAGTGGTAGGCTTATTGAGTCGGCGAACCTGAGCACTCTCACCCATACAAATCAAAGGATTGCCCCCACAAGCAGGAGTTCACAAGTGACTCAAGATTAAGGTCAGTCACCTATGATCATCCTAGTGAAATGTAGGTCTCATTAAGTAACGGTGCTAATACGGAAGACTAATCATTTCGCGGTCCGATCTTATATATGTCTCACATATATAGGATACCCCTACTCACATGTCTTCACATGAACATTTAAGATCTAAACATTTGTGACACTTTATAACACTTATAACAATAGCAAAGTGGGTTGTATCCGTAGTGTTACCAGGATAAGGTACTCAACCTTATCCATCTACTACAGACCGTTTAGGTTATCACTTAAACACGATCCACTTGTATGTCTCTACATACGTGTTTAAGTTACTACTAATAACCTAGGATCTTAGTTTATTGGTTTTTGGGTTAGTGCAACTAAATGTCAAAGAAAATAACAACTATTTTATTAAATAAACAATTTGGTTTGTACAATACAAGTTTACAAAATACAAGACCATGAAATTTAGGGCATCAACCCTAACCAGAACATCTTCTAAAGGCATACCTGAGGAAGAAGATGAGGATTTATTATGCAGTCTATTGTCTTGTTGTCCTTGGCCTCCCCACTTGAAGTTGGGGTGATCACGCCATTTAGAGTTCTAGGTGTTTCTATAAGGGTCGTGCTTCCTTTGGAACCCTTTATAGACCCCAGCTAATGTATAGAGAAGAGAAGAGTCTTAGGAGCTTGTTCCTTAAACAATATAATTCCATTCCTGAAGGGTAATAAATCCCTCTTGGAATTGTGCATCAATACATGACAAGCATCTTGTCAATATACGATGCCTGAGAAAAGGTCACCGTTTTGTTCTTACGATCCCTTATGATTTGGATCCTTAGAACAAACTGCGCCTCTCCTAAATATTTCATTTGAAATTGGGTGGCTAGCCATTTCTTTACATCTGTCAGTAAACTTACATCATTCCCAATGAGTAGGATATTGTCCACATACAACACTAAGCTACTGAATTATTGATGATTTTCTTATAAACACAAGGCTCATCAACATTCTAGTCAAAGCCATAAAATTTTATCGCAGTATCAAATCTTATGTTCCAAGATCAAGATGTCTATTTCAATCCATAAATGGACCGATTAAGCTTGCAAACCATTTGCTCTTGACCTTGCTTAATGAATCCTTCTGGTTGTTTCATGTAAATGGTCTCTTCCAAATTACCATTCAAAAAAGTAGTCTTGACGTCTATTTGCCATATCTCATAGTCATAATTTGTGGCAATAGACAAGAGAATCCGGATAGACTTAAGCATGGCAACAGGTGAGAAAGTTTCTTCATAGTCCACTCCATCAACCTGGGTATAACCCTTTGCCACCAATCTAACTTTAAAGGTCTGCACCTTTCCACCTTTCCATCTACATCTCTTTTCCTCTTATAGATCCATTTGCAACCTATAGGTTTTAACCCATCAGGTTGATCTACAAGATCCTACACTGAATTGAAGTCAATTGACTCCATTTCGAGATCCATTACTTTGACCCATTTATCTTTGTCCACAACACCATCATCTGATGTGATGACTTGAGTTTCAGTTAAATCCAAATAACGAGCAGGTGGGTTTATAGTCCTCCCACTACGTCGAGGCTCCCTCAACTCTAGAGAAGAATGTGCTTGACTAGATGAAGCTCCATCAACAACTCTTGTTGTCGGACCAACTTCTTCAACAACTCTTGTTGATGTTTCAATAGTTTCTTTGGAAAGCTCAATTAACATGATCTTACTACAGGGTTTATGCTCCCTTATGTGGTCCTCTTCAAAAAATGTAGCATTTGTCGATACAAATACTTTATTTTCTTTATGATCATAGAAGAGACCATCTCTCATTTCCTTGGGGTAGCCTACAAATAGGCATACTCTTGAACGAGGTTCCAATTTTTTAGGATTTGCCTCAAGCACGTGTGCTGGACAACCCTAAATCTTGAAGTGTTGTAAAATCCCTTTACAACCTCTCCATAATTCCAAAGGAGTTTCCAAAACATATTTGGATGGAACATTGTTCAAAATATAGACTGCAGCCATCACTGCATGACCTCAAAACGAGTCGGGTAATTGAGCATAACTCATCATAGACTGAATCATGTCCAATAGAGTTCTATTTCTCCTTTCTAATACACTATTTTGCTGAGATGTACCGGGTGCTGATAGTTAGGATGCAATTTCATATTCTATCATATAGTTCTAGAAAGTTAGATCCATATACTCTCCACCTTGATCTGATCGAAGTGTTTTAATTGTTTTACTCAATGAATTCTCAACTTCAGCTTTATACTCTTTGAACTTTTCAAAAGCTTCAGACTTGTGTTGCATCAAGTACAGATACCCATATCTCAAATAACCATCTACGAAAGAGATGAAATATTCAAACCCTCCTCTTTAACATTCATTGGACCACAAAGGTCTGAATGTATAAGTTCCAAAGGCTCTTTGGCTTTATAACCTTTTTCAGTAAAAGGTCTCTTTGTTATTTTGTCTTCAAGGCATAATTCACATACCGGTGAAGAGTTTTATTCTAACTCGATTAGAAGTTCACTCTTAACCAACCTCTCAATCCTATTGAAATTTATGTGACCTAATCTTAGGTGCCAAAGATGGGCATTTTGTTTAGGAGAAATCTTTTGTCTTTTAAGCTGAGTTGTTGCAGTTCTGAATAATTCAGTATTTAGAAGCGCTTTAGATGTTATTATCCTTAGCACATATAGATTACTTTCTAAATTTGTATAACAAATATCAATTCTGTCTTTGTAAATAAACACTTTATTAACAACGAAATTGATAGTATAATTTTGTTCAAGCAAACACTTTATAGAAATGAAGTTCCTCTTTAAACCAGAAACTACAAATACGTTATTTAATGACAAATATAATTTTTGAAAGAGTAATCTAATGCCTTCCACTGCAACTGCTGAGACGACCTACCCTGTGCCAACTCGCATGGTCATCTCGCCCGTCCCAAGCTGTTGCCAGGAACTAATTCCCTGAAAAGAAGAACAAACATGATTAGTGGCCCCTGAATCAATTATTCAGGTTGAATCATCATTCTCCACTAAGCATGTTTCCAAAACCAGTAAATCATATTTACTTCACTTGGCCTTCTTTTCCTTATGGTCTACAGCAGTGTTAGTTTTATTTCCCTTATTACCCTTCTTAGAAGAACTGGCAACGTTTGCATCCTCTTTCTGTTTTTTTACTTTCATCAGGGACTCGTAAGTTTGTAACACACTAAGAAGAGTAGAAAAATCTTAGTTTAGCTTGTTCATAACAACATTACTACGAAATTCCAAGAAGCTCTGTGGGAGAGATTCCAAAATAAAAGTAACTTGACTAGCCTCATCAATGATGACCTCATTTATTTCTGCCACGTTGAAATGGACTATCATGTTGAGAACATGTTCTTGCACTGATATTTCTTCTGTCATACGTGCATTGAAAATAAATTTCAGAGAATCTTGTTTAGTCTGTGAGAACGGTTCTCTAAACATTTGATGCAGTAAATCAATGATCTCGCGTGCATTGACCATGGATTCATGCTTATTTGCCAAAATTTCAGATAAGTTGGCAAGAATATATGCTCTGGCCTTCTCGTTTTCCTTAAACCAATGCTTGTATGCATCATGAAGACTTTGTGCTGCATTTTGAGCTAGGAATTGAGGACAATCCTCATACAAGACAAACTTGAGGTCATCAACTATGAATACAGTATTGATCGTGTTTTTCCATGTATAATTTTCATCGTTCATTTTTTTAACACTTAATAAGGTGATAATAACGCTTGACATAGACATAATTGCTAAAAACATACAAATTATTCTAATCAATGAAATGCATAACTCATCTAACCCAATCAAATTTAGCAAGATTTTAATGAACCCATTTTAACATCTAATTTTGCAATGATGCTTTAGTGATTTAGGATAAAAGCCACTGAATGGTAGTCAGTCATCCCTTCACAGAATTGAGACATTATAAACCAATTATTACACCAGAATAATTGTTATTCCTATAATAATTTGTCACCATTCATTCGGTCAAGAAATCATTAACTTACTTTGTTGGGTTTTATGCCCTAAAACTCGTAGATAGTAAATGTTGTATTTTGACCGTCATTAATAAATGGTTATTCATTATTATTCAATAAATATTATTGATTATTTTATCTTGTTTTAATAACCCTAAAATCCAATAAACTAACATCCTAGGTTGTTTTATGAGTCTTGTACAATATGTAGAGACATCTAGAGATCAATGTTCAAGTTACAGCCTAAATGGTCTATAGTATAAGGATAGGGCTGGGTACCTTATCCTGGTAACACTATGGATACGACCCACTTTGTATTTGATACAAACGCAATGATCCAACGCGTTCGTGTAGGAGACATGCGAGTGGGGGTATTCTATGCAATGAGTTTGCTTAAGACTAGACTACGAAATAGTAACCACTAGATGTAACTCTGTTGACTAGTTAGGTTTCTATTTCAATAGGTTGACCTAGACAACTTAGTCTTAATCTTGAGTATATTATGAACTCCTGTTCACGAGGGATTGTCTTTGATTTGTATGGGTGAGAGTGGCCCATTTGCCGACTCGATATACCTACCATTTTGGGGACAAGACTGAGTGGGGAGCTGGAAACATAATTATACAAGATGGATTTCACTCCTTCCCGACTTTAGGGTAAGTAGATAAGTGCTCCTTTAAGTGGTGTCTCTGGGACTTGAACAAAGGGCCATACCCTCTCACTGGCCCGAGAGGGGTTTCTGTTTGATGGTTGGACCATAAACAGGTTGTTCATTAGAGGAGCACTGGTACTTAAGGATTTAGAAGTAACCTAGGGGTATAACGGTAATTTGACCCAGCTGGTGTTACGAACACTTATGAAGGACTAACTTGCTGTTATTGGTCTATATTCGTGGACGCAGAAATATAACTACAGTGAGAAGAGTGCAGCTGTGGGTCTTTAGTGGAGTGTACCCACAGTTAACAAATATTGATTAATGTGGTTAATGAGTTTAACCTGTTAATCTCATATCGTTGAAGCTTCTGATCTGTAGGTCCATTAGGTCCCCTTCCTAGCTCATAAAGAATATTGAAGTAATTTATTCTTGGATGAAATTTGAAAAGTTCAAATTTACTAAGGGAAAAGTATAATGTATAATGATACATTATAATATAAAGTTTATTTTACAAATTAAACTTTATAGTATAAATATAATTTTGGATATGATTCAAAGTTAATTTGTAAGAGAATTAAATATTTGAAATTGTTCAAATATTATTTTAATATGAATTAAATTTATATTAAATCTATAGGTTAAAATTGATGCGCATTAGATGTACATTAAAACTATAGGTTATGAGAGAAATGTATTTGAATTTGATTCAAATGCAGGTTAAAATTAAATATTTGATATTTAATTTGGTAATTAATTAATTGGAGAATTAATTAGTTATTTAATTTAATATAATTTAATTAAATTTGATTTAATTTAATTAAATTAATTGAATTAAAACTATAGGTTATGTGAGAGATGTTCATTTAAATATGATTTAAATGAATTGGTTAATTAAATTAGATTTAATTAATTATTAATTATTAATTTAATTAATTAGTTTAGTTAATATTAAATTAGTTTTAATATTGTTGTAACTCCCACGTACGGGAGTTACTTAATACGTGGGATAACACCCACGTTTCCTATTTTTTCTCTCTTTTCCTTGTATAGTGTCTAACAGAAAAAAAATTGAATCTGACATTCTCTCTAAAAAAATTCTCTCAGAAGAGTTCTCTGCGTTTTTTTTCCCTTACCAAAAAAGTTCCCACAAACCTTTCCTTAAGGTTTAGAGAAAAGGAAGGACTCCAAGTCGTGGTGATCCAACGTAAGTTTTTTTTTTCTCTGTAATTTTGTTTTCAATATGCTTAACCTAGTTTTTTAGATTTATTTTACCAATGTAGAAGTATTTCAAAAAAATTTAAATTAATTTTGAGTTAGGGTTCTGATAAGTTTCCGCTGCGCTAGGGTTTTAATCCCAGCATACTTAACAATTTCTTGTAAGTGTAACCTTCCATTTTAGATCCTAGAGTCCCACCCCAATGAGCCAACCGAAGAGAAAAACAGATTGAGGCAAAAACTAAAGCGATCCTATCCATTTCTGGAGTTTGAGATAAAATTCATGCAAATATCATCCGAAGGGGAACACAATCAAAGGTGCCTCGAGGCCAAACATGAAAGTTATTATCTAGCAAACTAATGAAGGAGACCGTGGGTTGTGTTGACACACGTCCCTCTCCCACTTACTATAAACACTCTCTCCATTCACCTTGGAATTGACCTATACAAACACCATCTGAAGGGGGACACAATCAAAGGTGCCTCGAGGCCGAGCATATATCTCATGGTGTAAACTTTTAGCGAGAATCGTGAGAAGAAAATGACATATCATATATATCTTTTTCCTCGCACTGAGTATTTTAAACCTATGGCTTATTACTTAGGTAAATCCGACTAATAATTTAACTAAGTACTTTGTTAAATTTACCCAATAAAACTCTTATATTGGATAGTTTAACAACCTTGATTTTCATTTATTAAACACTTTAATAAATCAAATCAACCATTGCATGATTATAAGATATTTGATTAATTCACCTTTCAAGTCGGTTTCGAGGTAGGAGTATTCCATTTCTGTCAGCTTAAATGCCTCAGCCTTAGACAAAACCTTCCTTAGACAAAGGTCCCTTATAGGCAAATATCTTATAAATTTAATCTTTTATTGCATTCATTTTAATCCTATTAAAACAAATATAAAATAGTAATATATTTCTAATCATATTAGAAATATTCAACATAAGTCTAGGTGAATTGATTTTAAACCCTTTAAAACTAATTCAGAACTTATGTTCGCATGCAACTCTTTATTATAAATTTAATCTATTTCATTAACCATCTAACTCTTATAAATTAATGAAACAATAAAACTATAACATGGATTCTAATGACATTAGCTAAATATAACAATTATATTTTACTAAGGTAATGTCATGCTCAATGCATCTCCATTTTCATTAAGAAATATAAAAATTAGTAATGAAAAAATATAAGCATACCATATCATATAATATAACACTTATATTACATATAATGCATGAGCATGCTAATATTATCATGCATTCATATAATATAATACTTATATTAAAAAATGATGCATGAATAATGTTTATCTTAAGGTGGGATCTTAAACCATATGACATACATTATGCTACATATAATTAACAATTAATTTAATTATACATCAAATGCAAAAATTAAATTAAATAGCAAACTAGACCGAATTTGGCACCCCTAGAATTAATTAAATTAATATACTTAAAATATATCAATTTAGTTAGTAAAATAATTCAAAAATACATAAAAAACATAAAACTGCTAAAAAGGCTGAATCCCACAGCCTACTACTTACTAGGCACACTTGAAACCACCAGAGCATCGCGACACTTTGTTACAATGTTTCGACGCTCAATGCAATTTAAGCCACAGCGCAGCGGGCAACGTAGCGACGCTATGCCCTACGTTGCGGCACAGAAACAATCATTTTTGCTCCAATTTGCTTCGTTTTTGCTCCATTTTCGATCAATCTCCTCAGCAACTCTTGCTCCTTGATCAACACGGACTTATAGAATCGATTATTGAATTTAAACACTTAAAACACCGAGCCCTTACATGATCAAATCAATTAAAACAACAAGCTATGATGCCAAATTCGAAAACATCTATTTGTAAAACTCCACATTCAAAATGCAGAGTTAAAATTTGTTTCAAATTGAATATCAAAGCATAACCTGGCTCTGATACCAATTGAAGGAATCGAATGCGCAGCGGAAGCGTGTGAATGTCGTGCAATTGATATTCAATTATGAAACACCAAAATACAGAGAAACAAAAACAACATGATAAACAAAAAATTCTCCTAGCATACTTTCTATGGAAGAATTAAGGAAGAAATTCTACAAACCTTTGAAGACCAATTTTCAGTGAATTTCTTCTTTTCCTTCTCTGGATCATGAACTCTTTGAATCTTCCTCGAATTCAACGGACTTACCGAATGAACACCACCAAGAGGGCTTTCTTGCTATTCTCAGATATAAGAATCAATGGAAGGTGTGGGTTCTTTGATTTTTGGTAAGGGGAATTTTTTTTAGAGAGTTCTTGAAGGAGATGTGGGCTTCCAAAAATTCTGAGATCATTTTTTTTATATCTCTATGGGAAGGGGGGACAGGGGAGTTATCATAGATAACTCCCCACTAATACGTGATGAATAACTCCCAAAAGGGGTTATTCATAATATTAATTTAATTAAAAATATATCTATAGTTGCACTCTTCGCACTATAGATATATTTTCGTGTCCATGGATATAACCAATCAACAGTAAGTTGACCCTTCACAATTACCCATAACTACAGTTGGGTCAAATTACCGTTTTACCCTGGTAGTTACATCTAACTCCTTAAGTACCACAAATTCCTCTAACGAACAAACAGTTCATAGTCCAACTATAAACTAACCCCTCTCGAGCCAATGAGAGGGTGAGGCCTCAATGTTCAAAACTCAAAATCAGCCCTTAAGGGAGCAATTATCTACTTACCCTAAAGATGGGAATGAGTGAGTTCCACCTTATAAGAATACATTCCGAGCTCCCTACTCAGACAAATCCCCAAAATGGTAGGCTTATTGAGTCAGTGATATAGCCACTCTCACCTATACAGATCAAAGGATTGCCCTCATAAGCAGGAATTCATATCACACTCAAGATTAAGGTCAAGTCACCTATAGTCATTTCGTGGTTCGGTCTTATACAAACTCTTTACATAGGATACCCCCACTCACATGTCTCCACATGAACAATTAGGATCACATCATTTGTAACACTTTACACCTCTTATAACAATTACAAAGTGGGTCATATCCGTAGTGTTACCAGGTTAAGACACCCGACCTTATCCATATACTACATACCTTTTTGGTTATTACTTAAACATGATTCAACCTTGTATGTCAACCACATATAGTTTTAAGTTTACATGAAATAACCATGGATCTTGTTTATTGAATTTGAGTTAATGCAACAAGAATAAAATAAAATAACTCTTTATATTATTGATACAATAATTTGTATTTACAAGAACTACAAACAACGAGAAACTAAAGATTTAGGACACCAGTCTCAACAGGTAATCATTTATGAAATTTAAAATCCAAAGTTGTAAGGTAAAGTTAATCAACTAAATAAGAATCTAAAACATTATTTGTGAAATTTAAACTTTACAAGCATCTCAAATACATACATGATGAACAACTAAATTGGTCTATATAGAAAGGGAAGAATACAAAGGACCAATTTCAATTATAATCTAAAAATTGGGAAATTATGCACTGCAAAAATTAATATATTAGGTTAAGCATAAATTACAGAAGAAAAATAAATATCTTTACGATTAACTTGAACAACACCAAAAGGAAAACTCCCTTAACTCTGAATAAACGAGGTAAAGGTTTGTGGGAACCTTCCTTGAAAAATATTGGAGAAAAAAACTTTTAGGAAGAGAAAAGGAGAAAGCACTGTCTTTGAATCCCCTTTTTGAAAGGTATTCAGAGAGGAATATGAAGAGGGAAAAGGGAGATCGTGGGATCAATCTCACGTTTCAGGTAACTCCATCCCCTTAACCAAATTGGTTATTAAATTAATTAAATTAACTAAATTAACTAATTAATAAAATTAATATATAATTAAATCTAATTTAATTAATATATTCATTTAAATCATATTTAAATAAATTTCTCTCACATAACCTATAGTTTTAATGTGCATCTAATGAGCATTAATTTAAACTATAGTTTTAATATAAATCTAATTCATATTAAATTAATATTTGAACTATTTCAAATATTTAATTCTCTTATGAATTAATTTTGAATCATATCCAAAATTAAATTTACAAAGTTTGATTATAAAATAAACTTTATATTATAATGTATCATTATACATTATACTATTTTCCTTAATTAATTTGAACATTTTGAATTCCATTCAAAACTTAATTACCTCAATACTCTTTACGAGCTAGGAAGGGGACCTAATGGACCTACAAATCAGAAGCTCCAATGAAATGAGATTAATTGGCTAAACTCATTAACCACATTAACCAATGTTCGTTAACTGTGGGTACACTC
Source organism: Lagenaria siceraria (assembly GCA_002890555.2). NCBI lineage: Eukaryota > Viridiplantae > Streptophyta > Magnoliopsida > Cucurbitales > Cucurbitaceae > Lagenaria > Lagenaria siceraria. The sequence goes on from CM016493.1 coordinate 13,141,267, forward strand.
CACTAAAGACCCACAGCTGCACTCTTCTCATTGTAGATATATTTTTGTGTCCACAGATATAGACCAATAACAGCAAGTTAGTCCTTCACAAGTGTTTGTAACACCAACTAGGTCAAATTACCGTTTTACCCCTAGGTTACTTCTAGATCCTTAAGTACCAGTGCTCATCTAATTAACAACTTGTTTATAGTCCAACCATTAAACATAAACACCTCTCGAGCAAGTGAGAGGGTAGGGCCCTTTGTTCAAGTCCCGGAGATACCACTTAAGGGAACACTCATCTACTTGCCCTAAAATCGGGAAGGAGCGAAGTCCATCTTGTATAATTATGTTTCTAGCTCCTCACTCGGTCTTGTCCCCAAAAAGGTAGGTGTATTGAGTCGAAAAATCGGCCACTCTCACCCATACAAATCAAAAGACAGTCCCTCGTGAACAGGAGTTCATAATATACTCAAGATTAAGACTAAGTTGCCTAAGTCATCCTATTGAAATAGAAACCTAACTAGTTGACGGAGTTACATCTAGTGGTTACTATTACATGGTCCAGTCTTATGCAAACTCATTGCATAGGATACCCTCCCTCATATGTCTCCTACACGAACGCGTTGGATCATTGCATTTGTATCAATTACAAAGTGGACCATATCCATAGTGTCACCAGGATAAGGTGCCTAGCCTTATCCCTATACTATAGACTCTTTAGGCTGTATATTGAACATTAATCCTCATATGTTCAAGACTCATAAGACAACCTAGGATGTTAGTTTATTGGATTTTTGGGGTTATTAATACAAGATAATAGCAATATAATAATTAACACTTATTGAAAAATAATTAATAAAGGTCAAAATAATACATTTATTACCTACGAGTTTTAGGGTATAAAGCCAAACAAGACACAAAAAAAATTGTCTACATATGATGCACAAATGAATTGATCTAGAATAATATTGCTGAAAATGTACAAGCAAATATATAATTAAAAAAGTCCTATTTAGAAATAGGTAAAACTCACAATTTTCGACGATTGACGATTGTGAATGCTTCTTTTTGAAGTGCGAGAAAGAAAAGAAAAAGAATGTGGAGATAAATTAAGATGTTGAGTGATTGTTGGAGGAGAAAAACAAAGAAACTTAGGGGAAAAAATAAAATCAAGAGGGATAGAAAGAGAAAACGTAAGAGAAAAATTGAGAGAAGCCACTAAAATCTTTTTTGGATTTTTTAGTGTATGTATTGTGTGTGAGAAAGAGGAAAAATCTTCTGAGAGAAAAATAGTGCACGAGAGAAAATGTGTATGTGAGTGAGAGAAAAAAAAAAGACAGTTGCATTTATGTCAAAATAAGTTATAAAAATTAAGCCCATATCTACATAATATAAAATTTGCAAAAATAACAAAATCGGTTAGCCGAGCACAATTTAAATAAGGCATTGAAACTAAAAAGTAAAAAATGCCCTCACTGATTCACGGACTTACGCATGGAATTTGATTGTCATCTGATTACCTTCTATTTTTTGTCAATTAGTTAGCCTTTTGATAGTCATCTAATTACCTTCTGATTGACATTTGATTACTTTTTTTTTTTGTCAATTAGTTAGTAGTTTTTTATTGTTGGGTTGTATGTCCTAAAACTCGTAGTTTTGTAAATAGTGAACATTAATACATGTGAGGTTATTCAGACAAGTGTTGTTGAATAAAAGTGAATTGATTATTAATAACTTTAAATCCAATAAACTATGAACCCTTGGATATTATCATGAGTACTTGGACTTTATGTGGAGACATAAACTGGATCAAGTTCAAGCAAATAGCCTAAATGGTCTATAGTACATGGATCAGGTTGGGTACCTTTTTCCTGGAGACACTATTGAATACGACCCGCTTTATGATTGTTACAAATGTTTTAAGGTGTCATAAACAAAGTGATCCTAATTTGTTCATGTAGGAACATGTGAGCAGGGGTGTTCTACACAATGAGATTGTGTAAGACTGACCCTGAAATAATCATTGTTATGTATTAACACCATTTACGGATAACACTGGTTAATTTCATTTATCGATGACCTAGATAACTTGATCTAAATCTTGAGCCATCTATGAAATGTTAATTCATGATTCTCTCTTGATCTACATAGGTGAGAGTAATCTTATCAATGCTACTCAATATGCCTCCCATTTCAGGGATAAAACTGGGTAAATAGCTGGGGACATAGGATTAGTAAGACGAAATTCACTCCTACTCGATTTAGGGATAATAGAGAGGTTGTTCTCTTAAGGGCTGATCCCGGGTCTTGAACAAGGGACCCCATCCTCCCACTAGCCTGAGAGGAATTGGATTTAGTGTTTTGAACCTAAATTGATTGTTCATTAGAGGGACAATGGTACTTAAGGAGAAAAGATGCAACTCAGGGGTAAAACGATTTTTGACCTAGCTGAGATTACGAACGACCTGTGAAGGATCAACTTATCGATGACGGTTATATCAAATGGATACAAATATATCTACAGTGAGGGGAGTGCAACTACAGGCTATAGTGAACAGTCCTGTTAGTTAACGAAAGTTGATTAAACTAGGTTAAAGAGTTTGACCTGTTAGTCTTAGATTGTTGGAGCCCATGATTTGTAGGTCCATCAGGTCTCCGTGCTAGTTCATAAAAGATAAATTTGAAGAACTAGGTGAATTGAGAATTTGAATTGTTCAAATTCAATTATTAGGGAATTTTTGTAATTTATATGTGATATAATTTACATTTATATAATTAATTGAGAATTAATTATCTTTGGGGAATTTACCTATTCAAATAAGATTTGAATATGTATAAGCATGAAATTTGATTAATAAGATTAATCAAAATTAGGTGTCTTAAGTTTTTTTTATCATGTGATAAGTATATTGGATTTAATTAAAAATAGTTTTAATTAAATTACATTACGAAATTATAAAATGAAAAATAGTTTTTGATTTTTTGTTTAGTTAAAATTTATTTTATAAAATAGTTTTATAAAATAGAATTTTTATTAAAAATAAAGTTAGTGGAAAAATCCAACAAGAAGTTGGATTTTCCCACTAATTTAGTGCTATGTGTTGCCTTATGGAGACTTTGACACCTAATAGTTTTCATGCTAGTGGAGAGTGTGGGTGGACATGCAAGACATGTCTTTTCATGTTTTTTCCTTATAAATATATGTATCAGTTCACTTGTTTGAACTTAATGGTTGAGATTTGCTAAAAAATTTCCACCATTTCCATTGTATTCTCCATTTTCAAAGAGAAATTCCCTACCCTTTCACTTAAATCTGGTTCTACAACCGTGTTCTTCAACTAGAGAATAGCACGAATTAGCTATTGGTGGTCCCTGTTTTGGTTTGGAGAAGAAGTTACAAGTGGAGATCATTAAAGGTATAATGGTTATACTCTTAACTTTCTTTTTTAATTTATTGTTATCAATAGCACGTTTATCCTAGTTATCAAGCATGATTAAGTGTATGTTTAGATCTGTCATTTCCGCCATGCATGTTTTCTATTCCATCATTGATATTGCTTGATTTCCTTCTAATTGTCATCTGATTACCTTCTATTCTTTAACACGTAGTTACTAGTTTATGATACTGGCATCTGATAACTTTCTATTATTTGACACATGGTTAGTTGTTTATGATATTCTCTTCTAATAGTCATATGATTGTCATTGTCATTGTCATCTCATTACCTTCTATTTTCCATACATAGTTGTTTATGATATTTACATCTGATTGTCTCTATGATATTTTCATATGAATGTCTCTTGATTCTGATTGTTTTTTGATTGCCTTCTATTTTTTGCATTGAAATAAAAAAGTAAAAAATGCTCCTGATTCAATGTCTTCCCCCTAGAATTTGATTGTTATATGTGATTGGCATGCTTGTTATATGATTGCTAATGATACCGATTACTGTCTAATTACTGTTTAATAATGCCAATGATATCGATTGCTATCTGATTGCAATCTGATTATATTTGATATTGATTCTTAATGTTACTAAATATGATAATGATTGTTATTTTTATTGCTATTTGATAATGGTTGTTATCTTATTACTATTTTATATGATACTAATTTGTTATAGGATTATTGTTTGATTGCTATTTGATATTAATAGTTATTTGATTGTCAATGATATTTATTAATATCTGATTGTTGTTTGATTATTATCTAATAATGATTGTCAATTATGCCTATTGTTATCTAATTGTTTACTTATTACTGATCGCATATGTTGATTATTGATTGCAAGGTTCAAAACATGGGAGAGTCCATATTGATTCTTTTGGCATGACTTTCGCTCCTCCGTAAGACGACCGTGTGTAATACCTCCAGACATGGCTGAGTATGTATGAAGAAAATGAAAAAAAAAACAGAACGAATCTTCGACCACTGAATCGGGAATTCAAAATCGGCAGTGACGACGAAGAGTTTAAAGAGAGATGAAAAACTTTGTAATGTCGGCGCTGATCAAGATAAAAAAAATTGGTTCGAAGAGAATAGGGGAAGAAGAAGACCCAAGGAATGCGAAAAGAAAAGGTTGCGATAGAGGGGAAAAATTAGGAAGAAAGGCGTGCGTTTTTGTTAAAGGCCAAAATTGGAATATAAATTTAAAGATTTTGAAGATACTTAACGAAAATAATTTTAAAAAATCTAATTTAAATATTTTTGCCATATCTGCCAACTTTCAAACATTGAAGGCGTGCTTACTATTATGAATTTTGGATTTGACACCCACTGCAAATTTCCAAAAAAAAAAAAAAAATGGATAGGTAGAATGTGTCCCAAAAACCTCCTAATTTATAGAATTTCTAAGTCCTTCTTGATTAGAAAAAATAAATAAATCAAATCAAATTTAAAAGAAAGAAAAATAATAAATTTAATTTGAAAAAAAAATTATGTGATTTAAATATTTCCTCCCAAACTTGATTATATACAATTTTTCCATGAACAAAAGATTTGAACATTCAAAATTTTGTTCTCTCTACACAAAATCTTTTATTTTATTTGATTAAAACATTAAAAATTTCAAAAGTTTATTTTACTTAAAATATAAATATGAGAATAAAATCCTTTTGTTTATGAACATAAAATCTTCTAAATTTATTTTCCTAAAACACAAAAATAAAAAAGATATATTTTTTATTTTATTTAAATAAAAAGACTGCAACTTATTTTTTTGTTGATTTTTATTTAAAAGTGGGTAAATTCTAAATTATTGAGAAAGACATAAATTTACACAAAATAAAAATGATGAAATAAAATTTCGGACAAATTTAGGAGTCTACAATTTGCCCCTTTTATTCATCGTCATAGAATTAGAAAGTGGCAAAGGCGTAAACCTTATTTCTTTTTTGTTTTAATTTTTTTTTCTTGTGACACAGCCAGAGATAAACGCTAAACTGCCAGACAACTAAGGGGTAAACGTTAAATTGACATTTTATAGTTTAACACAGCCAAGGTTAGAGGTGTACAACAAGTTACCAAAAATCGATCTGACCGACCGAAACCGACTGAATTCATGCAGGTCGATCGGAGATATGCTCCAGTCGTTCGACTGTCAGTTTTTATTCTAAAAAATTGACCTACCGATATAAGTATATGTATATGCATTTTATTTATTATATTTTTGTTTTAGTTTTGTTGCAGACTTGATTTCAGCTCAAAGCCCACTCCAACCCACCCACTAGCCTAAAAGCTTAGCCAGCAGTCCTCATTCTCTCAATTAAATAAACCCTAACTAGGGAAATTGCTATTTTTAACCTAAAAGAGTTTTTACCTTTCAAAACTAACCTCTTTTTTGAAAACTACTTTTCTACCTCTTTCTTACCTTTTGAGATTTTAAATGGAGGGTCCCACATGGTAAAAATACCATTTTGTCCCCTGTCTACAGTTTTAACTTTTTCTAATACAACTTTTCAAACACAATTTCAATTTTAAACATTAAACTTCATTTTTTTTCATTTTGTTTTTATTGGCAAGTTTCAACGGATATTTGTGGTACATTTTTTGTTATTTTTTTAAAAAAAATTGAAAAACAAAATTTTGTTGGCATTTCTTTTAAGGATTGAAAATTTTCTAAAACAAAAAAGTCTTACGTTTAATTTTCCTTAAAATTGAAAATCGGAGAAAATTTAATAAATTTAAATTCTTACAAGAAATTAAACTAAGGGAAATTTTTACAAATAAAAAAAATGTCAAACTATTTACATAAAATAGCAAAAAAAATACTGATAGACATTGATAGACTTCTATCAGCATCTATCAGTGATAGACTTCTATCATTTCTATTGTTGATAGATCCTGATAGACTTCTATCAGCGTCTATCACAACTATTTAAAAATTTTGCTATTTTGTGTAAATAGTTTATCTTATTTTTCTGTTTTTAAAACTTCCCCTTAAACTACTTTAAATTTACAGGAAAAAAAGTTGGAATTGGGTAAAATAATAAATTAGCCTAAGTTGAAGGATAAAACACTAGAATTGATAAAAAAGGGAAAAAAAGCTACTAGAAAAATTTTAAGCTAATATCTTCGTAAGAAGTTTATTGGACTCAAGTTAACCAAAATTTTCAAGAAATCTTAATTGGCAACCCAATTTTTTAAAACTTAAACTCAAGTTAACCAAAATTTTCCTTAGTAAGTTTACTAGATATTTTCCACTAAGTTTCTTACCAATATATTAGCTTGAAAATTTTTCACTAGTTTTTTTCCCTTTTTATCATTTCTAGTGTTTTATCCTTCAACTTAGGTTAATTTATTTTTTACCTAATTCCAAATTTTTTTTTCTGTAAGTTTAAGTTAGTTTAATTTCTTATAAAAATTGAAATTTATTGAATCTCCCCTGATTTTCAATTTTAAGGAAAATTAAATGTAAGACTTTTTTTTTTAGAAAATTTTCAATCCTTACAAGAAATGCCAACAAAATTTTGTTTTCCAATTTTTTTTTAGAAAAATAACAACAAATTTACTACAAATATTGGTTGAAACTTGTCAAAAACATGATAAAAATAAAATGAAAAAATGAAGTTTAATGTTTAAAATTGAAATTGGGTTTCAAAAATTAAATTAGAAAAAGTTAAAATTGTAGACACTTGAATGGGGGACAAATGGTATTTTCACAATGTGGGACCCTCCATTTAAAATCTCAAAATTTAACAAAGAGGTTAGAAAAAGTAGTTTTCAAAAAAGAGGTTAGTTTTGAAAGGTGAAAATTTTTTTAGGTTAAAAATAGCAATATTTCCCCTAACTAATTGAATATTCTTCTTCCTTCACGATGAAGTATGTTTGTGTCGCCCTTGACCAAACTCTCAAAATTCTTCCTCGCTTCTAAGTTCCACGAACCAGGCCACGCACGATAGCACGAGCACGAGCACGACCACCTCTGTCTTCCGTCGACTGTGTTTCATTCGTCTCTCCCCCTTCAGTTAGTCGCTCTTGTTCCACCCTTTATCTCTCTTCATCTTCTCTCACGCCTCCGTAGATCTATCCGTCCCTACTCGCATCTAAAGCAAAGAGAAGAGGAAAAATGAAAATTGACGAAATCGACCGACAAAATCGATGCCCTACTGGTTGATTTTCACATTCAGATTGCTGGTCGGTTTCGATGCCGATTTTCTCTCAAAATCGATCACAATCGACCGATGAAACATCCCTAACCAGGGTAAATGCTAAACTGCGAGACATCCAAAGGCAAATGCTAAACTGCCATTTTTTCGTTTAACACAACTAGGGGTAAACGCTAAACTGCAAGATAGCTGTTGTGTTTCGTATGGTTATACTAAATGTATGCTCAGATGTGCTCGAGTGATTATACACAAATGTCAAGTTTTTCTTAATATTAGCCCAAGTATAAACTAATACCAAGATTTCTTGGTGAGGTCCAAGGTCGAACATAGGGATTTATGGCTAAAAATATGAATAAAATGTCTAACTTGTGGAAGTGTTAAAATAGAATGACGTGTTGGTGATAAATGAGTGAAAAAAAAATAACGTGAAATGTGCAACAAATAAGCTAGGAATAAGTGAGATAGTTTTGCAGACAAAGAGGTTTTGGTTTTGCAAATGGAGAAAAAAGGGTTGGAGAGAACCCTTCATCAACCGATTGAGTTATTACTTAGTTTCATGGTTCGTGCTTCTGAACTCGTGTAGTTCTTACCTCTCGGCAAATGAGTCACATAAATCATATGTCTATGATGCATGCTTGTTTAGTTGAGCCTAAGATGTTTCCTATGTCTAGGATTAGTTCTTAGTTACAAAGATAAGATCCATAGTTACTTGCTCTTTCAAGTAGTTAACTATTTCTACATAAATCAAGTTGTCAAGTGGATTTTAGCAATGAAGAGTAAAATACATCAATGTAAACGAACTAGAAACTAAACTTAAGCTCTTAAAGTTGATGAATGTTTTTCTCCAACCCCTCAAGTGATTTAACTACTCATGCTTGTTTGTGAAGTGAACATAAACATGGAAGACAAGAAGTGATTCATGATGTAAGAAATATATATATTAATGAAAATGATGATTTAGTTCATACATAGTACAAGCAACCAAATACACACAAAAGATACAAAAGATAGAATGAGAAGATAAAGAGATGAACTTGGCGGCAATAGTGTCCTGTTCGCCGACAGAGATGGTTGCTCAGTTGTCTACTTGCGTTGAGAAGGAGAAATGATGGCGGCTTCACTCTCTTTCGAGGTTGATGCTCAACAAGTCTGTGATGATGGTGGAGAGGATGCACTTGACTGTCGCCGAGAGGGAGGGGTGGAGGATGGCTGCCTAATTCCCGATCTGTTGATTCCCGATCTAATTCTTTAACTCTCTAATCTCTAATTTTCTAACGAGCTAACCCCTTGATCTGTTGATTCAACTGACTTTTATAGCCTCAAAATTGTACTTTCTGTGATGTCAACGATAAGGTTCAGATGCAGAGGATCAGGCTGCGTTTGTCAATCGTCATCTCTGACCGGGTAGGTTGTCACTGTTCAGCAGATAAGAGGGCCGAAAATCCTCTTTGTCTCCAACTATCAAGATCAGGTTATCCGAGGTTCCAGGATTTGTCTTGTGCAATGTGTCCGAGGTATGTGTTCTTTGTTTGTCTTTAACGCATGCGTTGGACCTTGTTTTTCTGCAAAAATGGGGCGTTCAAAGAGTTAAATCACAGATTATTCTTTCTTCCGCCTATTTACAAGCTTCCACGCATACGAAGAATTTATCATAAAATTAAGCATTAGATGATGCATTATTCTAAGAAAAGAGAAGCTACAAGTTATCAATAGCCAAGGTGAAGGATAAACGATCATGCAAGAGAAATTAATTAGAACAATTTTCACTCTAAGATACTCAATTTCGAGGATAAAACATGCAATTAAAAGGGGAAAACCAAAGTTTCAAGAACACTTACCCTTGAAGTTTCAAATTCTCCCTCAATTCATGAAAATCAACACCACTTATTTGTAGACCAGCACAAGAGTCTTCTCTACTATTCTCTGGGCTTAGATTGGATGGTGGGATCAAAATTTGTGGTGAATTTAAGAAGGAATGAAGGTTGGGGAAGAAGATGAGCTATTGAGGAATTTTTGCAAAATTAACTATTAATTTCACAAATTTCTTAACCATTTTTAAGCCAGAATCATCCTTATTTATTAAAGATTAACATGCAATCTAATTGCATCACAAATTGACAACACAAAAATCTTCAATTTGTTGGCTAATTGAGAAGATAACAACTAAGCTAGTAGCTTAGTTAGTGGGAAAATCCAGATTCTCCAAAATTCAATTTAAATTCAGTTTTAAATGAATTTCAAAAATTGAATTAAAATAAATTTTTAATTTGATTTTTAATTTCATAAATTAATTTTAAAATAATTAATTAAATAAAAAATAATTTAATATTTAAATCATATTTAAATATTATAATTAACTCTATTTCTCCGTTTAATTCGTAATTAAACGTCGATATATCGTATATATCCAACTTTCATTCCTTAAGCCAAGATTGAAGGGTTCAAACTTACTCACCATATTATCTAAGGTTTTTGCCCATTTATGAGCTAGTAGAGGGACCTAATGGACCTACAGATCATGAGCTCCAACGATCCGAGATTAACTGACCAAACTCTTTAATCTAGTTAACCAACATTCGTTAATTAACGAGACACTCCACTAAAGCCCGTAGCTGCACTCTCCTCACTGTAGATATATTTCAGTCCACTTGATATAACCATAATAAGTAAGCTGATCCTTCACAGATTGTCTGTAATCACAGCTAGGTCAAAATTACCGTTTTACCCCTATGAATACATTTTGTTCCTTAAGTCCCACTGATCCTCTGATGAACAATTGGTTTGTGATCCTATCACTAAACCGAATCTCTCTTGGGCCAATGAGAGGGTGGGGCCCCTTGTTCAAGACCTGGAATCAGTACTTAAGGGAACAAACTATCTACTAACCCTAAGTCGGGTAGGAGTGAATTACTTCTTGCAAGACTATGTCCCCAACTATCTACTCACTCTTACCCCTAAAATGGGAGGTTTATTGAGTCGGCACACTCGGGCCACTCTCACCCATGCAGATCTAAGAATAATCCTAAATAAATAGGAGTTCATAGTTAGCTCTGGATTAAGATCGAGTTACCTAGGTCATCAAATTGAAATAGTCAGTATTTAACAGTAAACGGCGTTATAAAGTAATAGTGACTATTTCGTGGTCCGGTGTTATGCAAACTCATTGCATAGAACGCCCCCACTGTCATGTCTCCACATGAATGATTTAGGATCACATCATTTGTATCAAATACAAAGTAGGCCTCATTCAATAGTGTCCCGAAGATAAGGTACCCAGCCTTATCCTTATACTATAGACCATTTTGGCTATTTACTCGAACTTGATCCATTTTTATGTCATTACATAAAGTTCAAGTTTTCATACTAAAAAGTCATGGGTTCTTAGTTTATTGGATTTAGAGTTATATTAGCAACAATTCACTTTATTCAATAACAAGTTTCCTGAATAACATCGATAACAACTTTATTTATAAATAGAATATACGTTAATGTTTACAAACTACGAGTTTTAGGACATAAAACCCAACAAACTCCCACTTGGACTAAAACTGCCATTTTTTGGTTTGACATAGCCAGGGGTAAATGCTAAACTGCTATTTTTAATTTTGTGTGAGACTGTTGTTTTGATTTTTGTGAGATAGTCAAGAGTAACTCTAAATTGTCATTTTTAATTTTGTGATTTTTAAAAAAAAATTGTGAGACAATTAGGAGTAAATCTGTCATTTTTTTACCGAATTAATAGGCTCCAAAAACAAAAAATTCTTTTAAAACAAAAAATGATTTCCGAATGCTCAATTCTTTTCTTTTCTTTTTTTTGAATTTTTTATGAAAACCTTTTACTTAGAAGCCTCATTTTCGAATTGCTCAATAGTCACTCATGAATTTTTTTTTAAAGCACCTATCAAAAGAGAATATTTTTCAATTTTATTTTTCTAAAAAGCTCAAAGAAATAAAGTGATTAGGAATGAAATCTTAAAATTTTGTTTTATTTCTTTTAAAGGAAAATAAAACTCTTAATCAAATTTTGTCCCAATATTCATGGTGGTTTTTTTTAGGCTTCAAAGAAATAAATTGCTATGAAGAAGAAATTTCTCATAAAACATTCTTTTTTTCTATTTTATTTTGTGAAATAAAATCCTCAACTAAACTTTGCCTAAGTATTTATGCAATGATTTGTAATGTTCGTGTTTTGGGACAAAAAATTGTACAAATATTTTTTGTACTTTTTTTTAAAAGGTAACCTTACGTAGCCTTTAACTTCAATCTAGACTACCAAGTGACATTAAAATCAGGGAAAATATAGTTTTGTCATTGTTTGAGAAAAGAAAACATCAATTTTTTTCTTTTTGCTTGCTTTGATTCTTTTTCTTCTTCTTCTTTTTTTTTTTTTTGTTGTGAATGCACTCATTTTGATATGATTAATGCAACTCCTTTATCGTTGTCATGCTAATAAGCTTAACCACACATGAATAGAAGAGGTAATGAGACTAACTTGATGGGATAAAATGGCCTCATAAACTATTTGAATGCCTAATAAAAATTAATTTATCACATTATTATTCCTTGATTTGGTATGATTATCTTACAAACTCATGCATGAAGGGAATGACACAACTTTCAAAAAAGACAATAAACTAAATGAATGACTTTGCAGTTAGAGATGCATAAAATACTTTCTTCTTTTATAACAAAGATATATGTGTGGATGAAGAAAACATAGAATTGATTTTTTCGCAAAGGAATACTTGAATGGAAGGAGAAGTATGAGACACGAACAAAGGGTGACACTTGAGGACAAGACGACGTATATGAATGGAGAAGAAGTATATGGGAGATTAAGGATGGGACACGAAAGCATATGCGGATGCCATAGATGGATGAAGAAGAACAGGTATGGAAAAGTCAAAGATATCCACATATGAGGACTAAGAAGACAATGAAAGTGAATCATTCCTTGAACAACTCCTCTTAAGACTTGATGACTTAACTTCCTAAGATTTCACTCAAATGTCGTAATAAATTGGCTAGGTCTACATTGCCCAACGAATAGTCTTTTTCACAAGCTTCATGTAATAGACTTCTCAACCTAATTATACTATGGCTTAGCTCAATAGACTCATCTTTCTTCTAAAGGCTACTTCTTTTTTAGATGGATTCTCAATGAGCTGATCAGAAATGATGCACCTACTAAAATATCAATGATCATTTTGCTTTGGTTCTCATCGAGAAAATTTCTTCTCGTTTGACACATTTGATTGCCCCAGTTTGCTGGGATTATGCCCTAAATCTCATGGGGTCTATTTGTAAAGTGTACATGATGATTTATTTATTCATTTAATAAAATAAGATGTATTTTATTTGATCTTTAGATCGTTTTTATTCAATCCAATAAACTAAGATCCTAGGTTATTAAATGTGGATTGAACAGTTTGTAGTAGACATACAAGTGGATCTTGTTCAAGTTATAACCTAAAAGGTATGCAGTAGATGAATAAGGTTGGATGCTTTATGCTGGTAACATTGCAGATACAACCCACTCTGTAACTGTTACATGAGTTGTAAAGTGTTACAAATGATTTGATCCACATCGTTCACCTGAAGACATGCGAGTGGGGGCATCCTGTATAAAGAGTTTGTACAAGACCAGACCGCGAAATGATTATTTTCACATTATAACATCATTAACTGTAGAGACTAATATTTTTATAGGATGACCATAAATAACTTGATCTCAATCCTGAGTGAGTTATGAACTCCTGTGTATGAAGGCAGTCCTTTGATTTGTATGGGTGAGAGTGGTCTAAGTCACCGACTCAATATGCCTACCATTTTGGAGACTTATTCGAGTAGAGAGCTGGGAACATAGCTACACAAGATGGAGTTTACTTCTTCTCACTTTCAGGAAAAGTAGAAAATTGCTCCCTTAAGTGCTGACTCCGGGTCTTGAACAATGGACCCACCCTCTCGTTGGCCTGAGAGGGATTTGTTTATGGTAGGACCATAAACATGTTGTTCATTAGAGGATCAATGGGACTTAAGGAAAAATATGATTACAGGGGTACAACGGTAATTTTGGCCTAGTTGTAACTACGAGCAATTTGTAAAGGGTCGACTTATTGATGACTGGTTATATCTGTTGGACACATAAATATATCTACAGTGTGAAGAGTGCAGTTGTGGGTCTTTAGTGGAATGACCTGCAGTTAATGAATGTTGATTTAATTAATTAAAAAGTTTGATTAATTTAATCTCGAATCATTAGAGCTTCTAATCTGTAGGTCCATTAGATCCCCTTGCTAGCTCACTAAGGATAAAATAAGGTTCAATTATTTTGGAATAATTGGAATTGTTCAAATTATTTAAGGGAATTAGATATTAATAAAGATTAATATAAAGTATAATATATGATGATACATTATAGTCATCATAAATATGATTTATGATTAAATTATATATTAAGAGAAAAAGTAATATTTGAATAAGATTCAAATATTAATGTGAATTTGATTCATTTTAAAACTTTATAGTAAAATTAGTCTGAATGTGATTCATATTAAAACTATAGTTTATGAGAGAAACATGCATTTACATATGATTTAAATGCATAAATGTGTAATTAATTAATTGTTAACTAATTTGTTGTTATTATTATTAGGGAAATTTTTACCGATAGAAAAAATGTCAAACTATTTACAGAAAATAGTAAAAAAAACACTGATAGACATTGATAGACTTCTATCAGCATCTATCAGTGATAGACTTCTATCATTTCTATCACTGATAGACTTTGATAGACTTCTATCAGCTTCTATCACAACTATCTAAAAATTTTGCTATTTTGTGTAAATAGTTTGGAAAATTGTCAGAAATTACCTTTTATGGTTTTCACATTACAAAAGTAACACAATTTTCTCAAACTCGAAGTATAGGTTTTTCTCAGTCCTTCTCGATCGAGATCACGCTCGAGATTGTATTTTAACGTTGAGTTTCATCTTTTCGATTAGTAGGAAATGACGACAATGCCCCTAACCCAAACGCAAAAATTGAACCCTCTAAAAAACCCCCAAACGGTTCATTTCCTTACGTTTCTTCATCAATCCATTGGAAAAACTGAGTACTCTCTCGATCTGCGTATGTTGTTTAAATTTAGGCTGAGTTCAACTTGCTTATTTAAGGTGTTTCTTCTTGCTGTTGTCATTTGTTAGTTAAAAGTTTGATTTTTTTCAATGATTTGAGTGCGGGTTAGGGCTTACAATATTAGGGAAATCTAGGATCATCTGCTGCGTTTGGTTGATTGTTTGTATGTTTTTTTGGTCAATATAGTTCAATGCGCATGAGTTTGATGGATTTTTTTTGGTGAAATTCGGTGTCATAATGCCCGAGAATAGATTTAATCTCGCCCGAGATTTAAGACATCTCCCCCGAGACGCACTAAATTTCTTCCGAGATCCATGTTTTTTTTGCATTTTGTGTTGTCTCGGGGGTCTAATGTGTATATCCCCAGATACACCCGAGACGAAACACAGAATGCAAAAGAAGCTGGTTGGAGCTTGAAGTTTTGAGCTTGGGGCTTGATTCAACCGAGATTCTTATTTAGAATTCTAAATGTAATCTCGATGTTCGATCTCGCCCGAGATTAGGACCTAGATTAAACACAACATCTATAGCATTATGTTTGAACTTTTGACTGATTGTTGTTGACTGTGGTTTTGATTTCCATATGTTTTAATTTATAGATGGCATTGGAAACCAAAATTCGCACTTCTGATTATTTTCCTGTCAATCTAACATATCGTTTTCACCTGGGGAAAACTATCACGCATATTAAGAATAAGTTAACACCTAGGCAACTATACATGTTTAGGCAAACATGTTTTGGACCTTAAGCTAGTTTTTTAATGGGTCTTGTGCCATTATATACTTTTGAGGGCGGTGGAGGAGAGTAGGAAAGACACTATTAGCTTCAAGTTGTCGGGAAGGAGGATGTCTTTTGGTCGGGAGAAATTCGATCTGATTACGGGATTAAGATGTACTGCTAGGCGTGTTGTTAAGGCTGATCTGCAGAGAGCACGTAGGCTTAGGGGGGCTATATCTTAATGATCAGGATAGCATGACAGGGACTGAGTTGGACAAGTTGTTCCCTAACTATGAGTTTGAGAGTGATGATGACGCGGTTAAGATGGCGATATTTTATTTCATAGAGCTCAGTTTGATGGGGAGGGAGAGGAAGCAACACATGGGTTGGACCATGTTATGCTTTATTGACGACTGGGATGAATTTTGTAGCTACGATTGAGGCAATTTGGTTTTTAATAAGACTTTGAGTAGCTTACGTGGTGCACTTAAGGGTAAAGTCACTCAACATAAGAAGAAGTCGGCAAACAGTAAGATGCCTGAGTTGTACAGTTTGTATGGCTTTCCATTCGTATTACAGGTTCGTTAACCATACTATTCACCTATTTTCCTACTTGTTTGTTTATAAATAACTTTGCAGATATATGTTGTTTGATTTACTAGGTATAGACATATGAGATAGTTTTGTCGCTCATTGGACGGGTCGCGATCCGGCTGTCCGATGATGTGATCCCACGTATTTTGAGATGGAGTTGCACATACTCACCCGATCTGAGGGTGATTGAGACCCAAGTGTTCGGGTCTAAAGTGGTAAGGCATCATTTACCATAACTATATAAGTAAACTTGTAAATATTAACTAATAATCATTGGATGCAGGCACGCATAAATGACTTGGTTCTGACGGATGAGGAGCAGACTTATATGCGTCGGTTGTTAGACTCGCCATCTGGGGATTCCCTTCTACAGCAGCAACTGATCCACAACCTATGGGTGAGGTTCATGAATGAGAGGGAGACGGACGATTAGACGAAGGATGACGATTTTCCTCCAGCTGCAGAAGGTATAGTTCGAGCACCGCTTGTGAGTGGTCTATCTAGGACAACTCAATATGTGAAGACGTGCGAGTGCAGTCAGCACCTCCAGCGGCTTGGGGCTCGACTCGTCTATATAGAGTCCTCGATGACGGCCAAGTTGAAGTCGATCAAGGACATGTTGATGGTCATTATGAAGATAACTTGCTATTCTATTATTTGTAATTTGATTGATGATATTTCTTAATATATTTTTTTGTGTCTATTGTTTCATATCATAGGGTAAATCGGTTGATCCTCATTAGTATATGCCTGCTAAAGAGCATCATCATGTTACAGATGGTCCATCTATTACGGATGATCCACTTGTTGAGGATCCCACCCATACCAATGGGGCTCCCACTTCCCGTAACCCACCTACTGATGAGCACACACAGGACGCAGACAAAGATGACGAAGTAGGTGCTATCCCCATCTATACATCATCAGGTGACGAAGATACAGTTGGTCCATCAAGTGGTACACTGAAAGAGTTGAAGGATGAGGTACTTTTTTTCTTGTCATTTTTTTCTAATGACCGTCTTTTTCATTATTCTTTTTCCTCACCAATATTTCCTTTCTTTTTATGCAGCCATTAGATTTTGGAGTCGTAGATGATGTCATTCAGTTGTCACATGAATCAAATGTGATCAGGGAACGAACTATGAGAAAAAGAAGGGTGCTATGGAAGCTCCGTAGTCCAATTACGAATCAACCGGTTGGGAAGAAGAAGAGGGTGCAATTGTATGATCCAATTAGTAAGATATCGGTGCAGATTGAGAAGCAGTTCTCTTCGTATCTTGGAGACCTTAAACGGGTCAATGAGACTCGGGCAACTGTTCGGAGCATACGAAAGTTGCCATAGTTCATTCAATTGATGACGTCAGACACATTCACTGACGACAACGTAAGTAAACAAAATTTCTTTGTAAATAGTATAAATTGCACAGGAAGACAGACTGATCTTTTTTTGTTTTTCTTGCAGACGATGGACATTATTTTTGTTCACCCAAAAGAAGTTATTGGACAATGTCGATCCATCCCATTGTGAAGACGAAGTTTATCACGGCCGATAGACTTGTATCAGTGAGTATATATGTCAGTCATTTCATAATGTCACCTTCTTCTAAAACCTAACTCTTTTTAATTATTGGTATGCAGAATTTCCTTAGATGTAGCCTAGGGTTGTATGACGAAATTAAGGGTGGCACTAGCCCTTTGGAGGTGAATTACACTTGGGTGAAAACATGATACGGTCCTGAAGTATGTACAAGGGAAACAACCGGATCACCACACACACTGGAAGGATGTTGACTACGTGTACTTGCCGTATAACATCGGTGGATGTCATTGGGTGTTGTAAAGATTGATATGGTAGTGGGGCAGATAGTCGTATGGGATTCATTGATCACATTGACATTGGATGTTGATTTATCGAAGGAGCTGGATAACATGCAGACAGTACTTCCAGCACTACTCGAGCAGGTCGAGATCCTAGCGGCAAAGCCAAACCTGGTAGTGACACCGTGGAGAGTGTATCGAGTGAGTATAGCATCGCAACAGACTACAAGGGGTGATTGTGAGATATTATGTACAAAATTGTTCGAGTATGATAGGACTCAATCCCTCTTAGATACACTTTGCAGGACAATATTCCCTTGTTTCAGCATCATTTGACTGTACAACTGTGGGCCAACAAAGCCTTCTTGTAATTTTAACCATTCAATATATTAATATTTGAACTTACTATTTGCTGCTTAATATTTACTTATAATATTTCAAATGTAATCCCTATATTTAAACGTAATATTTGCACAAACTTAACGTAATACAAAAGTAATACAATTCCATGCACAATCTCACATAATTTTGGGGTGTAGACTGCCTGAGATTGACCGAGATTTCATAATTGTTGGCATTCTGTATTGAATCTCGAGACTCGGTATGCCCGAGACTGCCCAAGATTACAGGGAATTGCCTATTCTGTATTGCTTCTTGGAGCTCAGTATGCTTGAGATTGCTCGAGATGTCACTAAGAAATTATAAAAATGAAGGTAAACTTAATGTAGAAATTATAAAAGTGAAAGGAAACTTAATACACACACTAAATATAATATTGATAATATAGTGAATCAGACTAAGTATTCTCTACAAGCTAAGCTCGACATGTCTTTTGATTATGCCCAATGTTACGACACCGAGAATACTTGTGAATTTGTTTATGGATTTCACCGTTCGAAGGGATTCTTACAGTTCGACAATGACCAACAGTTCCAACAACCCTTGGGGGTAAGACTAATTTATCTTCGAATCTAGGTGGTGTCTTCCACTCTGATGAATGACATACAGGGAATATGGGCTCAGCGTAACTAGCCACCCAGGACCAAACTGTATATGCACTAGAGTATAACCCATATGGATCAACATTCCTAACTCGACAAGTGGCAAGAGCATGCGAACAAGGGATCTCATAGTAATCAAATTCTCCACATGCAAGTCTTATCATTTAAATTAATACGCGGGTTAAGATGGTCGTCTACAATCTCAAGCTCATGGTGATCAATTGGTAGAACGATATAAGTCCTCGACCTTACATCTGCAAGTTTTATAAGTTCTTCTCCATGGTTAGACAAAATGTTTCGCTCTTTGATGCTAACGTCCTATGGTCAGAAAACCATTCCTAGTGCATACCTCTGATGTGATCCAAAAGTGAAGTGACTGGAAGGGATCGAGCATCCACTAATACTGCATTTATCCACTCAGCAATATTAGTTATCATCTGGTCGTATCTCATTCCCCCTAGTATACACGGGTCCACCTTGACAAACCGATATCGGTAAGATATTGTTGGACACCACTGTAGTTTGCTAACCTGTTCCAGTAGTAGAGGAAGACAAACTCTCGACATGCCTTGGCTGCTAGTATGAAGTTTGCACAAGCATTATCATTGTTTTACTTTGTTGTGAGGTTTAGGCACAAATGATGGATATAAAGGTCATGGAATGCATCGGGAAAGACCGTATTAATGGACTTTCCAATGCTTTTGTGTCGGTCAGATTCAAACACCAACCCATTAACAACACCAATGGTTGATTGCAACCTTTTCATGAACCATGTCCAAGAATTTTCATTTTCCTTGTCCCCCAACCCGAAAGCAAGTGAGTATATTTGCTTATTTGCATCAATGGACACTGCTACGAGCATAATACCCTTGTACTTTCCTTTCATGTGCGCAGCATCAACCACAATGACTGGTCTAATACAATTCATTAAACCTCTGATCACAGCCCCAAGAGTCATATACACATACTTAAAGTGCCCATCAGGATCAGTCTCCAACTCAAATTGAGTACCAGGATTGACAATCTTCAATGCTTTCCCAAGACCCTCTAGTTAAGGACAACGCAACTTTCCTTGCCCGCCACGCCCTCTCGTAACTAATGTCTACCCCATATTCCTTGCGAACATCTTGGATGATTTCCTTCGGTTTATACCCACGATTAACATCCTGGTACTTCAACTTAATCAGTTCAGCTATAACCCAACTCTTAGCTTATTTATGATCTTGTTTTCTTAAGATCTTAGGGCATGTGTGAGCACTAACGTATTTAGTGATCTTGAACATATCAGAATCTTTAATTTTAATGGCCCTAACATTCCATTTGCATGTTAATTCTACACATTTTAAAATATCCTGCTTCTTAGTAGATCTATCGACATGATATTGAAAATTTTGCCTAATGGCAAAGACAGACAGTTTTTTAGCCAAATCTTTCTTGTTTAAAAATAAATTTCCAACTTAAATATCTTCTACAGTTGACTCAGATGAGAAGACAATGGTGTTTGCCATTAAACCTTCAATACGCTTCCTCTTCTTACAACTAACACCATGTTCACATATTGCTACTGAATCCGTAAACTACTCACCAATACTAGCCAGGTTACTATCACGCAACGGTCCTCTGTCAACCTGTGATTCTACATTCAACATCGAGTCAACCTCTGTTGTCAGTGGGTTTTGGTCATTGATTGAGTTCACATGATCAACACCAACAACCACCTCATATATATCCATATCCTCTACACTAATGTTCACATCATAATCCATATCTCAACATTAACAACATCAGATATATCAATATCCTCCCTATTCAACAACTCATCATTATCGTCTCCCAATTCTAGTGGACATATGTTATCAGTCAACGGACTTAATGATCGCAACGTCATTCAAATCCACATTGTATTTAAGAATAAAATCAAGGTGAGATGGAATTGAGGGAATATTTTGGGCCATTTGAACAGGATATGATGGTGCCGCACTTCTAGATTTATGAACTACTATAGGTAATTTGGACACCCAAAGAGTCATTTGAGACACGTCTTCATTGGTTAAGAAAAAATGAAGGTCTTCTTAATTGCTAATCACAAATGCAGATATATTTGGCCTAAAATTGTACAAACACCTTATAACCAAATCATACTCAACATAATTTATACCACTAATTCTATATATTTGTCGTAAAAACTCTTCATATGTTATTTCGAAATCCACAATCAAATCTTTCAATTGGCCCAAACATATTCTTTCTCATTCTCCTTCCATTCGCCCCCAAAACAAACGAAGATACGAGTCATCCTGTAAAAATACATACAATGTACAATTTTTTTTAATATCAGGCAAATCTCGGTCAAAAAGTATCAAAATCTCGCCCGCGAATTGAAACCCTACTATAAATCTTGGGGTATATGGGATCTATCTGTTGGATTTTTTGTCCTAAAACTCGTAGTTTGTAAACATTAACGTCTATTCTATGTATCAATAAAGTTGTTATCGATGTCATTTAATAAACTTGTTATTGAATAAAATGAATTGTTGTTAATATAACTCTAAATCCAATAAACTAAAAACCCATGGCTTTAGTATGAAAACTTGAACTTTATGTAATGACATAAAAATGGATCAAGATCAAGTAAATAGCCAAAACGGTCTATAGTATAAGGATAAGGTTGGGTACCTTATCTTGGAGACACTATTGAATGTGGCCCACTTTGTATTTGATACAAATGATGTGATCCTAAATCATTCATGTGGAGACATGTGAGTGGGGCATTCTATGCAATGAGTTTGCATAAGACCGGACCACGAAATAGTCACTATTATTTTATAACGTCGTTTACTGTTAAATACTGACTATTTCAACTAGATGACCTAGGTAACTCGATCTTAATCTTGAGCTAACTATGAACTCCTATTTATTCGGGATTATCCTTAGATCTGCATGGGTGAGAGTGGCTCAGGTGCGCCGACTCAATAAGCCTCCAATTTCAGGGGTAAGACCGAGTAGATAGCTGGGGACATAGTTTTGCGAGAAGGAATTTACTCCTACCCGATTTAGGGTTAGTAGATAGTTGTTCCCTTAAGTACTGATTCCGGATCTTGAACAAGGGGCCCCACCCTCTCATTGGCCCGAGAGGGACTCGGTTTAGTGATAGGATCACAAACCAATTGTTCATTAGAGGGTCAGTGGGACTTAAGGAACAAGATGTAATCACAGGGGTAAAACGGTAATTTTGACCTAGCTGTGATTACGAATAACCTGTGAAGGATCGACTTACTTATTATGGTTATATAAAGTGGACAGAAATATATCTACAGTGAGGAGAGTGCAGCTACGGGCTTTAGTGGAGTGTCCCGTTAGTTAACGAAGGTTGGTTAATTAGGTTAAAGAGTTTGACCGGTTAATCTCAGATCGTTGGAGCTCATGATCTGTAGGTCCATTAGGTCCCTCTACTAGCTCATAAATGGACTAAAATCTTAGATAGTGTGGTGAGTAAGTTTGAAAAGTTCAATCTTGACTTAAGGAATGAAAGTCGAATATAGACGATATATCGACGTATAATTACGAATTAAACGGAGAAATAGAGTTATTTATAATATTTAAATATGATTTAAATATTAATTATATGGATAGAGATTCATATCGTTTTTTGGAAAAATCGGAGAAAAGTGGGAAAAATAATATTATTTTATTATTTAATATTAAAATAATATTATATTTAATTAATTAAATATTAAATTGTTTTTAATTTAATTAATATTTTTTTATTTTTAGAAAATCAAATTAAAATTTATTTTAAATTCATTTTTGGAAATTATTTAAAAATAGAGTTTAAAATTGATTTTTTGAAAAATGGATTTTCCCACTAACTAGCTTAGTTGTTTGCTTCACATTAAGCCAACAATTTGAGAGTTTGAGTTGTCAAATTTTGATGCAATTGGATTGCATGTTGTTCTTCAATAAATAGAGATTATTTTGGCTTAATTGGGGTTAAGATTTTTGTGAAATTAATGGTTAATTTTGCAAAATATCCTTCATAACTCTTTTCTTCCCAAACCTTCATTCCTTCTCAAATTCACCATAAATATTGGATCCCACCATCCAATCTAAGCATAGAGAATAGTAGAGAAGACTCTTGTGGTGGTCTACAACCAAGTGGTGTTGATTTCCATTAAGAATTGAAGGAGTATTTGGAGCTTCAAGGGTAAGTGTTCTTGAAACTTAACTTTCCCTTTTTAATTGCATGTTTAATCCTCAAAATTGAGCACCTTAGAGTGAAAATTGATCAATTTAAATTCCGCTGCATGCTCATTTATCCTTCAAATGATATCAGAGCTAATTAATTTCACTCAATTTGCTTTGGTGGGGTTTAATTCATGAGATGTTTTCAAGCGGTTTGAGCTGGTTCGAAGTGTTCGGGACTAGTTGGAGCAGTTTTTTAAATTATTATTGTAATAATTTAGTGTTTTGCTTCCCAAAAATGCCAAAACCGGTCCAATTTAGTGTCTTTTAATTATTTATGCATTGTGAATGTATGTTTATTTAATTTAAATTTATTTGTGCATAAATTATGCCATATAGATTTAAATCCCCACCATAGGATAAGCATGTTTCATGCATTATATGTGAGTTATAATTGTTATAATATATAGTATGTATGATTATTTTAATTTCATGAGTTTTGATATAATTAGTTATATTAATTGATGAAATGATTATGTATGTTATAGTTTTTTTAAATTGTTTATTTTATAATTGTTATAAAATAAATTAGAATTTTAAAATCTATAACAAAGATAAATTGCATGCTCACCTAGGGTAAACCGGTGCAACTCAAATCAACCTCTTTTAAATAGTTAAAATTAGGTCGATATTTTGTAAAATTGTGTTTACAAAACTCACCCGACAAAATCCTGTCTAAGGCTGGAGGTATTTAAGTTGACTGTTTACGGAACACCTCCTACCTGGGGATCGAGTTGGCGTCTGAGTTGAATTAACCCAGTTTTATGAGCATGCGAGAGCGGTGTAAGGTGAGTTAAAACGGTTTAAATCACTTAGACATCGTATGTTAAAAATCCAATATAAACATTATGCTTGGATTGTTCACCTAGACTTGTTTTTATTTTATTAGCCGAAATATACCTGAGTAAAAGTATACCCAAATATAATAGAACACTTTAGTGGGAGAGTAACAGTATATACAATATATCGTTTTTAGCTCTCACGTCCCTAAGAGTTCACAACGTGAGATTCATGCAGAGCTTCATGTCTCTTTTACCGTGACTGTTCCATTCGGAAAGTGTCTGCATGATTCAATAACAAGGTGAATAGGGGAAGTAGTTCATAGTAAGTGGGTGAAGGGTGTGTGTCAACACGTCCTACGGTCTCTTTCATTAGGTCACAACGTGAGATTCCTATGTTGCACCTGCTTAGCGTAATAATAGGCGCTTATCCAGTCGGAGGGTTTGTAACATGGGATTCGGAACACCGTGAACTCCAGAAATGGATAGGGTTTCTTAGGTCCGTTTTCAAGCATTTGTCTTTCCCTCAAGAGCATGTTTGATTCCGATCTATTAAATCTGAAAACGAAGGGTCTGTACTTACGAGATTTACTAAATGTTAGTAAATTCTTGACCAAATAAACGATAATTAAATACTATAGGATAAGAGTTATTCTGGTATTATGTTTTAATCAATGGTTTGATTTAGTGAAGGAATAATTGACTGCCCCTCGGTACCAGTTGTTCTGACTCACTAAAGTATCGTTGCAATTTAATAATGATGGGTAGATTATTAGAAATTTGCTAAAACTTGATTGGTTTAGAAAGAGTTAATCAATTCACTAATAGAATCTATTTATTATTTCAGCAATGACTAGTGCGATTATCCAACTTTTAGCCTCCGATAAGTTAAACGGCGATAATTATGCTACATGGAAATCCAATATGAACACGATACTAGTAATAGAAGATCTCCGGTTTGTTTTAACGGAGGACTGTCCTCCAGTTCCCGGCTCAACAGCTAACCGAAATGTTCGGGAAGCCTATGACAGATGGATTAGGGCAAATGAGAAAGTCCGGGCGTACCTATTGGCCGGTATATCTGCTATACTGTCCAAAAAGCGAGACATTGTTACCGCTAGGGAAATCATGACTCACTGCGTGAGATGTTTTGGACAACCGTCCTCATCTCTCATGCATATGCTTTGAAATACGTTTACACTGCCGTATGAAAGAAGGATCCTCGTGAAGAACATGTTTGGAACATGATGGTCCTTTCATGTACAGAAGTAAATGGGCTGTCATTAACGAGAAGAGTCAAGTCACGTTCATCATGGAATCTCTTCCGAAGAGTTTCCTACAGTTTAGAACTAATGCCATGATGAATAAGATAGAATATTCGTTGACTTCTCTACTGAATGAGCTTTAGGTTTAGCAGTCCTTATTAAAGAATAGGGTACTGAAGTAGAAGCAAATGTTGCTACTACTAAAAGTTTCTTAGGGGATCGTCCTCGGGAACCAACCTGGCCCTTCTAACTCTCAGATGAAGAAAAAGGGAAAGGGAAAGGAAAAGCTCCTGCTAATAGGAAAGGCAAAAGAAAGGTACAAGTTGCAGCAAAAGGAAAGTGTTTCCATTGCAACCAAGATGGACATTGGAAGAGAAATTGTCCACTATACCTGGCCGAAAAGAAAGTTTGAAAAGAGAGACAAGGTAAATATGATTTACTGGTTTCGAAACATTTTAGTGGAAAGTGATAACTTAACCTGGATACTAGATTCAGGGGCCACTAAGCACGTTGTTTCTTATTTTCAGGAAACTAGTTCCTGGAAACAGCTTCAAGATGGCGAGATTACTCTTAGGGTTGGATCAGGGGAGCTTATCTCGGCAAGCAGTGGGAAATATGAAGTTGTTTTTTAGAGATAGATTTGTTTTGTTAGAAAATATACTTTATGTTCCTAATTGTAATAGAACTAATATCAATCTCTTGTTTGCTGGAACATAGTACAAATTTACTTTTGATATTAATGAAGTGTTCATTAGTAAAAGAATATTCCAATATTACAGCAACCTTAGAAAACAACTTATACAAGTTAAAACCAAGCAAAGTTAAAGCTTTTATAACTGAAATGTTCAAAACACCAAAACTCAAAATAAAGGCAACATATTTCTCAATCCTATCTTTGGCACTTAAGACGTGGTCACATAAATCTCAATAGGATTGGGAGATTGGTTAAGAGTGAACTCCTAAGTCAGTTAGAAGACCACTCTTTACCTCCTTGTGAATCATGTCTCGAGGGGAAGATGACCAAAAGATCTTTTTCTGAAAAAGGTCTTAGAGCCAAAGAACCCTTAGAACTCGTACACTCGGATCTCTGTGGTCCAATGAATGTCAAGGCACGTGGAGGGTATGAATATTTCATAGTTTTGTTGATGATTATTCAAGGTATGGTCACATTTATCTAATACATCACAAGTTTGAAGCTCTTGAAAAATTCAAAGAGTATAAGACTGAGGTTGAGAACCTCTTAGGTAAAACCATTAAGACACTTCGATCAGATCGAGGTGGAGAGTATATGGATATGAAATTCTAGGACTATATGATAGAACATGGAATTCAATCGCAACTCTCTGCACCTGGTACGCCTCAGCAGAACGGTGTATCTGAAAGGAGAAACAGAACCCTCTTAGATATGGTTCAATCGATGATGAGCTATGCTCAGTTGCCTAGTTCGTTTTGGGGATATGCAGTAGAGACTGCGATATACATTTTGAACAACGTTCCTTCTAAAAGTGTTTCAGAAACACCTTATGAGTTATGGAGAGGGCGTAAAGGTAGTTTACGTCACTTCAGAATTTGGGGATGCCCAGCACACGTGTTGGTGCAGAATCCTAAGAAATTGGAACGCCGTTCAAAATTGTGCTTTTTTGTAGGAGATCCCAAAGAAACGAAAGGTGGTTTGTTTTATGATCCTCAAGATGATAAAGTGCTTGTATCGACAAACGCTACTTTTCTAGAGGAAGACGACATAAGAGATCATCAACCACGCAGCAAACTAGTATTAAAAGAGATTTCTGAAGAAACTACAGATGAATCAAAAAGAGTTGTTGATCAAGCTGGTCCTTCAACAAGAGTTGTTGATAGAATTAGCTCATCTGGTCAGTCTCATCCTTCTCAAGAGTTGAGAGAGCCTCGACGTAGTGGGAGGGTTGTTCAACAGCCTGATCGTTACATGGGTTTAACTGAAACTCAACTCGTCATACCTGATGATGGGCTAGAGGATCCATTGAGCTATAAGCAGGCAATGGTTGATGTAGATCGTGATCAGTGGATCAAAGCCATGGACCTTGAAATGGAGTCAATGTACTACAATTCGGTCTGGGAACTTGTAGATCAACCAAGTGAGGTAAGACCTATTGGTTGTAAATGGATCTACAAAAGGAAAAGAGATCATGCCGGTAAAGTACAAACTTTTAAGGCTTGACTTGTGGCAAAGGGTTATACCCAGGTTGAGGGGGTGCACTATGAAGAAACCTTCTCTCCTGTTGCTATGATAAAGTCGATTAGAATACTTTTGTCCATTGTCACGTTTAGTGACAAAAGCGGCCTTGATTCCGTGACCAGATTGAACTAAAAGGGAATTCTATTATTAAAATAACCTGTTTATGCGCGCTTAAGGTTTATGTGATTTAATTACATCAGGTACACAAACATAGCCCAAGTGAGAGATTGTTAGACATATTTTTAAATAAAATATGTATAATTAATATGTGGGCTATGTATGTGGATTATTATTTTATCACATTGGGTTATTTTATTAGATTGGGCCCTATTATGTGATCTAATTAATTAAGGCCCTAGGAATCCTAATTGAGTATGGACTTAATGGGTAGAAGCCTATTCCTAGATTGATTAGGGTTTAATGGGAACCCTAATTGAACTAGTATATAAAGAGACCTTAGGGCTATGGTCCCCAACACACCAAAACAACAAGCACTCAGTCTTTTTGAATCCCATCTAGAGAGAGATCCCACTAAGGCATTCGGAGTTTTGGTTGAGGAAGAGAATAGTCTATTATCATCATAAAGTTATCTTCAATCTTTTAATGGATTCCGGTATGTTATCTATTCTTGACAATTTGGCATGAATGATCCTAGGGTTAATCTATATAATATATATTGAAAGTAATTATGCTAACAAGCTATTCTAGCTTCTTCTCTTAGTTGATCCAAATCTTATATAAGGTGTTAGTTTCTATGAGTCCAGAATTCTTGTTTTAACAAAAACTTGGATGTTTGAGTTGAATATTAGGATTGCCTATCAACTCTAGATTTCTTATTTTTCTCACTAGGTTAACTGGATGTATTTATTTATGATTTAAACCAACTAATAAATGGTATTATTTAATTTAATTTTTAAAATCCAAAAACTAAAAATTAAATTATTATCAAATTCATCTAACCAATTATTTTTTTTCCTCATAAAAAAACCAATTATTTCGATGAATAAATTTCCCTATAAAATAAGACAATTTTTTTCCTTTCCAAATATGTGCATTTACACCCAAACTTTTAACTATCATATTAAAAAGGGAAATTGAGGGGTGAGCTCCAGATTTGTTATTTTTCTCCCTGTGTTAATTACTTGTACTTTGTATTTATTTATCATTTAAACCAACTAATAAATGGTATTAATTAATTTAATTTATGTTTTAAAATACACAAATTAATATTTCATTTTCAAATTTTCAAATTGTTTTTAATTAGTGAACACATTATAATTATATTTTATGAATTTTTTTTCTATATTGTCATAAAGTAAATTTATCAAGCTCATAAATTAGTGAACACATAAATAATTAATTTTGAAGTTTTTTTTTAGTACAACAACTATGGGGATAAAGGATTGAACCTCCAACGTCTAGAATAGAAGATCATACTAATTATCATTGAGCTTAGCTTACTTTAGCAATAAAAGTAGGAAAATTACTATAAACAGAAAAAATATCAAATTATTTACAAATATAGAAAAATTTCACTGTCTATCACTGGTAGACTATAAAATTTTTCTATATTTGTAAATAGTTTGGCTCATTTTTCTATATTTGAAAAGAACCCATAAAAGTATTTGAATTAAGAAGCATATTATCTATAAATTATTTAATTGCATTGTTTAAATTGAAAATGGTGAATTCAATCAAGAATGACCAATGAACTAGATGTTTATTTCTCAGAAAGTAAATTTATCAAGCTCATAAATGCATTGAACAAAATTAGAAGGAAGAGTGATAATGCACTTTATGAAATTTTCTAAGGCTTAATTATTATAAAAACTATATATATTTGTGAGTATTTGGGTTAGTTTATGCACACCTCGACTAATCTCACGAGACAAACTGTCTAACCCTACAGCATTTGGGTGCCAAGGAAACTTATAGAATATTAAATTATAATTTCACAGGTCACCATGGATTCAACCAATAAACTCTTAACCCTTTATTAAGGTCTTACATACTATTTACTACTACGCCGTCTCTTAATGCTTTACAAAAATTATAATCTATGACACCTTTTGTACATAAAATTTTGCAAATGACAGTTTTTACAAAAATTATCAGCTTTAGCGTCCTCCAATATTTGCTACAAATTTATTCCTCTATTACCCTCAAATGTTAAATAGAGAAATTTTCACAGATAGAAAAGATGTCAAACTATTTACAGAAAATAGCAAAAAAAATACTGATAGACATTGATAGACTTCTATCAGCATCTATCAGCGATAGACTTCTCTCATTTCTATCACTGATAGACCCTGATAAACTTCTATCAGCGTCTATCACAATTATCTAAAAATTTTGTTATTTTGTGTAAATAATTTTCCTTATTTTTCTATTGTTAAAAATCCCTCTTTCTTATATTTTGTGTAATAGAATTTATCAATAAATGTAAAGGATTGTGTAATACAAAGTTATTTATCATTAAAATGCATATTTTTTTCTATTAAATGCATTTTTTTTAATTAAATGCCATGTTTTGTCTTTCACGTTGGGTTTTCAATGATTTTTTAAATGGTTTAATGATATTACGAAATTATCATTAAATACTAATTATAAGGGATGATTTATTTTCTTACTCATCTCCTTCGAAGTAATTTCAGCCATTTTGTTTAAAGATTTGAAAATTTTGAAATTTGTGTTGTGATATTAATGGGTGAATTAGTTTTTTCCTTATCATGATCAACATTTGATTTTTAAAATTGAAAATTTAATTTTTTTCATAGACTTTTCTTTTTATATATATTTTTAATTTGTTATATATTCTATGTTTATATATATATATATTAATCTTTCACACACACAAATGTGCGCTAAAAGAAAATATTTAAATTATTAAGTATATGGTAAATTTAGGAAATATATAAAAATAAAAACGTATAAAATTATTATAAATTAGGGCTCTTTTCAAATATAAAAAAATGAGTTAAATTATTTACAAATATAGAAAAATTTTACAGTTTATTACTGATAGACCGCGATAGAACTCTATCGCTTTCTATCGCTCCGGCGATAGAATTCTATCGCGGTCTATCATTGATAGATGGTGAAATTTTTCTATATTTGTAAATAGTTTGATATTTTTTCTGTTTATAGTAATTTTCCTATAAATTATTATAAACATAATATGTATAAATTATTAAAGGTTGAATGGAACAAATATATAAAAAAAGTTATAAAAATAAACCTAAAATTAAGGAGGAAAAAAAAAAGGAAAAAGTAAAGGAAAAATTAAAAATGAAAAAAAAAACTCTAACAAAGTAATCAATAAGATTGTTTTTAAAAGACAAAACTATACTATTTTTTTCTTTTATTTATACACCGAAATAATCATCTTGTTGATCAATTGCAGGTTAGAATTACTATTTCCTTTATAGAGATATAAGGAATAGAGTAAAATACACTTTTTGGTTCCTAAGGTTTAAGGTTAGTATCTATATGATAGATAGAGTTTCAAAATAGACACTTTAGTTCCTAAAGTTTGGAAAATGATTCTAAATGGTCCTTGAGGTAATTTGACCATTAGTTGACTAACGTAAAAGTGATATGACATGTTGAGTAGCCAAGTTTTAAATGAGGTGGCATCCTGAGTTGACAGTTTTCAATGAGATGACCTTTTGTATTAATTTTTTTAGGGTAATTGCAATGAGTAGCACTTTTAAGGTTAATCATATTCAAATGTATTTCTCTCTCATAACATATAGTTTTCATATGAATTTCATTCATATTAAATTTAATCTATAGTTATAATATGAATCTCATTCATATTATTAATGTTTGAATCTTATTCAAATATATTATTTTCTCATATTATATAGTTTAATTTTGAATCTCATTCAAAATTAACTTTATAATATAATGTATCTATATACATTATATTAATTGTATCATATACAATTAACATAGAATTCCCTTATAATATGAACCTTATTCATATTAATTTAATATTTAAATCTTATTCAAACAATTAATACTCTCATATTATATATTTTAATTTTGAATCTAATTCAAAATTAACTTTATATTATAATGTATCTCTATACATTATATTAATTGAATCTTATATAATTAATACACATTCCTTTATTTAATTTGGATAATTCTAACCTTTCCAAAGTTACTTAATCCTTGTTTACATTTAGTGAACTAGTAGAGGGACATAATGGATCTACAAATTAGAAGCTCCAATGATTCGAGATTAAATTAATTAAAATCTTTAATTAAATTAGTAAACATTCATTAACTGTTGTTGGTCACTCCACTAAAGGCCCACAACTATACTCTTCACAATGTAGAATATTTCTGTGTCCATGGATATAATCATTACCAGTAAGTCGACCCTTTCACGAACTGCTCGTAATTACATTTGGATCAAATTGCCGTTTACCCCTGTAATTATCTCTAACTCCTTAAGTACCACTGATCCCTCTAATCAACAATCAATTTATAGTCAAACTATAAACTAAATCCCTCTCGGGCAAATGAGAGAGTGAGACCTCATTGTTCAGGACCCGAAATCAGCACTTAAGAGAGCAATTCATCTACTTACGGTAAAGACGGAAATAAGTGAATTCCGTCTTGTGTTCCCAGCTCCCTACTTGGATAAGTCCCTAAGATGGTAGGCTTATTGAGTCGGCGACATAGGCCACAAAGGACTGCCCTCATAGATAGAATTTTATAACTCACTCAGAATTGAGATTGAGTTACATACGGTCATCCTATGAAATGTTAATCTCTTCAGTCAACAGTGTTATAAAGAGAGATTAAACATTTCGCGGTTCGATCTTATACAAACTCTTTGTATAGTATACCCCCACTCACATGTCTCCACATGAACGATTCAAATTATTGGCTTTTTGGCCTTTAATCTCAAATTAATTAATTAATGTTTTGATGATAACAAACCTGCTTTTATTCACTAATAATTTTAGTGTTTTGAAGTTTTCATTATGTAGAGCTCAAAATAACAATTCCAACACAATTTGAATCACTCAAATTAGAGTTCAAATGAAGAAGATACGACCAAAACAAGCTTAACGAAAAAATACCTGATGACGTGGCGGCCAAATCATCAAAGTTGACCTACTAGAGGATGACAAGTGGAACAATAGATAAGTGACACATGGTTGGCTTTTAATTTTTGGATTGGTTTTAAAAAGAAAATGAATTTAAGATTGTAGTATATGTTTGTGTTTAACGGCTAGTTACTTTTAAAAGAAAATGAATATTATATTATATTATGTATGTGTCTAACGACTAGTTGAGTTTAAATCTCCACCATTCAATTTTCTTTTATCAACATCCAATGGCCCAAATTGAATTTGGTTTTCACCTACCTCATCTCTTTTTAAAATCTTCATCTTCTCCAAAATTAAAAACAACAATTTCATATTATTTTTAATCCTCCATAAAATACAAAGCCTCTATTGTTGCTCTCTCTAAGCTTCAATTGTCTTCTTTTAATCTAATTATTGAGAGAGACATATTGTATTGTGAGAATTGATTTATAGAGCATTTCAGATTTGTAAATCTACTCTTTGAGAAAGTTTTCTCATCTTGTTATTCATTTCCAAATTCATTGGAAGGGTTGCTCTTGATCCCTAAAAAGAATTGTTGTAACAATTTGATCATCATCCGTGAAAAGGATCGAGTTTGTTCTTGCGCCCGGAAAAGGAACGTTGACACGGTTTGACTCTAAGCCATGAAAAGAGTCAACTTCATAGTGATATACCCAAGAGGAGCTTGGAAAGTGGATGTAAGTCGGTTGTGCCGAACCACTATAAATTTTTCGGTGTCAATTTCTCAATCGCTCTCTTATTTATTTTTACAATTAATTTGTTATGATATTTTATTGCATGGAATTAATTTCAAATTTTATTTCTTGAAATTAATTGCTTATATTGGCTTATTTTGATTGGTAGTCCTTAAAATTTCATATCATTTACCAATCTTATCCTTAGAATTAAATAGTGTGCTTAAAAGTGTTAGTTTTAATTTCTTGGTTATTTTGGATTGAATTTATTTGCATAGAATACTTGTTTAAATTACTTGTTAGTATAAAGTGTATTAATTTGTTTAATTGGGCCCATTTTAGGAAAAAGATTTAATTAGTTTGAAAAAACACTATTCATCCCCGTTAGAGGTGCCATGTCGATCCTACAATTGGTATCAGAGAGAGGTTGCTCTTGGTTTTAATCAAAAATTTTATCAAAAGCTTTTTCATTTGGTACTTATTGGTTGAGTTATCTACTCTAACAATTGGTATTAAAGAGGTTGCTCTTTGATAAAATTAATTTTCAAATATTATTGTGGTACTTGAAGTGTAACTTATTAATATTTTGAAAAATTATTTGAAAATGCTTGCTATGGATTTTAACATTTTGTATGTTTGTGAGCATTATTTATCTAAATTGCAATTGAACAATGAGTTGCTCACTTTTAATGCTAAAGCTATAAATATCATATATTGTGCATTGGATAGAAATGTGTGTGACAAAATTTTACATTTGGAATATGCATATGATATTTGGAATTTTCTTAACAATATGTTTAGTGTAGAAAATTCTTCTTGTACTACTAATAATTTATTATGCAAAATACATTTTTAGTCCCAGAGGTTTGAACTAAGTGTCTATTTAGTCCCTGAGGTTTAGTTAATGGTTCTAAATAGTCCTTGAACCGTTAGTTTGACTAACAAATTAGAATGATGTGGAGGTTAAGTGCTGAGTGTATATTGATGATTGAGCAAATATATTCATTTAATAATAATTTAATTGGCGACGTGGCTTATTCTCTCCTTATCTTTTTTCTATCTTTATTTTCAATTTTTCTAAATGCCCGTTCTAACCCAGACTCACTCCATCAATGTCTCCAGCTCCAATCTGCGTCCTTCGGTTTCATCTCTTCCTCTTCCCATTTGGGTTATTAATTTTCTCCTTCATGAGCAAATATTGGTGCCTAAACATCTTTCAAGTCCATGAATGCACCACTATAAATCTAGTCTTCTTCTTCCACTTTCCTTTCAGGCTTCTTATGAATTCTTTGCATCGTCTAATTTTTTCTTTTGCTGGAATTTGTTTTCCTTTGAAGAAGAATCGCTCAAATCTTTACTCTCTGGAATTTGCATGCTGAAATGAGGAAGAATGTGAGAAAGGAAACAAAATGTATTTTGAGTGTGATCTTTAAAATGCAGCACGTGTCCAAAAATTGCTACCTATTTTAGTCCTTTATTTTTTAACAATCTCAAGCCCAAAAAAAATTGAACAAAACCTACATCGAAAAGCCACCAAATTCAACGATGGAACCACAGATTTGTACAGATGAATTGGAATGAGAAGGTGATTTTGAAGAGAGATTGAAACAAATTTTTAGAGAAAAAAGGTAAGATCTGAAGAAGTAGAGCTTATGAAGAATCACCCTCAAAGAATTTATCGATGGAAGTAAAAGCCAAGATTTTTCTTTTGGATTGTAGTAATTTGGATTTCATTATCACAACTTCCTCGTCCGGCGTGATCTACTCAGAATTGCCTCCATGACACCACACCGTCATTTTTCCTCGAGTAGGAGTTCAAATCAGACCAGTATGGGGGAGGACGCTGGTTGGAGTTTCATAACAGGTTGTAGTGTGAGGCTTCAAGAAGTTCTCATAAGAGGAGGACAAGGACAAGCCGAGGGATGACAAATTGGAGCTGGAGATGTTAGTGGCTTAGTTCTTCTTGGATCAAAATAGATATTTTGGTTCTTCTGGGGGCATTTTTATGGTGAGAAAATACAAACTATATAGAAACAAAATGAAAAAAATTGAAAATGAAGAGGGAGAAGAGAAAAGGAGAGAATAAGCCATATCACCAATCAATTTTTTATTAAATTAATATATTTGCTCAATCATTAATATACGCTCAGCAGTTAACTTCCTCATCATTCTTTGTTAGTCAAACTAACGGTCCAAGGACCATTTAGAACCATTAACTTCCTTAGGGACTAAAGTGTCTATTTTGAAACCTCAGAGACCAAAAGTGTATTTTTCCCTAATTTATTTGATGTGAAAGAGAATTATAATCTCAAAATCGAAGAAAAATCCATGAAATGCAAAAAGAAAAATGTGATGGATCCTCTTTATGCTTGATGGCTCATTCCGATGATGAAAGTGACAAAAATGAGGTAAATCAAACATCCCCTTCTTATGATGAATTGCATGATGCTTTTGAAGATATTCAACATAATTTAGAAAAAGTTAGCTCTAAATATCTAAAACTATCCAAAAAGATTAAGGCATTGTCTATTGAGAATGAATCTTTGATTAATGATTGAAAAATTGAACCAATAATGTGTTGTTGCATGATGTTTGTTGTAATGAGAAAATTGCATTGAGTGATACAATTACTTTTCTTGAAAAAGAGAATGATGAACTCAAATATTTGTCATGTGAATTGAAAATTAATTTGAATGATTTGAGGAATGAAAATGAGAAATTGGAATCTTTCTCTTTAGAATTAAAAGATCAAATTGCTAGTTTGAAAGATCAAATTCTTGATTTGAAAAATTGCAAGACTTCTTTAGAAAAAAAAAAAGAAATATTCTTTTATGGATAAGATTAAATTTTTTGAATCACTAGTACAAAACTGTGTTTTAATGTCGGTTTAAAACAGACATTATAGGAGTACAATGTCGGTTGACAACCGACATTGAAGACCGTGTTATAAAAGGTCTTCGATGTCGGTTGTCTTTAATGTTGATTTTAAACTGACATTATAGATGACCAAAATTCCAATGCCAATTATCTTGAGTGTTGGTTTTCAACTGACATAGAATACCACCTTTAATGTCAGTTTTCGACTGTCATTGAACATCATCTTCAATGTCAGTTTTTCACCTGCTTTTGATCAGTAATTGTTTGGTATTAAATGTTCGTCATCATCATCATTATGTATATATATATATATATATATATATATATATATATATATATTTACGCACATGCAAATCAATAATATTTTTCTTTTTTTATAGGAACAATAATATTTCTCTTTTACCTATAGATGCACAAAATAAAATCTTAATTGCTTTTATATATACAACCCAAGTTTAAACAAACACAAAAATTAACTATTCATAACAAAGAAAGTGACAAATTGTTTAACTAACCTATCAACAAGTTATATTGAGCAATATATTATACATAAACCTCTAAAGTCTAAAAGATCTAGAGAGTTGGTTGTCTATTTTGTTGGGTCATATAGAGACATCCAACAAAAATAAAAACAACAAAAAATAAAACAATCGCGCAACTGAATCTCGCCATACAACCAAAATCCTGCCAATCTGTAGGTTTTCCTACAAAAAAACATGTCTTTTCTTAGCATATATAAAAAACTACGGTTAAAACTAAACAATACTGCAAAAGTTCAACAGATTATTTAACATGATGTTTTCACTAACTGAGATATTTTAAAATTTCTTCTTCATTTCTTTAGGAAAATTTATAAACTTATAAATACAAATAATTTAATAAAAACCATAAACAAATTTTATGAACCCAAACAAATAAGCTTGTAAATCTAAGAGAAAAGACACTAGTACAAAATTGGGCTATAGTAACCATGAACAATCTAACAATTTAACAACCCAAGCATGGAAATAGAAATTTCATATCAAAACCAAAGATAAAACTAAAAACATGAAGCTATGAATTACTTATCAACAACAAAACTATTTATAAGCCACATGTTCCAATATTAAAATTAAAGACGTAATCACCAACATTATTGTCAATTCTTTTATTAAATTAGTCTTCTAGCACACTAATTACAAACCCAAAAACAACATGACTACAACTCTAACAAAACTCACTAACAAAAATATTAACATAACAACAACTCTCATTTTCAACAAACCAATGACTACCAATCAACTAATCTTATCAATAAAAGCCATGAACTATTTAACAACCCAAGCATGAAAATAGCAACTTGATATCAAAACCAAAAACAAAATTAAAAACATGAAGTCATGAACTTATCAACAACAAAACTATTTATAAGCCACATGTTCCAATATTAAAATTAAAGACAACTTATCACCAACATTATTTTCAATTCTTTCATTAAATTAGTCTTCTAGCACACTAATTACAAACCCAAAAACAACATGACTACCAACTCTAACAAAACACACTAACAAAAATATTAACATAACAACAACTCTCATTTTCAACAAAACTAATGACTACCAAGTAATTAATCTTATCAATAGAAGTCATGAACAATTTAACAACTCAAGCAACTAAACTTATCAATAAAAAATCTATGACTACCATAACTGCAGGATAGTCATAGCAATTCATTTATAGAAAAAGTTTGAAGACATACATAATAGAAGTAAATTTAGAGAATGGGAATGAGGAGAATTACTTTTGTATCGGCCACTATAGTTGGTCTTCTTAAAACATTTGCAACCACAAAAGTAAAACTATCATATCCAGCAACACAATTTGATGCAAATTTTTAAAATATTTTGCATTGAATAAAACTTATAAAAAGAAACAAACTCAACAATGTAATGAAATTTATGAACTAAAAAAAAACTATAATGTAGATCATTACAATAAGTTAGAGTTTTAAGAAGAATTCTATTGCTTAAGTGTTTTAAAACTCTTTGAAACTAATCAAGAGGCTCCTGAAATAGTAAAACACGATTTCAAATGTTAGATCAGCTTAATTCAAAACCTTATTAAGAGACTCAATAATTATACGTAATGAGTAATCTTACCTAAATGAACCTTAAATCTCAATTAAGCACCTGAAATCAACTTCAAATAAAGAGTACCCATAAGATAGAAACTAATTTACTGCACATAAATCTAATTCGAAAGGGTCTAAACGGAGTTATAAAGTCTAAAACTCACCAAAATAAACTTGGATCCTTCATGAAAAGTGTCCGAATAGCTCCAAAACTACTCCAAGTCCACAAATAATAGCTTCCAAACATTAGAGACCAATTTAAAAAACGTTAAACTAGTTCGAAATAGAACTTAAAGTGATTTACCCACTGATTCTTACTCAAAGCGACTCCAAATCTTGTTGGTTGGTGTTCAAATTCACCCAATCCTGCATATTTGGAGCTATTTAGCAATGTGTAACTCAAATCTAACATCGAAATACAATGGGTAATTGTTGAAACTCACCGAACATGGGAAAAATGTAGTTCTCAGCTATGAAAAAAACCTAAACATCACACCGGAACTTAGATCTAGGTGGAACAAACTCATGTTTGGACGGAACAAACTCAGATCTAGACGAGCTTGATAGGCGTGAACGAAGCTCTCAGATATGGACAACACGTGAAGGAAGCTCTCGGATCTGAACGACATGTCGACGAGCGAACGGGCTGCGACGTCCAACGATCATATCTGGAGGACGACCGACAATTAGATTTGACGAACCTCCGACATTGACAGCATGGTTGAGAGAGAAAGGAGAAGATGGTGAAGGTTGAGAGAGAAAGGAGAAGATGGTGAATGTTGAGAGAGAAACGAGAAGATGGTGAAGGTTGAGAGAGAAAGGAGAAGATGGTGAAAGTTGAGAAAGAAAGGAGAAGATGGGAGAAGGTGAAGGTTGAGAGAGAAATGAAAAGATAGGTGAAGGTTGAGAGAGAAAAGAGAAGATGGGTGAAGGTTGAGAGAGGAAGGAGTGGGTTTACAAAAAGAAAAGTGAGCTGGAAATTAAAAAAATTAGGAAGGATCTTTAATGTCGGTTTAAAACTGACATTGTAGCCTCATTTAATTGGATCTTTAATGTCGGTTTAAAACTGACATTAAAGATCCATATTTTTTTAAAAACTGACATTGTACATCCGTGCTTATTTATTTCAACTAACATCAAAGGCCTAATTTCTTGTAGTGAATTCGATGTTCATGAAAAAAAATGATCTTTTGCATTTGCTTAAAGAAAAAGAATTGCTTGCTAATAAAGAGTTTGAAATTGCAAAAGAGTCCATAAAGATATTGACTATTGGTGCTCAAAAGTTGGATAAAATTATTAACGTGAGTAAATCTTGTAATGACAAAAAGATACTAGGCTATGTTGATAAAAATCCTTCATTAGTTCTAAAACTATTTTTGTTAAAGCAACCCCAAGTATGTCTCAAGATGCTTTGAAGTAACTAATTTTTTTGAAGCTAAATTTGTGCCAAAGCATGAAAAAGTTAGACATACCCATATAAATTCGAATTTTGTGCACAGACAATTTCATGTTAGATCAAAATGTGTTCCTGATCATAGAAATGCTAGAGATTTGCATGTGAAATCAAAATTTGTGCATACATGTCATTATTGTGGAGTTAAAGGTCATATTAGACCAAATTGCTTCAAATTGAAAAATGCTTCCAAGAAAGAATTTCTATGAGAAAAAGATTGTGAAAAATCAATGTGTTGAAAATAATTTTTTTGCCTAATGTTGTATGTTATTTTTGTGGCAAAATTGGACATAAATTTGATACTTATTTTTTTTTTGCCAAAAGTCAATTCTAAGAATGTTAGAACTAATTTAAAATGGGTTCCAAAATATTCACTAGCAATGAAGGACCCAAAGAATGGGTACCAAAATATTTCGGTTGAGCTTTCTTTGTAGGTGTGGTTCAAGAAGCAAATGGTTGCTTGGACTTCAAATTGGAAATAAATTCTAAGAAAATTGGATCGGATAGCAAAAAATGAGATGTCGTTTGGATTTATGGATAAAATCGAGAATAATAAGATTTATGGAAAAACGTGTGCAAGGCACATGGGTGAATTTTCCATAATACTTGTTTTGCCCTTGATTGGTTTGTATGTTCGACAAATGAAATAGAGTGTAACTGGCAAGATAGATTCATAACCAAGATTAAAATACGGTGTAATTGTGGAACTTGATTGATAGCCGAAATTATCAAATTATACCAAACAAATTCGATTTCAAACTTGAATTTTAGTGTCATCCCTTGATTTCCGCCTGCATTTTGAATTCAAATCTATTTTTAACATTCAAAATATATTTTCATAACTACTTTACCAATTAATTCCAAATTAACGAATTTCTTTTTTATTTTTCTCCCTGCACTTTTAGTTTGAATTTGTATTTATTATTAAATTTCATTGAATTCAAATCTATGGTTAATATTCAAAATAGATTTTCATAACTACTTTACTAATTAATTCAAATTCAATGAATTTCTTCCTTATTTTTCTCTTTGGATTTTTAATTTAAATTTATATGTTAATACTCAATAATTATTTAAAATTTGGTCAAGAATATACTGTATTTTGATTGCATTTTAATCTTTTTTTTATTATTTTATACATATTTTGATTAAATTGATTGTATATTTTTCATATTTCATTTTCACATTTTATATCATTGATATATTATTATATTAGTATATTTTTTCTAAAAGTTTTTAAGATATATTTAATGATAGATCATTATATCCCTACAAAAATAGTTGTTATTTACGACCAAGTAAGTATTCTTTTTTGGTTTTCTTTTAATTTTGTATTTTAGTGTCAAAACGGATATAATTGCGAAGATAACCAATTTAAATTTATTTGCTAGGAGATTTGAAAATTTTACATTTAAGTTGATAAAAAATTTGAAATTTGTAAATTTTAAATTTAGGAGGGAAAAGTATATTTTTTCTAAAAGTTTTTAATATATATATATATATATATATATATATATATATATATATATATATATTTCACCTCTTAAAAATCCAATAAATTTCAACCGAATTTGAAATGTCTAATCAATAAAAAGTAAAAATAAAAAAATAAAAAAAAAAGAAAAAAATGTAACCCTACGAGCTATAACTTTTTTCTCTCTTCCCACTTTTGGGAATAAATTCAATTTAAGCAACTAGTATGACTTGCTTGAATCCAACAAAGGAAAATAGCTTATTTGGTAACCTTTATTTTTTCTTGATATAACTATTCTTGTGGTATCTTTATGGAAATTATATCTCTTGATTTGTTAAAATTTGAGTTCTTGAATTGTATTGATTATTGGAATTAATGTCATAATAAATGGTTGAATATGCATTTATTTATATTGCTTATTGTTTTTTGTCAATTAGATGCTTGCTCTATCCTTATATTTTTCTTGAAAAGTATTGAGCAAAAAGATATTGAGTTTTGAATATATTGTTTATCCTTTCGATGAAATTGATTAAACTTTTATTAAATGCTTGTTGAGCATGAGTTATGCATATTTTATGGTTTACATTGTTGAATGAAAATTATTTTGGAATATGGTGTTTGCCCTATGTTGAGAAGAGTTGATCATCAAGCATGTTGTTTTGAAAAGTTGTTGAATTATTTTTCATAGAATCAATATTTTCTTGATCCCCGTAGTATTTTGTTCAAAATTAGTACAAATATATTTGTTATGCTACCATATTTATATTGATTTGCTCTTATTTGGTATCATTATTTATTTTTCATCAATTGATATTTATTTTATAATATTTAATATTTTAGTATCTCAATTGTTTGAATTTTAATTGAATATTTTTTTCTCTCCTTGGTATTCATTGATTTTTCTTTTAAAAGGATAATGCTTGATTTTAGGGTGGTTTATTGTATTTTATATATGAATTTCATGTTTGAATAAAATTGATTATCATATTACTTTATTGTTGTGTATCTCTCTTAATGCATATTATTGTTTATCCTTTTAGGGGAAGTAAAAATATGTCTTTGAAAATATGTTTGATAGTCTACCTTCAAGTCGAATTATGTGCTAAATGTCTTTTTGTCTCTTATTAAGGGGGAGTGTTCATTTGATTTCAAAAGGGGGAGAAATTTGTGAAATTGGTATTAAAGTTTATATGATGCATCTTGAATCTACAATGTTGGTTGTTATGGTCTTTTAGAAGGCATGTTGATAGGAGAGAAAAACTAAATTAAAATATGTGTCCTCGTGTTTTAAGAAGAACTTTCATGTCTTTGTTTATTTTTCTTAATTGTTCTTTTTGATTGATTCCAAAAGGGGGGAGAGGTAATAAGAAAAATGAAAGCATGTTATTATTGAATATATTTCTTGCTATTGAATGAAGTATGATTTAAGTTTATATTTTACATCATACATCTATTTGAATTTCATTTTTCTTAAGTAGTTTGTCATCATAAAAAAAGAGGGAGATTGTTGATTTTTTGGCCCTTAATCTCAAATTCCCGGTGTCAATTTCTTAATCCCTCTCCTATATAATTTTGTAATTAATTTATTATTACATTTTATTGCTTGGAATTAATTGCACTTTTTAATTCTTTAAATCAATTGCTTATATTTATTTATTTTGATTGGTAGTTCTTAAAATTTCATATCATTTACCAATCTTATTATTAGAATTAAATAGGGTGCTTAAAAATGTTAGTTTTAATTTCTTGATTACTTTAAGTTGAATTTATTTTCATAAATTTGTTGTTTAAATTACTTATTAGCAAAAAGTTTATTAATTTGTTTAATTGGGCCCACATTAGGAAAAAAATTTAATTAGTTTGAAAAACTCTGTTCACCCCCCTCTAGGGTTGCCATACCGATCCTACACAGATCACATCGTTTGTAACACTTACAACATTTGTAACATTTACAAAGTGAGTCGTATCCGTAGTGTTACTAGGATAAGGCACTCAACCTTATTCATATACTACATACCATTTAGGTTATTACTTGAACATGATCCACTTGTATGTCTACCACACACTGTTCAAACTGCATAAAACAACTTTGAATCTTAATTTATAAGATTGAGTTACAAAAGACTAAATATCGAATAAAATAACTCTTTATTTTATTAAATACATAAATTTTGTTTATACAATACAAACCACGAGATTTAGGACATAAATCCTAACACTTAGAGCCTTGAGTGAGGATGATATTTTATGATGCCACTTAGGTAGAAAGATCCAAGATTTTATACTTCGATAGTGAGGATGAGTTGAAGGTGTAACGATCCGAGTTCAGAAGGGGGACATGAATGAACTGAGATCACATTCGAATGAGAGGGATCCTGAGGACATGAAAGCATGGTTAAGAAAAGCTTAAAAGAAATGAAAGGTACTACCTATACCAAACAAGGTGCACTTTCCCTTTTTGTGGCTCAATTATAAGAACTCCACAGTTAAGCGTGCTTAGCTTGAAGCAATCTTATGTTGAGTGACCTTCTGGAAATTTTCCTAGGATGCATGTGATGAGTGAGGACAAAGCATGCTGAAAGGACCCGTGTTGGTTTGTGGGGACAACATTTACTCTTAGAAGCATTCAAGACAGTCAAGGATAACGTACTCGGGTCGCAAGGGACGCAGGGGAATGTCGGGGCCATCAGCTGCTGAATCTGGATTCCGAATCCTGGTTTGAATCCTGGGCCTGGGGGTTACAGTTGGTATCAGAGCCTAAGTTTTAGGTTCTGTAGACTGACGACTTACAATGTAAGTCCAAGTTGTCCCATTTGGCCATAACAGGTTCTTCGTCGCTGCCAGGTACGTTAAAGATAATATGCATAATCAAAGTATAGATGTATATGTGTGTATGGGTGTGTGTATGCAAGACTTTACCTGTTTGATTGCTGTCAGGTGATCGCGCCAAAAGACAAAGAAAATTTGATTGCTGTCAGGTGATGGCGCCAAAAGACAAAGAAAAGAGAAAGGTCAGAGTTGTACAGCAAGACCCCATGGGCCTGGACCCCCCGGCGCGGAGGATCCATCGCTGCCTAGAGACCCTTATGGGTCAGGGTGGCAACAGACGCAGACCAGGAGTCAAACGGAGGGTATGAACGTGCCTTCACGCACACCGATTCCTCCAGGCACCCCATAAGAGTTTACAACCATGGCAGGGGCAATAGGGGAAGTACTACTGGAAAAGATGAAAGAGATGATGGATGAGTGACTGGCCCAGTTCGCCCAGACCCAGCAGGTACCCGTCCAACTAGCTCAAGCACCACAAGGGCAAGCCCAACAGCAGAATGTGCAGGACCTGTCTGTTGAAGCTAAGCATCTGAGGGATTTCAGGAAGTATAACCCTCGCACTTTCGATGGGTCACTGAAGGACCCCACCAAGATGGAAATGTGGTTGTCATCCATCAAGACAATTTTCCGTTATATGAAATGTCCGGAGGACCAGAAACTGCAGTACATCGTGTTCATGTTGACAGAAAACGCAAAAATTTGGTGGCGCTCAGCAGAAAATACTATAGACACGAACGAAGGGTTGGCATCCTGGGAACAATTCAAGGAACATTTTTACAAAAAGTACTTTTTGGCTCACACCTGGCACAGTAAGCAAGCAGAATTCTTGAGTTTGAAGCAAGGAACCATGACGGTGGAGAAGTACGAGCAGGAATTTGATAAGATGTCCCATTTTGCCCCAAAACTGGTAGCCACCGAGAAGGACAGGACAGAAATGATTATTCAAAGCTGGAGGAGCGGGATATGAGGTTTGGTGCACGCGATCGAGTCCCAAACTTTTGCCGCAGTGCTTCGTGCAGCCGTGAGGATTAACGTGGATG
The DNA here is from genome assembly GCA_002890555.2 of Lagenaria siceraria. Classification (NCBI taxonomy): domain Eukaryota; kingdom Viridiplantae; phylum Streptophyta; class Magnoliopsida; order Cucurbitales; family Cucurbitaceae; genus Lagenaria; species Lagenaria siceraria. The sequence goes on from CM016493.1 coordinate 13,186,212, forward strand.
TCAGGGATGGAGCTGAGTATAGAAAGTCAGTGGAAGCTGGGGTCTTTGTGGGGTAGAAGAGAAAAGCGCATGAGCTGACACAGAAGGGCTAGACTTCAGATAGACCCTTACGACACTACCAACAGCAAGCTTCTGAGGCAGGCTGGGCAGAGAGGAGCCAACCAATGTGTGGCACTTGTGGAATGTGGCATTGGGGACGATGTCTGGCTGGTTCTGGGGTTTGTTTTCATTGCAGACAAGGACACTCAGTTGACAGATGCCCTAACAGTAATAGGTTGAGTAGTAGGAGCCTATCTTCTGGTTTTAGTCAGAGGGGTTCGAGTGCACCACAGCAGCAGCCGCAAGGCTGAGTGTTCACTACAACTCGGCGAGAGGCAGATAAGTCTAATTCAGTGGTGACAGGTACACTCCCTATCTTGGGGCATTATGCTTTAGCTTTATTTGATTCAGGCTCGTCGCATTCTTTTATTTCATCTTTATTTGTGAGGCGGGTCATGTTAGAACTAGAACCCCCGCAATATGTACTATCAGTTTCTACTCCATCAGGAGAACTTATGTTAGCCAATGAGAAGGTAAAGACATGTCAGATAGTGATAGCAGGGCATCCGCTAGACGTAACCTTGATAGTGCTGGACATGCGAGATTTCGATGTTATCTTAGGCATGGATTGATTAGCTGCTAATCATGCCAGTATTGACTGTGCCTGTAAGGAGGCAATTTTCACTCCTCCCATGGGGACCAGCTTCAAGTTTAAAAGGGTCGGTGATATGAACCGCCCAAGGCATCAAATTATTATTTAATAATTTTGATGTAATTTAATTATTTTCCAAATTTATTCTTGTTAATGACATTTTAAGTAGGGTTATTTTAGACATTTTACTATGAATTATGATAAGCCATTAGAGTTTTATTGGGAGGCTATTTAAAGCCTTGTCTTTAGGTTGTTGGAGAACAATTTTGATGTTTTTAGAACTTTAGGGTTTTCTTGAATGAGAATTCTCTGGTAGATGACAGAGTTTCATCCCGCCACTTTTGCAATTCTTGAGTTAGGGTTGCACATTAGTGGAAAAAAATAATGTACCTACCATATACGAGCATTTTGAGAAGGTGGATAGTAGTAAAGAAAAGTTTGCTTATGTTGCACCTACACATGATAATGATGTTTCGCCTGGTAGATCATTAGATAGCAAGGAATTACATGGTTGTAATCTTACTACTATTGTTGAACCATTTATTTATGGAGAAATAGGTGTTAGTAGTAGTGGGGTAGAGGAAATACATGGTAGTGAACTTGAAACTAGAATACTTTGTGCTAACATTACTAGTTCATTAGAGCCCAAAGTAACAATTGATCCTACTATTGTATCATTGCTTCTTAGAGAAGAAAAATTTGGTGCGTGTGAGTTGGAAAACAAAAGGCATGAGACCGAAGCAAAAGCAATAGAAATATATGAAGAAGAAAAGTGTGCAAACATAGCTGTGAGAGAAAAGCATGTGAAAAATACTCGGTCTAGAGATAAAAATGAGAGAAAAGCCAAAAATGCAAGTTTGAAAATTTATGAGATTACTTGCTTCTTGTTTACAAAACATAGCATTCAAGACTTTTTAAGCAAAAAAGTTTGTTTTCTGACAGGTGAGCTTCAACCAAGTTTGCTTAGTTTCTCTTTTGAGTTTTTGCAGGTTAAAGCATTGACTTTGAAGCAAAGCTCAAAGAATGGTCCTAGTTCTTTTGATTGTCACAAATTGAATGAAGATTGGAAGGACCGATATTCTTTCCAATATAGATGGAATCCAAGACAGTGCCAACCTTTGACATCTCATGACTACAAGGTTGCTTTACAAGGGAGACCATCCAAGAGAGGTGCTAGGAAATTGACATCATTTTCTTCCCATGACTTCAAAGCTACTTTACAAAGCTTTGATTTGGATTCGAGGACGAATCCTTCAAAAGGAGGAGAGGATGATATGAACCACCCAAGGCATCAAATTATTATTTAATAATTTTGATGTAATTTAATTATTTTCCAAATTTATCCTTGTTAATGACATTTTAAGTAGGGTTATTTTAGACATTTTACTATGAATTATGATAAGCCATTAGGGTTTTATTGGGAAGCTATTTAAAGCCTTGCCTTTAGGTTGTTGGAGAACAGTTTTGATGTTTTTAGAACTTTAGGGTTTTCTTGAATGAGAATTCTCTGGTAGATGACAGAGTTTCATCCCGCCACTTTTGCAATTCTTGAGTTAGGGTTGCATGCCAAGAACATTCAGGTAAGTTTGATCATCTTGCTTGTGGAGTGTTCGAACTTGGAGTAAGGAACTAGTTCTCCTTATCTCTTGGTCTTCGATCAAAAGGTAATCCAATTCTAGTTTCTTCCTTTAGATTGGTATCAATTGATTTGGGGGTTTTGGGATTTGTTGTTAGGGGTTCAACAGTTGGGTTCCTAATTTTCAAATTGCTAGGGTTTTCATATCAGTCGAGACCGTGGTCTTGCCCAAAGTGATTTTAGCCCTGAAGGCTCGAAGGCTACTTAACCAAGGTACATGGGGTGTCTTGGCTAGTGTGGTTGATACCAGAGAAACTAAGGTCACTTTGACCTCAGAGCCAGTAGTAAGAGATTATCCAGACATCTTTCCAGAGGATCTCCTAGGTTTGCCGCCGTATCGAGAAATAGACTTCGCCATCGAGTTGGAACCAGGTACGACTCCCATCTCGAAGGCTCCTTATAGATGGTATCAGAGAGGAACCTCTCCCAGTAAGGTGTGGCTTGAGGACAAACCAAGTGGAAGTTGGTGGGCATGTAACGACTCGAGTTCAGGAGGGGGACATGAATGAACCGAGATCACATCCTAATGAGATGGATCCTGAGGACATGAAATCATGGTTAAGAAAGGCTTAAAAGAAATGAAAGTTACTACCTATACCAAACAACGTGCACCTTTTTTTTCAGTGACTCAATCATAAGATCTCCACAGTTAAGCATGCTTAGCTTGGAGCAATCTTATGTTGGGTGACCTTCTGGGGATTTTCCTAAGATGCATGTGAGTGAGGAAAAAGCATCCTGAAAGGACCCGTATTGGTTTGTGGGGACAACGTTTGCTCTTAGAAGCATTCAAGACATTCAAGGATGACGTACTCGGGTCGCAAGGGACGCAGGGGAATGTCGGGGCCATCAGTTGCCGAATTCGGATTTTGAATCTTGGTCCGAATCCTTTTCCATATATATAAGAAAAAAATAATAATAAATTCTTTTTTGCTGATAGGTGCCCATGAGAAAAGGGCAAGCCTACTAAACTTGAGTATAATATTCAAGCAAGAAGGGACCTGAAAAATGGGAGAATTTTTACGTACCTTAACAAAGAAACCCCCTTGTCATCTAGCTCAGGACGTTAAACACAGTTACTTTAATTTAGAAACATTAACTGACAGATGAGTTAATTGGAGTCGATTTGGTTTTCACCTCGAAAGGTCCCACTTATTAGAGAGTCATATTTCATGATGGTTGATAGTGTTATAATAAGGGAAAATAAAATAGTATATTTTTTTGCTGAAAATATATTTAAGCTCAAAAGATGAATGGAATACAAAATATCAAAAGAAAGAGAGTTGAAAACAACTTGTAATGAGTATGCATGGATAGAGGTAAAAAAGTTTTCTTTGCTGTGATCAGTTAAAACCTAATGAGTCAATGTTCTAGGTACGATTCCCTACGGTGAATGTGTGAAAGCTAGTATTCATAGGTAAAAAAAATGCAAGTTTAGGGCCTTTACCGTTTGTTATTTCAGGCACCTTAGTTGATATATTAACTTCTTGAGTTTATTTTTTTATTTTTTATTTTTTATGCTTGATGGTTGGTGCATCGGCCAAAGTAGAAAAAGAAATGGAAAAGCTCCGTCAAGTTTAAATTTCAATTGTTGAGTTTTGATTTAAATGTGCTTGGGACACACACATGAGGGATGAAAAGATTTGACCTTGAAATTTATTAACAATGGATGTGCTTGAATATTTCTACTTATAGATCTAACATGTTATTCTTAATGTTGAGGCTTGAATCATTAGTATGCTTATTTAGAACTTCCCTACCGTCTTGTTCCATTTTTGCTCGGGACTAGCAAAATTTTAATTTTGGGGTGGTGAAAAACACTTGACATTAAGAATGAGTGGAGAATATACTTACTTTCCTTAGAGTTTTGCTATGTATTTATAATGTTTGTTGCCCTAATCCTCTTCTGTTAGGATTTATGAATTATCTTTTTATCTTATCCAAGTTTCTTTAGGTTAGATCTTCAATGCGATATCCCTTTTTTGGCGGGTTCTATGGGTCGACCCCAGCATGTGCCGAGGACAAGTATCATGGATTGGGTTTAGGCCTATGCCATTATCCTTTCCTGGGCCTTACCTTTCTTTGTGTTGTTCCCGTTTGGTATTTTGCTAGGTCGATCTCAGGCAAAGCCAAGGTTGGGTACCTTCTCTTTGCTATATTTTGGGCCTAAAATGATCCCTTGCGCATGTCCTATTAGGTATTTTGTGAGGCTCGTCCTTGATCTTGGTTGGGGCCTAACATGCTTGCTTAGGCCAAGTCTAATCCAGCCCCATTTTATAGGCCCATTTTAATCCTAAGTTGCCACTTCTGGCCCGGATCTTGGTATCTTCTTGACTACATTATTTTTTTTTTTTGCTAGATGTCAATTATGCTCTTTGGAAAAATGTAACACCCCAAGCCTAGGATTCAGATCATGATTCGAAAACTAAATGACCCCGACATTTTCCTGCGACTTGGAAACGTCATTCTTGCTTGTCTTGAATGTGCTTCTAAGAGAGGTCACTCAACATAGAAATGCTCCAATCTAAGCACACTTAACTTTGTAGTTCTTATGATTGAGTCATAAAAAGAAGGTATACCTTGTTGGTGTAGGTAGTAACTTTCAATTTTTTAAAGTCTTTCTTAACCATACTTTCATATCCTCAGGATCTCTCTCATTCAGATGTGATCTCATCATAAGGATATCCTCAAGCGACCTTATTCGATCAAAAGGTTGTATATATAAATTTTTATAAGGTCCCCGAAATCTATTTCAAAGTTCATTAAATAATTTATGGATTCCATCATCTCAGCAAAACAACTTGCTTTAGTGTGTTTGGATTGACTTTCTAAGTATTCATATAAGTGTAAAAAATATTTATAAACACTTAGAAAGTCATTCCAAACGGACTAATATCATTAAATAAACATGCTATCTATGATATAAAAGTCTTATAACTTTTAATGAATTCATTAAATTATATAGATCATTTAAAAGTTAGGCATATTGCATTTAAATAAGATAATCATTTAATTGAAGGAGTTCGAAATCATTATGTTGAGAATTAAAATGCATTAAAAAATAATACACAAATATATACACACACAATCATGCATGCGCTAGAGGTGTCAAAAGAACAAAAGAAAATGGTGAAGCTTCCTCGAAGACAATGGAGCATGATGGACAAAGCAATGGCTACTCTTTATTTCTTTATACACGTGCCTTGTATTTTGGCACCATTTCATTTTAATTGGGGTGCATTTTGGGTTGCATTCATACTATATATAATTACTGGACTTTTTGGCATCACTATTTCGTATCATAGAAATCTCTCACACAAAAGTTTCAAGCTTCCTAAATGGCTTGAGTACTTGTTTGCCTATTGTGGAGTTCATACACTTCAGGTTTGACATTTGACAACTGATACTTTTATTGATATAAATAGTTATAGTATAAAGATGGATTAATTATTGGCTAAAGTAAAATTTATATATATCTTTCATGTTTTGAGTTTTTCTTTTTATGTGTTTTAGGGTGATCCAATCAGCTGGGTGAGCACGCATAGATATCACCATCAATTTGTTGATACTGAAAAGGATCCACATAGTCCTATTCATGGATTCTTGTTTAGTCATATTACTTGGATATTTGATTCATATTCTTATACTAAAAAAGTTTGTTCTGAGATAGTAAGTGATTCTCATGAAGAGATGAGTGTTAGGAAAGAAGGGAAATGGAATAATGTTGGTGACTTGAAGAAGCAAATTTTCTATAGGTTCATTCACAAAACGTACCTTCTCCATCCAATTGCTCTTGCAATCCTACTCTATGTTGTTGGTGGAATTCCTTATATAATATGGGGAATGGTAAAATAAATTAAAACCTTTCTGTAATTCTTTTTTTTTTTCTTTTCAATTATCGATTTGTTTATTTTCTTTATCATTATTTGAACAAAAAATTAAAAAAAAAAAAAAAATCTAATTTTAGTTATAAACAATACTCCTATCACTTGATTGAAAATAAAATTTCTTTTTAAAATTAATTATTTTATGGACTGTTTTTAAATATAACAAAATAAGTCAACTTATATATAAATATAGCAAAATGTTACTGTCTAAACAATATTCTCAGTAGTTTTGTCATTTAAAACGATTATCTTTATTTTATTGAAAATTTATTATTACTTTACTAAACATGAATAATATGCCTCATTTGTAACTAAATTACAAAATAAAACTATCTTTAACAAGAAATAAAAGGGACGATTTCATATATAGCAATCATTTTAAATAGATACAAAGTGACATCATATTTTTTGAATTATGCAGTGTGTAAGGACTGCAATGCTCTTCCATGTAACGTATATGGTGAACTCAATAAGTCATATATGGGGAAAGCAACAATGGAAAAATGGTGGTTTATCTAGAAATAATTGGTGAGACATCTTCAATATTGTCATTCTTATTTTTGTTCCAATTGGTAATAAATTTTTTATGAAAATTTGAGCCCGTTTGATAACGATTTCAAGTTTAATTTTTAGTTTTTAAAATTTATGACTATTTCTTAACAATTTTTCTATTATGATTTTTACTTATCTTAAAGATAATGTTTAAATTTATAGTCAAATTTTAATAACAAAAACCAAGTTTTTAAAGACTACATGTTTTAGTTTTCAAATCTGGCCTTAATTTTGAAAACATGAGAGAAGAAATGTGATAACAAAACCTAGAAACCTATGACATTTTATTTGTTTGTTATATATCTTTTTTTTTCTTTTTAATTATAGGTGGTTGAGTTTGCTTTTATTTGGAGAAGGTTGGCATAATAACCATCATGCCTTCGAATATTCAGCTAAATTTGGTCTTGAATGGTGGCAAATTGACTTTGGTTGGTACGTGATTATATTCCTCGAAGCCATTGGACTTGCCAATCATGTTAAAGTGCCCTTAGAAAGCCATAAGCAAAGATTGGCGAGGAATAGTAAATCCAAGCACATCTCAATTAATAAGACACCAATTATTATCTCAAAGACTAACGGTTCGACTCACCACTCTACAATTGTTGAACAACAATAGAAACTAAGTAATATTAATAACTAATCGATGTGGTGTGATGAAACAATAGAAATTAAGTAATATTAATAATTTATATCAAAGATTAAGAGGTCGTTTGAATTGACCTTTTAAGTGTTTAAATTAAATGAGTATTTATAAACGCTTAAAAAGTCAATCCAAACGGATTCTAACAGCCAAAATACCATGTTATGATGTTTTACTTCTATAAATATCTCTATATGCCAACATAAATTTGTTTATACTGTTTACAGGAACTGTAGTTCAAAACGTATATTAATTTACTCTATTATAATAAATATAAATTATTGGACTAAAAAATATACATATATATTATTATTATATTATGAAAATTTATTATAAATAGAAAAATATCAAACTATTTACAAATATAGAAAATTTTCACTTATAGTCATTAAAATTTTTATATATTTATAAATACTTTGATATTTTTTTCAATATTTAAAAACAACCTGTATATTATTGTGTATCACAAACATTGAAGAAATTGCATAGACGTCGATTGCTTTATTTCACGCCAAATAAACAATACAAGTTCATGCTATAACTTAATGGTGTGATTTAGGATAAGTAATCAAGTGATCACATTCAATATCTAGAATAATATGAACTACTCAAAAAATTATGCTTCTTCTTTTGATATTATTTTAGTAAATATACCATAAAATTTTGTTCCATTACATTATACAAAATGCTCCATGAACTTTGACATAAATTTTTTTGGGCAAATATCAATATATATATCCCTAAACTTTAGGGATTGTATCAATTTAAACTCCGAATTAATAATTGTATCAATTTAAACCTTAAACTTTCGTAAGTATCATTTTAAAACCCTAAAATTTTGTAAGTATATCAATTTACACCCTCCTCCAAATTTCGTCGGACCATTATCGTGTGAAACTTATAATTTAAGTCAATTAAACTTCTAAATTTTTATAAGTTAGTCAATTTAAACCATTTCATTATAACCATCATTGAAAATCATCCATGCATTAATTCTCAAATGTGTATAGACTTCAAATGTCAGTTTTTTAAAAAATGATGATTAGAGTAAATGAATGGATGATTTTCAAAGATTTTTTTCTCTAAGAGTCTTAAATTGATTTATTTATGAAAGTTTATGGGTTTATTTGATACAATTATAAGTTTTACATGAGGTTTTTCCAAACGGAACATAATGGAGGGTGTAAATTGATACACTTACAAAAGTTTAGAGTTTTTATTCGGCTTAGATTTTTGTTGTCACCACGAAAGGCCCACCTTTAGCCTAAGAGTAACATTTCTTGTTCAAGAGTAATACTAGAAAAAATAGATATAAAATAAGCCTATGCGTGATAAAAAAAATTTCTTAAAAAAAAAAAAAAAGCAAAGCAAAAGTTTCTTAAAAAAAAAGTTTAAAAAAAAAAACAAGGTTAATCTAGTTAACTAGTCCCAAAACAAAAGATGTGCGTGTGTGCATGGATAGAGGTGAAAAGAGCTACTACATTGTGATAAGTTAGGACCCTGCGAGAAAAGAGTAGATTGAGTCTCTACTTTGGGTGTATGAAAGCTAGCCCTCTAGGTAAAACAAATGCTCTCTATCTTTTGTGTGCGTGAATAAGACACCCTTGTACTTGTATTGCCCTTCTCTACGATCAATAAGCATGTACATATCACTTTTGCATGATTGATTGATTGCATATACTTTTATTCTTTTTCCTTGCTCCGGACGATCAATATTAAAGTTGGGGGTAGTTTGATAACGCCTTAAAACCGCTATTATTCCTAGCTTAACTCTACCATAATTAGTAATTTTTATGCATTAATTCTCTATCTTTATAGGAAATATTGATTCATGGGGAGAAGAGTCATTTGGAGCAAAACGGACAAAAAATGAGCCATAGAGCACAAAAATTGAAGAAATAATCAAAATTACCAAAATACCCCTCAACACAGCATCACACACTTGGTGCGTGAGTAAGACACCCTTGTACTTGTATTGCCCTTCTCTACAAGTTTGGTATGTCTAGAGCTAATAACTGAACCAAAGTAGTGGGAAAACGGATTGAGAGCCTTATAAACTCATTCTACTTATGTTTTACTTAATTGATAACAATTTGAAACTTCTTCATGTATGAATAGCTTTAGAATCATTTTTCTAAAAAATGTATATGCTTAATTGATTAATCATCATTCGAATTTCATCTTTGATTGCAACTTTTATCTTTTGAGACTGTTGAGAGTCTAGTATCATTCCTTCCAATTTGAACAAAGCTTGAGCATTTCTAAACATGAGCATGCCGAACTATGACTTGTCTAACAGTAATACTTTTAACCTTTAACATTCGAACTCTAAGCATTCTTATAGCATATAGCAAACGTAAATATTCAATACAAAGCAAGACCATTTCAATAAGCATGTACATATCACTTTTGCATGATTGATTGATTGCATATACTTTTATTCTTTTTCCTTGCTCCGGACGATCAATATTAAAGTTGGGGGTAGTTTGATAGCGCCTTAAAACCGCTATTATTCCTAGCTTAACTCTACCATAATTAGTAATTTTTATGCATTAATTCTCTATCTTTATAGGAAACATCGATTCATGGGTAGAAGAGTTATTTGGAGCAAAACGGACAAAAAATGAGCTATAGAGCACAAAAATTGAAGAAATAATCAAAATTACCAAAATACCCCTCAACACAGCATCACACACTTGGTTTACGCTCCAACTAGTCTGTCAACCCGAGAGCAACAAATCACAACAGCGTTGCGTCGCCCAGCCTAGCACAACGCGACTAATTACCTAGAGCGTAGTTACGCTTTCCTCAGCGTCGCGATGCTCTTGGTAGGTCTCAAATACTTAATTTCATTTTCATTTCAAGAGATAGAGCCATTTTACCAAATTTTCAGAGAGTTCTTCGATCTCCATTCACTTTTCTCTCAAAATTCTTGTATCTTTTCATCAATTCTTTGAAGATCTATCAAATGATTCAAGTCTAAGGTAAGTCTTTAAGGGAATTGGTAAGTTGTATTCAATTTCTTGAGGATTCTTTCTTTAATTCATTGATTGATTCTTGAGTATAATTCTAGAATTTGAATCGACTGAAATGACGACTCATGTTTAGATTCGAATTCTTGTATGCAAAATTCATGATGAGCTAAGCAATTAAATTATGAATTAGGTTGCAAGATTAGGAATTCATGTATTCGTTTAAAGCATGTTTCCTTTAAATCAATATATGTTGAACTAATTAGAATTAATCAACAAATCGAACTAACAAATAGGCTATCCATTCTTTAATTCGTCGCAACTACGAAACCTAGATCGTAGTGCAATTTCGAGTATTGAATGTCGCTAAGGAATATGCATACATAAACGTAGTTTAGGTAATCTTGAAAATTTTTTTGCTTTAACAAATTAGGGCAATTAAAAATTGATCTCTAATTGGATTAATTTAACGAGTTGGAATAATTAGAGATATGATTTCTCCGTGGCTGTGGATTCTTTATATTAATCATCCTCTCTTTAATTTAATGATTGAATTTGAATTCAACTTGTCCATATTTCCAAATCTATTATATATATTCCGTATACTTTGTCATATATACACAAATATATTATACTAAGATAGATGGCATCCTCAGATTATTTGAAATAAACTCATATATATTTGAAATTGAAAACATAATGTACAAATAAGCCCCATATATATTATATATTATAGCCTACGAGACTATATTGGAAAAAAAATCATTTAACGTGCGTGAATATGATATATTTTTTTTAAAAGATTTGATTTTGAAAATACAACATTTTTGAAAAAAATCATTTAATGCATGTGAATATCGTATATTTTCTTTTCCATATGTGTCTTTTTCTTATTTCTAATATTTTTCATCTTTTCTTATTTCTAATTTTTTCTTATTATTTTTTAAAAATTTATAAAAGAATGATTGGACATTCGAGCCATTTTTATGTAATATTTCATCTTATTAGGCTATTCATGAAAAAGATAGTTTTTAAAAGCTTCCTTTTCTTTTTAAAATTTAACTAAGAATTTGTTTTCTCCCTAAATGTAAAAACCTTAGAAGAAACAAGCATAAAAAAAAAAAAAAAAAAAAAAAAAAAAAAAAAAAAAAAACTTCCACAGAACTTTTCAAAACTTTCGCTATTGGAGCCTCCGCTGCTTGGGAATAAAGCAATGCACGTTTTATCAAGAAGAAGAGAAAAACAAATCCCAATTTCAAATTTTGCTACACAGCTACACCAACTGAACTTTGTGCAGGCATCTTTCTTAGGCCTATTTTACTCATTACATGCCTCACTCTTTCTGCATCTTTCCATCTTCCAACCGTAGCATAAATATTTGCAAGTAATATATAGTTTCCTGTATTTTCTGGCTCAAGCTCAAAAAGTCTCTCTGCTGCCACCTCTCCTAGTTCGACGTTCTGGTGTATCGAGCACGCACCAAGCAGAGCCCCCCAAATAGAATGGTTATGCTGGAATGGCATTGATTTGATCAAATCATATGCTTCCTTCAATCGTCCTGCACGGCCAAGAAGATCAACAACGCAAGTGTAATGATTGGGGCGAGGACTCGATGGATGGTTTTCAATCATATACTTGAACAATGCCAAACCATCATCTACCAAGCCTCTATGGCTGCAAGCATGTAAAACAGAAGTGAAAGTGATCTCATTTGGTTTCACCCCGGACTGAACCATCTGATTGAAAAGTGAAACAGCAGTCTCACCATTCCCATGCATTCCATAGCCAGCTATCACAACACTCCACACAATAATGTCCTTATCTTTGTTTGGAATTTCGTCGAAAATTTTATGGGCATAGTCTAAACTTCCACATTTTGAGTATATATCTATCAAACCGGTGATAACTGCAATTCTTGATATGAAGCCAGATCTCACCAAGTAGGAATGCAAATTCATCACTTGCTTCAAATCTGCTAGAATGGCATAAGCTGGGATGACACTACTGAAAGTAGCATGGTTTGCTTCTACTTCTTCCATGAGCATACTTTTAAAGAGTCCCACTGCTTCTCTTGCAAGTCCATTATGAATGAGCCCTGAGAGAAGTGCATTCCAAGGGACAGTTCTCTTCTTAGATGTCTTCTCAAACACTTGAAAGCTATAGCTCACAGCATTACATTTTGCATACATGTCTATTAGAGCAGTAACCACAAGTACATCAGAGTTAAGTTTTTTCCTCATTACCCAAGCATGTAAGCTCTTCCCTTGCTTCAAATAACACAAGCTCGCGCAGGCAGAGAGAAGAGAAGCTAAAGTCACTGCGTTTGGCACTACTCCATCCAGCTGCATTGCCGGGCAAAGAGCCAAAGCACTCTTGGCATTGCCATTGATGATATAGCCATTAATCATGGAAGTCCAAGTAATAACATCCTTCCCATTCGTCTCCGCAAAAACTAGCGATGCCTCGTCCATACGACCACACCTTGAATACATGTCCACAAGTGCATTCCTTACTTCAATCTTCTCTTGTAAATGGTTCTTTTCCACTAGTTTATGAACCTTACTTCCCAACTCCAACTCCTTCAAGTAACCACAAGATGGCAATACAGACACCATTGTGGCAGAATCAGGTTCCACTCTTGCATCCATCATGCGGTTAAAAACCACCAGAGCTTCCTCCGGCCGCCCATTTTGAAACCACCCACTGATCATTGTGTTCCAGGAAACCACACTCCGCTCTGGCATTACATTGAAAACCCGTCTCGCTAGCTCCACTTTCCCGCAGTTCATGTACATTGCTAGCAAGGAATTCTGCACAAACATGTTTGAAGAAAACCCAGATACTAAAGCACGTCCATGAATCAAAACTCCAACATTAAGCATTGACATCTCACTACAAGCTTTGATAACCAATGGGAACGTATACTTATCCGGCCAGCACTTCCCCGAACAAATCATTGAATGGAACACGCTAAGTGCATCAAAATGCAAGCCCTTGTCCACATACATCTTAATTATGGCGTTCCATAAAAACAAACTTCGGTCAGACAATTGGTCGAACAGCTTGCGTGCAAGTGGGACGCACCCACAAAACGCATAGGACACAGTGAAGTTTGATAGAAGATCGATGAAGTTGGGGGAGTGGAAAATGCCAGAAGTGATTGTATGGGCATGGAGAATTTTAGTTTTGTTGAGAGAGCGAGTGGCGGCATAGTGGCGGAGCAGTGGGTCGTAGCGGTGGACATTGGCGATTAGGGGCTTTGATTTGGACAGAGCCTGGGATGGTCCATTCATTTATCAATTTGAAGAACCAAGTTAATGTGGGGAAATGCCTAAGCAACAACCACGCTCTTGGTGGAAAAAATCCTGTCAATGGCTGTGGATTTTGAAGCCGTGGTTTGCCTTTTCTGTGTTGGAGTTTGACAATCCAGATATATATATATATATATATATATATATATATATATATATATATATATATATATATATATAATTTTGTAAAATATACCATAATGAAAATTATTATCGCAATAGAATTATATTCCTTGAACCAAGGGCGGATCTATGAAGGCGCCAGGGCCACATGCCCCTCAACTAGTGACATTTTACATATTTGTATATAGATTTTCATTAAATATTAAAAATTGTATTTATACTTAATATAAAATGCCGTTCAAATGTAACAAGTAAGCAGTGACATAGTGGCTTCGAAAGGTACGGAATAATTGCAGGAATTTTCAATAATTAGGGTCATTTTCAAATATAGATAGGCAGTGAAATTTTTCTATATTTGTAAATAGTTTGATATTTTTTTTAGTAATTTCCCTAATAATTATTCTTTTAATTTCAATTTTAAACCTTGACATACAAATATTTTTTATCTTTATAAAAATTATTCTTTTAATTTCAATTTTAAACCTAAATATACAAATATTTTTGTATCTTTATAAAAATTATTCTTTAATTTCAATTTTAAATCTAGATATACAAATATTTTTGGATCTTTATAAAAATTATTTTACAAAAATTGATTGAATGATTTTTTCTTTTTATATTTTGGTGAATAATTCTATAAAGATTTGTAACAATATTGTAATTAGTATTACTAAATTTAGATATCATATCAATGCATTTAAAATTATATTTATATAAAAGTTAAATTACAAGATTAGTCCCTAAGTTTTTAAAATTGTTATCAATAGATCTCTAAACTTTCAATTTTTTTTCTTTAGCCCCTAAAAATGTGTAATAAATCTATGAACTTCAATTTTATATCTAATATATCTTGAAAATATTTAAAAAATTAACCGCTTTATAACACAAAACAAATAATTTGTGTCTAATTGAACTTTAAGTTTCAAATTTTGTAGTTAATAGATAAATTAAATTTTTTTTTTAAAAAAAATGTCCAATCGTATCTATTAAGCACAAAGTTCAAATTTTTTTTTTGAGGCAATTACAAAGTTGAATTTAATATCTAATATAACTTTTAAGTTTTAACATTTTCAAATGTGTACGAGACCTATTAGATGCATATTAATATTTTATGAACTTTTTTTAATAAGATATCTAAAGAATCTATTAAACACAAAATAGAAAATTTATGAACCTATTAAATATTTTTTAAAATTTAGGAGCTATATATAAACATAAATCTAGAAATTTATGGGCTAAAACTTCTAATTCTATATATATTTGTGTCACTCTTGATATGAAATTCTGGATCTGCCATTGCCTTGAGCGATAGACAGTAATAAAATTCTATCACTCAAGCCATAGAATGCTATAAAATTCTATAAAGTCTATCACGGATAGAAAGTAAAATCTTTTTATATTTGTAAATAGTTTAATATATTTTATGTTTATAGTAATTTTTCATAATTTTTTTTGGTGCCAAAATGACTAACAAAAAAGAAAGAAAAAATGGAAATATCCATTTATATTTTAAATTTTATATTTGTATCAATTTCAACCTAATTGTGTATCAATTTAAATTCTTAACTTTTATAAATCTATCAATTCAGTTTTGTTCAGAAAACTCATGAAAAGCTTATAATTTATTGATTAAACTCCTAAAGTTTTATAAATGACTCAATTTAGACATTAAACCATAATTTTTTTTTAAAAATCGTCAATACATATACTTTAATCGTCTATTTTGTAAAATCGACATTTGGAGAAGTTTGCACACGTTTGAGAATAAATGCATGATTTTTATAGGTGATGGTAACGAACAATCTGAATTGTTTGACTTATAAAAATTAATTATGAGTTAATTAATTATGAGTTCAATTAACTCGAAGTATAAGTTTCACATAATATTAGTTCAACAAAATTTAGAGAAGGGTGTAAATTAGTATACTTACGAAAGTCTAATGTTAAAATTGATATAATTATTAGTTCATGATAATTTTCAAAGTTTAAAAGTATAAATTGATACGTGACAAAAAAAATAAAAAAATTATAGAGCTGACAATGAAAAATCTTTTATTCATTTATGTTTACTAGATAGATCAAAAGCATAGAAAAACATATCCTAATAGTCATGTTCTTTTAAAAAAATAATAGTAAAATTTGCATAATAATTTTAAAATATAAATCAAAATCCAGAAAATATTTGGAACAAAATCTTTGAACCGCTCCTCGCGTAATTACCAATATTTGATAGTGAAAAATATGAGAATTGTATTTTTTTTTTCTTTTTTTCTTTTGGAAAAATTACACCATTTGAATTAGGATGTATTTGGTATCAAGTTTTCAAAAATTGACATTTTAGCCAAGTTTAAGTTGAGTAAAATTCGAGTCCACCAATCAAATTTTCTGTTTGATAATAATTTTGTTAAAATAGATTTTACAATTTTAATGTATAACAATAAATTATTTTATAAAAATAAATATAATGATTTATGGGAAGTTAAAATCTCTTTTCATAAAAATTTAAAAATTATAGAACATTGAAAAATTCACCCATTTAAAATCATTAGTTTGAACTACGTGCACGTGTCACCTACGTTTAAAAAAATGTAAACGTATAAGTTTGATAACCATTTTTTTTTTCTTTTTAAAAAATCATATTACTAAAAAAAAAGGTTTGAATTATTATGTTTTTTTTTAAACTGACCCTTTGCATTTATAATAGGGAAAATTTTTAAAAATAAAAAATAGGAAACATTATTTACACCAAATAGCAAAATTTTTAGATAGTTGATAGACGCTATAGAAATCTATCAGAATCTATCAATGATAGAAATTATAGAAGTCGATCATTGATAGATGCTGATAGAAGTCTATCAATGTCTATCAGTAGTTTTTTTGTTTTTGCTATTTTCTGTAAATAGTTTGACACTTTTTCTATTTGTAAAAATTTTCCTTTATAATAAGATTTTTTTTTAAAAAAAAAACCTAATTAACTTCTATTAGAAATAAAAAAAATATTTCTAATATATTTATAACTACTATTTAACTTCTTTAAAAAAATTATTCTTTTATTTTTTTTTAAAAAAAAAGAAAAGACTGTTCAATTTAAATCTCAATCTAACACAAAGGTTGAAAAACACCATTCAAGTTAAATAATAAGAAAAAATAAAAAAGATTTAAAAAAATAACATACCTTTAAGAAATTAAAAAAAAATGGAGGCGTGATACCTAGTACTTCTTATTCTAAAAAAAATAATAATAAATAAATAAAAGATAAAAAGTTTAAAAAAAAAATGAAGAGGTACCTTATAGAAAAATTGTAGGTGAGACCTAGGAGCATCGAAAAAAAACTTAGAATGTAAAACACAAAATGTGACAATAATGCATAGAAGAATAAGGGAGAGGAGATACTGATGTGTTGGAACTGGTATTCTGCGTTGAGAGCTTGAACGCCTTGACAGTCAACGCCTGATACTATGCGTTGAGAAACTGAACACCTGGTGGTCAACGCCAAACGATGCGATGGACGCCTCGTACTGAATGCCTGGAAGTCGACACCTGAAAAACAAAAAATTCGTGAAGGTTGAGTCACAGAACTCGCTCTCTTTAATACATTTCGCTACTCTGCCCAAGGTGCAAGCAGTTTGGAATCGTTGCCACGTCGTCCATAGGACAAAACAACCTAGAAAAGTCTGTCTCAATCGAAACTTGCACAAGTAACTAACAAAATGCTCACACCCTTCAAAATGCTCAGAAGATAGGAAAAACTCTTGTAAGTTATTTTGTGTGTTTTTTTTTTCAGCTGGAGAAGGCGCTCCTTATATACACCTCGAGGCCAACCAACGCATGCTGGATGAGCGCTCGACCATAGAACGTGCGCCAAGAAAATGGCGCTGGTGCGAAGACCGGTTGACCATGTGGTGGATGTGGCGAATGGCAAAATGGTAAATTATATATTTTTTATTTTAAAAAAATACTATTAAAAAATAATTAAAATAAAACATTTTTATTTCCACCCCACCTTGACCGATCGACGGGGGCGGCGCGTATGGAGAAGCCACCAAACCCACCATTGCCTATCTCCTCACCCCTTCTAAAACATGGGTACCCCTTGGGGCCCAAGCCCAATGCTAAAGAAGAGTGTAAATAAGGTGAGATCCCAATGCTTAACTAAGCAACGTGGGATTCTCACCTCTCCAAAGTTCATTTCTTCTTTTTGTTTGAAAAACTCAATTTTTCATTTATTTTTCACCAACAATCCCCTACTTGAAAAAATTTAGAAAACAAGAAAACATTTTGTTCATCGAGCAATTTCAGAATGTATAACACTATGCATAAGCAAAGGTATCTTACGACTTAAACCTTTACATAGTGTTGATGATTCAAAATTTACTAGAGTAACTCTCGGATTTGAACTCTATCTCTGACAACATCTCACACATAGCATTACTAGGGTGTAGTTTGAAAGCCCGTGCTTTGGGGCCATGCATGTGTATCCTAGTTTAGTGCACGCTCTAGAGAAATTGCCTAAAATTCCATAGGAAGCGGCCCTCACTTCCACATTCACATAGGTGAGTCTATCAAGGGTACTTTTGTAGCTAGGTACTCCACTTGACATCAAGTATAGATCTCATTAAGAATTAAGTTTAACCTTTCATACGCTTCAGGATATCATGCTAAGACTCTAGGTCCTAGAAAGGGAACTCTGTGTTTATTTTGCATGATTCACTACGTATCACTTGTGATCAGTTGTTACCCTTTGAACCCGTTTCTTGGGATCTTCAGTCTACAGGTTGGGTTTTCCTCACTCGTGATTCATCTTTTTATAGGCATAAGTCTCATTCTTTCTGAGGTTTTGAAAACCTTTTTCTCTGGCCAGTCCTTTCGTCAAAGGATCTGCCAAGTTCTCATCAGTCCGAATATGATCCACTCTAGCTGCATCAGTAGTGAGAAACTCTCTAATAGTGTTGTGCTTACGACGTATATGTTGTCTCTTTCCGTTATAATAACGGTTCTGAACTTTTGCGATTGTTGCAGTACTATCGCAATGGATCAAGATGGTTGGTGCCTTTTTTTTCCATAAGGGAATCTCTGATAGCAGACTTCTAAGCCAGCATGCTTCTTCATTAGCTGTTGCCAGTGCTATCATTTCTGATTCCATCGTGAATTGGGCTAAAATTATCTGTTTCTTTGATTTTCAGGAAATAGCTCCACCATCTATGTTGAAGATATAGCCGCTGGTAGCCTTTGAGTCATCTGAGAGGAAGTTCCAGTCAGCTTCGTTGTATCCTTCTAGAATAGCGAGAAACTTTTGATAGTGTAATCTTAGGTTCTGGGTTTTCTTTAAGTACCTCATAACCCTTTCTATAGCATTCCAATGCTTTAATACTAGGTCTGCTTGTAAACCTACATAGTAAACCTATGACATAAGCTATGTCTGGTCTAGTGCAATCAACATATCTAAGATTGCTTATGATGCTCGCATACTTGGATTGATTAACACTTTCACCAGTGTCCTAGAACAACTTTATACTGGATCATAAAGAGTACATGCTGGTTTATAATCAAAGTAATTGTATTTCCTAGGATCTTTTCTACATAGTGAGATTGATCTAAGGAAATTCTCTTTTCAGGCTTAGTGATTTTTATGCCCAAGATTACACTTGCTTCTCCTAAGTCTTTCATCTCGAAGTTTGCACTCAACATGAATTTTATGTTATTTATGACGTGCAAGTTCGAACCAAAGATTAACAAATCATCTACATACAAACAAAGGATTTTGTAAAGACTATTTTCAAACTTATAGTAGATGCATTTGTCACTTTCATTGACCTTGAAACCTTCAGATAAAATAAGGTTACCAAATTTCTCATGACATTGCTTAGGAGGTTGTTTCAGGCCATAAAGATATTTATCTAACTTACAAACTTTGTCCTCCTGACCATGGACTACAAAGCCTTCAGGTTATTCCATATAAATCTTTTCTTCAAGTTCACCGTTTAGGAAAGCGGTTTTTACATCGATCTGATGTACTACGAGGTTATTTAAAGCGGCGAGAGAAAACAATACATGAATTGAGATGATTCTAGTGACAGGAGAGAAGGTGTCAAAGAAGTCTATGTTTTCTCTTTGTCTGAAGCCCTTGGCTACTAACCTAACTTTAAATTTGTCTATAGTTCCATCAGGTTTGAGTTTCTTCCTTAGGATCCACTTGCATCCTATGACTTTGCAACCCGATGGCAGGTCTACGAAGTGCCAAGTCCTATTTGATTCGAGAGAGTCTATTTCGTCATTTATAGCTTCTTGCCATAAATTGGCGTCTACTGAGGACAAAGCTTCTTTTAGGTCTTCATGATCTTCTTTTTGTTGGGTTTTATGTCCTAAAACTCGTAGTTTGTAAACATTAACGTGTATTCTATTTATCAATAAAGTTGTTATCGATGTTATTTAGTAAACTTGTTATTGAATAAAGTGAATTGTTGTTAATATAACTCTAAATCCAATAAACTTAAAACCCATGGCTTTAGTATGAAAACTTGAACTTTATGTAATGACATAAAAATGGATCAAGATCAAGTAAATAGCCAAAACGGTCTATAGTATAAGGATAAGGTTGGGTACCTTATCTTGGAGACACTATTGAATGTGGCCCACTATGTATTTGATACAAATGATGTGATCCTAAATCATTCATGTGGAGACATGTGAGTGGGGGCATTCTATGCAATGAGTTTGCATAAGACCGGACCACGAAATAGTCACTATTACTTTATAACGCCGTTTGCTGTTAAAAACTGACTATTTCAACTAGATGACCTAGGTAACTCGATCTTAATCTTGAGCTAACTATGAACTCCTATTTATTCGGGATTATCCTTAGATCTGCATGGGTGAGAGTGACCCGGGTGCGCCGACTCAATAAGCCTCCCATTTCAGGGGTAAGATCGAGTAGATAGCTGGGGACATAGTTTTGCGAGAAGGAATTCACTCCTACCCGATTTAGGGTTAGTAGATAGGTTGTTCCCTTAAGTACTGATTCCGGGTCTTGAACAAGGGGCCCCACCCTCCCATTGGCCCGAGAGGGACTCGGTTTAGTGATAGGATCACAAACCAATTGTTCATTAGAGGGTCAGTGGGACTTAAGGAACAAGATGTAATCACAGGGGTAAAACGGTAATTTTGACCTAGCTGTGATTACGAACAACCTGTGAAAGATCGACTTACTTATTATGGTTATATCAAGTGGACAGAAATATATCTGCAGTGAGGAGAGTGCAGCTACGGGCTTTAGTGGAGTGTCCCGTTAGTTAACGAATGTTGGTTAACTAGGTTAAAGAGTTTGACCGGTTAATCTCGGATCGTTGGAGCTCATGATCTGTAGGTCCATTAGGTCCCTCTACTAGCTCATAAATGGACTAAAATCTTAGATAGTGTGGTGAGTAAGTTTGAAAAGTTCAATCTTGACTTAAGGAATGAAAGTCGAATATATACGATATATGTAATTAAACGAACAAATAGAGTTATTTATAATATTTAAATATGATTTAAATATTAATTATATGAATAGAGATTCATATCGGTTTTTTGGAAAAATCGGAGAAAAGTGGGAAAAATAATATTATTTTATTTAATATTAAAATAATATTATATTTAATTAATTAAATATTAAATTTTTTTATTTAATTAATTATTTTTATTTTTAGAAAATCAAATTAAAATTCATTTTAAATTCATTTTTGGAAATTATTTAAAAATAGAGTTTAAAATTGATTTTTTGAAAAATGGATTTTCCCACTAACTAAGCAAGTAGCTTAGTTATTTGCTTCACATTAAGCCAACAATTTGAGAGTTTGAGTTGTCAAATTTTGATGCAATTGGATTGCATGTTGTTCTTCAATAAATAGAGATTATTTTGGCTTAATTGGGGTTAAGATTTTTGCAAAATTAATGGTTAATTTTGCAAAATATCCTCCATAACTCTTTTCTTTCCGAACCCTCATTCCTTCTCAAATTCACCACAAATTTGGATTCCACCATCCATTCTAAGCCTAGAGAATAGTAGAGAAGACTCTTGTGGTGGTCTACAACCAAGTGGTGTTGCTTTCCATCAAGCATTGGAGGAGAATTTGGAACTTCAAGGGTATGTATTCTTGAAACTTGTTTTTTTTTCTTTTTTAATTGCATGTTTAATCCTCAAAATTAAGCATCTTAGAGTGAAAATTGGACAAATTAAATTCTGCTGCATGCTGTTATATCCTTCACTTTTACATTGAGGTCTGGAAGTCATCTCTAAAGTCTTTGACAGTTCTAGTCCCTTTGCCCCTTCTGGGCTCAAAGACGGCTTCCTCAGATGAGGGAAGACTTCTAACTAGTGGTAGACTACTGGAGCTCGTGCCCCCACTATTTCTAGATTTAAAGGAAAATATATCCTCAAATAAGTTAGCATCATTCGACTCAATGACTACTTGATTTGTAAGATCGTAGAACCTATAGGCTTTACTATTCACGACATAACCTAAAAAGACACACTCATAGGCTCTATTGGCAAGTTTTCTCCTTTTAGGGTCAGAAATTCTTACATAGGCTAAACACCCTCACGTTCGAAAGTAGGTCAAGTTTGGTCTTTTATTCTTAAGGACTTTGTAAGGAGAAATTGTGTTTTTAGATTTTGGTTTTCTATTTAGGACATAACACACTGGAAGGATAATTTCATCCCACTAATAAGACGCAACTCCTGAATTAAGTAGAATAGCGACTACTAGCTCGGCTAGAGTTATATTCTTCCTTTAAACTTTGCCGTTCATTTCAGGAGAGTAAGGTGCAGTCTTTTTATGTATTATTCCATGTCAGTTATAGAAATTATTAAAGCTGTCTAAGTCATACTCAGTTCCCCTATTATTATGAAGTCTCTTAATCTTTCTATTATACTGATTTTTTATTTCATTCACAAATAACTTGAATGCGTCAAATGCATCATTTTCATTTTTCAGCAAGTATATAAATGTGAAATCAGAGCAATCATCAATAAAAGTGATAAAATATCTTTTGCTATCTCTAGTTAAGATGCCATCAAATTCACAAAGGTCCGAATGAATTAAATTTAGAGGCTCAAATCCCTAAGTACATATTTATGCGAGGTTTTTGTTATTTTAGTCTGACTACAATATTCGCATTTCTCAAATTCATTTGTAGATAACTTATGAATCATTTCTAACCTACTCATGTTACTAATTATGCAATTATTAACATGACAAAATCTAGCATGCCAAACATTAAAAGAACACAACATATACACAGAAGAATTCGTTTTATTCAATTCAATATTAAGCTTAAACATGCCCTCAGTTGCATAACCCTTTCCTACGAAAACATTGTTTCTAGTAAGGGTGTACAGGTCTGCCCCTATTGTCTGAGTAAAGCCAACCTTGTTGAGGAGATAGCTCGAGATAAGATTCTTCCTTATCTCTGGAGTATGCAGGACATCCCTCAGAGTTAGTGTCTTTTCGAAGGTAAACTTTAGCTCCCCCTCGCCTGTTCCAGCAACTTTCGTTGAGTGGTGATCCCCCAACAAAATATTATTGTCCTTAGTTTCAGTATAGGTTTTAAAGTGACTAAGGTCGTGACAGACATGGCGTGTGGTGCCTGTGTTTATCCACCACCCCTCAGAACCACTGATCACATTTACTTCTGTGATCATGGCTACTAACGGTTCTTCTGTCAGGTTTGCCTGCCTAGCAGGACAACGTCTATTCCTACAGTTCCTAGCCATATGCCCAGATTTATTACAATTAAAGCAAAGGAATTGTATCGTTTCTCCTGAGGGGGGTTTTTGTTTTTCTGATTCTGTTGGTTGCTAGATCCGCGATTCTGACCTTTCCTCTTAGTGCCCTTCTGCTTCTTGTCAGGTTTCATGTCGCTGGAGCGGGTTTCCTCAGCATGGCGTTTACCTCCTCTCTCTGGTCCTACTTCTGGGCTTCCTCCTCGATCCTCAAACGAGTGAGTAAACTCTCCAAGAAAAATTCCTTGGTCTTGTGCCTCAAGTTATTTTTATAATCCTTCCACAAGGGGGGCGGTTTGTTAATAATAACAGCAATTTGAAACTGTTCATTCAGAGACATACCTTCGTTTATAATCTCATGGGCTATCTTCTGCAGTTCATGGGACTAGGCCTCCACAGACTTGTCATCCGTCATCTGAAACTTCAGGTAATGGCTGATGGCATACTTCTTCGAACTGGCTTCCTCAGTGTCGTATTTTTTCTGTAGAGCCTCCCATATTTCTTTCGCTATCTTCATAGAGTTGTAATAATCATACAGATCATCAATCAAACCGTTTAAAATCAAATTCATACAAACAAAGTCCTCTTGGCGGCCTCCTTAATTTACTCATCGGTTGGATATTTTTCTGGGACATATGACTTTTCAGTCTTGCATGTATCAGCAACCTTCTTGACAGTGAGGAAAAATATCATCTTCTGTTTCCACCGTTTGAAATTCGCTCCTTCGAAGCGGAAGGGCCGGTTGAGATCGGAGACCATGATGTCGTTTTGGGCTATCACAACAGTGGCAGATGGAGAATGTCTGAAGAATTATTGGAACTGGTACTCTGCGTTGAGAGTTTGAACGCTTGACAGTCAACGCCTGATATTATACGTTGAGAAATTGAACGCCTAGTGGTCAACGTAGGGAAATGGGCGTCTGGTGGTCAACGCCAAGCGATGCGATGGACGTCTCGTACTAAACGCCTAGAAGTCGACGTCTGCAAAACAAAAAATTCGTGAAGGCTGAGTCGAGGAGCTCACTCTCTTTAAGATGTTTAGCGGCTTTGCCCAAGGTGCAAGCAGTTCAGAATCGTTGCCACATTGTCCCCAGGATAAAATAACCCAGAAAAAGTCTGTCTCGATCGAAACTTGCACAAATGACGAACGGAATGCTCACACCCTTCAAAATGCTTGGAAGACAGTGAAAGCTCTTGTAAATTATTTTATGTATGTTTTTTTCCAGCTGGAGAAGGCGTTCCTTATATACACCTCGAGGCCAACGAACGCATGTTGGATGAGCGCTTAGCCACATAACGTGCACCGCGAGGTGAGTGCTCGTCCACTACACGTGCATCGAGAAAATGACACTAGCGTGAAGACCAGTTGACCATGCAGTGGATGCGGCGGGGGGCAAAAAGGTAAATTATATTTTTTTAGTTTTAAAAAATAATAAAAAATAAAAATAAAACTTACTTTTCTCCCCACCCGACCGGACTGCCGCGGTGAGGATGCGCGTGCTCGTGGAGAAGTCACCAACCCCACCATTGTCTATCTCCTCACCCCTTTTATAAAACATGAGTACCCCTTGGGGCCCAAGCCCAATGCTAAAGAAGAGGGTAAATAAGGTGAGATCCCAATGCTCAAGTAACCAATGTGGGATTCTTACCTCTCCAAAGTTCATATTTTTCTTTTTGTTTGAAAAACTCAATTTTTCATTTATTTTTCACAAATATGATGGAAATTAAAGGTTTAACTAGTTATTTATAGATGAAATTTAGATTTGAAATCCTAATTTGATTTTATAAAAATAACTTAGATAGATAGATATATTTTTTTTCAAAGTACATGTTAGTTAGTTAGAGATAAATGTAATTTTTTTAATCCATTGATGCAAAGTAGATATTAGTTAGAAATAAAGTAGGTTTTTTTTTTTTTAAATTTTTTTTTAAGAATCTTCTTGTTTAATATGCAGTAATTTTTTTTAATATTTTTCTTAATGCGAAGTATATATTAATTAGAGATAAAATTTGATTTTTTTAATAAAAAATTTCTTCTAACGTGTCAATACCAAACAAAGTATCAATATTTGTATCTTTTTAAAATTTTCTTTATTTAGAGTGATTTTTTAAAATATTTTTGTCAATGTAAAGTAGATATTAGTTTAGATATAATTTTTTTTTAAATATCCTTATTTAACATGAAGTAAATCTTAGTTAGAGATAAATTTTGATTTTTTTAATAAAAAAATCTCTTGTAATTTAGGAAATCTTAGATTTTTTTTCACATAAACTATAAATACAGATAAAATGAGATTTTTTTTAAATTTTCTTTTAACTTGAATTATTTAGATAGAGTTTTTTTTTAATCATTAAACCAAAACTATTAGGAAAAATTATTTAATAATTTAAATGTGAAAATACATCCTATATCCCTATAACCATCCACTAAAAAGGGCAAATAGGAAAAACAAATATTTCTCCCCCATAGTCCTTTTTAGATAGTATAGATGTGTCTTTTTTTTTCTTATTAATATCAGTTTATACTCCTAAACATTGGAGGTTGTATCAATTTAAACCCTAAAGTAATAATAATATCAATTTGAACCATAAATTTATTAAGTTGTTTATCAATTTGCACTATCCTTTACATTTCATTCAAAAATTTTGTTGAGGCTTATAATTATATCAATTAAACTCCTAAAATTTCATCAGTGAATCAATTTAGACCATTTTGAAAGATTACTTTAAAAAGTCATCCATGCATCAACTCTTACACGTGTGCCGACTTCTTCAAATGTTGATTAACAAAATGAACGATTAGAATGGATGGATGTAAGATTTTAAAAGAAAATTCTAATTGTGAGTCTAAATTGATTCATAATAAAAGTGTAAGGATTTAATTGATAAAATTATAAGTCTCACACAATGTTATATTGATACAATTATTAGTTCTGAGTTTAAATTGATACAACTCATGAAGCTCAGGGGTATAAACCTCTTCTCTTTCTCCATTATGTTGGATATTATTTTTCACTTTTAGGTGGAAAGCCCAATTAAAGGCCCACAAGGACTATTAGGTATTTTGGGCAGTTGCAAATATAACAATCAAGCTGAGAGCCTCGGTGATAGACTATATTGCTCGTTGAAATCTATCACTAATAGATTTTGCTATATTTGCAATTCTTTAAAAATGTTATTATACACTTAATTATTATTCCTAAAAGTCATATCCATTGCAATTAGCCCTTTTTTTTTTTTTAAGTTTCTTAATCAACCAACGATCATTGCACAACAAATTGGTATCACTTTAAAATTGATTGTATTATGTGCTTGATTATTATTGATTATTATTATTGGTATCGCTTTAAAAGAGAATGACACCCCAAAATACATTGTTTCGCCTCTAATTGGGCCTTTAACACAAATTTGACCCAACAATAAAATACTTCATGAGATAAAATTTCAAAGATAAAATATTTCATGAACTAAATGGCTTCACAATTAACTTTGTTAATGTTTTAACTGGCAAATACTATTTTCTTTATTTTATTATCCTTTGTGTTGCTGACTTTGGGAATATTTGGAGGGAAGATTTGTTTCCTTCTGTTTCCTTATATGGGTTCCTTTTAGTTGTGCTCTTCGTGTAAAAGGAGGTTGAAGGTTTTTAGTACAATTGACGACGCTGGAAGAAGAACAAAGAAAACAAAATGGAGCGAAGAACAAATACAACAAAAAAAAAAGATGTATTTGATGACAAGTTGAAAGAAAAGAGAAGACAAGAGAGAGTTCCCGTGTCTCTGTTTCACTGTGTTATGGGACTCACTAGTTGAGAGCGTACTCAACTAGTAGGTGAAAAGAAGGTGAAGTCATTACAAGGTGCATCAGTTTCAGGGGGAGCCTGAGATTGCCGACTCATCAACTGGCAGCATCATAGTTAGGGGAAGTCTAACTTGCACAATAAAGTACAGTTCGATGAATACTGAATTATGAAATCTTAGTCAAAGTGTACTTTGTAAAATTGAGATTTATTCTAGTGGAATTCTTTTCACCTAGGCTCTAAGCATCCCAGATGTAAGTAATATTTCACTAAACTGGGTTATCATATTTGTGTGTTCTTTTCTTTTATTTGTTGTGTTAGTTTAATTGTTAGTGACAGCTGGTCTACCTTATGTCCTTGTTGGTGGATTCATTATTTCAATTGGTATAAGAGCGAGTTGACTATGCAACCATTGAATTTTCAATGGAGTCAATCAAAGAAGGTGAATCCACGACTTGGTCTCGTATGACAACGTTTCTAAAATCCATTTACCACAAGTCATGGAAGACTGTTATCCATCAATGGACTCATCCCACAGTTACAGACAAAGATGGTACTGTAACGCTTAAACCTAAAAAGGACTGGACTAAAGTTGAAGATCAAGCTTACCTAGCTAACTCTTGGGCCTTGAATGCTATCTTTAATGGTGTTGATAAAAACATCTTCAGATTGATTAATACTTGTGTCTCTGCCAAAGAAGCTTGAGATATTTTGGCAGTAGCTCATTAAGGTACTTTAAAGGTAAAAATGTCCCCGTTGCAACTTTTAACAACAAAATTTGAATCTCTGCGAATGCAAGAGGATGAGACTGTTGCAGAATTCAATGTGCGTCTTCTAGATATTGCAAATGAGACATTTGCTCTGGAAGAAAAGTTGTCTGAAGAAAAGTTGGTCCGTAAAGTGTTGCAATCGCTGCCCAAAAGATTTGATATGAAAGTAACAACAATAGAGAAAGCTCAAGACATTTTCACAATGAAAGTGGATGAACTTTTCGAGAGTCTTAGAACCTTTGAAATGACCTTTGATGACAGAAATGATAAGAACTTAAAGGGTATAGCCATGCAAACTTCCATTAGTGAGGAGTCTGGTTCTAAGAGTAGGGTATCAGATGAAAATATTGCAGAATCTATATCTCTTCTGGCCAAACAGTTTGGTAAAGCTCCCAAAAGATGGGGAAAACGTTCCAATCCCAGAAGAAATTATGACTCACCTCATGTTAAAGACTTAGGCAATGACATATCACACCAAACTCAAAGCCTTCAAAACAGGCAAGAAAGAAACCTGACAATGATAAAAATATCTATGGTGGTCAAGTACTCAGAGAAAGGAAGCTCTTTGCATAAAACATTTCATAGGTATAAAATGGGAAATCATGGTGCATAAGTACTTTTTCATCTAAAAACACAATTCATAAGTACTTTATTCATCTAAAATCATAGTTCATAAACATCGTACTCATTTGAAAACATAGTACCCTTAAATCCTTAGTTGAGGTGGAGCAAGCTCAACACTCTCAATGTCGTAATATCATAAACTATCATACGTGCACTCAGAGCTATCATACATCGAATTGTCCTGATATGTTACTGAAGTCCTCATATATTAGGGTCCCATTCATCTCGATACTATCGCAATATCCTTAGGTATCAATACATATTCACCTTGATACTGTCTCAATGTCCTTAGGTATCGGTACATAGGGTACTTGTCATTTAACTAGAACATGTTCAATAATCAAGATCTTGTAAAACATATTTAAAAAAAAAACATGAAGTATCTGTCTTGCAGATCATAAATACAAGCTCATAAATCTTCTTAGGTAACATCGAGCATAAAACATATTTCAGGCATAATTAAATCATTTATAAAGAAATAAGGTTCATAAAACACGTAAAGTAGCATTGCCTGAGAAATCTTGCTCATAAACATGTAATATCAAGCTTTCCAATATCTTAACAAAACATGGTTTGAGAACATTTTTGTCACTCACTATTCAGAGCTCGTTTCCCCCTTGTTTATACACGTTGCAACGCCTTGTCTGACCAAAAACTTCAAAATCAGCCTTAAATTACTAAAATTTAGGTGCCATGGCTAATGACACTTCCATGTCGGCAAGGATGGGCATGATGTGGGCTTAGAGAGGTGCTGAAGCAAGCAATAGGAACGCTGAGGGTATGTCTTGACCGTGAGGCACGCACAAGGGCTGGTAGCAGTGTTCCTGCGTTTTCCAAATTTCCAGCCGATCTTAAAAAATTCATAACCCACTCAATACTTCACTAAATTGAGTAAAATATATGTCAAACTCTTCGTTTTGAAGTCCTCTACAAATTACTTAAGATAGAAAGATCTAAAAACCATTAGATTATCCAGAAATCAACTCGAACCAGAAGATACTGCTTCACGATTCCTGCAACCCCTTCTGTTCCACTTGAGAGGAAAGGGGTGGGTCGGTTGAAGAAGATGAAGAATAACATTTCCTTTTTTTTCCCACCTTTTTAACCCTCCACCACCGACTCACATCCCCCTTTATTTTTTTTCCCATTTATTTCCACTAACTCTTAATTTCAATTTTCCTTAATTACCATTAACAATAACAATAATAATAATTATTATCATATACTCAATCATAAAATGTAACTATGGTCAAATTAATCGTTCAACTAAATTAACTTCCCTTGTGCACTTTTTTAATTTGCTAATGTTCCCTTACTCTTCCTTTAGTTTACTTAAGTAAATCTCAAGCTTAAGAAATCACATAAGAATTTAGAGTTACGGTTTAGGGCTTACAATTATCATATCAGAGTTGTAGAAAGAATTGCGCGAAGTTAGAGCTGATCATGATAGTCTATCGAAATCAGTTAGAATGCTTAATTTTGGAACATACAATCTTGAAAAAAATCCTATCCTCAGGAAAGAATGTGTCTGACAGGAAAGGTATCACATTTGAGAATTTGAGTAAAAAGGAACATATTAGTGAATCTTCCCTGAGTAACAGATTTGTTCCTGCACAAACACCTCTTGTGATCTATTCCAAGTCAAAAGCATCCAATAGATCAGACTGTTTACAAAATCAGTATGTGAAGAAGGGGTGGATATGTCACTATTGTGGGAAGATAGGTCACATTCGTCCTTTTTACTATCAACTAAAAGAAGAAATAAGATGCTGACATGGAATTATCTCAATGCAAGTAAATTCTGGGAGAAAAGCTATCAGTCACAAGAAGGAATGAAGGGTGAAGAAACTCTATTCCCATTCGGGTACTAAATGCCAAGTCGCCTTTACTTCTCTTCGTGCATATTCCAAACTAGATTGGTACTTTGACAGTGGGTGCTATAGACACATGATAGGAGAAAAATATTTCATATCCAATATAAAACCATGTGGCACTGGACAGGTTACTTTTTTGTTGATTTAAAAGATAAAATCGGTAAGTTAAACTGGCCATTTGATTTCACGATCTAGAGACACTTGGAATACTCCAAGTTTATTACTTCATTGATCGTGTATGCTTGCACGTAGACCTTGTTCGTTCTACTATATTTCTTGTCATTTTTATGATTCATATACACCCGGTCGATCATAGAGGGACCCAATGGACGATACGAGATTAACCGGCCAAACAGGATTCGGACCAGGATTCGAAATCCGGATTCGGCAACTGTTAGCCCCGACATTCCCCTGCGTCTCCTGCGGCCCGGCTATGTCATCCTTAACTGTCTTAAATGCTTCCATGAGTGAACGTTGTCCCTACATACCAATACCAACACGGGTCCTTTCAGCATGCTTTGTCCTCACTCACATGCATCCTAGGAAAATCCCCAGGAGGTCACCCAACATAGGATTGCTCAAGCTAAGCACACTTAACTGTGGAGTTCTTATAATTGAGCCACCGAAAAGGAAGGTGCACCTTGCTGGTATAGGTAGTAACCTTCATTTCTTTTAACCCTTTCTTAATCATGTTTTCATGTCCTCAGGATCCCTCTCATTCGGATGTGATCTCGGTTCATTCATGTCCCCCTCCTGAACTCGGGTCGTTACAAATGGGATACTCCATTAAAGCCCATAGGTGCACTCTCCTCACTGTAGATATATTTCTGTCCACTTGATATAACCATAATAAGTAAGTCGATCCTTCACAGGTTGTCTGTAATCACAGCTAGGTCAAAATTACCGTTTTAACCCTATGATTACATCTTGTTCCTTAAGTCCCACTGATCCTCTAATGAACAATTAATTTTTGATCCGCAAGTTTGAAATGTATCTAACTTGTCCCTGATGAACCGCACCCAAATGTACCGAGAAAATTCATCTACACACACAAAAGCATATCGTTTACCTCCCAAGCTTTCCACCTGCATAGGACCCATCAGATCCATATGAAGCAACTTTAGTGTTTGACTTGTAGTACTCATGGGTACTTTCTTGTGAGAGACTCTCGCTTGTCTCCTAACTTGGCAGTCTCCACATAGTATGTCACGCTCTCTAGATAGAGAAGATGTTCCAAGAATGATTTCATCATTCACAACCCTTCTTATGGTTCGAAGGTTAACATGTTCCATTCTTTTATGCCAGAGATCACACTCATTGTTTCGAGTTGTGTTACAGACATCAGAACACACATCAAGGGTCCACAAATAACAATTATCAAAAGAGCGCATACCTGTGATGATAGTCATGTTAATTTTGTTGGTCACAAGACATTTGTCTTTTGAAAAGTTCACAGCAAGACCTTGATCACATAGTTGACTTATGCTAATCAAGTTGGCTATCAACCCTTCCACCAAATACACATTTTCTAAGGACAAAAATCCATGATAAGCTAGTTGACCTTTGCCCAAAACTTTTTCAGATCAGACATTGTCTCTTCAGATACAACGAGAACAAGGAGTGTCCATTGTTCGAATTAGAACTGATCATGGAAAGGAGTTTGAGAACTCTCTATTTGACAACTTTTGCCATGCTGAAGGTATTCACCATGAATACTTATCTCCTAAAACTCCTCAACAGAACGACGTGGTTGAAAGGAAAAATTGGACTCTTCAAGAAACAGCTAGAGGTATGTTGCATGCCAATCATGTCCCCTTACACTTCTGGGCTGAGGCCCTGAATATTGCTTGTCACATTAATAATCGAATAGCCATTCGACCAGGCACACAGAATAAAAATTACGAAATTTGGAAAGGGTGTAAACCAAATGTGAAATACTTTCACGTGTTTGGAAGTGTATGCTATATACTTACTCATCGTGATTTCAAGAAAAAATGGGACTCCAAGTTCGACGAGGAAATTTTTCTTGGTTATTCCTCAAACAGCCGAGCTTATCGCGTGTTTAATAATCACACTCGCACTGTAATGGAATCTGTCCCAACAATAATGAAAGAAAAGGCCTAGATATAGAGGATGTGTTTCCTCTTGTTGAACCAGATGAAGGAGACAATTGACTTGACATTTCTACACGCAGCACGATCGCCGACAGTGACGACTCGTCTGAAGAGTGTCAGGCAGAAATGATTCAAGTACCGAGTCGTATTCAGAAAAATAATCCTACAAGTAATATAATTGGGGGCCTTAAGGAGGGAGTATCCACACACAAAAAGGAAAAAATAGACTATATAAAGAAGGTCGGGAATGTATGTTTTACATCTTCTATTGAACCTAAAAATGTTAATGGGGCATTGAAGGATGAATTGTGGATCAATGTTATGCAAGAAGAACTGAGTCAATTTCAACGGAATAAGGTTTGGGAACTGGTTCCTTGTCCTGAGAACGTAAATTTCATTGGTACAAAATGGATATATAAAAATAAATCTGATGAGCATGGCACAATTACTCAAAACAAGAATCGTCATGTGGCTCAAGGGTACACACAAATCGAAGGAATAGACTTTGAGGAGACTTTTGCACCTGTGGCGAGATTGGAAGCTATTCGTTTTCTTCTGGGAGTTCCATGCCTAATGAAGTTCAAACTATTCCAAATGGATGTCAAAAGTGCCTTCCTAAATGGTTATCTAAATGAAAAGGTTTATGTTAAATAGCCAAAGGGATTACGGATCCATCTTATCCCCAACATGTGTACCGTCTTTGGAAGGTGTTGTAGGGATTAAAGCAGGCTCCAAGAGCTTGGGAGGATTGTCTAGCTATTTTCATGATGCACAAGGGATATCATAGGGGAAATTTAGACAAAACTCTATTCATCAAGCAATCAAGAAATGATTTCATCATTGCTCAAGTGTATGTAGATGAATTGTGTTTGGAGGTTCTCCTCAGTCCTGGGTAAATCAGTTTCTTGCTCATATGAATGATGAATTTGAAATGAGTATGGTTGGAGAGTTGACCTACTTCCTGGGTTTCCAAGTTAAACAACCGAAGGATGACATCTTCTTATCGCAAGGAAAGTATGCTAGAAACATGCTGAAGAAATTTGGATTGGAAAAGGCCTGCTAAAAAAGGACTCCAGCCCCAACTTATGCTAAATTAACTAGACTCTAATGATGATGATGTTGATGAGAATTTATACAGAAGCATGATTGGTAGTCTTTTGTATCTGATAGCTAGTCGACCTGATATCTCTTATGCTGTGGGTGTGTGCGCTCGTCATCAGTCCAATCCTAAAGCTAGTCATCTTCTCAATGTCAAACGGATTCTCAAATATATCAGTAGAACTGTTGACTATGGTCTGTTCTATTCTAGTGATACAAATGGATCTCTTGTTAGGTATTGTGATGTTGACTGGACTGGAAATGCAAAAGATAGATAAAGTACTTCAGGAGGATGTTTTTTCCTTGGTAACAATCTAATTTCATGGTTCAGCAAAAGCCAATATTGCATGATGTCTCTCAAGATGTTATGACCTTGTACTTCGAATACCTCAGTGCCATAAGCATTTCCAAAAATCCTGTTCAACATAGTAGAACAAAACACATTGATATAAGACATCACTTCATCAGAGAACTTGTGGGATCCAAAACAATTTCACTGAGCATGTCAGCACAGATAAGCAACTTCCAAACATTTTCACTAAACCATTGGATACAACCCAGTTTGAATCTCTTCGTGTGGCTCTTGGGCTGTGTCATATTGATTTTTAGCAATTATTGAAGGCTAATGAAAGTGAGGAGTTTTCGGCCCAAATTAAGGTCTATCTGTCCATTAACCCTTACCTACAGGAAGTTAATGCCCTTCCCTTATTTTTGAATTGGGTGTATTCTCTCTCCTCTGGCGATTTAAGTTCTTAAACGATTATTAAGCTTGCATATCAGTTGGTCAGTGTGCCCTACTTTCTCGAGCACGTCCTTTGTAATTGGTTTTCTTCTGTTCATTTGTGTCTACTTTCAACCATGGTGCATACTCGTCGTGGTACCCAAACCTCTGGAAATATGATGGTTCATACCAAGCAAAGGGCTAATTGAAAGTGAAATGTAAGTCCTGATGTTAGTTCGGATGTTTCTCCTCCTAAGGCAAATGTTTCCAACATGGCTAGCGATGTGCCCTCTTCCTCTAGTCTATTGCATGAATCAAATGTTGATCGCTCTGAGCTAATTGATGTGAATCCCTTGGCCATGGTGCTCCGGGATAGACTGTGGTTGGACATTTGGCTAAAAGTCCCCTGGATTTAGGTTTGATTCCTTCTTTTCATCCTGAATCTGCTCCTCCGGTGTCCATGCAAGGTGACCTAAGCTCTACGGCTCCTCAGACGACCTCTGCTGTGCCTTCTACTGTTCGGCAAACTGATGATGATGAGTCTTCTAAACAAGTTGAATCTTCTCCCACTGTTCCTAATAAGGCCTTCAATGACCGGACTCTGGATGATGTTTCTAACATTCTTCTTCAGATAGGAGATCCTGCTCTCGATGATGATGGGCATGATCATGTTGAGAGGTGGTGCCTCAGGCTTGGGTGAGAAAGATATCGATGCTCCAGTCTCAAACTCTGTCTCACGTACATCTTCTGTCTCAAAAACAATGTCTGATACTTGTGATGTTGTCTCTGAGTCCAGCACCTCTGCCTCTCATCTATTTGTATCTTCTGATGACAACATTCTGCCTGCTCAGTTTGGAAAGAAGATAAAATTATCCTCGGATCAAAGCGCTCCTGCAAAGGGTCCTTCCTCCAGGACCAGGTCCTAACATGCCACGACAAAGCAACCTATGTCTGATTCTGATTCTGATTCCTCTGAACCTGATACTCCTTCTGCTTCAAGCTCTAAAGAAGATATTGCTTTTGCCATAGAATCGGTGGGCGCAAAATTCCCCCTAATGTACCTGTTGTGCCCATTGATGATGTGTCTTTTCATTCTGAGGACAATGTTCGAAAGTGGAAATACATGATGCAATGCAAAATTGCAGATGAGAAGATACTTTCTAATGAAACGAAGTTATGTCTTGAAATCATGGATCTTATTCAGCGTGTTGGGCTTTTGAAGTCTGTTGTTGATCTTGGCCCCTTCTATCCTCGCTTGATGAGAGAGTTCATTGTGAACTTGCCGACTCGTTTCAATGATCCTAGTAGTCCTGATTACTGAAAAGTGCACATTAGAGGTATTTTCTTTTCAATCTCTCCTACTGTGATCAATGCTTATCCTGGTCGTGAGGACTCTTCTCCGCTTGGGGAGTCTCATTCCACCACTGAGGATCTTGTCTTGGAGCTTATTAGAGGCACTTGATTTGCTTGGCCAAAGTCTGGTCAACTTTCTGCTTCAGCCTTAAGTGTGAAATATACTTTCTGTTTTTGATTGGCATTGCCAATTGGTGCCCCTCCACTAATGGTTTCAGTCTGTCTCTGTCTCTCACAAGTTTTCTATATCAAGTTGGTATGATGTCTTCCTTCAACTTTGGTGTGTTTGTGTACAATCAGCTACTCTGTCATGTGGATTCCTTTGCTATCAAGCTTCCTATATGTCTTCCTCAGTTGTTCTCTGATATTCTTCAGCAGCAGTGTCCCTTTTTTCTTGGGCCTGATGATGCCCCTAGCCCAGATCCCAAGGTCCTCAATCTCAGTTACAAGATTTTTCGGAGATCACATGTCCCTAACATTGTGCATAACAATTGTCCCCCTAAAATGTTATACTTATTTTAGGCGCCCAAGGCGACACGAAGCCGAGCATATATACCATTATATACCATTATTTTTCGGGGAGGCCGCGCCCAAGGTGACACAAAGCCGAGCATAGATCTCACGGTGTGAACTCTTAGGGACGTGAGAGATAAAAATTTATATATCATATATACCATTTTTCTCCCACTAAAATGTTCTACTTATTTTAGGGTTTTATTATACTTAGTTAAATTTCGGCTAATGAATCTATCTAAGTCTATGCCTATTATAACGCTTATAAAAGGTCCTTAAACTATGGTTCTAGGTGAATTAAACAATTTAATTAACCTAGTGACATTGCATGCTAATAGGACTTAGGTTAATTCAACTCAAGTTCTAATTCAGTTCCCAGTTAGGAGGTATAACGTAAAACCGTCAACTTAAAAACCCGCAATCTAGACAGAACTGAACCAATAGAGTTCCCTTATAACCAAAATCCTATTTGTCTTATTTATTCCAATTTAAAGTTATTTTAAAAGGAAATAAGACTTAATTCTAATCTAATTAGAATTAATGTGATCTTAAGTTTAAATTAATTTTAAACAATTTAAAACCAATTTCCTAAGATCCTATATTTGCATGCAACTATTTATTATAAGTTGGCTGTTTCTATTAATTAATTTTATAACTTATTTACAAAATTAATTAATTAGCCCTATAATCATGCATACTACGGTTTAATTAATTAGCAATCAAATTCTAATTAATTAAAAAACCATATTATATGCAAATCATTAAATATAATATAACAATTATATTAATTTATGAATGTTTCATGCTCAAGGCAATTTTATTTTCATAAAATAAAATTATAACAATTATAACAATCATGAAAATAAATTAAGCATATGCATCACATTAAATAAATATAACACTTATATTTAACTAAATTAATGTCATGCATCATGCTTTTCCCATTTCATATATTTAACATATCAACATATATTAAATTACTCATGCATTAAAACCATACATTATAACATTTACAACATATTAAAATGCATGAAGATGCTTAACCTAAGGTGAGATTTATCTAAATGACATCCATAAAGCATTTAAATAGCAATTGAAACCCATAAAATTGGCCCCTAGGACAAAATAAAGCATTAAATTATAATAATTTAGCTAAATTTATCCTAAAATTAGTCTTTGCCGCTCCGAAACCGGACCAAAAATTCTCGAATCGCTTCGAACCGGGCCCCAAAACAGCGAACCAAGCCAAAAAAACAGCAAAATCGGACAAAAAATGGATAAAACCAGCCCAAAAACAGCTAAACACACCCATTTGCGCTGATGTCAGCATGATGTCCGCGATGACATCATGCTGATGTTAGCCCTAGCAGCATTATTTTTTTTCGTCGTTTTCTTCGTACAGTAGCGATAAACAACGAAATCTTGGCGTCCGAGCATTCGATTTAGGCAAATTTGGTGCCATTTTTCTCAGTAGAGCGAACCCGATCTAGACACGAACTTACAAAGACTCAATTTACAGTAAAATGCCCAAAACCGCAGGGGCCTTTACAAATGATCCAATAAAAAAATGTAAATCTATGGCCAAATTTTACAGAAAACATTTAATGCAAAAACCACATTCACAATGCAGTAAACCCACCAAACCAATGCAAATTTCAAAACCTAAATTAAATTTTAAGATGGCTCTAATACCAATTGCTGGGATTAAAACCCTAACGCAGCGGAAACATATCAGAACCCTATCTCAAAGTTAATTTTAAAATTTTGAAATACTTCTACATTGGTAAAATAAATCTAAAAAAACTAGGTTAAGCATATTGAATACAAAAATACAAATTAGAGAAAAAAAAATTTACGTTGGATCACCACCACTTGGAGTCCTTCGTTTTCTCTGAACCTTGAGGAAAGGTTTGTGGGAACCTTTTTGGTAAGGGGAAAAAACGCAAAGAACTCTTCTGAGAGAATTTTTTTAGAGAGAATGTCAGATTCAAATTTTTTCTGTTAGCACTATTAGGATAAAAGAGAGAAAATGGAAAACGTGGGTGTTATCCCACATATTAAGTAACTCCCCTACGTGGGATTACAACTATTAAACTAATTTAATATTAATTAAATTAATATTTAATAATTCATTAAATCTATTTAATTAACCAATCATTTAAATCATATTTAAATGAACATCTCTTACATAACTTATATTTTTATTCAATAATTTAATTAAATCAATTTTATTAATTAGATTAAATTAAATACCTAATTAATTCTCCAATTATTAGTACCAAATATTTAATTTTAACCTGCATTTGATCAAATTCAAATACATTTCTCTCATAACCTATAGTTTTAATGTACATCTAATACGCATTAATTTAACCTATAGTTTTAATATAAATCTAATTCATATTAAAATAATATTTGAACAATCTCAATATTTATTCTCTTACAAATTAACTTTCAATCATATCCAAAATTATATTTTTACTATAAAGTTTAATTTGTAAAATAAACTTTTTATTATATGTCATTATACATGATACTTTTTCCTTAGTAAATTTGACTTTTCAAATTTCATCCAAATAAATTACCTCATATTCTTTATATGAGCTAGGAAGGGACCTAATGGACCTACAGATCCAAGCTCCAACGATATGAGATTAACGGGCTAAACTCATTACCACATTAATCAATATTTGTTAACTGTGGGTACACTCCACTAAAGACCCACAGCCGCACTCTTCTCACTGTAGATATATTTCTGTGTCCACGGATATAGACCAATAACAACATTTAGTCCTCACAAGTGTTCGTACACCAGCTGGATCAAATTACGTTATACCCCTGGGTTACTTCTAAATCCTTAAGTACCAGTGCTCCTCTAATGAACAACCTGTTTATGGTCCACCATCAAACAGAACCCCTCTCGGTCTAGAGAGGTAGGGCCCTTTGTTCAAGTACCGGAGACACCATTTAAGGGAACACTTATCTATTTACCCTAAAGTCGGGAATGAGTGAAATCCATCTTGTATAATTATGTTCCCAGCTCCCCACTCAGTCTTGTCTCCAAAATGGTAAGCATATCGAGTCGGCAAACCGGTCACTCTCACCCATACAAATAAAAGGACTATCCCTCGTGAACAGGAGTTCAATATACTCAAGATTAAACTAAGTTGCCTAGGTCAACCTATTGAAATAGAAACCTAACCAGTCAATGGAGTTACATCTAGTGGTTACTATTTCGTGGTCTAGTCTTATGCAAACTCATTGCATAGGATACCCCCACTCGCATGTCTCCTACACGAACGCGTTGGATCATTGCGTTTGTATCAAATACAAAGTGGCTCATATCCATGTGTTACCAAGATAGGATACCCAGCCCTATCCTTATACTATAAACCCTTTAGGCTGTAACTTGAACATTGATCTCTATATGTCTCTACATATTGTTCAAGACTCATAAAATAGCCTAGGATGTTAGTTTATTGGATTTTAGGGTTATTAAAACAAGATAAAATAATCAATAATATTTATTGAATAATAATGAATAACCATTTATTAATGACGGTCACAATACAACATTTACTATCTACGAGTTTTAGGGCATAAAACCCAACAATATTGATCTCTTCAATTAACAGAGTTACAAAGAGAAATTCATTATTTCGCAGTCTAATCTTATACAAACTCATTGTATATGATACTCTCACTCACATATCTCTACATGAACGATTTGGATTATACCGTATGTAACATTTACAAAGTGGGTCGTATCCATAGTGCTACCAAGATAAGGCACCTTGCCTTATCCATCTACTATACACCCTTCAGGTTTTTATTTGAATATAATCAATTGTTTGTCAACTACACACTATTTAAGTTTCATGCAAATAACCTTGAATTTTTGCTTTATTGGAAGTAGTTATGCAAATTGAAGACATAATATAAAATAACAATTTTATTTTATTAATCATCGTAAATTTATTTATTTATTTACAAACGATGATTTTAGGGCATAAAACCCAAGAATCTCCTACTTTACCTAAAGCTAGTGGGATTGTAAAATATAATAAACTAGAGCATACATTATACCCAATTATAACGTCATCATCAGGACCTACTACTCTACCTTCAGGCATCCAAGTTTTATTCGAAAATCCTGTCATGCTTAAACTGACACAAAAAGAAGCAAATCAAAGCAAAAGAATACTTTAACTAACAATTGAACTAAACAAAACTAATTGGTTTCCCCAACAACGACGCCAATTTTACAGAAAAAAGGTTGTCAAGGTCTTCAATCGATCAAATAAAATTTATATTATACTCATCTAAACTACTTATACTACTGAGTAGTACAGGTGGCAAGATCGGGTCGATCTGTAGGGAGGAAGTTGGTGCGGAATAGAGGGAGTGCATGAAAGTAAAAGAATAGAAGTGTAATCGAATGAAATGTTCTAGCTTAGAAGAACGGAATCACCCAATGTAATCTTGATCCTAGGATATTACTCAATCATCTTAAACACATGGTCAACTTAACTGATAATGCCGATATTAAGCGTCCTAATATATTAACTAAGAGTTGCATCCTAATTAAACTATGTGTCGATTAATAAAGAATGAAACACATCCAAGATAACCAAACACATGCATTAAGTTCTCGGGCTAAACCATGACGATTAGCTAACAAAAGTGCCGAATAACTAGTCGATTCTTCTCTATCCTTAAACCACTCAAGACAAATATATGATGTTTCAGGTAATGCGATGAAAAACCATATGCCCTATGAGATGTCCTTAGCTACTTTAGCACCCAACACACACAGGATTATGAGTTAGGTTTCTAGCATTTAGCAGACATAAACGATTGAGTTGTCAATCCTATACATTAACACATGCTAAAGAATAAAAACAAGAGATAGAGATGATCAAGAGATAGAAATATTTACATTCAAGCACAAAATCCTCCCAAGAGATACATAAGGGTTCTTCCAAAATTCTCTAAACTAGAAAACCCAAAATCTTACCTTCCAATGATGATGGAGAATATAAAATCCGACATCGTTCGATTGATTACAAGTAGAGACCTCAAAATAGAGAGAGTGATAAAGAGAAAAGGGGAGAAAGGGCTAGAGGCCCCAGTGGGATGATCAGATGACCTAAAAAGAGAAGAGAATATTTATAGAAATCGCGGCAGCGTCACAGCGCTGCAGGAGACAGCGACGCAGCGCTCTAACCCTTTGCCGCAGCGACGCTCTTCGCCTCTCACACACGCGTATTGTCCGTCAAAGTCTAGAGCACTGCGACGCTCTTTCTTTACGCAACCTACTGGAAATGGCACCATGCGTAGCGCTGCACAGTGCCTCGGCGCCAGGCCTCCAAGGGCATTTTTGTCATTTCTTCTCTCCTTTAGCATGGTTCCTCTAATTAGCTTTTAATTACTCCAAATTAACTCTAAACGGTTTGTAACGCTCTAAAATGCATGATTTGCTCGAGATTGTACAATATAGATATTTATGCACCTTAATTATCATAAACGAGCGAGATTAGAGGTAGTAAGATAGCATATTTCAAGTGCTATCATAACCCTCGACAAGTTCTTACTATTAAGAGGGAAGCGCACGAATATGGATAATCATAGAGCCATATTTTCTCTATGCCACATTACTTTCGTTTAATTCATTTGCAGCATTTTATTTTTATTAACACATTAACAACGACCTTAATTTGTAAACGGTTACCAAACTCTAATGAATAATCGATTCACTTGTAATTGTTTTAGATAAGTGCATTCAAATAATTTTTTTCCCAAGGAGACGACCATGAAATGCATCTCAGGCACTAGTCGATGGCACATTGTATATACTTACTCCACACATTTTTATCAAAATATAAAAAATAAAATAAATCTCATAAAAAAAGGTTAGAAAGAGGAATCATGATATTTAAAATACCATGTTCGTTCTTAATAGAGGGCATTTGTGACTTTTTCTACTTAAAGGGTCCCAAAAACAATCCTTTTAAACATGCTGAAATTGTCACTTATGTAATTTCTCGAATAAGGAGAGTTCTTTTTGTCCATTTCTTTTCTTTTGAGAAGATTATTTTGAGAGGAAAACAAAAATAGAGACATAAGAGAGACGCGTGATATAGAGACATACACTATAGGAAAATCAAAATGATTTTTTTTTTCAAAAAGAAGAAATTTCTTGGTCTCTTAAAAAATATATATATTAATGAGAGACGCATTTTTAAACTTGTAGTGTTCAAGCTTTATCCTTCAATAATGAAAAGGTAAAGAATAATTTTAGTCTCAAACTTTTATAAAATTAATAATTTAATCCATAAATTTATAATCCTTAAACTTCAATAAATAATAATATAATTCTTATACTTTACAACCTGTAACTATTTAGTCTCTATTCCAAAAAATATTATTAAGGTTTAATGAAATTTCTTACACATGAGAATTCTAAAAACTATGTCGTTATGTGATAAAATTGACACTTGAGATTTTGGTAAAATAAATTTATGATAGGAAATAGATTGTTACAACTTTGAAAGTTTAGGAGCAAATTAGTTTAAGGACGGAATCATTACAAATTAAAATTCATTTTATGAAAGTTTAAGAACTTTTAACCTATTTATGAATAAGTACAATTATTATAACGAGGCTAAATATCTTTAATTGTCTTTAATTTTTAAAAAAAAATACACATACAATAGTCTTTAATTTGGTTCCGAATCTTTTAAAATTTGTGGTTCGACTGGTCCTTTCAGCAAGCTTTGTCCTCACTCACATGCATCCAAAATCTCCCGGAGGAGCTAAGCACTCTTAACTTCTTATGATTGAGCTACCGAAAAGGAAGGTGCGCCTTGTTGGTATATGTAGTAACTTTCAATTCCTTTAAGTCTTTCTTAATTATATTTTCATGTCCTCAGGATCCCTCTCATTCGAATGTGATCTCGGTTCATTCATGTCCCCCCTCCTAAACTCGGGTCGTTACAATTTTAAAGAAAAAATCTAAATTTCATAACATAAAATATCATTCTTGTTTCTAATAGAGGACGTTTATGACTTTTCACTTAAGGTCCCAAAAACAATCTCTTTAAACATGGGCCCATATTAATAATTGAAAACTGAAATGGTCATTTATGTCAATTTCTCAAATAAGGAGAGTTTTTTTTTCCCTTTTCTTTCCTTTCTAAAAGGAGATTATTTCGAGGGAAAATTAATTTTTTTTTTTGTGAAGGGAGTAGTCCATTAAAAGGAGAAAGAAGAATTTTTATTTAAAAAAATGTGGTAGACAGAAATAGATAAGAGTGACCCCTGATAGAGACTATAGGAAAATCATAAAGTTTTTTTTTTTTTTTTTTTTTTTTTTTTTTTTTTTTTTTTTTGGCAAAAGGAAGAAATTTCCTAGTCTCTTAAAAAAAAAAAAAAAAATATATATATATATATTAATGAGAGACCCATTTTTCACTTATAGCGAAAGAATATTTTTAGTCTCAAAAACTTTTATGGAATTAATAGTTTAGTTCATAAATTTATAACAATTTAGTCCTTAAACTACCATAAATAACAATGTAGTTCTTATAATTTATAACTTGAAACTATTTAA
The DNA here is from genome assembly GCA_002890555.2 of Lagenaria siceraria. Lineage (NCBI taxonomy): Eukaryota > Viridiplantae > Streptophyta > Magnoliopsida > Cucurbitales > Cucurbitaceae > Lagenaria > Lagenaria siceraria. Next base: position 13,230,258 of record CM016493.1, read on the forward strand.
TTTTTACCACAAAAATATTATTAAGGTTTAATGAAATTTCTTACACATGAGAATTGTAAAGCTTGCGGTTATGTAATAAAATTGACACTTGAGATTTTGGTAAGATTTTTTATGGTAAGTAATAATTTTTTTTTGAAAAAATATACGTACAATAGTCTTTGATTTCATTCCTAATCTTTTAAAATTTCTAGTGATACTTGTATCAAAATTCTTAATTAGGTTTTTCAAAAAAAAAAATCTAAATTTCATAACATAAAACTTATATCACATTCAATTATTATTTCATTAACATATTTTAAAAAAATATTAATGAAAAACTGAGTTTCATGGGTTAAATTATAACTAACTAGCATATTTATTGATTATGAATCAAATTTATACTTTACTCTGCCGTTAGGCCAGCTGCGCATAGAACTCCCTTTTGCCTTCAAGATTGGGGGTTTGATTCCCAATCAATTTTACTTTTGTGCTTTTAATATTTCTTTTATTTTCTTTAATTTCATTTTTTTTCTTCCTTAATTTTGCAATATTTATATATTAGTTTAATTTCTTTTTTACTTTTGTGATTTTAATATTTCTTTTATTTCTCTTTCTTTTCTTTCATAATTTTACTATATTTATATATTAGTTTAATTTTAAATTTTCTTAATATTTTAATTTATATATTATTTTAAATTTTAATCTAAATTTTTCATACATTTAGAAAAAGTGAGAAATACAAAAGCATGGGGTGCACTTTTTTCTATATGTGTAATTAGTTTTGTTTTTTTTTTTTATACACAACAATTTTCCCTTAATTTTAAATTTTTTCAATATTTTAATTTATATATTATTTTAATTTTCGATATGTATGTTTAAATATTTCTTGAATTTTGAATTTTAAATTTTGCAATATGGATATTTATATATTATTTTAAATTTTAATCTAAATTTTTCATACATTTGAAACATGTTAGAATTTGACAATATAATATATAATATATAAACTTTTTTCACTAAAACATTCATTTAGCTTCACTCTAATATTTTTACATCTACAACACTTACATAATAATATAACTGAGTTGGATTAAAATCGACATCATTTAAGACAAATGACTTGAGTAAAAAATAATATTGTAGATCAAATGTGAGCAACATTTGAAGGATACAAACAATAATGGTATTACTGTTGTTAATTTTGCATCAAGACTTATTTGTATTTGATAATATAATTTTTTTATAATTATTTTTCATATAATAAGGCATGTGGTATATTTTGTTATTTTAAATAATTAAATTATATTTAAATTATAAAATAAGGAGAAAAGTAAGAAAAAAAAATAAAAGAAACGAGAAATAATTAAATATTTATTATTGAATGAGAAATTTTGGACCAATTATAAATTGTCGCGTCATTCCTCAAATTAATGATGAAATTACAAATCATCAAATTTGGGACTCATTAAAGGTTGACATGTGTCCCAAATTGAATTTGAAGACATAAGTTGGCAAATCCCAATGACGCCACGTGTTTTCGTGGATACCATTGGATTGAATAAAATAATTTGGTCCAATTTGATATGAATATTTGGGCTAAAATCTAATTGAGCCCACAAGTATGGTTAATTTAGGCTAAAGGAAAACTAAGGCCCAAATCCAATTGGTTGGGCCCAAGGGCCAAGTCCATGGTGTTGAGTATAGAGTGCCCTAGGATACATGTCTCGCTATGTCTCACCGGCTTTAGTGCAAGTGGGAGATTGTTGGTATTTGTACCATAAAGCCTCATAATATATTATTTGATTAATTTAATTATTAATTATGCAATATTAATTTATCCATTAACCGTAAAAATCCAAGGTTATTATATGAAGTCTTAAACAAGAATGTAGTTGTAACATCCCAATTTTCTAGTGTTGTGAGGTTATTTATTGAGTTTTATTGGTGTTAAATTGTACTTTGAGAATTTAAGGCGGAATTTTGGAATTTGGTTTGTTTGCTAATTTGGAAATCCTAGTAGGGGAGTTGAAAACAAGTTACCTAGAAAAAAATATTAGAAAGAGGGAAAAGAAAATAAATAAATAAATAAATATATATATATATATATATTTATATAATGTTTTAGGGTTTTGAGGTTTAATTATATAGTTGTTTTTATTTATTTAAATGTCTCAATCTGCGTGCAACTTCAGAAAAAAAGGAAAAAGAAATTAATTTCCTTTCTTCCTCTTCTTCCTCGCGCCGCGACGCCCCTCCCCCTCATTTTTTTCATCTCGCCACCAGGAGCCCAGCCGAATCGACCGTCGCCCGTCGTCGCTTGTCGTCCGTGCGTAGCCGAGAAGCCCAGCCGTTTCGTTCGCCGTCGCTCGTGCTCCTCGCTGCTCGGTCTGGTTCACCGTCGGCGGATTCGTGCTCGGCGCCACTCGGATTCGATCGCCGCGTGGATCTTCTTCAAGGTAAGAGTGTTTTGAGTTAGATTTGGTGTTCGGGCCAATTGCTGACTTGGGTTTTGTCTTCATTTGGTGGATGTACAACGTTGTTGAAGTTAGATTGGAGAAGGGAGAGGTGGTGAGCCGTTGTTTGGGTTTTAAATTTGGGTTCAAGAAACCTGCAAGGCGTAGTGTAAGGTAAGTGGTTCTATTGTTGGGGCTGGCCTTTAGGCCAGACCTCAGCCTACATGCCAATTCCATTGTCACAACACTATATTACCCCTGTGATAATTTAGCAAGCATGTTTAGAATCTCTGAAAGTATGACTAGCCATTGGAAATTTATTAATTATGTATGTATGTATGACTGAACCCGATGTCCGACGTCCGTTTCATCCCATGTTATATAATGTGAATCAACAGGTTCACCTCCAGTTTTGACAGTGTGCCATCAGGCCACTAGACATGCGTGGACCGACAGGTTCACCTCCATGTTCGATAGTGTGGGTCATCATGGATCATTGGAGCTTATAATCTGTAGGTCCATGAGGTCCTCTTGCTAGCTCACCACGGACCAACCAGGATCAACTATGTTGAAAGAAAAAAAATGAAATGTTTAAATTTATGAGGAAAAATATCAATTGTATTGGATACAATTAAATTACATGATTTATTATAAAGTTTATTTGAATGAGATTCAAATTATAACTTTATAATATGTGAGAATTAATTTATTTGAACATGATTCAAATAATTAATTATTTGGATGAGATCCATATAATAAAGTTATTTAATTTAAATAAGATTTGAATTAAACAATTGGAGGGATAATTAATTAATTTGAATTGGATTCAAATAATTAATTGTTTAATTTGGATGAGATTTAAATTAAAGATTTTGTAGGAGATAAATATTTAAATATGACTTAAATATTTAAAACCATTTAATATGAGATATTATTTGGGTAGATATTTAATAATATTAGATATTAAATATTTAATTTAAAAATCTCTACAAAGGCTTATCCCAAGAGGATTAGAAGTAACTCATAGACGACATACTTTACACTCTCCCTCTAGAAATTCTTCCAATTTTCTTAGAAAAGTTCTAAGAAGAAAATTTTTCTTCTCATTCCCTCTATTTTTTCAAGAAGCGGTTCCCACAAATCGGATCCTTGCCAGAGTCATAGCAAGGAAGATCTCGTGGAGGAGAAGACTACCGACTCCGAGGAGAAGATTTTTCTACATTTGTGTTTCGGCAAAGGTATGGTGCTTAACCTTTTCTTGTATTTTTAATTCTTTCAAAAAATCAAAGAATGCGATCACACGCTTCCGCCGGGATTCAATTTCCTTCACATGGACCAACCAAGCCTAAGCCCACAAAACTCACTTAGAACTCTATAAATTGAGGAGTTCTCTTTCATTTGAATGGTTTAGACATTTTAGACTCTAAAGAGCCTAGAGAGAATTCTCCGGGCACTCAGAAGACCTCCTAACTCCTGAAGTTGAATCATACTTGGAGACTAAAGTTCTTTGGGATACAAACATTCATCCAAGACTCTAACTTCAAGAACATCCACATGCTCCACTTCCATACATTAGACGAACACATTCAATTGAGAGAGAATTAGAGGATCAAGTATTAGAAATCAAACCACATCCACATCAAATCTAAATAAACACAAGTTTAACTCCACGAAACATTCTCCAGAAGCCTCGTGCAAACTGTTATCAAACAAGATTCTGTTTCTATTTCTTTTTTCTCAAGAAACAAAAAATAAAAATAGTTATCAAACATATTTTTATTTTTAGTTCTTAAAAAATAGGAAACAAGAAACAAGAAACAAGACATAAGACCCTAATAAAGCACCTATATTTTATTTTTGTCTAACTTTTTAATTATTTACAATAATGTCTAATTAGGCTCTTAATTACACAAATATTATAGTCGAACTACCTTATAGTCCCCAACTACATGAATTTTAAATAAGGAAATTGAAAGGTCTCGGATATATGTATTCGTTTATTTTATGTAAATAAGGCGTGAAAGACGTTTTTTTTATTTGAACTTCCTATTTTATGATATATATGCTTATATATATGTTATAGGTTGAAAATTGATTCCATCTGTGATTTATATACTCCGATAGATATCTTTGTTTATTTAAAAATTATAAGGTTTAAAAATGACTTTGAAGTTGTTAAATTGATTGTAAATTATGTTAAATTTTGATTTATTGGAATTTCTGACTACTTAATTGCTAGGATTAAAACTCTAGCGCAGCGGAAACATATCAGAATCCTAAGTCAAAATTAATATTAAGATTTTGAAATACCACTACGTTGGTAAAAGAAATCTAAAGTCCTAGGTTAAGCATACTGTATAAAAAAAATATCAGAAAAAAAAACTTACATGTTGTGAGGGAAAGCAACAACTGGATCACTACCACTTGGAGTCCTTCCTTTTCTCTGAACCTTGTGGAAAGGCTTGTGGGAACCTTTGGTAAAGGGAAAAAACAGATAACTCTCCTTCTGAGAGAATTTTTTTGAGAGAAAATGCCAGATATCTTTTTTTTTTTTTTTTTCTGTTACACACCATATAAGGAAAGGAGATAAAGTGGGAAACGTGGGTGTTATCACTCCCCTACGTGGGAGTTACAACCAACAATATTAAATCTAATTTAATATTAATTAAATTAATAATTAATAACTAATAATTAATTAAATCTAATTTAATTAACCAATTCATTTAAATCATATTTAAATGAACATCTCTCACATAACCTATAGTTTTAATTCAATTAATTTAATTAAATCAAATTTAATTAAATTAGATTAAATTAAATTAAATAACTAATTAATTCTCCAATTAATTAATTAAAAAATTAAATATCAAATATTTAATTTTAACATGCATTTGAATCAAATTCAAATACATTTCTCTCATAACCTACAGTTTTATTGTACATCTAATGCACATTAATTTTAACCTATAGTTTTAATATAAATCTAATTCATATTAAAATAATATTTGAACAATTTCAAATATTTAATTCTCTTATAAATTAACTTTGAATCATATCCAAAATTATATTTATACTATAAAGTTTAATTTGTAAAATAAACTTTATATTATAATGTATCATTATACATTATATCTTTCCCTTAGTAAATTTGAACTTTTCAAAATTCATCCAAAAATTAATTACCACAATATTCTTTATGAGCTAGGAAGGGGACCTAATCAACCTATAGATTAGAAGCTCCAACGATATGAGATTAATGGGCTAAACTCATTAACCACATTAATCAATATTCGTTAACTGTGAGTACACTCCACTAAAGACCCACAACTGCACTCTTCTCACTGTAGATATACTTCTGTGTCCGCGGATATAGACCAATAACAGCAAGTTAGTCCTTCACAAGTGTTCGTAACACCAACTAGGTCAAATTATCGTTATACCCCTAGGTTACTTCTAAATTCTTAAGTACCAGTGCTCCTCTAATGAACAACCTGTTTATGGTTCAACCATCAAACGGAAACCCCTCTCGGGCCAGTGAGAGGGTAGGGTCCTTTGTTCAAGTTTCGGAGACACCACTTAAGAGAACACTTATCTAGTTACCCTAAAGTCGGGAAGGAGTGAAATCCATCCTGTATAATTATGTTCCCAGCTCTCCACTCAGTCTTGTCCCCAAAATGGTAGGCATATTGAGTCGACAAATGGGCCACTCTCACCCATACAAATAAAAGGACAATCCCTCGTAAACAGGAGTTCATAATATACTCAGGATTAAGACTAAGTTGCCTAGGTCAACCTATTGAAATAGAAACCTAACCAGTCAACGGAGTTACATCTAATGGTTTTTATTTCGTGGTTTAGTCTTATGCAAACTCATTGCATAGGACACCCCACTTGCATGTCTCCTACACGAACACGTTGGGTCATTGCGTTTGTATCAAATACAAAGTGGGTCGTATCCATAGTGTTACCAGGATAAGGTAGCCAGCCCTATCTTTATACTATAGACCCTTTAAGCTGTAACTTGAACATTGATCCCCATATGTCTCTACATATTGTTCAAGACTCATAAAACAGCCTAGGATGTTAGTTTATTGGATTTTAGGGTTATTAAAATAAGATAAAATAATCAATAACATTTATTGAATAATAATTAATAACAGTTTATTAATGACGGTCAAAATACAACATTTATTATCTACGAGTTTTAGGACATAAAACCCAACAAATGATATACTACTAATATATTACTGATAAACTTGATAATGATGTACTCTTTTTATATTGCTAATACACTTGATTGATATACTATTGATACACTTGACTGATATACTGTTGATAAACTTGATAACGATAGACTCATTTATACATGCTGATACGCTTGACTGATATATTATTGATAAACTTGATAGTGATGCACTTAGTTATATTATTAAAACACTTGACTAATATATTATTGATATACTTGATAATGATACACTAATTTGAGTTTTTTTCTTAAAAAAGAAAAAATAGAACTTTTTCTTCGTATGGAACAAACCGCTGCCCCAACATCTCTCTTTATCGTCCACACCATTTGCCGCCAATCACTCTTCCGCTGCTTACCTTAGTTGTCCGTCGTAGCGTCGCCGCACGTCCGACAATGGATCTTCCACTGCTTCTCTCTTCGTTTTCTCTCTCTATTTGTTTTTTCTCTCTCTATCTTTCTTATCTCTTTTTGCTATCCACATTATCTGCCGCCGACCACTCATCCGCCACTTACCTCCATCAAACGTCGCAGCCTTGTCGCACGTCCAATCGCCAGTCATCGATCCTCCACCATTTCTCTACAAGAAAAGCGTCTTTTAGTGACAACTTTTTAGTGGTGCATGCAATTTTTCTCGGTAAAAGGCAATTTATAGCAACGTTTTGAAAATATGACACAAAATATTATTATTAGCAAAGCATCTTAAGTCAGCGTCACTAAAAGAATTTGCAACGCATCAAACAACGCCACTAAAGATTAAATATTCTTAGCAACACATTGATGTGTCACTAAATATATATAATATTTTTAAAAAATAGGGCAAATTTTGGCTTTTCCCTCCCTCTTTCCCCATTCGATTTTATTTCCCTCTTTTCCCCAAATAATTTTTCCTCTTTCCTTCACTCTTTCCTCACTCTTTCCCTCCATCACTCGACTGCCCCGACTGCTCCAACCAGTGATTGCTTTGATTGCATGCGACTATTTAATTATTTATGGTTATTGACGATTATGACCCTAAGAGTTAGAGAAGTGCATTATATAAACTCTCTAATTCTAGAGGCACCGCTATTTTGTATTTGTAACATTCTCTCTAATAAAATTGTTCTCCCTTAGCCTTGTGGACGTAGCTAACACACTGTTAATAAACCACGTAAATTTGTGTGTTGATTCTTCTCTATTTTGCGTTTTTCTGTATTCTTTATTTATTGATTTGGTAACAAGAAATCTGAAAATAAGGGATTCAATGAAAATAGAGTTATATTTCATGTTTTAAGATATGTGTTTGGTAGAAGATTCAAAAATTGGATTCTAATTTAAACAGTTGTTTAAAATATGTTTGATAATATATATTCATAAATCATAAAACTAGTTGTAGTTATTCACTAATTTTTAGTTGACAATAAATTATTGTTAGTTTATTTATGAATATGATTTATGTTAAAAGAAAATTATATAATTATTATTTTGTAGTACTATATAATTTATAATACAATACATATTACATATTTTACATTTTTTTAAAAAAAATTAATATAACATGATATATTGTATTATATTTCTAAATGTTTTTATCTTTATTTAATATAATTATGCATTTTAAAAATTAAAATCCAAAATCTGGATACAATGAAAATATAAAAAAGTTATTTTCAGACTGTGCACTGTTTTGAATCACAGAATCTCATAAACAGAATTTGGGTTGTCTGCCAAACACATATTTATTGAACTCAATAAATCTTAAAATATTAAACATAATCTGAATTTTCTAACAAACAGACCCTTAAATTATGATGTAAAAGTAGCCGAAGGAGAAAGAAGTACGTAATTGATAAAAATGTTCTTTTTTTCCTCCTTAAAAAATGAGTAAATTAGGTTGGAGTGGGCCTAGTGGAAGAGGGCGTCCAACTTATCGTTTCTTCGGTAAATCAAAGTTGTAGTGTTTTTTATTAATAAGGGTCCGTCTGGATTGACTGTCTAAGTGTTTCAATAAATGTTTATAAGTGCAAAAAAAGTATTTATAAACACTTAAAAGTCAACCATCATGGGTTGACCTAGTGGTAGTGAGATTTAATATCCTATGGGGAAATTGACACCCAAATGTTGTAGGGTCAGGCGGGTTGTCCCGTAAAATTAGTTGAGGAAAAAAAAAACACTCACGGATATAAAAAAACACTTAAAAAGTCAACGAACTCTCTGTTTCATTCACGCTTTTACAAATAGATAATAAACTATTCTTATTCTCTTCTCTATGCCTTATTCGTTCTCATATCTATATGTGGTAGGTATATGCAATCATAGCATATCATTTAATCATTTTTTTCTCCAAATTTTTATGGTTTATTAGTTACATTTAATTTCATATATTTGTGAATATATTTCATATTTTGCATATTAGTTGACTGATACATCAAATTTAGAGAAGAAAAAAAAATTATTTTAAAGATATTGTTGATATATCAAATATGATTATATAACATTGATATTTCAATTGTATATTAATGCTAATTCAAAATGAATTTCAATTATTATTACTAGAACTGTATATCGATAGCAAAATATATCAGTGATAGAATTCTATCACTAATAGACTTTGATTGCACATTTTGGATTTTTCTATGAGTTAGATGTAAATTGTGTTATATCTGCAAATTCTTTTGCATTGTGCTATATTTATTATTAATTTGGATCTTATTGCTATATTTCAAACTGCCCATTTTTATATGGATTTTCATCATTTGATTATCCAATTAATTTCAAACTTTATTTTTGGTTTATTTAATAATGGAATTAATATTTTGACTATTACAGAATAAAAATTGTGTTAGAATTGTGTGGCCAAATTAACAATGGTGCAACTTAGTTCAAATACTGCTTCTTGTCATTATAATCTTTTTACTGAATTTTCCAAAAGCAATTGATTTGCCTGTTTAAATCTTCCATTATTCATAAAAACATAACTTTTCAAGGAAATATACATTGTCGACAGAACAAACAAAATAATAATATTTTCATTAACCACTATTATAAGAAATTAAAAAAAAAAACTATTTCTAATATTTCTACAAACAAGGGATCAATGCACAGTTTGAAACCTTAGGTAGACTAAGGATCGAATGATAAGCATTACAGAGAACAATAAGATCATGAGTTCAATCATGTGAAAAATCATGGGTCAACATATTTGAGCCACTGAAAAGCACTCAAAAAGTGATTTTTTAGGCTTAGAATGTTGTTAGTTTTATTGTTTAATTATGTTAGTTGAGGCTCTATTTTGTCTAATTTGTAAAAACCGAGAATTTGAATCAGAATAACTAACTAGAGTGGTGTTCTAAGCCTGTTGGGACCCAAAACAAATAAAATTTAACCGCTCTTTTAAGCTGTAGTAAGTAGGAATAGGTCATCCCCACAGGGAATCTAAAAAACAATTTTAGCTTAAGACTTGAATGTAAAATGGAATAAAAGTAAAGAGCAGAATTGAGATACGAAATTGAATTAATTAAAAGCCTAACCTAGGAAATTCGGATTCCACCCATTTATTTTGGTTGATCATAGAACTCTAAAGATGTACTGCTTGCTTGTTTTTATTCTTAGCCCGTTTTCTCGAAAGACCAAAGCTAACAACCTAATTCATTAATTAGTCACCTAATTAGTCTAGATGATCAATCAATTGGATTCGGTAGCCTCCAAACCGATTAAACACCCGCATTAAGTAAAGGAGTCAAGCTAAAATGATTAATAATCCAAATATCCTAAATTACTAATTATTTTCGTTCTTAAAATTGAATAATCATGCAATTTCTTAAAATTGAATAACCAGGCAATGTCGTGAAAGGATGGTTCTAAACAACCTAAAATCTACACTCAAACATGCTTTAACCCATTTCCCTTTTGAGGTCAACACATTCGATGCATTTTGCCTCTAGCCTAACGAAGAATAAATGAGAATTGCCCAAATTAGTCACAAACTCGATGCATAGAAATTGTACTACATTTAAGAACAATAAAAATCCAGCTAGCAATTATAATTTAACAAGTCTCACACCAAAAATTTATGGGTTTCAATCCTACCCTAAGCTAGAAAGAACTTACCTTAGCCACTCATGGTATGCCAAGATGAAATCCAATGTAGAAAGAATGAAAATACAAGAAAAATAAAGCTGGGGAATGAAAAATACAGAGAAGAAATCGAGCTGGAGGCTGCAATCCCAAGATGAATGATGCCCTAATTTGAAAAAAAAGTATTTATAAACATAGCGGAGCGTCGCGACATTGATGACATTTAGCTACAACGTCGCCCGACGCTGGCCTCTCATCAAAGTTCGAAGTGTCGCGGTGTTACGCCTTAAGTACAACTATTGGAAATTGATCTGCGGATAGCACCACAATGCTTCCTCAGGGGCAATTTTGTCATTTCTTTATCTTTTCTTCATAGTTGATGCTCTGGAGCTCCGTTTTGGTTCGTTTCAGCCTAAATCTCACCCCAATAGTCAATTCTATCCTCTAATTGCTCGATACCTATAAAATCATATAATAAACATGTAAAATCCTAGAACGAGCCCAAATTAAGTGGAATAAGATAGCACATTTCGGTAGCTATCAAGAGGAAAATGATGAATATACCCTTTAGGAAGGTCAAAGGTTAACTTAGGGCATGATAAGGGCTAAAAAGGGTGTGGATGATGCGTTGTGGCGCTCCACGACGCCTTAACCCGAGAGCTAAAAATAGTGGAGCACTACGGGGCTATTAAAGAATTCCAGCTGCAGCGTCGCGACGCTGGAGGCTAGATGGTACGGCGCCACAGTGCCTTGACAATTTGTTTTTCTATTTATTGTACGTTTAACCATCTTTCAAGGGGAGATCAATTGGAGTTCACTAAAGGCTGAAGGGTTGCTATTTAGAGAGATTCTAGAGCTTTATGCTTGGATTGATTAGTGTTGGATCGTGAAAAAGATGTTGAAGCGGTGCCTGCGACGGATTGATATCAACGACTAATTCTCTATCTCTTTTTGTCCTTTAGATCTTTGTATAGCATGTTGATGTTGGTTGTTCTGAACATTATAAGTGACTAATCTATTCGTAGTTCTAGGGTTAGATAGATTTCAATGATGATTGTGAATTGTTCTTTAATAATTTGATTAATTGAATTTCATTAACTTTTTATAATGCTCGCGTTTTCCCATTTGAATGTCTGGTCACCATTTGATTTATTTAAGGTTTTTAATTATGGTTGAGAAAGAAGATTGTAAACTGGAAATCACATGTTAAACTAGCATTAAAATGTGCATGAGAATGATAGAAAAAATGTTGAGGTCAATAACGAAGAGTCTTAATGTTGCATTTAAATAGATCGATTGCATGAAAATAGGGTCGACATTTAGGTGTTAGAAAGGGTTGAGCTCAAGAGAGATGAAACTTGGATAATAGACTTCTAGGCCTAAGTTAATAATTGAATAAAAAGTTTATGATTCCATAATGCATTGAATGAAATCGACACTCTAGGATGCTTTTAGCTAAGTGAATACTATGATTTCATTGTTTGTTGCTTTTTTTTTTTTTTTTTTTTTTATAAAATCGCCATCGCTTGACGAATCCCTAACTAAAGTTAAGATAGTTCCCTAATAGCTAGGAGAACTAAATTACTAATTCTCATAGGACGATATTCAGTTGCACAACTGTTTTACTATATTAAACTCGACGAGTAAACTTGCATGTGTCAGCCACTTACTCAGTATATGGTTTGTACTGACCTGCCAACAAAATTTTCAAGTGATTACTAGCATTATGTCATGCTCAAATATATTTTCATTTTCATTAACCATGCAAAATATAACTCTTTTAGTAAGGCATTAATGAAAAAACCATATAGTAAATTAGCATACTATATAAACATGTCACCATATATTATAACTCATATATATATGATGCATGAACATGCTTTTCGTTAAAAGAATATAACAATTATATTAGATTAATGAAACTAAGTTAGACATGTATTTAAATATAACTCTTATATTAAAATGCATGTGCATGCTTAACATTCATATAACTATATAATATAACTCTTATATTAAAAATGATGCATAAATAATGTTTATCTTAAGGTGGGATTTTAAAAACTATATGGCATACATTATGCAATATATTTAATTTAAACATACATCACATGCATAAATAAATTAAACAATAAATTGGACCGAATTTTGGCACCCTAAAAAATTAATTAAATTAATATAGATATTTTATATTAATTTAATTAATAAAACTAAAATAAATAAATAAATAAATAAAGGGAAAAATTGCTCCAGCCACGACTTGAACCACTAATTGAAAAAAAACTCGCGCGCACAAAACCGCTTGGAGCGTTGCGACGCCATGTGGAGTGTAGATACGCTCTGGGCGTTCCAGCCACAGCGTAGTGCTACGCTCCTTACAGCGTCGCGACGCTGTGCGTTACGCTTCAGCATAAAATACTTTTCTCTACTTCAATCTCCAGCTCGTTCTTGCTTTGAAAGCCACCAAACTCTTCAGCAACGCTTCAAACACGAGCGACCACGGACTTACAGACTCGATAGCAATAATTAAATGCTCAAAAACAATGGGCCCTTACAACTTTAATCGAATTAAAGTAATAAAGCTAAGTGCCACTCATTCGAAAACATCCAACCGCAAACCATTTAAGCAACATTCACAATGCAGCAAAACACACCCACCTTTTCTTTGATTTTCAATTCGAATTAACAAAATAAAATCACGATTTGGCTCTGGAAAAATTGAAAGGATTGAATCTCGGTGGAAGCGTGTGATCACTTGTGATTTTAGTTATCAATTTTGAGTTTTGTGAAAAAATAGAAAAACATAGAATAAACATTTTGTATCTTAAGCATGCATTCTACAAGAGTAAAGAAGAAGAGAATAACATACCCTTGTAGATATCGTTCCCTCGATAACAAGAATCCAAAATGATCTTCTCTCGAACTTCCGTTCACAGCAAAAACAAAACTTAAAAAGAACACCACCGCGAGGTCTTTCTCGGTATTCTAAAGGTAATCACAGAGAGTTGTGGGCTTCTGTGAATATTTTGGTGAAAAGGGAAGGAAGAAATGTTGAGAAAACTTTGTAGAGAAGAGAATATAGTTCTTCTGATTTCACAAATCTCAGCACTCTCACTAATGCAAAAACTTGCACATAAAATGAGACATGAATGAGGGAGTGGGAAAGTTATTGAATAACTGCCCACTCACAGGTATTTCATTAAATCTAAATTTAAATATACCCCACTCACATGTCTCCACATGAATGATTTAGGATCACATCATTTGTATCAAATACAAAGTAGGCCACATTCAATAGTGTCCCCAAGATAAGGTACCCAACCTTATCCCTACACTATAGACCATTTTGGCTATTTACTCGAACTTGATCAACTTTTATGTCAGTACATATAGTTCAAGTTTTCATACTAAAGTCATGGGTTCTTAGATTATTGGATTTAGAGTTATCTTAACAACAATTCACTTTATTCAATAACAAGTTTACTGAATAACCTCGATAACAACTTTATTGATAAATTGAATACATATTAATGTTTACAAACTACAAGTTTTAGGACATAAAACCCAACAGTGCTAAGAGGCAAACCTAGTCGTATTGTAGCCAAGCTCCGCAGCCTATCTACTTGAACTAACTACTCCTTTCCCTAATTTCTTAGGAGCCATAAGGGGTTTGAAACCTAAAATACAACTCTAGGCTTCCAACAAGACAACAAAAAGGCCAAAATTGGTTTTCTACCCTCACAAAAACTACTCAAAGAACCTAACCCCAACCTAAAACACGAAAATCTCATCAAAAACTCCACAAGAAATCGTTTAAAACTTCACCACTTTGAATCACGTCCGTAAAACTCAACAAGGAACGAACTTGAAGGATTAGGGATATACTCGGTGATAAGTAAGGACATGGATATAAAACTGGAGTTACTAAGGGCAAGGCCAATCCCAATCTTTGAATGATTTCAATAAAGTAATAAGCAATCTTTTATTAAAAAGAAAGTCTCAATGTTGTTCCAAGCACTTTTATTCGACAAATAATTTTGCAACTAAGAAGCTATATTGAAAAAATTACATTTTCTGCAAATAAAAGACCATTGAGGAACTAGTTAAGGACTCATTGACGGTCAAATTTTCTCTATATCCAAAAAAATAAATAAAAGAGAAGAAAGCCAAGGTTGATCGTGAAGATCCAAAAGGATTTACATCAAGTTTTACATAATGTTTTCAAAGTCAATGGAAATATAAAGGGAATATAATTTCATTCAAACAGGGAATGTAAAGGCAAAATGGAGATAGAAGAATCAAATATTTCATGGAAGAAGCTACAAAAAAAAAAAAAGTAGAAAAAGAAAAGATGCTCGCCTAACCCAATGTCAAGGTCAGCTGATAACTTGTAGAAAATACAAGTTATTGCTTCTCTTTTCTTAGAATAATTGCGAAAGAATATTGAAAAACGCATCATCTTATGCTTAATTTCATGATAAATATCTTTTATGCATGCAAGCATGCAAATAGGTCGAAGAAAGAATAATATGCAATTTAACTTTTAAACGCCCCATTTTGCAGGAAAATACAAGGTTCAATACATGCGTCGAAGAAGATCAAGAAACGCATACCTCAGACGCATGGCACTAAAAGACGAATCCTCAAACCTCGAAAAACCTGATCTTGACAGCTGGAGACAAAGAGGATTTTAGGCCCTCTGATCTGCGAAACAGTGACAACCTACCTGGTCAGAGATGATGATTGACAAACACAGCCTTATCCTTTGCGTCAGAGCCTTACATGATGATATCATGAAAAGTACATTCTTGAGACTATAAAAGCCACGTGAAGCAACATATAAAAAATGTTAGATAGTTAGAGACATATTTGGGCTACGGAAGAGCTCGAGAATCAGTAAGCCATTTTCTACCTTTTCCCTCTCAGCGACAGCTGAGTGCACTTTTACCATCGCCATCGGAGAACCAATGAACTTCAACCTCGAAAGAGAGTTGAAACTTTCCTAGCCTCTCCTTCCCCAATGCAAGCAACAACAGAAGTCACCATCTCTGTCAGCGAGCAAAACACTGTCGCCGCCAGCTCCATCTCTTTAACTTTCCATTCTATCTTTTGTATCTTTAAGTGTATTTGGCTGCTCTGTATCTTTGTATGAACTAAACCATCACTCTTATTAATATATTTCTTACATCATGAATCACTCCTTGCCTTCCATCTTTACGTTCTTTTCACCATCGAGCATGAGTAGCTAAATCACTTGAAAGGTTGAAGAAAAATACTCATCAACCTTAAGAGTTTAAGCTTAGTTTCCGGTTTGTTTACATTGATGTATTTTATTCTTCATTGCTTAAATCCACTTGACAACTTGATTTAAGTAGAAATAGTTTAACTACTTGAAATAGTACGTAACTATGGATCTCATTGTTGTAACTAAGAACTAAACCTAGACATAGGAAACATCTTAGGCTCAACTAAAGAAGCATGCATCATAGACATATGATTTATGTGACACATCTACCGAGAGGTAAGAACTACTTGAGTTTAGGAGTATGAACTATGAAACTAAGCAAGAACTCAACAGGTTGATGAAAGGTTTTCTCCAACCCTCTTTTCTCCATTCGAAAAACCAAAACTTCTTTGTTTGCACAACATCTCACTGATTCCCAGTTCACTTGATACATTCTTTTATTACTTTATTGTCTAGTATTAATCACTAAGATTACTTTACATTCTCCAAAACACCCAAGTTAAGCTTTTCATTCAACATAATAGCCACAAATCCCCGTGTTCGACCTCGATCCTCACCGAGATATCTTATTATTGGTTTATACTTGTGCTGATATTAAGAAAAACTTGACATTAGTGCATGATAAGCAACACACAACTGAGCCCTCATTTAGCATAGCTAACCTAGCACGCAACATCAGCTAACGAGGAGATGACAAGTGGCGAATTTGAGGGTTGCATGGAAGGACTAGTCATCTGGCTACTGTTGATGGAACATATGCGAGAGGAAATGGAGATGACTTGTGCTTGGTAATCGCCGAGGCCAACATTTCAGGAGCTCACACATGGCAATCCAAAAAACTACATGTGAGGTCTTATTATACTAGGTAGGACAAACGCTTGAAAGAGGAAACAATTTGACCTAGTCGAGGTTGACCAGCGAAGAAGCAATGCATGGCTAACTCACGATTGCATGGGAGGTGAAAAGAATTTGAAAAGTACTTTATGTGCCTTTTATTTAGAGTTTTTTACTTAATATTGTTAGATTTTATGTCATTTGCTAGTGAATTTCAAGATTTGAGTAAATGAACGAGATTTGGAGTTCAAGAGTAAAACAGACCAATTCTGCCCAATAAAGTCAAGAAGGGGCTAGATCTCTAAAGTAGGGAAGAAAATAAGGCAAAAAATGCCCAAAAAGGAGTGCCTCAACATTTTACGATGCTATACATGGCACTGCAACTTGAGAATAATAATCTAGGTGGCGTCATATAGTGCTGTGGAGTGGCCTCGCTGAAGGATAAACGAGCATGCAGCGGAAATTAATTAAATCAATTTTCACTCCAAGATGCTCAATTTTGAGGATAAAACATGCAATTAAAAGGGAAAAACCAAAGTTTCAAGAAAACTTACCCTTGAAGTTCCAAATTCTCCCTTGATTCTTGATGAAAATCAACACCACTTGTTTGTAGACCACCACAAGAGTCTTCTCTACTACTCTATGGGCTTAGATTGGATGCTGGGATCCAAATTTGTGGTGAATTTGTGAAGGAATGAAGGTTAGGGAAGAAGATGAGCTATGGATGAACTTTTGCAAAATTAACTATTAATTTCACAAAATTCTTAATCCATTTTTAGCTAAAATCATCCTTATTTATTAAGGATTAACATGCAATCTAATTGCATCACAAATTGACAACACAAAGCTTCAATTTGTTGGATAATTGAGAAGTTAACAACTAAGCCAGCATCTTAGTTAGTGGGAAACTCCAATTTCTCAAAAATCAATTTTAAATTCAATTTTAAATTAATTTTCAAAATTGAATAAAAAATTGATTTTTCATTTGATTTTTAATTTCAAAAATCAATTTAAAAATAATTAATTAAATAAAAACAATTTAATATTTAATTAATTAGAAATAATATTATTTTCATATTAAATAATAAAATAATATTATTTTTCCCACTTATCCGAGTTTTTCTAAAAAAGACCAATATGAATCCATATTCATATAATTAATATTTAAATCATATTTAAATATTATAATTAACTATATTTGTCCGTTTAATTCGTAATTAAACGTTGATATATCATATATATCCGACTTTCATTCATTAAGCCAAGATTGAACAGTTCAAACTTACTCACCACACTATCTAAGGTTTTTGTCCATTTATGAGCTAGTAGAGTGATTCATGCTATGAAATGCATGAAATTAGGCCTTTATTTGAGCATTTTTAATATGAAAAGTAAGTTTAATGAGGGCTAATTATGCGTAAAAGATGATTTTTGTCGATTTGGTGCAGACCTGATACGTTTTTGACAGGTTAATCGTCATAGGGAAAGACTTGTTACATGAGGATTTTCCCAAGTTTTCTTGAGCTGTATTTAATTTTCACATGCATCCTAGGAAAATCTCCAGGAGGTCACCCAACATAAGAGTTCTTATAATTGAGCCATCGAAAAGGAAGATGAACCTTGTTGGTAAAGGTAGTAACTTTCATTTCTTTTAAGCCTTTCTTAATCATGTTTTCATGTCCTCAGGATCCCTCTCATTCGGTTGTGATCTCGGTTCATTCATGTCCCCCTCCTGAACTCAGGTCGTTACAAACGGGATACTCCACTAAAGTCCGTAGGTGCACTCTCCTCACTGTAGATATATTTCTGTCCATTTGATATAACCATAATAAGTAAGTCGATCCTTCATATGTTGTCCGTAATCACAGCTAGGTCAAAATTACCGTTTTACCCCTATGATTACATCTTGTTCCTTAAGTCTCACTGATCCTTTAATGAACAATTAGTTTTTTATCCTATCACCAAACCGAGTTCCTCTCGGGCCAATGAGAGAGTAGGGCCCCTTGTTCAAGACACAAAATCAGTACTTAAGGGAATAATCTATCTACTAACCCTAAGTCGGGTATGAGTGAATTCCTTCTCGCAAGACTATGTCCACAACTATCTACTCGGTCTTACCCCTGAAATGGGAGGCTTATTTAGTCGGCGCACCCGAGCCACTCTCACCTATGTAGATCTAAGGATAATCCTGAATAAATAGAAGTTCATAGTTAGCTCAGGATTAAGATCGATTTACCTAGATCATCTAATTGAAATAGTTAGTATTTAAAAGTAAACGACGTTATAAAGTAACAGTGACTATTTTTTGGTCCGGTCTTATACAAACTCATTGCATAGAACACTCCCACTCGCATGTCTCCACATGAATGATTTAGGATCACATCATTTGTATCAAATACAAAGTGGGCTACATTCAATAGTGTCCCCAAGATAAGGTACCCAGCCTTGTCCCTATACTTATAGACTATTTTGGTTATTTACTTGAACTTGATCCCTTTTTATGTCATTACATATAGTTCAAGTTTTTATACTAAAGCCATGAGTTCTTAGTTTATTAGATTTAGAGTTATATTAACAACAATTCATTCTATTCAATAACAAGTTTACTGAATAACATCGATAACAACTTTATTGATAAATAGAATGCACGTTAATGTTTACAAACTACGAGTTTTAGGACATAAAATCCAACACTCGCGGTGCCATGATTGATGAAAACTCTCATTTGTGCAGATGTGCTGTAGCACCACGGCGCATTCAAAGTTTATTGAAAAATTGCTAACTTTTGGAAAGTTTTTTTTCCATTAAGCTTAGGGTTTGTCAGCTACCTAAATAATAAAAATTAGAGTCTTAGAGAGTGTTTTAGCTACAAAAAAGAGGTTAGAAAGTGAGGAGAGTGCTTAGAAGTCGTTTGTTAAAGTTTAGGGTTTATGGAAAAAGTTACGGTTTGTTAAATTTTTTTTTATAGAATTTGTTATTTATCTCTCTCAATGTATTAGTTTATAAATACTTCTCATAATTCATGTTAATAATATCAGGAGAGAGATTATATTTTCTGGTTTTCTTTAACACATGGTGGGTTAAGAAGCTACATGCAACTTCTCTCTTAATAATGACGTCCAAAATTGTTTAACCATGTAGATGAAGAAGATCATTTTTGCCCAAGTTAGATAGACGACTCACTGCACGTGGTAGAGTATTGAAGCAACATCACGGGATTCAAAAGTAAGCTTTCACTCTGATCGAATTTGAATTGAATGTCAAAGCCCACTGTAAAAGCCAAGCTGACTAACTCCATTTAAGTTTAGAAAGATAAAATCTAGGGAGTGGCTAAATCCAATAATGATTTAACCAATATTCTCAATTAGGTTTGTCTCAAAAGGGATTGCCTCACGAACGACAAAAAAGACAAGTTTGTATTAGGGGTTGATGTGATGAAAAGCGGGCGTTGTAAACCTTTCTCCAACAATCAAATATAATTTATAATTCACCGAACAAACTACCTATAATTGATTTCTTGAAAGAATTAAAAATAAAAATAAACAAGAAAAGGTTAAGCATCATACCTTTGCTATGACTCTAGCAAGGATCCGGTTTGTGGGAACCGTTTCTTGAAAGAATAGAGGGAATGAGAAGAACAATTTCTTTTCGAACTTTTCTAAGAAAATTGGGAGAGTTTCTAGAGGGAGAGTTTTAGAATAATCATAGAGATTATTCTTGTGGAGAAGTGTGTAAAGTGTGTTCTATGAGGGCTCCTAATGACCCTATTTATAGAACTCTATGGGTTACTCCTAATCTTATTGGGATAATCGTTTGCAGAGATTTTTAAATTAAATATTTAAAAATATCTAACATTAATAAATATCTACCCAAATAATATCTCATCTTAAATGGTTTAAAATATTTAAATCATATTTAAATATTTATCTCTTGTATAATCTTTAATTTGAATCTCATCCAAATTAAATAATTAATTATTTGAATCCAATTCAGATTATTTAATTCTCCCTTCAATTATTTAATTAAAATCTTATTTAAATTAAATAACTTTATTATATGGATCTCATCCAAATAATTTAATTGTTTGAATCATATTCAAATAAATGAATTCTCCCATTATCTATTTAATTCAAATCTTATTCAAATTAAATTATTTATTTATTTATATGGGTCTCATCCAAATAAATAATTAATTATTTGAATCATATTTAAATAAATGAATTCTCCATATTATAAAGTTATAATTTGAATCTCATTCAAATAAACTTTATAATAAATCGTGTAATTAATTGTATCCAATACAATTAATACTTTCCCTCATAAATTTAAACATTTCAAATTTTACTTTCAAGATAATTGATCTTTGTTGGTCCGTGGTAAGCTAGCAAGGGACCTTATGAACCTACAGATTATAAGTTTCAATGATCCAAGATTAATTAATTAAACTCTTTAATTAAATTAACCTTCATTCATTAACTACAGGGCAAACTACTATAGACCCATAGTTGAACACTTGTGCACTTTAGGACAAGTTGTGTCCATGGATATAATCAATATAAGCAAGTTGATTCTTCACGAGTTGTTCATAATTATAGTTGGGTAAAATGTTCGTTTTACCCCTATAATTACCGTTTTTCCTTAAGTACCACTAATTTCTCTAAGGAACAATTTGTTTATGGTCCAACCATAAACTAAGTCCCTCTCAAGTCAGTAAGAGGGTGGGGACCCTTTGTTCAAGACCCGAAATCAGCACTTAAGGGAAATACTCATCTACTGACCCTATATGGGAAGGAGTGAATTTTATCTTGTGAAGTTATGTTCTCAGCTCCTTATTTAATCAAGTCCTCAAAATGGTAGGCTTATTGAGTCGGCAACTCGGGTCACTCTCACCCATGCAAATCAAAGGACTGACCTCACAGACAAGACTTCATAAGTCACTCAGGATTAAGATCAAGTTGCACATGATCATCCTATGAGATATTAATCTCATCAATTAACAAATTTATAAAGAGAGATTAAATATTTTGCGGTCTGGTCTTTATACAAACTCTTTGTATAGGATACCTCTATTCACATGTCTCCACATGAACAGTTTGGATCAAACCATTTGTAACTATTACAAAGTGGGTCATATCCATAGCCTTACTAGGATAAGGCACCCAACCTTATCCATATACTATAGACCTTTAGGTTATTTCTTAAGCATGATCCACTTTGTGTGTCAACTACAGACTGTTCAAGACTACACATAATAACCTTGGATTTTTACAGTTAATGGAATTTAATATTTCATATTTAATACTTAAATTAATTAACTAATCAATTACGAGACTTTAGGGCACAAATCCCAACAACTACGATGACGTAGTACAAGCGGCAAGTCTGGGGTCGAACCACAGAAAAACTCGAATGTAGTTTCAAGCTAATTAGGATTTTTTAGCTAAAGTGGTAACAGGGATTTTGGAATGGATTGAGAATTTAAAGCGAGGAAAATAAAGTGCGAGAATGTAAATTGCAAAAAATTAAAGTGCAAGAAAGTATAACAAACCTAGCTTAGAGAATATGATCCACCCAATTGTTTGATTTGATCATCAAATTTCAATAAAAGAGTTCTCAAGAATTAACGTGCTTAGCCAACTTGCCCGGATAGCTAAGGGTAAGCGCCATAATTAAAGCCAATTAATTACTTAATTCAATTAGATGTTCGATTAACTGGGTTCGATATCGTCCATACAAATTTTACATCTACCCTAATTAATTTTTAATTAAACTAATTACTCAAATGTTTGGGTTTGATAGCATCCATAACAATTAAGCAACCGCATTAAGCTCGATAGGTTCAACTAAGACGATTAGTAACCCAAGATAGCCTTAAAAATTACTGATCAATTATGTTTTTGGACTATCATAGCAATGCAATGTTGTAAAATAGTTGTTCTAAACATCCTAAATTCACAAACAAACATGCTTTGGATTTTGCCTGAATGAAAATCATACATATAGATACATTCAAACTCTAGCCTAGCAAAGAATACATGGATATTGGTCAAATCAAGCATAGATCATAAATCAAATCCAAGAACTATAGAAATTCCAGGAGAAACTAGAAATTTAAACATTAATCCTCAAAATCAAACAAAGGGTTTCACCTAACCCTAAGCTAGCATGCTTACCTTAACCTTAAATCTGGTCCAAGATAAGCTTTACAACCTTAAAATGCTCCCAAGAAGTAAGAATTACAGAGGGAAGGATAAGAGGAGAAGAGAAAATGAGATTGGGGGCTGAAAGCCCGAGATAATCTAAACTAAAATTGAGAAAAAGGGATATATAGTAGCAGTCATCGTCGCGACACTAATGAGTAGCGTCGCGGCGCTCTAGCGTGCGTGACAGCAGTTCCCTCAAAATGTTCGGAGCGTTGCAACGCTCTATAGCAACTCGCGATGCTGCAACGTTTAGGTAGCTACCTAGGTCATCTAATTGAAATAGTCAGTATTTAACAGTAAACGACGTTATAAAATAATAGTGACTATTTCGAGGTCTGGTCTTATGCAAACTCATTGCATAGAATGCCCCCACTCGCATGTCTCCACATGAATGATTTAGGATCACATCATTTGTATCAAATACAAAGTGGGCCACATTCAATAGTGTCCCCAAGATAAAGTACCCAGTCTTATCCCTATACTATAGACCATTTTGGCTATTTACTGGAACTTGATCCATTTTGATGTCATTACATATAGCTCAAGTTTTCATACTAAAGCCATGAGTTTTTAGTTTATTGGATTTAGAGTTATATTAACAACAATTCACTT
The DNA here is from genome assembly GCA_002890555.2 of Lagenaria siceraria. NCBI lineage: Eukaryota > Viridiplantae > Streptophyta > Magnoliopsida > Cucurbitales > Cucurbitaceae > Lagenaria > Lagenaria siceraria. The sequence goes on from CM016493.1 coordinate 13,253,880, forward strand.
TATTCAATAACAAGTTTACTGAATAACATCGATAATAACTTTATTAATAAATAGAATACACGTTAATGTTGACAAACTACGAGTTTTACGACATAAAACCCAACAAATTGTCATACTTCCAAGATTAGTATACCATGACCAACTTGCAGACAATTAAACCATGATCTCTAACTTGGGAGTGGAGGATAATGTTATGGGTAATTTTGAATCGAAGGGCATAGTCGATATCAAGTAAAAATATAACACAATAAAGTCAGGAAGATAACAAGATTTGGGCCAAATGTGGCAATTTATGATCAAAATAGGCCTAGAATTGGCCGATGCTGAGCCTCACAAAATTTCTAATGGGGCATGCATCGCTCATGCCCCGACCTTAGGGATCATCTTAGACTCAAAATATACGTAAGAGAAGGTGTTCGCATCGACCCTAGCAAAATACCTAATAGCATGCCTCACCCCAAGGGATCATCTTAACCCTATAATATGACTAAAGAAAGGTGCTCAACCTTGACCTTGACCGAGACCAACTCTAGCAAAATACCAAACAGGTTTAGAGAAAGGAACAGAGAGAAAAAGAAAGAAAGCTAATTAAAATAATTTCTATTGTTAATTTAATAGTTACAAAATTAAGAAAAATATTTTTAATAAAAAAATATTGTCACATTAGCTTTCCGTTAGTAATTAATAAAAAATTAATGGAAGGACTAGAGGTGTTACAAAAAAAAAAAAAAAAAACTTCAAGAATAATATTATTGTGTTTAAAAACTTAGGAACCTAAACGCAACATAAACCAAACCTCTAAGATCAAGTACATATATATAATCTTCATTATTTATTTTTGGAATGATTAGTTAATTGGATTATTAGAATATAGGAAAAAAAATACATTTTTGGTCCTTAGGTTTCAAAATGTTACACATTTAGTCTTTAAGTTTTGAGTTTGATTTCAATTTAGTCCCTATGTTTCAAAATGTTGTAATTTTATCCATGAGATTTAAATTTTGTTTCAATTTGGTTCTTAAGTTTCAAGATTTACACATATGGTCGATGGTATTTTCAATACACGTGATTATATTCCAAAAACCCCCAATACGATTTGATGACAAGAGGAAACCAAAAGACATACCAATATTTATACTTCACATATAAAAGGGTTTTCTTTTTCCTCTGAATAAAATATTTAAATTTCATTTTAAATCTTAGATATGTGATTTCATTTATTTTTGTCTTCAAACTTCTTAAATACCTAATTTAGTTTCTCAATTTTTTTGTCACGCTCCAAAAACTTAGGATTCAGAATTTGGATTCGGCGCTTGAGGCCCCAACATTCTCTTGCAATCTAGTAACGCCATCCTTATTTATCTTGAATCACTTCTAAGAGTGAAAATTATCCTTACAAACCAACACAGGTCTTTTCATCATGTTTTGTTCTCACTCACATGCTTCTTAAGAAAATTCCTAAGAAGTCACCCATAGCATAGAATTATGTCAAGCTAAGCACATTGAAGTTCCTATGATTTAGCCACCGAAAATGAAGGTTTACTTTGTTGGTATAAGTAGTTGTTACGGGTGAAAATTGGCTTGACCAAATAAAGCCAAAAATCAAGATAAGATAAGATAAATCGAGATAATTTGAGATAAAATAAAATAAGATAAAAAGAAATAGAAAAATATTTGATTTTGCTTAGGATTAGGAAAATCTCATATCCTACTCCTAGTAAATTTAAGATAAATCTTAGATCAAATCTCCTATAAATACACCATAATAACTCCATCAAAGGTATCTTAAAACTTTTGACTTCTTCTTTATTATTCAGTTCCCTTACTAACTTAGGCAAAGGAGCTCATTTTCTATATTTGTAAATAGTTTGGCTCATTTTTTTATATTTGAAAAGAGCCCAATATAATACCAATTTATGTTTTTTATTTTGATTTGGATAATGTAATTATCCTCTGTGATAATCCTATAATTAGTTACTTTCTTATTTTGATTTAGATTATTTGATTCTCTTATTAAATTTCAAACTATAAAATTTAAGGGAAATTATTATAAACAGAAAAATTATGAAACTATTTACAAACATAGAAAAAATTTACTGTCTATCAGCGATAAACTGCGATAGAATTTTATCGCTTGAGCGATAGATTTCTATCGTTGTCTATCGCTCAAGCAACAGAATTCTATTGCGGTCTATCGCTGATAGACAGTAAAAATTTTCTATACTTGTAAATAGTTTGGTTCATTTTTCTATATTTGAAAACAGTCCTTAATTTAAACTAAAAATTATTATTTTTTAATTTAATATGAAATTACCCTAGTATATCATAATAATTATCAACTAAAACGGATAAAAGGAAACATCAAAAGTTTCTCTATATGCCCTTCTGGATAGTAAAGATTATAAGAGTGGTATATTTGATTGCCTAGTTAATGTTAATGTTAACCTCCAAGATTGGATAAATGAAAAGACATTAAATTACTTAATTTTTATAGAACATGAATTTTATTTTTTTTTTGGTTTTTGAAAATTTAGTATCATTTAATGTGGTAATTTTTAGATAATATGAAAAAAATTTCTTGAAAATTTATTATCTTTTAAAGTAAATGTCAAAAAAGAAATAGGAGAAAAAATTTATTTAATGATTTAATGTGAAAGTACGTAAGATATCACTATGGCCATCAGTTATAAGGGGCAAAAGGGAAAAACAATATTTTCTCCCCTTAGCTGCTTTTTAGATAGTATTAGTTTGATATTTCGTGCATTTTGTAAATTTTAAAATATAACTTAATTTAAAAAATTTAAAATACAATTTATGTATAAAAACATTTAAATTAAACTTATTGGAGAGAGAATAACTTTGGATTAAATTTTAATTTATATATAAATAATTCATTATTATCATTGAAAATCAACTATTAATAACTAAAATATATTATATTATTAAAATAATATAAATAAGACCTTGCAAAAGGGACAAACCTTAACCTTCAAATTATTAACTTTTATTTTGATTCCCTACTCAATTTCAATATTTTATTTTATTTTATATCATTTAATTAGATATTGCTCCAGTTTAAACCAACCTAATAGTTGTAAATTTAAATTAATTGTTGATATATATATATATATATATATATATAATTTAAACTTTGATATGGATAATCTAGTTATGCACTTAATTTCAAATTTTCAAATATATTTTTTATTAAGACAAAAACTCTAAAATATTATACTTTTTTCAATCAAATTTAATGAATTAGCATTTATTTACAACAAATGGTGACACTGCGAATACAAGAGTTGTAAGTGTTGCCTTATCATGGTGACACTGCGAATACAATCCATTTTCTAAATGTTACAAGAGTTGTTACAAACGATTTGATCCAAATCGTTCATTTGGAGACATGGAGTAAGGGTATCATCTGTACAAAGAGTTTGTATAAGACCGGACTGCGAAATGATAAATCTCTCTTTATAACAACGTTGACTGAAGAGAATAACATTTCATAGGATGACTTAATGTAACTCGATCTCAATTCTGAGTGAGTTATGAACTCCTGTCTATGAGAGAAGTCCTTTGATTTGTATGGGTGAGAGTGGCTTGTGTCGCTGACTCAATAAGCCTACCATCTTGTGGACTTGTTCAAGTAGGGAGCTAGGAACATAGCTACACAAGATGAAATTCACTCCTTCCTGGTAAGTAGATGAATTGTCCCTTAAGTGCATCATCCGAGTCTTGAAGAATGAGGTCTTACCCTCTCCTTGGTCTGAGAGGGATTTAGTTTATAGTTGGACTATAAACTGATTGTTCATTAGAGGAATCAGTGATACTTGAGGAGTAAGAGGTAATAACAAGTGTAAAATAATAATTTGACCCAGTGATATCTCCTGAAATGAGCTATCTATCTTCACCTAAATCGTGTTAGTTCTTAGGAATTTAATGTTTTGTTTAGTGTTTTTGGCAGGAAATAGAGTAAAGGAGATCATCGGGACGTTTTGGGTTCAGTTCGTGTCGAATCGGAGCATTTGACAACAATTTGAAGAAAAAACACAAAATTGCCCCTTGGAGCGTGGCAATAGCGCGCGCACGGGAAAAATGCCCATCATCATGCGCTCTAAACTCCCCAACATTGCTACTCTCTCCATGAGTGTAGCGACGCACTCGCCTATTTTCATATATATGTGTCTTCAATTTTAGGGCAAAAGGGGGTGGAGAAATTTGGAAGAAACAGCCCCGAGCTCGGTTTTTCTTACTTTTTTACATTTTTAGCTTAGGTTTTGTACATTTTGGTTATAATTATAGATTGGGGACTCTTTCCTTTTCTTTCTTTGTCTATGGAGAGCTTGAGGTAAGTGTTTCTAGTTCTTGGGAGCAACTTATGTAAATTCTTGAGACTTTGTATTGTATTAACTCTATATTATGATTAATGCACCTTTGAATCTACTCTTCTTTTCTATGTATGTTTTTTGATGGATTGACGCCCCCCCCCCCATCTCGAATGTATGTCGTTACTAATCGATACTAGGTTACGCGTGCAATTAAGCCTAAATCACCAAGTAGCAAGGGTATTTGTGCATGCTTAGTTTCATAGGCTATCTAGATTCTAATGGATGCATGCTTAATCTTGGTTTAAAGATAAATCGGTTAGTTGAGTAGGGCTTTTCATTAACTAATCACGCATTGGAATTCGAAAACGTAATGTGCATGTCGAGAGTCGTATATGACTATTTAGGACCCAATAAAAGTAAAGACATGTAGTTTAATTAGGGCTTAAGATTTAATTAATACTTAGGACGCTTAATTGGTCTAATTGCATTAGTTGTCTGCCTTTGTAGAGTCTAGCATAATTACACCGAGCAAGTCAATGTGCAAGCTTTATCTAATATGAGTTAATCAAAGTATTCGTGATAGTAATTATATAGGAACCCAATTGCTCCCAAGAACTAGTGCCCTCATCCTTGGTTGCATTTACCCCTTATCCTTTCCTTTCTTGAATTTAATTTCATGTATTTCTCTATTCCACACCAAAACTCCCATTTTATGCTCTAATTTAATAACTAGCTTAATGAAGCATTATTTGCGTCCCTCCTGTGGTTTAATCTCGGACTTACCCTTGTACTACGCCATCATAGTATAGGTAATAGTTCGGTGAATTATGAATTTATGTGCTTAGTGAGAGTTTGTGGGCGACAACAAATGCTCTCGCTAACACCCAGCTATAATTACAAGCAATTCGTAGAGGGTCGACTTACTGATAACGATTATATCCATGAATACAGAAATATATCTATGGTGTGAATAATGCAGCTGTGGGTCTTTAGTGGAGACCCACAGTTGAATATTGATTAATTTAGTTAAACTCTTGAATTAATTAATCTCGAATCATTGGAGCTTCTAATATGTAGATCAATTAAGTCTCATTGTTAGCTCACTAAGGGTAAAACAAGGATTAATTTGTTTTGGATAAATTTAAATAATTCAAATTAAATAAGGGAATGTGCATTAATTGTATAAGATACAATTAATATAATGTATAAAGATACATTATAATATAAAGTTTATTTTGAATTAGATTCAATCTTAAACTATATATTATGAGAGTATTAATATTTGAATAAAATTCAAATATTAAATTAATATGAATAAGATTCATATAATGATGGAATTAAATGCTAATTGTATATGATACAATTAATATAATGTATATAGATACATTATATTATAAAGTTAATTTTGAATTAGATTCAAAATTAAACTATATAATATGAGAGAATCATATATGTGATTCATATAAAACTATAGATTAAATATTCAATTTAATATGAATGAGAGAGAAATACATTTGTATGATTCAAATGTAATATTTATTCAATTAAATATAATTTAATTTAACTTTAGTTAAATTATAACTCACCATGGTTAAGGGGAGTTAAAAGTGAGTTAAAAGGAAGTTAATTTAACTTTCCCCTCTCTCTCATTAACAAGTCAATATAACATTTTTTTTAAAGACATAGAATGTGATTCATTCTCTCACTCTCTCAATTATATTCTAAAAAAAACTTATCTCTAAATTGTTAACTCTGAAATTACACAAAGAAAGAGTTTTCTTTGAAAAGAAGATTTATTTTCCCTCGTTATTCCAATAATGGTTCCCACAAACCCAATTATTGCTAGAGAATAGCGGAAAAGGCTTAGTGGTGGTGTTTAAACCAAGTTCATTGAGAAGCAAGGAAGTTGCTGTAGAAAAGAATTGAAGAAGTTGTCTTCAAAGGTAAAACTCTTTTCCCCTTAAATCTTATGTAAAAAGCAGGTTGGTTCATATGTTTATTTGTCTTTCTATTTTTCCAAATCTAATTTCAAAGGCACAAGGCATTCACACGCTTTGGATTGGGATTCGTTCATATGTTTATTTGTCTTTCTATTTTTCCAAATCTAATTTCAAAGGCACAAGGCATTCACACGCTTTGGATTGGGATTCGATCCCTTCATTATTTTATGTGAATTGTTTTTATTAGCTATTATGGGTAGATTTGGACATGAGAACATAATTGACTTTACAGAGTTCACAACCTCTCCAATCAAGAAAATGACGAAATTTGATCTTGAAAACCACATCCTAGGACCCAATTAAGTATAGAAAGAGAGGTGAGTTTGAACCAAGGTCACCCAAATTGACCTGCTCGGCCTCGACCTCGGCCAAGGATGAGGTCGAGGCCGACAATCTGCATTTGATGAATAGGGCATGCTTCGACCTATTTGGGCTTTGGGAAGATGATAGTTTGGGTCAAAAGCCCAAACTAACTTCCTCGGCCAAGGCCAAGGTCGAGGTCGAGCCTCCACATTTGATGAATAGGGCATGCTAAATGTATGCACTTACCCATTTGGCTTGAGAATTAACCTAATATGACTCGAAAATCCTGGTATAGACACCTTAAGTTCGAATTTTACTATAAATACATCATTATGACTTAGAAAAAGTAAGTTATTCTCATCCCTGAACTCTTGCAACAAGCTAATGCCTCTTACTGACTTAGCTAAGTATTAGAGGCATTATGGCAAGTACCACACCGATGCTCCGATTCTCCTTGTTTTGCAAGCCACATCTCCCCTGAATTATATATTCACCATTACTTTCTTGTCTTAATTTTGACATCAACAGTTGGCATCGCTTGTGGGAAGACAAACTTCAATAGAATCTACAACAGATAAAAAATGAGTAAGAAGACTGTTATGAATCTTCAACTTTAGGAAGATGACAATGATCAAGAGCACTGCCTTAGAAAAGCTGTGAAGAAGAGTGAGAAATCTCAAAGAGATTCTTTTTGTTTAGCCACTCTTGGCCTCAATAGGGATGGTAGAGTATATTAGAGTTTAGCCCGAATCCTTTAGATCCTCAGGTTGCAAGATCGCGTTTGAAAAGTCTGTAGAAGCACACCAAGTTGGTCGAGATCTTGTTAAGAGAAAAGCCTCATTAAAGGAGCACAGGGTGAATCAAATATCCATAATCCTAAAAAATGACAAACCTTAGCAGACAGTAACCAAACGGAGCAGCAGAAAAGCTTTGATAGAGCACTTCAAGAGTTCAAGTCAACAAAGTGCACCCCAGCAAAGGGTCAAGGTCGAGGCTAAACATTATTGATGGAAGGTGAGTATGATGTCAAAAGTTCACAGGGGTCGGTGGCTGACCCCAAACACATAAAGGTCAAACATCTATACCATCCACATACTAACGTTCAGATGGTATCATGGAACATGATGTAAGGCTGGGGCTTAATCTTACCAAGCGAGAACGAAGTCCTCATACAAAGATTTGCAATGGGCTAGACAAGAATTTTATCTCAAAATCTTAAAGGTAAAAGCCAAAGTATCAAAAATCCAAGTAAGCAAAAGTCAAAGGCAAAAATCAAATGGCCAAGGGCAACAACGTAAAAGCTAAAAGGCACAAGCAAACACAAAAACAAAAAAGACAAACAAATAAGTTTAGCAAGAAAATAAGAAGTCAAAGACCGAGGCAGAGGGAAAGATATTTCGTTAAATCTCAACAAGCTTAGAACACAAGAGTAAGTGAAGATTCCAAAATAAGAGTAAGTGAAGATTCCAAAAGAGCTTTTATTAATTCTTAGTTCTTAAGGAGCCAAGGTCAAGGCTAAGGCTCAAAAACAAGCTAATGACCAAAATGTGTATGAGTGGTCTAAGGGTAATTTATGAGGTCTAGTGTAAGCATATGTTGTCATAAGTAGTAATCTAGGTTGTATTCTAAGTATCGCATGAGACCAGTATTTAATTCAGTTCTTTCTTAAGACAACACTTTCAATGCAAACCAAGGGTAACCGGTGAAAATAAGTGAGTATATGGTTGCTTGTTGAATAGTAAATTAAACAGTAGATGACAACATGAAGGTCAGTTCCAACAATGTTAATGATAAGCGCCCGCGATGTTTGTTGGATGCAAAGCTAGAGGTCCTTCTAGGATCCTTGCAAACACTCACAAAGAAAGCTAACTTAGATCAAACTTAGAATCTATGATGGTCACTCTTAGATCCTAAGACAACTCACTCTAGAATTAGCTTGATCAAGACTAATCCAATAAATTGATTTAAATATCAAACCTAAAGCAAGATTTGAAAGAAAAGACAACATCAAAGAGGTTGAATAAGCACAAGCTTTTTAATATTAATAATCTGAGTTTTGAGGAGTATTACAAGCCATTTTAAAGGCTAAATGGTCGTAGATATGACCAAGAACCCAAAAGTCATTCAAACACTATTAAATGCAAATTGTAGAAATTTCTACCTAGGAACTTAAAACTTAATTGCATACTATTTAATAAGTCAAAATGCAAAACTAAAAAGTTATAAAGTCTCCAAGTTGTCTTAAATATCTCCTCTAGAAGGCGGTAAAGTTGAGGTGCACGTTTGACAAGGTTTGACATCACGTTTTCCCAAGCATTGCACATTTGACAGCATTTTCTTCACAAAATCTGCACACTTTTTTTGTCCACCGTACCATCTTCCAAACTATAAGACTTTTCTAGTGCTATCTTCATGCCATTCTCTTCTTGACTCATTGAACTAACATTGTATATAAATTTGGGTTCAAAATTATTTGTCGCTTCTCGTGAATTTGCTAGCTTTTGAAGATGTAGTGTGAATGCCTCTTGAATCTTCTTTGTCTTGCTTCTTATAATTGGTCCCTCTGATACATACAATGGTTCAATGGTTGAATTCACATCAGTTAACTTAAATAGCCAATTCAATTTAACAAGGCAACCTTCATTCAACAAAAAAAAAAAAATAGAAAGGTTGACACAATGTGATGTAGTTGCATTGGCTCAAGCTATATTATCTTGGGTATCCACATAATTGAATCTCTTAAACAATTTGCCCATAAGTAGATGAAAACAAATACACTTCATTAATTCAAATGTCATGGGTTACAAGTATCAATTCAGAGAATAAAAGATAAAGAATAAGAAAAACAGCGAACAATAGATAAAACAAAGCTGAAAAAATAGTATCAGAACTCCTTGAGTCAAAAACCACACACTAAGGGGGCATTTTGGGTGTTGAATTGGTTATTATAGTATGTGGGAAATAGTAGTATGTGTTTGGGGTGCAGACTATTTGAGCCTGGTTTATAAGAGTCTATGTTTGGGGTACAAACTATCTTAGGTTAGGTAGAAAATAGTAAACAAAGTGGAAAGAGAGGATGAGTTAGAAATAGTAAACATTGTAACAAATAGTAAACACTATAACAAAGAATAATTTAGAATAGTAATATTGTAGTTAATTGTAAGCTATAATAGCTGGAAACATCAACTATTATAACTATTGCCTCAAACATGGAGTGAGCTATAATAGCCCACTACACCAACTTCAAGTTGGTAGCTCAAACACCCGTGTAAAGGGTACTCTAGGATGGATTCAACTTTTTCAAGGTAAATAACTCTACACATGTCCTCACGGATAAGGTAATTCCTCTCTTCGAGAAATTTTCATTCTTGGAGAGTTTTTTTGGATATATCACGTGGGTTTCATTCCAAGGATTGGAGATTGTTGATTCTTGAGGATTCCTTCTCAATATATAGGCCAAGTAGGTTGAGTGAAGGACAAAATTCATGTCTTGGATGACCCCATGTGATTTTGAAGTTGCAAAACGGTTGAAAGCCGCAAAACCAGTGAGGGTTGAACAACTAAAATGCACTTTGACTCAATTTAGGGCATGATGCAGGCACATTAGTGACATTTCCTGCAAAATAGTTAAAATCGACTTAAAAGCTTGTAAAACTTGTTCAAATTAGCCCAAACTAAATTAAAGCTGTTAAAATGACATATGTTCACTAATTTTACTCATTTTAGGCTAGTGTGAGGTCCAAATGTCATACTAAGTGACTTTTTTACTTAAAAAAAGTAGTATAGTAGATGGTAAAAACGTGCACTTTTTTATTAAACATCTGGGTCTATGTTACCTGTGGAACTTGTAAATCCACAAGGTGAGACTGATCCTAAAAGAGGTTGAGGCCAAACCTACACACCTGAGACTGAGAAGTAGAAGATTCGAGCTGGGGTTACCTGAAGATGGAAGAAGGAAGTGCAAAACCTATAGAAATTAGATTCAATCCATCATGGGACTCCAACTTCAAACCATCCAAGTGCTTAAAAAAATTTGTAGTTAAATAAGACCAGAGAGTATTCCCAGAAACTAAAATAAGGAAAGTAAGTTAGTGCAAGGTCGATGCCAAACCTCACCCGTGCAATGGCAACTAACACACATCAATCATACCATGTCTGCAAGTGCAACACCCAAGGCACAACAACACATAGGCAGAAGGCCTCTTCCTCGACCAAGTAGAGGCTAACACGTGGATCAAAGAGAGCCCACAACTAGAAAAATGTCCAAGAAACTCTAGCCCATTCTTTTTTCCAATCAGGCGTTGCCACTTGTCCAAGATCTTCACCTACTCTATTTTCAATCAATCTCAAGTCACCACCTCATCCAACAAGTATTGGTTTGAACCTAAAAAGGTATGGATTGATCTTTCTACACTCTATTAAACTAAGGCAAACCTCATGACGACAAGCTTTTATACACTAACTACAGCCTTACGAGGGCAAGTAAAGGGTAACGTCAAGATTGTTTCAAGCTAAAAAAGCTTGGATTAGTCACTTGTAAGTTTGTGAAATCGAGGCAAACCTCAGGGTGACGAGTTAAATTCATACTAAGTGTTGTCTTAGGAGACCGAGTAAAGTATGATTTTATAATTGGTTTGAGCCCAAAAGGCTTGGACTAATCACTCTATAGATCGTTAAATCCAGGCAAACGTCGAAATGGTAGACTTTATTGAAAAGCACCCAAAAAGTACTTTATTAGGCTTAAAATTTTGTTGATATTATTGCATAAATGTGTTTGTTTATGCCTTTATTTGTCTAAATTGTAGGAACTGATCGTTTGGACTAGAATAGACTAATCAAAGGATAAAATGACAAAAATACCCCTAAGAAAGGACAAAGTTTGACCTAGGGCAAGAAAATGGGTGAAATAGGGCTAAAAAGGGGTGGACGACATGTTGTAGCCTAAGAGGAAGAGACAATGTGGTGTTGTGGGTCACGATTATATATACGCGAGCGGTCATTTGTTTTCCAAGCAGCACCGCGATGCTCATTTATGGCAACACGACATCGTCGACAGATCTATATATGTTGTGTTTTGCCATCTTTTTGGAGGAGGTTGGGTTAGAGGTTGATTAGGAGTCAATTAGAACCTCATGAAGACTATCGGGAACCGAATTTTGGACAAAGATGATGGCTTGAAGCTTCAAAGAAGTTGATGATCAAGAAGATCGTTAGAGAGTGATCTAGAGCTTGAGGGCGCGACAGTAAAGAGCCTGACTTGCTTCTCTTTTCCTTTTTATCTTTTGCTTTTCTCTGCATTTGGAACAATATGAACTGTCTACATTTGTAACATAGTTATGAGTGACTGAGTTGTGTTAGGGTTTTGATTTTGTTATGGATTGTTGAAAACTATTTTGATTGTTTCTTGGATTAGTTGAATGCATTGATTATTTTAACATGTTTATTCTTAATGCTATCAAACTTCTGGCCAATGTTCGATTTATTTTTACTTAGTTTATTGCTCGAGAGAGAGGACTCTAGGTTAGATCTAATGTGTTACATTGTTAACCCAGTATGCATTAAGTGATCAGAGATTAATAGCCTTAAATATTGTATTTAATTAATTAATTGCATGATAATGAATTAATGGTTAGTTGTTAGAAAGAGTTGAGCTCGAAAGAGGATACCTAAATGTTAGGCTTCTAGGTCTATAATTGGCATTGAATCAATCTAAGAGTTAAACAATTAACAAAGCCATTACCCTAGCATCTATTCCTGTCTAGTTTTGCCTTGTTTGTTACCATTTATTTACTTTCTAGGATTAGATTAGAATAGTTTTTATCACAGTTTATTTCATTTTATTGGAGAGTTACAAGTTACTAGACTATAAATAACAACTTTGTTTCTTCATTTCAATAATCTCATTCTAATTTGAAGAGTTCTTCTCTCATCTCTTTCTTTCTTTTATTCTTGAGTTGATTTGAGAGCAAATATAAAAGAGTTTTGCCATATCCGAGTAGTTTAAGGTTGTTGTGCTACCAAAATTAGTAGTTGTATCTTGCTAAGACGATCGTTGTAGTCTGTTTGTGGCCCGTGCAGAGCGAATAATTGTCTTCAAGGCAACGCTTATTAGAAGTGTGCCTGGACTACCGATTGAATCTCCATAAAATATTGAGATTTTTTTAGGTTATTTCAATTTATAACCATTATTATTCCATTTGGTTTACTTTTTGTATACAATGGTTGAACGTATACTATAATCATTTGTATCTAGGTAATGTGTAATTAGTTTACTAGTGTTATTCAGTTCATATTTACAATGTTTCCCCCAACACATGCAAGAGACCACATTAAAAAGATCCAACAATATACAAGTGGTAGGAAGATGTTGGGTTGTATGTCCTAAAACTCGTAGTTTGTAAATAATGAACTTATTTATATAATATGTTATTGAGGTTTATTCAGTAAAGTTGTTATTGAATAAAGTGAATTATGCAGTTAAGTAACTCTAAATCTAAAAAACTAAGAACCCATGATTATTCAGAATGAATACTTGGACTCTATGTGGAGACATAAAAATGGATCATGTTCGAGAAAATAGCCAAAATGATCTATATGATGTGGCTAGAAAATGGTTGTCATAAACCTCTCTCCGACCATCACATAAATTTTATAATCCACAAACTACTACTTATACTAAAATGGTAAGTCCGGGGTCGAACCACAGGAAAGCTCTAATGTAGTTTCAAGCTAATTAGGATCTTCTAGGTAAAGTGGTAAGGGGAGGCGGGATTTTGAATGGATTGAGAATTTTAAGCAAGGAAAATAAAGTGCGGGAATGTAAATTGCAAAAAATTAAATTGCAAGAAAGTAAACGGGCCTAGCTTAAAGAATAGGATTCACCCAATTATTTGATTTGATCATCGGATTTCCATAAAAGAGTTCTCAAGAATTAACGTGCTTAGCCAACTTGCCCAGATAGCCAAGACAAGTGCCCTAATTACAAATTAATTACTTATTTAAACTAGATGCTCGATTAACTGAGTTCCATAGCCTCCATAGAAATCTTACACCTACCCTAATTAATTCTTAATTACACTAATTACTCATATGTTTGGGTCCGATAGCGTCCATAACAATTAAGCAACTGCATTAAGCTTGATAGATTCAACTAAGACAATTAGTAACACGGGATAGCCTTAAATTACTGATCGATTATGTTTTTGGACTAACCTAGCAATGCAATGTTGTAAAATAGTTGTTCTAAACATCCTAAATTTACAAACAAGCATGCTTTGGACTTTGTCCTAATGAGAATCATACATATAGATGCATTCAAACTCTAGCATAGCAAAGAATACACGAAGATTGGCCAAATCAAGCATACATTATAAGCATAGATCATAAATCAAATCCAAGAACCACAGAAATTCCATGAGAAACTAGGAATTAAGCACTAGTCCTCAAAATCAAACAAATGGGTTTCACCTAGCCCTAAGCTAACATACTCACCTTAGCCTAAAATCAAGTCCAAGATGAGCTAGGATAATCAGGAATTCAAGGAAAGAGAAATTCAAGGAGAAGCCCGATTAACTGTGAGTGGTTTATTTTTAGTATTTGATATGAAAAGTATATAAGTATGCTATGGTTTGTGAAATGTGTTGGCATTATCTGTTTTACTTGACTTTGATTTTATAAATGTTTTAAATAATAATTTTTGAACACTTATGATTTTATATGAATTTGAGATACTAAACGTAACATGGAACCTGATATTGCTTACTATGATTTATATGATTGTAAATAAATCCGTTGATGGTGGTTTTGAGGTTTTGAATGATTTATGAAAATGGTTCCAAATTACTGAGTTTTGTACCCGTGGTTACGTGATTTCCCTTTGGGCTACGTGAATGTGTTTCCGTAGTGCCACGTGGTTGTGATGTGATATGTTGATGGCTTGGAGCCATGATATTCCTTCAGGGCCAATCTGCGTGCGCGTATGATCTCATTGTTGGTGGTCTTATTTATCACTGTTGATTGTAATCGTTTGTTACTTTTATATAATAAGACTTGTTAATGCATGGAATGAGTTATATGAAAAACAGGTACGAATAGATAGTAAATGTCACAAAATGGTTGACATTTGCTATCTTCACATTCCTTCCTAGGTTAGGTAAGTAATCTGGGAGGGGGTGTGTCAAGTTGGTATACAACCATAAAATACTCCCAAGAAGCAAGAATTACATAGAGAGAAAGAACATAAAAAAAGTGGAGTTGGAATCACCAAAAATGGAGTTGCTATGACCTTAAACGGCTAATAACAAATTTATATCAAGGGATAGCGTCGTTGCGCTCTACCCTTTTAGCCGCAGCATAGGGCTGCATTGGGAATGGCGTCGTGACGCTGATGTGTTAAATGCGCGCGCACTGCATTGATTGCAATGTAGCTACGTTGCATATGAGTGTCGCGACACTACGTAAAAAATTGGTCTCGGCCTTGCAACATAGCTCAACGCTTGGTGGAGGGTAGCAACGCTGCCTTCAAGGGCATTTTGGTCATCTTTCTTCCTTTCTTCATGCTGGATGCTTCAGACCTCCAATTTGGCTCGTTTTTGTCCCATTTTAACTTTGAAGGACCGTTATACCCCTTAAATGCTCAATACCTACAAAATAGCATAATAAACTCATGAAATCCACAGACGAGCCCGAATTAAGCTAAGAAAAATAGCACTTTTACGATTTTATCATTATAGTATAAGTATAGGGTTGGGTACCTTGTCCTGAGGACATTATGGATGCGGCCCACTTTGTATTTGTTACAAACGATGTGATCCTAAATCATTCATGTGGAGACATGCGAATGGGGGCGTCCTATGTAATGAGTTTGCATTAAGACCGGACCACGAAATAGTCATTGTTATTTTATAACGCCGTTTACTGTTTAACACTGACTATTTCAATTTTGATGGCCTAGGTAACTCGATCTTAATCCTGAGCTAACTATGAACTCTTATTTATTCGGGATTATCTTAGATCTACATAGGTGAGAGCGGCTCGAGTTTGCTGACTCAATAAGCCTTCCGTTTTAAGGGTAAGACCAGGTAGATAGTTTGGGACATAGTCCTGCAAGACGAAATTTCCTCCTACCCGCTTTTAGGGTTAGTAGATAGGTTGTTCTCTTAAGTGTTGACTCTGGAACTTGAACAAGTGGCCCCACCCTCTCATTGGCTCGAGAGGGACTCAATTTAGTGGTTGGATCATAAACCAATTGTTCATTAGATGATCAGTGGGACTTAAGGAACAAGATGTAGTTGTAGAGGTAAAACAGTAATTTTGATCCAGCTGTAATTACGAACAACCTGTGAAGGATTTACTTACTCATTATGGTTATATCAAGTGGATAGAAATATATCTAGAGTGAGGAGAGTGTAGCTACGGGCTATAGTGGAGTGTTCCATTAGTTTACGAATATTGGTTAACTAGGTTAAAGAGTTTAGTCGGTTAATCTCGGATCGTTGGAGCTCATGATTTTTTTGTCCATGAAGTCCCTCTACTAGCTCATAATGGATTAGACCTTAGAATAGTGTGGTGAAAGATTTTGAATCGTCCAAAATCAAAATAGGAAGTAAACGTTATTTGTATACTATATTATAACGTGTAATCGTTTATTTTTTAATTTAACAATAAACAGAGTTTGAGATATTTAAATATAATTTAAATATTAAAAATATGAATAGGGATTCATATTCGATGAAAAGTTGGGATTGGTGTGAATATAATATTATTCTAATATTTGATATTAAAATTAAAATTATTTAATTAATTAAAATTAATTTTATATAAAATTAATTTATTTTTAAATTGATTTTAATTTAAATTCCAAATTGAAAATTCAATTTTAAAATTGATTTTGGAAAATCAATTTAAAATTAGTTTTTTCAAATGTTGGAAAATCCCACTTGGATGGCAGATAAGTTGGTGTTTTCTCAAAATTTTGAAACTAATCCCACTCAAAATTTCTCAAATATGTTGTCAAATTTTGTGTTAAATCTCATTGCATGTTAATACTTTATAAATTAGAGTGTTTTTGGCTGAGATTTGGGTTAAAATTTTGGCTAAATTAAGTGTTAATTTAGTTCAAAACACAAAAGAACAAAAATTCTCTCAAACTCCAGTTCCTCTTAAATTAACCACAAATTTGGATCCCACCATCGATTCTAAGGCTAGAGAATAGTAAAGAAAACTCTTGTAGTGGTCTACAAACCGTTCGTGATCAATTTAATCAAGAATCAAGGGAGAATTTTGAGCTACAAAGGTTGTTGTTCTCAAAACTCCATTTCCCCCCAATTTTATGCATGTCTAATCCTTAAAATTGACAAAGTTAGAATGCATTTTGATCCATTTTGTTGTACATTTGCATGTCTCTCAATTGGTATCAGAGCATGCTATTTGCATTCAATTTGCTTTGGTGAGGCTTAATTCATCAGATGAAGGAGAATGGTTGCTAAAATTGATATATTACGATTTTGGCATCAAAATTGAACTTCAATTTGTTGAAATTGTTGTAATTGCCCACTTGTATATGGGCTTTAATGGGTGATGAAGAGTCTGTAATTTGATTGGTGTCATTAGAGTTGAAATTAGGTTGTAATTTGGAGAAATGAAGCAAGTTGGCAACTGGTCAAAGAATAGGGCATGCAAATTTGTAAGACAGCGTCGTGGCGCTCCTCAATAACATTGCGACACGGTTCATTTTTTTTAGAACACACGCATGAGGAAGAAGATGATCCGGTTAAGCCAAATCGGTTTTAGCCGATTCGGTTCTTTTGCCTCTGTTCCAGTCGGTTCAGACCTGTTTTGGAGCTTTGTGTGGGTTAAGCCAAAGTATTTAAAGATGGTTTGGGCTGGTTCGAACTGTTTGGGGGCGGTTCGACCTATTTTTTATATTATTATTGTAATAATTTAGCTATTTGTGTGCCTTAGATGCCAAAACCAGTCCATTTTAGTGTGTGTTTAATTAATTATGTGTTGAGTATTATGTCCTAAAACTCATAGTTTGTAAACATTAACATGTATTCTATTTATAAAAAAAAATTGTTATTGAGGTTATTCAGTAAACATGTTATTGAATAAAGTAAATTGTTGTTAATATAAGTCTAATTCCAATAAACTAAGAACCCATGGCTTTAGTATGAAAACTTGAACTATATGTAATGACATAAAAATGGATCAAGTTCGAGTTAATAACCAAAACGGTCTATAGTATAGGGATAAAGTTGGGTGCCTTATCTTGGGGATACTATTAAATGCAACCCACTTTGTATTTGATATAAATGATGTGATCCTAAATCATTCATTTGGAGACATGTGAGTGGGGGCATTCTATGCAATGAGTTTGCATAAGACCAGACCACGAAATAGTCACTATTACTTTATAACGTCGTTTACTGTTAAATACTAACTATTTCAACTAGATGACCTAGGTAACTCGATCTCAATCCTGAGCTCACTATGAACTCCTGTTTATTCAGGATTATCCTTAGATCTACATGGGTAAGAGAGGCTCGGGTGTGTCAACTCAATAAGCCTCTCATTTCAGGGGTAAGACCGAGTAGATAGCTTGGGACATAGTCTTGCAAGAAGAAATTCACTCGCACCTGACTTAGGGTTAATAGATAGGTTGTTCCCTTAAGTATTGATTCTAGGTCTTGAACAAGGGGCCCCACCCTCTCATTGGCCCGATAGGGACAC
Source organism: Lagenaria siceraria (assembly GCA_002890555.2). Classification (NCBI taxonomy): domain Eukaryota; kingdom Viridiplantae; phylum Streptophyta; class Magnoliopsida; order Cucurbitales; family Cucurbitaceae; genus Lagenaria; species Lagenaria siceraria. The sequence goes on from CM016493.1 coordinate 13,272,244, forward strand.
GGTTTAGTGATATGATCATAAACTAATTCTTCATTAGAGGATCAGTGGGACTTAAGAAACAAGATGTAATCACAGTGGTAAAATGGTATATTTAACCTAGCTGCGATTACAGACAACCTGTGAATGATCGACTTACTAATTATGGTTATATCAAGTGGACAGAAATTTATCTATAGTGAGGAGAGTGCAGCAATGGGCTTTAGTGGAGTGTCTCGTTAGTTAACGAATGTTGGTTAACTAGGTTAAAGAGTTTAGCCGGTTAATCTCGGATCGTTGGAGCTCATGATCTGTAAGTCCATTAGGTCCCTTTACTAGCTCATAAATGGACAAAAACCTTAGATAGTGTGGTGAGTGAGTTTGAACCATTCAGTCTCGGCTTAAGGAATGAAAGTCAGATATATATGTTATATCAACGTTCAATTACGAATTAAACGGACAAATAGAGTTAATCATAATATTTAAATATAATTTAAATATTAACTATATGAATAGGGATTCATTTCGATTTTTTAGAAAAATCGGGCTAAGTGGGAAAATAATATCATTTTATTATTTAATATTAAAATAATATTATATTTATTTAATTAATTAATTATTTATTTTTATTTAATTAATTATATTTAAATTAATTTTTGAAATTAAAAATCAATTTTCTATTCAATTTTGAAAAATTGATTTAAAATTCAATTTTTGAGAAATTGGATTTTCCCACCAACTAATTAATTGGATTTTTTTATTTAATTAATTGTTAACTTCTCAATTAGCCAACAAATTGGAGCTTTGTGTTGTCAATTTGTGATGCTATTAGATTGCATATTAATCCTTAATAAGTAAGGATGATTTTGACTAAAAATGGGTTAATAATTTTATGAAATTAATAGTTAATTTTGAAAAATTCCTCTATAGCCCATCTTCTTCTCCAACCTTCATTCCCTCAAAAATTTACTACAAAATTGAATCCCACCATCCAATTTAAGGCCAGAGAATAGTATAGAAGACTCTTGTGATGGTCTACAAACAAGTGATGTTCATTTTCATCAAGAAACAAGGGAGAATTTAGAGCTTTAAGGGTAAGTGTTCTTAAAACTCTAGTTTTCCCATTTTAATTGCATGTTTTATCCTCAAAATTGAGCATCTTAAAGTGAAATTCGATCAAATTAATTTTTGTTGCATGCTCGTATGTCCTTCATTATGCATTATGAATGTATGTTTTAATTAAATAACTTAGTATATGCATAAAGCATGCCACATGCATTGAAAAGTATGTTATAATTGTTATATTATAGAGTATGCACGAATAGGTTTTCATGAGTATTAATAAAAGAGTTATATTCATTGATGAAATGCGGATGAATGTTATAGATTATAGTTTGTTTATTTTATAAGTGTTATAAAATAACTTAGAATTCTAAAATCTATAACAAAGATAAATGCATGCTCACTTAGGGTAAACCAATGCAACTCAACTTGTTTACAAGTTAAAATACGTCGGATAACTTGTAAAACTATGGTTACAAAAACTCACCCAGTAAAATCCTGCTAAGGTTGGAGGTATTTAAGTTGACGATTTACGAAACCTACTACCTGGAGATTGAGCCGGCGTCTGAGTTGGGTTAGCCTGGTTTTATGAGGTTGCGTGACCGATGTAAGGTTTAAAGAGTCTATCACTCAGACATCGTAGGTTAAATCCAGTATAAGAGTTATACTCGGATAAATCACTTAGACTTAGGTTATGTTTTATTAGCCGAAATATACCTAAGTTAATACCCAAAAACCAATTAAGAACACTTAAGTGGGAGAATTATATACATATGATGTATTATATTTAGCTCTCATGTCCCTAAGAGTTCACACCGTGAGATTCATGCTTGGCTTCGTGTTGCTTTTACCACGACTACTCCATTCAAAAAGTGTATGCATGAATCAATAACAAGGTGAATAGGGGAAGTAGTTCATAGTGAGTGGTTGAAAGGAGTGTGTCAACACATCCTATGGTCTCTTCCATTAGGTAGCATGGTGAGATCTCTATGTTCCACCTGCTAGTCTACCCTGGAGCGACAATCCATTCGGAGGGTTGTAACATAGGGATCGAAACACTACGAACTTCAGAAATGGATAGGGTCTCTTAGGTCCGTTTTAAGCATTGTCTACCCCTTGGTAGCTTGTTGATTCCGATCTCTGGGATTTGAAAATGGAAGGTCACACTTACTAAGTGTTAGTAAGTTCTTGACCAAATAAACGATAATTAGATACTATAGGAATAAGAGTTATTCTAGTATTAGTATTTAATTAAGAATGTCTTGATTCGATGAAGGAGTAATTGACTGCCCCTTGGTAGCAGTTATTCTAACTCATTGAAGTATCGTTGCAAGAGAATAATGAAATTAGGGTACATTATTACTTGCTAAAATTAATTGGCTAAGAAAAAGTTAAATAACAATTCACTAATAAGTTTTATTTATTATTTCAGCAATGTCTAGCTCAATAATTTAATTACTTGCTTCTGAGAAGCTTAATGCAAATAACTATGCCACTTGCAAATCAAACCTAAACACAATACTAGTGATAGATGATTTGCAATTCATTTTAACAAAGGAATGTCCTCCAGCTCCTAACTCAACAGCAAACCGAATGGTTCGAGATGCTCATGAAAGGTGGATCAAGGCTAATGATAAGGCTCGAGTCTATATCTTGGCCAGTATAGCTGATATATTTTCCAAGAAGCATAGAACATGGTCACGGCAAGAGAGATATAGACTCGTTGCGGGCAGTATTTGGACAACCGTCCTCATCGATCATGCACGATGCTATAAATGTTGGGACTGGTGTCCTAAATCTCTAGTTCTCATTGTTGGTAATTTTTGTAAATACAAATTATTGTATCAATAAAATAAAGAGTTGTTTTATTTGATTCTTGTTGCATTAACTCAAAACCAATAAACAAGATCCATGGTTATTTCATGTAAACTTAAACATGTATCTAATTGACATATAAGGTTGGATCATATTTAAGTAATAACCAAAAAGGTCTGTAGTATAGGGATAAGTTGGGTGTCTTAACCTGGTAACACTACGGATATGACCCACTTTGTAATTGTTACAAGAGTTGTAAAGTGTTACAAACGATGCGATCCTAATCGTTCATGTGAAGACATGTGAGTGGGGATATCCTATGTAAAGAGTTTGTATAAGATCGGACCGAGAATTATTCAATTTCTCTTTATAACACCGTTAATTGAAGAAATTAACATTTCATAGGATGACCATAGATAACGTGACCTTAATCTTGAGTGGGATATGAACTCCTGCTTATGAGGGCAATCCTTTGATCTGTATGGGTGTGAGTGGCTAGATCGTCGACTCAATAAGCCTACCATGTTGGGAATTTGTCTGAGTAGGGAGTTGGGAACATATCTTCACAAGATGGAATTCACTCCTGCCCGTCTTTAGGGTAAATAGATGATTGCTCCCTTAAGGGCTGATTCCGGGTATTGAACAATGGCCTCACCCTCTCATTGGCCCAAGAGGGGTTAGTTTATAGTTGGACTATAAACTGTTTGTTCATTAAAGGAATCAGTGGTACTTAAGGAGTTGGATGTAACTACAGGGGTAAAACGGTAATGTGACCTAACTGTAGTTACGGGCAATTGTGAAAGGTTGACTTACTGTTGATTGGTAATATCCATGGACGCATAAATAAATCTATAGTGCGAAAAGTGCAACTGTAGGTCTTTAGTGGAGTGACCTGCAGTTAATGAATATTTATTAGTTTAATTAAAGAATTTAATTAATTAATCTCATATCATTGGAGCTTTTAATCTATAGGTCTATGAGGTCCCCTTGCTAGCTCATCTAGGGTTTTTAAAAAGAATCAATTGTTTTGGATTAATTCGAATAGTTCAAATTAAATAAGAGAATTAATTGTATATGATGCAATTAATATAATGTATGCATATACATTATAATATAAAGTTTATTTTGAATAAAATTCAAATATTAATTATATGATAAAATATATAAACTATTGTTAAAATTAATATGAATAAGATTCAGAATAAAACTATAGGTTATGTGAGAGAATGTTATTTGAATATGATTAAAATTGAATTAAATATGTGATATGTAAAATTAAGGGAAATTACTATAAACAGAAAAAATATCAAACTATTTACAAATATAGAAAAATTTCATTGTCTATCAATGATAGACCGCGATAGAATTGTATCGCTTTCTATCGCTCAAGCAAATAAATTCTATCGCCTGAGCGATAGAAAGCGAAAGAATTCTATCACGATCTATCAGTGATAAACTGTAAAAATTTTCTATATTTGTAAATAGTTTGACTCATTTTTCTATATTTGAAAAGAGCCCAATTAATTAATTAATTAATTTTATATATTAAATATGATTATATATATATTATATATATATATAATATATTAATTAATATTACATATGATTTATGTATTACTAACTTAATAAATTATTTAATAAAAAAAAAGAGGGAAATAACTCCCACAACTTCCCTCTCTCTTAGAGGATATCAGTACGAGAACACATAATTGTAGAGATTGATCAACCCCTCTACATTCTTTTGTTCTACCAAAAATTTCTCTCTAAAAAAATTACATTCCCTTGCAAAAAATCTCAAGAGCCCACAACTCCTTGGTTGATTCTTTTCTAAGACATAGTAAGGAAGACTTTTGTGGTGGTGTTCCAAAGTATATATATATATATATATATTTTTTTTTTTGTTCGTGAGTTCTAGCAAAGAAGAGAAAAGAACCTGTAGAAGACAGTCTTCAAAGGTAGTAATATTCTTTCCTTAAATCTCTTCTTCTAGCATGCTGTAATCAGAATTTTTGTTTATCCTGTAGAATGTTGTTTCTCTGTATTTTTCAGTTTTTCAAATTAAAAATTATTGGTACAAGGCGATCAATATATCGCTTCTTTTGAGGAAATCCATTTCTTCAGTAAAAATACATTTACAACTGTTGTATGAAAGAAGGAACCTCTGTTAGAGAACACGTTCTGTACACGATGGTCCACTTCAATATAGCAGAAGTTAACGGTGCTATCATGAATGAGAAAAGCCAAGTCAGTTTCATAATGGAATCTCTTTGAAGAGTTTCTTACCGTTTCGAACAAATGACATGATGAATAAAATTGAATATAATCTGACTACTATTCTCAATGAGCTCCAGACTTATCAATCCTTATTAAAGAATAAGGGACGTGAAGCATAAGCAAATGTTGTTAATACTTCTAGGATGTTTCTTAGAGGATCGTCCTCATGAACTAAATCTGGCTCTTCTAACTTTAAGAATAAAGGTATTCAAAAGAAGAAGAAAGTGAAAGGAAAAGGTAAAGCTTTAGCTGTACAGAAAGGAAAGGGAAAGATTGCAGACAAAGAAAAATGTTTTCATTGCAATGATGATGGGCATTGGAAATGAAATTGCCCAAAGTACCTGGCCGAAAAGAAAGTAGAAAAAGAAAAACAAAGTAAAGATGATTTACTCGTTGTTGAAACATGCTTAGTGGAGAATGATGACACAACCTGGATACTAGATTCAGGAGCCACTAACCATGTTTGTTCTTATTTTCAGGTAACTAGTTTCTGGAGACGACTTCAAGAAGGCGAGATAACTCTCAGGGTTGGACTAGGAGAGCTCATCTCAGCCAAAGTAGTGAGAGATTTAAAGTTGTTTTTTTAGACATAGATATATTGTGTTGGAAAATCTACTTTATGTTCCTAGTATTAGTAGCAATTTAATATCTATTTCTTGTTTGTTGGAACATTTGTATAAAGTAACTTTTGGTGTAAATGAAGCATTCATTACCACACGAGGTAGCCATATATGTTCTGCAAATTTAGAAAATAACTTATATAAGTTAAAACCAGCTGAAACAAAAGCTATTTTAAATACCGAGATATTTAAAACAGTCGAACTCAGACTAAAAGGCAACAAGTTTCTCAAAGTACCTATCTATGGCACCTAAGGCTTGGCCACATAAATCTCAATAGGTTTGAGAGATTGGTTAAGAGTGGACTCCTAAACCCTAAACCTCCATGTGAGTCATGTCTTGAAGGTAAAATGACTAAAAGATCTTTTAAAGGAAAAGGTCTTAGAGCCATAGAACCCTTAGAACTCATACATTTGGATCTCTATGGTCCAATGAATGTCAAGGCACGAGGAGGGTATGAATATTTCATTAGTTTCATTGATGATTTTTCGAGGTATGGTTACATTTACCTAATGCATCACAAGTCTAAAGCCCTTGAAAAGTTCAAGGAGTATAAAACTGAGGTTGAGAATCTCTTAGGTAAAACCATTAAGACACTTGGATCAGATCAAAGTGGGGAGTATATGGACTTGAAATTCTAGGACTATTTGATAGAACATGGAATTCGATCTCAACTCTCTGCACCTGGTACGCCATAGCAAAATAGTGTATCTGAAAGGAGAAACAGAACCCTGTTAGACATGGTTCGATCAATGATGAGCTACACATAGTTGCTTAATTCGTTTTGGGGATATGTAGTAGAGACTGCAGTATATATCTTGAACAATGTTCCCTCTAAAAGTGTTTCAGAAACACCTTATAAATTATGGAGAGGGCGTAAAGGTAGTTTATGTCACTTCAGAATTTGGATGCCCGTCACTTCAGAATTTGGGATGCCCGGCACATATATTGGTGCAGAACCCTAAGACGTTGGAACACTGTTCAAAATTATATGCCTATTTGTAGGATATCCCAAAGAAACAAAATGTGGTCTAGTTTATGATCCTCGAGATAAAAAAAAAAGTACTTGTATCAACAAACGCTACGTTCTTAGAGGTCCCACATGAGAGATCATCAACTACGTAGTAAACTAGTATTAAAAGAGATTTCAGAAGAAACTACAGACAAATCAACCAGAGTTGTTGACCAAGTTGGTCCTTCAACAAGAGTTGTGCTCTTGAGGAGAGCCTCGACGTAGTAGGAGAGTTATTCGTCAGCCCGACCATTACATGGATTTAACTGAAATCCAACTCATCATACAACATGAATGCACAGTAGAATGGATCAAAATGCATTCTAACTTGCACAATTTTAAGGATTAGACATGCATAAAGTTGGGGGAAAATGAAGTTTTGAGAACCACAACCTTTGTAGCTCAAAATTCTCCTTTGATTCTTGATGAAATTAATCATGAACGGTTTGTAGACCACCCACAAGAGTCTTCTCTACTATTCTTTGGCCTTAGAATGGATGGTGGGATCCAAATTTATTGTAAATTTGAAAGGAACTGGAGTTTGAGAGAGTTTTTGTTCTTTTGTGTTTTGAACTAAATTAACACTTAATTTAGCCAAAATTTCAACACAAATCTCAGCCAAAAACACTCGAATTTATAGAGTATTAACATACAATGAGATTTAACTCAAAATTTGACAACATATTTGAGAAATTTTTAGTGGGATTAGTGTCAAAATTTTGAGAAAACACCCCGTTATCTACCATGCAAGTGAGATTTTCCAACATTTGAAAAAATCAATTTTAAATTGATTTTCCAAAATATATTTTAAAATTTAATTTTCAATTTTAAATTAAAATTAAAATCAATTTTAAATAATATAAAATTAGTTTTAATTAATTAAATAATATTAATTTTAATATCAAATATTAAAATAATATTATATTCACACCAATCCCGACTTTTTCGAAAAACCGATTTTTTCGAATATGAATCCTCATTCATATTTTCAATAATATCTCAAACTCTCTTTATTGTTAAATTAAAAAATAAACGATTAAATGTTAAAGTATAGAATACAAATAACGTTTACTCCCTAATTTTATTTCGAATGATTCAAAATCTTTCACCACACTATTCTAAGGTTTAGTCCATTATGAGCTAGTAGAGGGACTTCATGGACCTACATATCATGAACTCCAACGATCCAAGATTAACCGGCTAAACTCTTTAACCTAGTTAATCAACATTCATTAACTAATGGGACACTCCACTAAAGCCCGTAGCTGCACTCTCTTCACTCTAGATATATTTATGTCCACTTGATATAACCATAATTATTAAGTAAATTCTTCACAGGTTGTTCGTAATTACAGCTGGGTCAAAATTACCGGTTTACTCCTGCAACTACATCTTGCTCCTTAAGTCCCATTGATCCTCTAATGAATAATTAGTTTATGGTCCAACCACTAAACCGAGTCGCTCTCGGGCCAATGAGAGGATGGGGCCTTTTTTTCTAGTCTCGAAGTTAGTACTTAAGAGAACAACCTATTTACTAACCCTACAAGCAAGTAGGAGAAAATTTCGTCTTGCAAGACTATGTCCCCAGCTATCTACCCGATTTTACCCCTGAAACGGGAGTGATATGAACGGAGGAACCTAAATCATGACATATGAACATCAAGAAAGACGCCAAGAATGCAAACTATATGTTGTCCAAATTTCCAATGAAGAAAACTTGCAATTATGTGAAGTCAAGTGGAATTTATGAAGAATCAAGCTTCATTTATGGAACAAAGACTTCAAGTGGAGCTTCATAACTCAAAGATGGTTACAAATTGATGAGTTGTTGGTTAAAAAAAATATTTTCAGATTTATTGTAATAAATAAATGTAATTTTCTGTTTTAAGTCATTTTAAGTGATTTTATGTTACATTTAGATCATGGGTGATAATGGTATCAATTGTGAGAATTACAACTCTTTAAATGCCTCATAGAATGTCTAGGGTATATTTTGGAGTCCTATATAATACAATGTAATTTTGTCAAAAAAAAAGGAGAGACTTGGAAACTGTAGTAAAAAGAGCCTTTAAACTTTCTTTTAGCCTTGAGCTAAGTTTCATTTGCAATTCTATGGCGTTTAGATTGCATGTTCAGAATCATTCAAGCTTGAGTTGATCGATCTTGCTTGTGAAGTGATTCGAAGATCAATGGTCGATGGGAGCCGCAAGCTTTGTCCGATTCATGATTTTGCTGATCATCTAAGTAATTCGTCGTCTAGCCAATCTTAGGGGCTGAGATCGAATTGAATTTGGAGTCTTTTGTGGTTGAGTTCTAAAGGTCTTGTTTGTCAACAAGGTTGTTAGATCCAACGCGTCGTGGGTTACTTATCATTTGGTATCAGAGCTTACGTTCTAGATCGGATATATGTTTCCATTGCTGCAATTCTTTTCTTATTCTTTTGTTTAAATTTTGTTTTTCAGTTTTTTCATTTTTCAACTTGTCACATTCTGTCCATTTCATGAAACTCGAAACAAAAGTCTCATATCCAGCCTTCTTTTCACGTTTTCGTAAACTTCAAGGTTTTAGACAGAGTCTTAACTACAATATTGCTTTCTTTGAGGTCTTCAGATTCGGCTTCCGTCAATATCAAATATTTGGGTTTTGAAAATTAGTCAAGAAAAGAAAAATTGCTAATCTTAAGAGAATTTGTTCTTCAATTGTTCTTTCTTTCTCAAAAGTATGTGAAATCTAAATTTTTATAATTTGATCATGGTTTTCCATTAATTTCATCATTTTGTGTTCAATCTCATAGGTTACACTTTGAAATTTTGAAAAAGTGGGTTGTTAAACATTAAATATGGCATTTACAACATTTATGCACATTGAATTTTCCAGTCATTAAAAATATAACTCCAATGTTTCAAATTCCAAACAATAGAATAATTCTTAAGAGTGTAAATGTGTGTGTTGGTCCTTCAATGTTACTTCCAAGCAATACTTTAGATTCGAGGACGAATCTTCTTGAAGAAGGGGAGAATGATATGAACGGAGGAACCTAAATCATGGCATTTGAACATCAAGAAAGACGCCAAGAATGCAAACTCTATGCTGTCCAAATTTCCAATGAAGAAAACTTGCAATTATGTGAAGTCAAGTGGAATTTATGAAGAATCAAGCTTCATTTATGTAACAAAGACTTCAAGTCGGGCTTCATAACTCAAAGATGGTTACAAATTGATGGGTTGTTGATTAAAAAGAAATATTTTCGGATTTATTGTAATAAATAAATGTAATTTTCAGTTTTAAGTCATTTTAAGTGATTTTATGTTACATTTAGATCATGGGTGATAATAGTCATCAATTGTGAGAGTTACAACTCTTTAAATGCCTCATAGAATGTCTAGGGTTATATTTTGGAGTCCTATATAATGCAATGTAATTTTGTCAAAAAAAGGAGAGACTTGAAAAATGTAGTAAAAAGAGCCTTTGAATTTTCTTTTAGCCTTGAGCTAAGTCTCATTTGCAATTCTATGGCGTTTTGATTGTATGTTCAGAATCATTCAAGCTTGAGTTGATCGATCTTGCTTGTGGAGTGATTCAATGATCAATGGTCGATGGGAGCCGCAAGCTTTGTCTGATCCGTGATTTTGCTTATGGTCTAAGTAATCCATCGTCTAGCCAATCTTAGGGGCTGAGATCGAATTGAATTCGGGGTCTTTTGTGGTTGAGTTCTAAAGGTCTTGTTCGTCAACAAAGTTGTTAGATCCAACGCGTCGAGGGTTACTTATCAGTGAGGCTTATTGAGTCGGAAAACTCGGGCTGCTCTCCCATGCAAATCTAAGGATAATCCCGAATAAATAGGAGTTCATAGTTAGCTCAAGATTAAGATCAAGTTACCTAGGTCATCGAAATTGCAATAGTCAGTGTTTAATAGTAAACGACGTTATAAAGTAACAATGACTACTTTGTGGTCCGATTTTAATGAAAACTCATTGCATAGGATGCCTCCACTCACATGTCTCCACATGTACAATTTAGGATCACATCGTTTGTATCAAATACAAAGTGGGCCACATCCATAGTGTCCCCAGGACAAGGTACCCAACCCTATCCCTATACTATAAATCATTTTGGCTATTCACTCGAACTTGATTCACTTTTATATCTCCACATAGAGTTCAACTATTCATTCTGAATAACCATGAATTCTTAGTTTATTAGATTTAGAGTTACTTAACTGCACAATTCACTTTATTCAATAACAATTTTATTGAATAAACCTCAATAACATATTATATAAATAAGTTCATTATTTACAAACTATGAGTTTTAGGACATACAACCCAACATCTTCCTACCACTTGTACATTGTTGGATCTCTTTAAGGTTGTCTCTTGCATGTGTTGGGGGAAACGTTGTAAATAAAAACCAAATAACACTAGTAAACTGATTACATTATTGGTGGAAAATATAATTTTGTAATTTGACATTTTTCATGATTGAAAATGATATAATATTTTCATGATAGTTTTTTTTTTTTTAATCAATATATTACATAACTTTTGGAATCAATTTTACATCTAGTACTCTTTTGTATCTCTTAAATTCCTTGATTTATCGGATTTTATGGAGTTGTTACTTGAAATGTTAGTTTTAAAACAATTACTCAGTATTTGTAATTGTAAGTACTAGAATGCTTTTTTTTTATTTGAGGTATTTTAGACATTTATTAATTTTGGATTTGTTGTTTAAAATTAGGGAAATTTTCACAGATAGAAAAGATGTCAAACTATTTACATAAAATAGCAAAAAAAAACACTGATAGACATTGATAGACTTATACCAGCATCTATCAGCGATAGACTTCTCTCATTTCTATCACTGATAGACCCTGATAGACTTCTATCAGCATCTATCATAACTATCTAAAAATTTTGCTATTTTGTGTAAATAGTTTCCCTTATTTTTCTATTTTTAAAAATTCCCCTTAAAATTACGTTTTGTTCTTTTTTACAATATTAAATATATTTGACTATTTTTCAAAACACACTATTTTGTTTTGTCATTTATATTGTTAGTCCCAATAACAAGGATAAATTGCAACCTCATTAGAATTAAATAGTTAACCAATCTAATTGAAATGTATAATTTTATACACTAGTACAAAACTGGGCTTTAATGTCGGTTTAAAACAAACATTATAGGAATACAATGTCGGTTGACAACCGATATCGAAGATCGTGTTTTAATAGGTCTCGATGTCGGTTGTCTATAATGTCAGTTTTAAACTGACATTATAGGTGACTAAGATTTCAATGCTAATTATCTTCAATGTCAGTTTTCAACCGACATTGAAGACTATCTTCAATGTCGGTTTTCAACCAACATTAAACACCATCTTAAATGTCGGTCTTTCACCTACTTTTTCTTGATAATTGTCCGACATTAAATGTTTGTCATCATTTTTTTTATTGAAAAAAAAAAAATTTGCTTACGCACGTGCAAATCAATAATATTTCTCTTTTACCTATACATGCACAAAATAAAATCTTAATTGCTTTCACAAATCTCCAGTAAGTCACAAAAGAGGAATTTGATGATAATTTAACTCCAAAACCAAGATAAAATATATTTTTCATTCAAATCAACTTCATATGGTTTAGACAACAAATCCCTACGTATTAACCTTGAAGTATATACATATATATTCTACATTGAACAAATAGAGTGTACATGTTAAGTTGCACACATGAATAGAATTCAAAATAAATGAATTACAAAATGGTTAAAATGATTAAAAATAAGTTGAAGATAAAAAAAAAAAAAAAAAAAGAGTGTTTAACGATGTCTTCCCATGTTTCTCTAATGTCAATTTTTGGAAGCTAGGGACTATTCTCCCACCTACAAAGTAGATAAAACAACAATTTGAACAAATAATTAAAAAATAGAACATAATAAAAATAACTTAAATATGAACAAGAGATTTTATATCAAGCTAACATCCAATAATACTAGATCTTACCAATCCAACTAGCAACGAAAACACCAATAACAATATAAACAACTCTAAAAGCAACCTGCAAAGAAATGAAGCATTTCGCACTAATTCTTACATAGGCATTCCTAGCATTATAGTTGAAATAATTATTGTGCTTGAGTATGTTAGCAAAGTTGCAATGGAAGGCAAATAATAAAAACAAAACAAGGCAGTCATGCCTATTCCCATTGTTTCAACAAATGGAAGGATGAATATTAGTGAAAGAGAAAGGCATGCAATGTTGAGAGAAGGGAGGAAAGGTAGAGACACTTACAAAGTATAAGTTAGTGGTGAGACATTAGGGATTTCTCATAACACCTCTCGACAAAACTAAGTTTACAGTCATCAACACAAACCCACCTAATATTAGAAGATTCAATGCAAATAAAAACACAAAAGGAATCAGCCTAAGAGAAAAGGCTAATAAAAACTGACTTCATTGGGCAAAAAGCATAAACATAAACCAAAAAATTTATAAACAACAAAATATAGGCAATTCAATTTATCAAAGGAAATAAACTCAAAAAAGCTTATTACATAAAACTTATAACATAAAAAGCTCAATGGAAACTGTAAACAAACTTACGAACCCAAACAAGTAAGCTTATCAAAACTAGAAGAAAAGACTAATAGCACCTAATTCATTTGGACAAATGCATAAACATAAACAAAAATAAGAACTTGCAAACAACTAAATACAATCAACTCATTGAAAATTAAAAATAACTAAATTATGACTCATAACTCCATGATAGTCATAGCACTCTAACACTTATTCTAATTCAACACTTTAGAATAAAATAGAGTTTTAAGCAAAATGTCTTATAAATATTACCTTGTAAAATATGCATCATGGTAGTTTGAACTCCGCTTGCTTACTATGCTCTTAAAATAATTGGAAGATCTACTAGACAACATGAATAAGATTTTAGAGTTTTTAGCATAAGTATTACCTTATAAAGAATGCGCCATGGTAGTTCGAATTCCACTTGCTTACTATGCTCCTAAAAACAAACCCAAGATTTTCTAGACAATATGAATAAGGTTTTAGAGATCAAACTTTAGTTGTAAAATCTTAATCGAATTAAAATAATGTCCATGGGAGATGTTATTACCTTAACAAAACCTTAAAAATTAATTTGAGCACTTCTAATTAGTTCAACTACAAACATAAGTTACCAAGTTATAACTAATATGAAACACTTAGTTGAACTTGGAAGGATTTAAACAAAGTTTTGAACACGTAAAACTTACCAAAAATGACTTAAGCTCTAGCTTAAAAGTGTTTGTAGGAGTCCAAAACTAATTCAAAGCTACAAACAAAAGCTTAAGTGTTAGTGACAATTATAACACACCTTAAAAAGAGTTTAAAAGAATCTAAACAAAGTTAGTACCCACCGAACTACACCAAAATGGCCCAAATTCTACATCGCTATCCAAATACTAATTATTATCCAAACACAACAATCTCTTTTTGGCTTGAGGAATCTTGAATCAAATTCTAAATCATGAAGAAAATTAATTAACTTCAACATCAAGGGTATTATTCCAAATAATAATTACAACTAAAAAGACTTAAAACAACTTACCAAATATGTAATTTGCTCCAATACATCTCCAACCGTAGCCCTAAGATATGAATCTACCCATTAAGCACAACTAAGAGTTTAAAAACTCAATTCCACCATTTATAACTAACCCAAAAGAAAGGTTTAGAACCCTTAAAACACTTACCAAAAGCTCGTTGAAACCTCAACATTTGTTGGACAACACCTCAAAATACCTCAAAAAATACAACCTAACCTCCAAACATCATGGATAAACACAATCTTGCATCAATACTTAATGGGTTATCAAACCCACCCCCATAACAACTCCAAACTAAAAATAAATAAATAGAACACTTACAAAATCTAACAAAAATTGGACGGCCGGCGATCGCGGGTGTGCTACTAAACACGCGAATGGAGAAGACGAAGGAGAAATATAAAAATCGTGAAGAAGAGGAAGAAAACGTGAGAGGGGGAGGGGGATTACCTAAAGAGGGAGAGATAATAGTGGGAGAAATGAAAATGGGAGGGAAGGAGGGAAATGAAAATTGGGATTTTGGATTTTTTTTATTTATCTTTATTTTTTTCATAGATAATAGATGGAGGAATGAAAATGGGGGGAAAATGAAAATGAGGGGTTTAAAAAATAGGGGTTAAAAAAAGAGGGTCACCTACAAATTGAATCCTAAATAAACTTTTAAAAAAAATTGGATCTTTAATGTCAGTTTAAAACCGACATTATAGCTCCAGTGTAACGACCCGACTTCCTAGGACTTGTTCTAGGTCATTACTTCATGTATGCATACACCTCAAAATGACACATTTCATATATTTGACTAAAGTCAAAGAAATTTATAAAATAAATAACTTCATTAAATTTAAATAATTAAAAATCTTGAATCGGAGTACCCTTATAAGTTATAAAAATAAAACTGTAAGTTTTGCATAAATATCTAATGGCGCAAAATCATTTTTGATTTAAATATTAAGACTGGGATTTAAAACATGAAACATAAAACATGAGCGGAAGCATTTGAATGGTCCCAATGGCACAGTCACGGATTCTTCCTGTCATTCGTCTGTCTGTCCTTGCCTTTACTTGAAAGTTGTAACATAAGAAAGAGTGAGTATAAGAATACTTAGTAAGTGACCCCTGTCTCAACGTCATCGCGACACGGAGCGGCGGACGTCCTTCCCTAAGGGTCTCGTTTGAGGTGAAAGGTTTGGAGTCGCCACCAATCATTTTCGTGTGTGATTGATCATCCTTTTAAAAAGAAAACAAAAAAATTGTCTACTTTTTCAAAGATAGGTTCGGGGGTCGTTGAGTGTAGGGAAGGTATTAGCACCCTACAACACCCGTTTGAAAACGTCTTATTTTTGTTATCTAAATTATTTTATTAAGATGGTCCTTATTCGAGAAAAACTTTATTTTATTACAAATATTGTAAAAAATGTTATGAATTAAATAATATAACTAATTGAATAGTTCCCAGGTAGAGGTGTTCCCTTACGGTCAACTTAAGTACCTCAACCTAGACAGAACTATTGTATAGTCAATTTATTTAAAATTCATTATCAAAGTTTATTCTATTTGAAAAGTCCAATAAAAAAATAACTAAATAATAGTTAAATATTAAAATTTAATGTAGACAATGTCTCACTAAATTATACTCTAACATTAAAAATAAAGTAGAGTCGCATTTTGTGAGTGGACCAACATCCATCAATTTATTATCATGTTAATATTTGAAATTTCTAATTAGAGAAAATATTAACCTCAAGAATTTGGAACACTTGATAACATCAACTCCGTCATAGGATTAACACGATAATTAAAGTAATGTCTCATGTGGATCAATTCATATTTTACTTATAAAATATGAATCAATCCTTATGAGCGGTGTAAGTAAGCCCTTCAAAGAAGGATTAAAGTTCATTTTATAAATCAAGGTGAAAACCAAATTGACATTTTATTTAAGGGCCAGTTGCAGCCATGTCAAAAATATTTGTTAAAATTAGGCCCATAGTCTATGTTTTATGGTTTTGCAAAAATGTCAAAGCTCATAAGCCCAGCCCAATTTCGTTGATAGAAAGTCAAAAATACCCTTAGATTTGATTGCTATATGATTTCCTACTGATTTCCATTTGATTTCCATATGGAGGTTGCCTGCTGATTTCCATTTGATTACTATATGATTTCCTGCTGATTTTCATTTGATTTCCATATGGGGTTGTCGGCTGATTTCTGGTTGTCTGCTGATTTCTATTTGATTACTATATGATTTTCTGCTGATTTTCATTTGATTTCTATATGGGGTTGTCTGCTGATTTCGAGTTGTCTGTTGATTTCTATTTGATTACTATATGATTTCCTACTTATTTTCATTTGATTCCAATATGGGGGTTGTCTGCTGATTTCGGGTTATCTGCTGATTTCTATTTGATTACTATATGATTTCCTTCTGATTTTCATTTGATTTCCATATGCGGGTTGTATGTTGATTTCTATTTGATTACTATATGATTTTCTACTGGTTTCCATTTGATTTCCATATAGGGTTGTATCTGATTTCCATTTGATAGTTAATAGTTTCTCATAGTTAACTGATTGTCATGTGATTACTATATGATTACTTTATGATTGTCATTTAATTGACTTCTGATTGCCTTCTTTTCATCTTTTGTCCAATGTCATATAATTTCTTGTTTTTTTATTGCAAAAAATAGGAAGAACAAGACACATCAAAAAAGCAAAAAAAGACCAATGAAATTTGACAAGGGAGAATCTTCAACAAAAAAAAACAAAGAACAAAGAAAGTACTGAAGTAAGTAGCATTTTACCACATTGTTAGATTACCTATTGATTCACCCATGTTTACTTCATGTAATTAGTGATTAATATTTGTTACACTCATTTATTAGAAACTAATATAGTGTCGAGGACATTCCATCAAATGGGTTCAAGGTTCATCCGCATATGATGTATAACATCTTTGAGAGTGGAATGATCATAGTTGTATCTTAAACTCTCAACCATACAATGACTAATAAATTCTGAAGATGCTTGCTTACGGGAAACACGAACCATCATAGAACAATTATGATTGCTAACATACTCTCGAATCATCCATAATCCGTTACTTTTATAACGTGATGCTCTAACAAACCATTGACAACCATCTTGAGTACATACCAACTCAACAGATTTTGGATTTGATCTCAACGTCCTAAACTCAAATTATTCTTTACCGCTATAAAATGAAACGAATTCACAAATTTTCTACTAGCAAACAAATCTGTATTCTTCAAAGACAATGTAGAAGACATTTTGTTAATATGAACATCTCTAAAGATTTCTATGTCACCTTCAAAAGCAGCCTCAACTATAGAAGAAGAAGCAATTGAACCTTCCAACAATGTATTCACAACATGAGCACCAATGGATTTTGTAAATTGATCCTTAACCACTAAAAACAACATACATCTTTATCTTCAAGAATCTTGACAACATGTTGGACCTCAGTACTACCTAAATCCAATAAATTGAAGTTCAATAGATGAATGAATTCATTTCCTTTTGTATAAAGTTAACAAAAGAGTCAAAACGCATCGCCTCGTCAACCAAAACACCAATATAAGTTTTGTAATCTACATAGCACCGTCGATCATTCCACTGACCACTATGGAAAATAACTATTGGAAGTTTAACCATAACTGCAAAATACTGCAAAATATAAAACTAAAATAAGATAGTCATCAATGAAAAATAAATCAGATAGCATCACAAACTACTAGTATCAAACTAATCGAATAGCAATTAGATGATAATCAAATGGCAATCACAAACTAAATACTATCAAATAACAAATCAGATAACAAAGCAACCACGATAAAACTCATATCAGACCTGAGCGCGTAAGGACGAACTTCAACAAAAAAAAATCAAATGGTTGAAAACTTTTGAAATTGGCTTCAAGAAATCTCTAGTTGACGAAATCAAAACCATTAAAATTGTGTTTACAATCGTGAATGTGATAGGTAAGGACAAAATTCAAGCAAAAAAAATAAAAATAAAATAAATCGTGGCTTCAAGAATAAATCGTGATTTTGAAGCCATGAGTTTGGCTAACAAAATCAAAACAAGATTTGGAAAAAAAAACCTGCGCAATCGAATCTTGTACTTCAAATCTTGGAGAATCCATGAATATTGAAGATTGAGAATCTTGTTGTTGCAGAAACTTGGAGAGCACTAAGGAAGAAGACGCGCGTGGGAAGGAGAATGTCGAATAGATGAAGAAACGTGCCGGGGAGGAATATCAAATGATAATTTTCTATTTTTGGAGATATGAGGGTAATTTTGGAATATATTTTCACATAAAAATCAAATCAAGCATGATCTTTTTACCATTTATGTTGTTATCAAAATATTTTGACATATTTACAATATTTTTAAAGTTGATGATATGGATCGTATAATCAAAGTTTGATACCCAATGCAATTCTCCTTTATTTAAAGCATTCAAATATGAATGAAATTGAAATTCATTTGGAGATTTAAATTAAAATCAAGTTATAAATTATTATTAAAATCAATTAAAGTTGATATTGAAGTGTTTTTGGAAACTCCAAAAATTAAAACAAATTGAAATATTTTAGAAATTAAACTTGAATGAAATTAAAATTCAATTGACAAATGGGAATTAGAATCAAGTTTATCGATTTATAACAATATTAAATTAAAGTTGAAATTGATATGATTTTAGAAATTTCAAATTGAAATGATTGAAAATTCATTTAAATCAAAGTGAGTGAATTAAAATTTTATTTAGAACATCCAAATTTGAATGAAATGGAAATTCAATTGAAAACTTTGAATTAGAACCAAGTTAAAATCTACTTACAAAAATTTTAAATTTAAGTTGAGATTGAGATGTTATTTAAGAAATGCATAATTGAAATGATTTGAAATTCCTTTTAATGAAGGGATTGACACCAAATTGATATTGGGATTCTTTTTCAGAACTCCAAATTGAAATCAAATGAAATCTAAAAACAAATAATTTATTTGCAAAACTAAATTAAAACTAAATTAAACCTTTACTTAAAAAATTGTAATTAAAACCAAATGTGATTTTTTTTTAAGAACATTAAAATCAATTTGAAAACTCATTTAAGCTAATTAATAAATAAGAATTTCAAAATAATATCTTAAAAGGATGGAAAAAGAGTTTTGGGAGAATAAATAAATTATAAAATGAATAAGTGGTGGAACCCACCAACTTTACCAAAATTCCTTTCTACCTTCTCTTTCCTCTTTCCCCTTTCTCTTCCTTCTCCAATCTCTTCTTCTTCCTTCACTTCTTCCCTTCTGGAATCTAAACTTCTCCTTCAATTACTTTATTTTTTTTATTAATGGATTCGTCGCCGGTCGTCGGAGGTTGTCCACGGAGGTTCGCCGGAGGGTGGCCGTTTGGGTCTTCTCCCTACCTTTTTTACACCCCGTTCTTTATTTTCTTTCTCAACTAAAATTTCCTCTCCTTTCTCTACTCAAATTTTTCCTCTATTCTCCCTACTTTTCAATCTTTCTTCACTTCCCTTCTCACCATTTTCATTCTTTTCTTTTTTTCTTCTTCCACCTTCTCTAAATTCCTCCCTTCTCACCATTTTCACCATTTTCTCCCTCAAATTTTTTCATCCTTCCAATTTCTTTTGTTTTTTTGTCTCCTTCCCTCCACTGTATCTTTTGTCCATTCTTCATTGTACATTTATAGGAGACTAAAGAGTTTAAAATAGAATAACGTTGAAGAAATTTTGTTGAGAGATGGAAGGAAGAAGACCGTTGAATAGGGAGAGAGGGGAGATTTTTCTTTACTAAATTTTGAAAAAATTTAAATTAATTAAAAACAAATATTTTTTTCAAATTTCATTTAAAAAACAATTAAATTAATAAAACATTTTGTTGAAAAGTATTTGTTATTATTTTTTTATACTCCTTTTTAAAAAAAAAATAATTAAATTTATTAACAAAACCTTTTTTAAAAAATATTTATTTTTATTCCCCTTTTATACTTTTTTTTTAAAAACTAAATTAAAATCTCAATTTTCATCAAATTTAAAAATTCGAATGATAATTAAAATTATCAAAACTAAGAATAAAAATAAGCATAATTTTGGAATCGAGTCGGACCACATACGGTGTCTACAACCCCATTATCAGGTCACATGCATTTTGATGGTGAACATCTAAGTAGATAACCTGCCCGTCCAGTCACTCATGTCTAGTGGCTTGAAGGCACACCGTCAAAATCATGAAAGTGAACCTGATGGTCCACAGTATGGTAACATGAAGGTGAACCCGTCAGTTCACACATGTCTAGTGGCCTGATGGCACACCGTCAAAACATGAAAGTGAACCTGATGGTACACAACATCATAACATGGAGGTGAACCCGTCGGTTCACACATGTCTAGTCGCCTAATGGCGCACCGTCAAATATGGAGGTGAATCGAGATTCACGGTATCGTAACATGAGGTGTGACGGGGAGGTAAATCACCACTATCTGTCTAACATGTAATTCATACATACATATATACATACATACATACATACATATATACATATATATATACATCTAATAACAGTCTCACACCAACAAATCATAAACTCATAAAACATTATAAGTGTGCATGCTCAATTTTCATGGATCATAAAAATCACCCAAATTTCACTAATAACTTTGGTAACATAAACTGGGGCGCCTGGCATAAATGCAAGCCTATAATAATGTCATTTACCTCATAATTAAGTCCAATTCACCACCAATTTATCTTTTTCCTTGCTTTGAGTAACCTTGAGCCACCCTAAACATAAATTAAAATTAACTTAAATATTCAAACTTAAACCAACCAAAATGCTTACACGGTCTCCAAAAGCTTACCGAAAACATTAGAGAATTAAGATTGACAAACCAAACCTAACACAAGATCAACGTTAGAGAATTAACTAAATTTTCCGGCAGTAAAACAAATAACCCAAGGGAGACCAAAATCCCAAAACTCACCCAGTTTTACAGGTTCTGTTCAACAATGATTACAGACAAACTCGAGCTTCAAATAATAATCCAACCGTTCAGAATGGTACTCTATGTGTCTCGAATAGGCTGACAAAATTTCTCTACAATCTGACGGTTGAAACTTTGAAAAATGACAAGTTTCCGAGAGCTGTCGCTGAAAAACCGAATTGCACTGCCTTGTTCTCCTTCTCCGTTTTTTCGGTGTAATTTTCTCTCTCTCTACCTTATTAGGTCACTTAATAATATATACCTACAATCTCAAACCCTAATTGCTTAATAAATTTGGGTTACGTATATATATATATATATATATATTAATTTCTTTCCTCCACCAATTCAACTAAACAAATTAAATCTCCCAAATTAAAATTCATTTGACCAATGAATTTAAATCCAAATCTTTTACCCCATTTAATATAAATTGAATTATCTTTCCAAAATAATTCAATTAAGCCTTAAAAATCCAAAATAACACTCAAATAATCTAAGATAATTAAATTAAAATTACCTAAAATTCTCGGTTGTCACATTCTTCCCTCCTTAAGGAACTTTCGTCCTCGAAAGTTCTAATCTTGAAAAAAAAAACTCAGGGTACTTTGATCTCATCTCATCCTCTCGTTTCCATGTCGCTTCCTCGAACTGATGTATTTGCTATAAAACTTTCACTAGTGCTATCTCCTTGTTGTGCAACGTTTTCATTTATGGAGCCAAAATCTGCTTAGGTTTCTCCTCATAACTTAAGTTCTCATTCAGTTGTAAAGACTTGAAGTCCACCACATGGGATGGATCTGTCACGTTCTTTCTCAACATCGTGACATGAAAAACATTATGAACTGCAAAAAGAGCCACAATGCTAACCTAAGCCAAGGCAACTCACTCTAAAACCTCAAAAGGCCCAATGAAACAGGGACTCAACTTCCCCTTCTTTCCATACCTCAGAACACCTTTGATAGGCGCCACTTTCATGAACACTTTATCACCTACTTTGAATTCCAGGTCTTTACGCCTAACATCGGCGTAACTTTTCTGTCTACTTCGGACTGTCGCTCTAATCTTCTGGATAGCTTCATTTGTAGCCTGCACTAACTTAGGCCCCAATAATTTTCATTCTCCAATTTCATCCCAATAAAAAGGAGATCTGCAACTCATCCTATACAAGGTCTCAAACGGCGTCATGCAAATAGCTGTCTAATAACCATTATTATAAGCAAACTCCATGAGATGTTGTTGGCAATGGTATCCATGATCTCTTGTGCTTCATTTGCGGATTTCTTAAGCCATGACCCTCCTGCGGACGCATTCACCATAGTTTTCGATGTTTGATTTAATCCATTGTAGAACTGTTCCATCACAATACATGCTGAGAGTCCGTGATGTGGGCATTTTCGTACCAACCGTTGGAATCTAAGCCAAGCTCCATCCACCAATTCTGATGGTGCCTTTCTGAAAGAAATAATATCACCTCTGTATTTAGCATTCTTGTGGGGCGGAAAGTATTTTTCTAGAAATTTGTCCACAAGTTTATCCCATGTGGTAATGGAATTAGGCTGCAATGAATCAAGTCATGCTTCTGCGTCTCCCTGCAAAGAGTAAGGAAATAACTTAAGTCATAATGCTTCTTCAGAAACACCATTAACTTTAAAAGAAGGACAGATTCTCATGAAAAGTTTAAGATGTTTGTGAGGGTTTTCATTGAACAGTCCGACAAATTGACCAAATGAGTTCAACATTTGAAATATCAACGGTTTCATTTCAAATGTGGGCACATCAATTGGTGGGTCAAGGATGCCAGTGTCCAAAGTTTGGAATGCGAGCGTAGCATAGTCTCTGATCGCTCTATCTCTGTCATCTGCTATGAAAATGGGATTTCGTGGGTCTACAACAGGTTGGTGTTGTGGTTGTTGATCTCTATTTTGTTGAACGTTGTTTCGAGGAGGTATATGAGGATCATCTCCAAGCGGATCCATTGGAACTGGCTGCACGAATGCGGCTTCCTCAAGATTTACTTATGCGCTCAACTCTTTCTCCTCTCAACGCTTTCGCCTTTGTTCGTTTCTTCTTCTGCGAAAGGTTCTTTCTATTTCAGGATCTGGTTCAAAAAGACAGGGTCTTCTTCTCATGCACTACTCATTCACCGTAAACACTACAAGAACAATGAGTTAGATTTTTTCCTGAAATAAAGTCAATGCGGCTGCAGTAAAAAAAAAATAAACTACGACTAGTCCCCGGCAACGGCACCAAAAACTTGATCGATCGAGCGTGTATGAATGATAAAGATAATAGAAAAGTATGGAATAAATAGGTCTACGTGCAAGCATACACGATCGATAAAGTAATAACTTGGAGTATTCCAAGTATCGAATCCCACAGGACTAGATGAGTTAAAATTCGTATGATTGTAAACCAATGTAACCGAGGTAACCAAAGAGAAAGTTTTAGAATTTCTGGTGAAAGGAAACGTAAAAACAACTGACAGTGGGAATCAAACAGGGGTAACAATGCTATGACCATTCGGGTGTTATGCCTTAAGTGATGTGACTGCATCACACCAATAATGATTTACACATGGACAGAAAACTACACCTATTCGGTCTTGTATCAAGTTCTTTAGGAGTTCTAAGCAGCTAATGCCTAATGTTTCCATGGTTAGCTGGATCTTAGATTAAATCAAGTTCAATTCCTTTATCCTATGGTGTCCCTTATTTCTAAGGTAACGTGACCATCCTATGTCTAGGCTCTTAGCCCATATCCTTGGAAATCTGCTTACACCCTAACCTTCTCAACATTAAAGCTCCGCTAGATCGTTAAATCAAGTGGCCAGTTTAACTTACCGATTTTTATCTTTTAAAATCAACAAAGAGAATGTGATTACACAAAGTGATGTGAGCATACATAACTAAGTCATAACAACCCTAAGGCTTTCACATTGTTAAACCCCTAAAAATATTTAGCTAATGGCTTTTGATGAAATAATCATTTTTATTAGATCATAAACCATAGCTACAATATAACATTTGATTGGGAGAATATAAAATGAAAAATAACAAGAAAACAGTAAAGCTGGAAAATAGATGCAACTCAAGTGAACTTGGGAAAATTCTCAAGTCACAAGCCTTTCCCTAGGACGATTCTTCTTTTCAAGAAAGAATCTTGCCTCAACGCACACTTCTGTGGAAGAGTAATCCTAGAGCCGCTACGCCTTAGAGGAACTTTCGTTCTTAAGACTACTGGCTTGAACTTCAAAGAGAATCCCAAGGTACTGGAAAATTGACAGTGAGATGGAGAATAGAAATAATGGTTGCGGCGGCGATGAGTTCTTTTTTCCAAGACGTAGGGTTTCTTCTGCTGGGATTAAAACCCAAAACGCAGCGGAAACGTATCAGAACCGTATCTCAAAATTAATTTTAATAATTTTGAAATACTTTTACATTGGCAAAAAAAAAACCTTAAAAAATCTAGGTTAAGCAAAAAAAATTTGAGAAGAAAAACGTATGTGTCACCACCACTTGAAGACCTTCCTTTTCTCTGAATCTTGAGGAAAGGTTTGTGGGAACCTTTTGGCAAAGGGAAAAAATACAGAACTCTTCTGAGAGGATTTTTTGTGGAGAGAACGCTACGAAAAGAATTTCTGTTTAAGCACTATATAAGGAAGCGAGAGAAAATGGGAAACGTGGGTGTTATCCCACGTATTAAGTAACTCCCTACGTGGGAGTTACAACTAATTTAATTAATATTAAATAATAATAATTAAATTAATAATTAATAATTAATTAAATCTAATTAATTATTAATTCATTTAAATCATATTTAAATGAACATCTCTCACATAACCTATAGTTTAATTCAATAATTAATTAAATCAAATTAATTAAATTAGATTAAATTAAATAACTAATTAATTCTCAATTAATTAATTACCAAATTAAATATCAAATATCTAATTTTAACTGCATTTGAATCAAATTCAAATACATTTCTCTCATAAATAGTTTTAATGTACATCTAATGCAATTAATTTTAACCTATAGTTTAAATAAATTAATTATATTAAAATAATTTGAACAATTTAAATATTTAATTCTCTTACAAATTAACTTTGAATCATATCCAAAATTATATTTATATTATAAAGTTTAATTTGTAAAATAAACTTATATTATAATGTATCCATTATACATTATACTTTTCCCTTGTAAATTTGAACTTTTCAAATTCATCCAAGAATAAATTCCTCAATATTCTTACGAGATAGGAAGGGGACCTAATGGACCTACAGATCAGAGCTCCAACGATATGAGATTAAAGGGCTAAACTATTAACCACATTAATCAATATTCGTTAACTGTGGGTGCACTCCACTAAAGACCCACAGCTGCACTCTTCTCACTGTAGATATATTCTGTGTCCACGGATATGACCAAAACAGCAAGTTAGTCCTTCACAAGTATTCGTAACACAGTTGGGTCAAATTACGTTATACTTGGGTTATTCTAATCCTTAAGTACCAGTGCTCCTCTAATGAACAACCTGTTTATGGTCAACCATCAAACAGAAAACCCTCTCGGGCCAGTGATGAGGGTAGGGCCCTTTGTAAAGTCCCGGAGCACCATAAGGGAACACTTATCTACTTACCCTAAAGTCGGGAAGGAGTGAAATCCGTCTTGTATAATTATGTTCCCAGCTCCCCACTCAGTCTTGTCCCAAAATGGTAGGCATATCGAGTCGGCAAACGAGCCACTCTCACCCATACAAATCAAAGGACAATCCCTCGTGAACAGGAGTCATAATATACTCAAGATTAAGACTAAGTTACCTAGGTCAACCTATTGAATAGAAAACTAACCAGTCAACGGAGTTATATCTAGTGGGTACTATTTCATGGGTCCAGTTATGCAAAACTATTGCATAAGATACCCTCACTCGCATGTCTCCTACACGAACGCGTTGGATCATTGCGTTTGTATCAAATACAAAGTGGGCCATATCCATAGTGTTACCAGGATAAGGTACCCAGCCCTATCCTTATACTATAGACCCTTTAGGCTGTAACTTGAACATTGATCTCTATATGTCTCTAAATATGTTCAAGACTCATAAAACAGCCTAGGATGTTAGTTTATTGGATTTAGGGATTAAAACAAGATAAATAATTAATAACATTTATTGAATAATAATGAATAACCATTTATTAATGGCGGTCAAAATACAATATTTACTATCTACGAGTTTTAGGGCATAAAAACCAACATCTTTGCCTTTTATAGATCCCAAATTGCTTAAGGAGGGCCGCGATTTGCGTTCTAAGGATTCACCAAGCAGAATCGAAGATTTTTTTAGCCAAGAAAATTGCGGCTGATTCGGGCAGAATCGGATCTAGAAAATTAGGGCTCGACGGCGCTAGTAGATCACTTGCTGCTGTGGGCACATCACATGAAATTTATCCAGAAACCTATCAAAACGTACCAGATCTGCACTAAATCTGCAAAAATCATCCTTTACACATAATTAGTCCTCATTAAGCTCATTTAAGCATATTAAGATCAAATTTAGGATAAAAATCATGCAAGAGCAACTAGCCAAAATAAAAAATCTCATGTAAAAAAGAAACTAGCATAGCAACTAGTCTTCACATTAAAAGTTTAAAAATAAATGCCTAATTTCATAGCATGAATCAAAAAGCTTTGTATGTGCAGCAGAGCAACTAGCCATACACGACACGGAAAAATCTCAAGATGGGTAGTAAAGAGAAAAAAAAAATTGGTCAACTGGAAAGTGCTTCTGCCGTAAGAGTGTTAACTGTGATGCCCTTCTTAGTAGCTACATGTGTGAGAAACAACATTGTCCAAATACATTTCATATTCACTAGACACGCAATGTGAAGCTTTAAACTTCCAAAGGCCATAAAACTTACTCGCTAAACCCCATGTTACTACTTAGTCTTAAATAGTTGCATAACACTAGTTAGACCCTAATACGAACAAGTTTGGAAATCCCTTTCATAATAAGGTTCTTGAAGCTCTTGGGCACTATGGAGCATTATTCAATCTAAAACACATCTCCATAACCTTTTAATAATAGCATCCAATTCCTGAAGATAGTTTTTAAGATAAAAACCTTCCTCATTCGTAAATCCATCTTCATAGAGTCGATCAACTCTTCGTCCATGCTCGAAGAACATACTATATGTGGTGTTCCAAGTTAAGGATTCAGAATCTGGATTCGACACCTAATAACCCTGACATTCCTCTGAAACTTGGCTATGTTACCATACTCAAATCTTAATATAGTTGATACTTGAGCACATTAACTCTCTTCTTAACATACAAAACTAGTGTGCCTAGAGGCAAAACATTAAGGCGTCTGGAAAACTTCTATAAATAGTTCATGTATCTGGGACTTGCTATTCAACTATGCTAACATCACTTTGTAAGCAACCTTAGGAATGGAAGTGTTCTATTCTCAAGTTCATCTTTTGTGCTAGTGGTCATCCTTGAAGATCTAGATTAATTACTTAACCTTAATGTGCATACCGCTTGTTCTTCAGTTGGAGCTAAATTACTTTCATTCCTCAATCAAATTGATGGCTATACCAGTTTCTTGTTCTAATTTGCGCCCAAAATAAAAATCTCTCAAACCTTACTAATACCTTCAATGATTTACCCATCCTCTAACCAAGCTTAAACCTTCCATTTCCATAGTTTATAGCAACTACTGTTAAAAAAAAATCCTCACATAAAATATTATTTTCTTCACCTTCTTTATATTTTGAAGAAGTTTAACAAACACTTTTCCAACGCTTGACTGTCTGTGCTTAATCTTTTATTTTGAGAAGAGAATGCTCATGCTAATACTGAGTTTCATGATCAATAGCTTAAATCCTTTCAACCAACAAATACCAAGGTTTAAAGTTGCAAGTAGTAACAATTATGCTTATACCACACCAAGGCTAGTAAACACGCATATCCTTTATTAACATGCCAAACCAGACTTATGTACTTGTAGTCTCCAAAACATTAAATTCCTTTATCTTCTCAAAATAACAAAACTTTTTCTAAATACTTTTTCTCTTCCTCCCACTTATTTCTGGTAAGACTGAAACAAAATTAAAGTGCTCTTTCACTTTTCAGTGAAAACAAATCTCTATACAAGATATGTAACTATTTATAAACCCTTTCATAATCTATCATTCATTTCCAAGCTTCAAACATTAGTAGGGTATTCTCCACAAGTTAACATTGCCTTTAAACTCCAAACACTTATCTTTCATCCTTGTTAGGCACGTTACCTGAAGAACCCAAAACACACACCTCACTCAAACCACAGATCCTCAGTACTAGAAAAGTGATTATGTCCTATTAATTCTTTCCAAACTTTCTCCTGAAATGTTTGGTTTTTAAAAAACAAGAAAACTTTAATAAATATATAGTTTCTACTTCTTCTCTTTCTTATCTATAAAGCAACTTCAATCTTATACCTAATTGTGTGTCATGCGGTGAAAAATCTCCTTTTGGTACCACTAATCTCATTTTTCCATGCAAAACATAACACTAATGCTTAGTGAATTCTTGTCTGGAATATTTCATTCCCTGCCTTAATGGGTATATACTTTTCTTCCTTAACTGTTATAACTCTACTTAGTTTCATCAACTTTTAAGATCTTTGGACTGAAGCTTATGTTCCTTTCTGACAGTTCTTTCATGAGATAAACTAGCGTCAAGTGACCTTATAAATAAATTTCTTTTTTCCTTTTCATAATATCATGGTTGAGTAATCAACTCATAATAACTTCTGTCTAGTCATTGACCTAGCATTAGAATATAGTGGGTGCATTTAAGCTAAACAAATATTTTAATACATAAAAACTTTACTTGCAAGGTGTACCTGACGATGACGAAGAATCCGTTGATGGGCCATATAGACACTCTGGACTTATATAATAAGTCAGTCTACATAACCTAAAAATTTAGGCTCTGATACCAACTGTAACGACCCGACTTCCTAGGACTTATTCTAGGTCATTACTTCATGTATGCATACACCTCAAAATGACATATTTCATATATTTGACTAAAGTCAAAGAAATTTATAAAATAAATAACTTCATTAAATTTAAATAATTAAAAACTTAGATCGGGGTACCCCTAGAAGTTATGAAAAACAAACTGTAAATTTTACATAAATATCTAATGGCACAAAATCAATATTTTGAATTTAAATATTAAGACTGGGATTTAAAAACATGAAAACATAAAAACATGAGCGGAAGCATTTGAATGGTCCCAACGGCACGATCACGGATTCTTCCTGTCATTCGCCTGTCTATCCTTGCCTTTACCTGAAAGTTGTAACATAAGAAAGAGTGAGTATAAGAATACTCGGTAAGTAACCCCATTATCGGGATCACATGCATTCTAATACTGTTCTTGATGAACATCTAAGTAGATAACCTGCCCGGCCAGTCACTCATGTCTAGTGGCCTGAAGGCGCACCGTCAAAATCATGAAAGTGAATCTGATGGTCCACAGTATGGCAACATGGAGGTGAACCCATCAGTTCACACATGTCTAGTGGCCTGATGGCACACCGTCAAAACAAGGAAGTGAACCTGATGGTACACGATGTCGTAACATGGAGGTGAACCCGTCAGTTCACACATGTCTAGTGGCCTGATGACACACCGTCAAATATGGAAGTGAATCGAGATTCACGATATCGTAACATGAAGTGTGACGGGGAGGTAAATCACCACTATCTGTCCAACATGTAATTCATACATACATATATACATATATACATATATGTATGTATATACATATATACATATATACATAAATATATATATATATATAATCTATATATATATATATATATATATATATATATATATACATCTAATAACAGTCTCACACCAACAAATCATAAACTCATAAAACATCATAAGTGTGCATGCTCAATTTCTATGGATCATAAATGTAACGACCCGACTTTCTAGAAGTCGTTACTTCATGCATGCATACATTTCAAAATGACACATTTCGTATATTTGACTAAAATAAAGAAATTTATCAAATAATAACTTCATTAAATTTAAATAATTAAAAATATTAGATCGGGGTACCCCTAAAAAAAATTATAAAACCGAACTGTGAGTTTTGCATAAAACCTCTAAGAATGCAAAACTAAAATTTATAATTTAAACATTCAGATTTGGATTTAACAACATGAAAACATAAAAATATGAGCGGAAGCATTGACTGGTCCCAATGGCACGGTCACGGATTCTTCCTGTCATTCGACTGTCTGTCTTGTCTTTACCTGAATCCATAAAATTAACCGAATGAGTATAAAATCAGTAAGTAATCCCACTGCCGGGATTTCTAGATCTGTAGGCCAACTGCCCGTCACCATGCCTAGCGGCCTGAGGGCACGCCGTCAATGCTGTGGTGTAAGCATGATGACCCACACAGTGAACATGGAGGTGAACCCGTCGGTCCCACACATGTCTAGTGGCCTGATGGCACACCGTCGAAATGGAGGTGAACCTGATGAGAACCCGTCGGTCCACACAGGTCTAGTGGCCTGAGGCACACCGTCAAACTGTTTTGAGGTGAACTTGATGATTCAAGTAATAATATAGCATGGGACAACGGGCGTGGCATCGGATTCAATCATACATAGCATAGGTAAATTCTCAACTGATAAATTCTCAACAGTAGATAAATCATAAAGTAGCCAGACAAGCATTAGCCAGACAAATCATACATGCAAACATGCCAATAGCCAGCCAATAGCCAAATAATACTCTGAATGATTTATATGCCAATGGTCAAATAATACTGTGAAGCTGACCTGCCAGCAGTAGAATCACTTACCTTGAAATAAGTGTAACAATCGCGCTCAGAAATTCCCTGTGTACCAATTACAATCCACACCAGCGTTATGACCCACAACGGTGTTGCCTAAAATTCACAAAAAAAATAATAAAATACGTTGACGCCAAGGCTTGTTAAGCGTAACCAAAACTTTAGAAAACCTCAAACCTAACACAAGATGAACATTAGAGATTAACCAAATTTTTCGATAGTAAATCAAATAACCAATGGAGACCAAAATCCCAAAACTCACCCAGTTTTACAGGTTCTGTTCGGCAATGATTACGGACATGAGAGCTTAAAACAACGATCCAACCGTTCAGAATGAGGCTCTATATGTCCGAATATGCTGATAAAATTTGAATACAATCCGACGGTTGAAACTCCAAAAAACGAAAATTTTCTAGGAGCTGTCGCAGAAAACCGAACTGCACTGCCGTTTTTCCCATTCTCCATTTTTCGGTGTATTTTCTCCCTCTCTAGTCACTTAATAATATATATATACGATCCCAAACCCTAATTTCTTAAAAATTAGGTATATACATATTAATTTCTTTTCCCCCACCAATTCAACTAAATAAATTAAATCTCCCAAATTAAAATTCAATTTTCACCGATGGAATTTAAATTCAAATCTTTTATCCTATTTAATTTAAATTGAATTATTTTTCCAAAATAATTCAATTAAGACTTAAAAAATCAAAATAATACCCAAATAATTTAAGATAATTAAATTAAAATTACTTAAAATTTTGGGTTGTTACATTAATCACCCAAAATTCACGGATAACTTTGGTAACATAAACTGGGGCGCCTGGCACAAATGCAAGTCTATAATAACGTCACTTGCCTCATAATTAAGTCCAATTCACCACCAATTTATCTTTTTTCTTGCTTTGAGTAACCTTGAGCCACCCTAAACATAAATTAAAATTAACTTAAATATTAAAACTTAAACCAACCAAAATCCTTACACGATCTCCAAAAGCTTACCCAAAACGAGGATCGAACTAAGATTGAACCCAAACTTTTCTCAATAAACAAAACCTGACACAAGATCAGCGTTAGAGAATTAACCAAATTTTCGGGCAGTAAAACAAATAACCCAAAGGAGACCAAAATTTCAAAACTCACCCAGTTTTATAGGTTTTGTTCAGCAACGATTACGGATAAATCAGAGCTCCAAATAACGATCCAACCGTTCAGCATGGTACCTTATGTGTCTCGAACAGGCTGGCAAAATTTCGCTACAATCGGACGGTTGAAACTTCGGCAAATGACAAGTTTCCGAAAGCTGCCGCTAAAACACTAACTACATTGCCTCGTTCTCCTCCACCAATTCAACTAAACAAATTAAATCTCTCAAATTACAATTCAATTTTCATCAATTGAATTTAAATCCAAATCTTTTACCCCATTTAATATAAATTGAATTATCTTTCCAAAAAAATTCAATTAAGCCTTAAAAATTCAAAATAACATCCAAATAATCTAAGATAATTAAATTAAAATTACCTAAAATTTTGGGTTGTCACATCCAGTTTAATGAGACTATAATATCAGTTTAAAATCGACATTAAAGATTCAATTTTTTTTTGTCAAAACCAACATTGTACATTCGTATTTATTTATTTCAACCAACATTAAAGGCCTAATTTCTTGTAGTGATAAATTAAAAAATCAAACAGATCAGTATATTTTGTAGTATAAATAAGGGGAAAATAGTAAAATTGTTAACAATTGAAAGCTTTTGGAATTAGGGGTGGGCAAAATATATACCATTTGTTTACCAATTGAGTTACGCGTAAGTTGTTCTCTTGACATCTGTTTAGACTGACATTTTAGTCAATTTACTAATTTTTACTAATGACAATGTCTTAATGTATACAATGATTTTTACAAATAACGAATATGGGGTTACATAAACTTAAATAATCAAAGTATATAGTAGTTGAATTTCGATATTTATGTATCTGTGAACTTAAAAAAGTTTTAATATTAAACAATGTTAATTACAACTTAAAATTGTCAAATTTTAGTATAATAAAGTCTATAATCTTTACTACATTATTCAAACATAAGTGTGTCATATTGATTTAACCGAATGATTAGTTACGATTGGGGTATATTCATTTATTGTTGATTGGATAATAATATGTACATGTTGTTCACAAAACTTATATCGTATTCTCGTGTCACCTAATCCTTTCATGCTATCATTTCGTGGTCCAAGTATTATGTCATATCAAATCACATTAAGTTTGTCAAAAAGAAAAAAAAATATCAAACCACATTAATGTCATAATATATAATCTCATGTAATCACCGACCAACTTAAAATAATTAAATAGGAAAATACTTACAGCCTTACTGGTTAGTAAGTGTCCACTGAATCTTGTTATATTTTTTTAAGGGTAAAATACACTTTTGGTCCTGAAGTTTGAAGTTGGTGTTTATTTAGCCGTTGAAGTTTAGAATGAGACATTTTAGTCCCTGAAGTTTAAAAAATGTTTCTAAATGGTCCCTGAACTAATTTTAACCGTTATTGACTAACAAAAAAAAAAGTGATATAACATAATAAAGGGACAGTTTTTAATAATTTTATATTATGAGATTACATCACTCCGCCCATCACACTGCCCCATCCTTGCCAAGATTTGATGTTGTTCTGATTGTTGGAAGCCATTGAAATGATTAACACATAGCTTTCAATTTTCGTCTTCTTCTCAAATGAATTCTTCATTAGAGAGAAGGGTAAAGTTAGAGTGAGAAAGTGAAACTTTTATATGTACTTTCTTTGTTAGCCACGTATTCAAAATTTGACACCTCAAGTTTTAACTCAAATTTAACAAACTAGTACAAAGGGATACACACAGGAAGCTTAGGAAAGATGCAATTCTTTTAAGATGGAAAGAGAGTTTTATCCCCTTGATAACACGAGGACTAAGATTGAGTGTAGTTGTTGGCAAATAGGGAGTCAATAGCGATGGTTGTTGTCGGAACGATGAATCAATAGTGGTCGAGAATATTTGTAAGAGAATGAAGAAGAAAGAAAGAAGAAGATGGGAAGAGGGTATAGAAAAATGAGAAGAGAGAAGGAAAAAAGAAAAAAAAATATCTATTTCATTTTTTAAAAAAATAATATAATATAAATTAAAATTGACACCTAATCGTGCCACATCACTTTTTTATTAGTCAATTAACGGTAAAAATTAGTTTAATGACCATTTAGAAGCATTTTTCAAACCTCAAGGACTAAGGTGTCTCTTTTTAAACTTGAGGGACCAAAAGTGCATTTTACCCTATTTTTTACAACTAAAAGAGAGGAATGCAAAAGGGAGGGAGAAACGAGAAAATTTTCTAATATTAGGAGAAAAAATATTAGAAAAGAAAAATAACTTTTTGTAAAAATCGAATAGACCATTGAAAAGATAACTACGAGTGTACATGGGTTGGGTTGAAGGTTTATTTTAGACCAACCTGAAAATTCGGGTTGTTGGGTTGGCAACCCAAAAGATTCAAATAAAGTCTCCAAGCAAACTCAACCCAATCCTTAAAATTGAAGTTGGGTTGCGTTGAGTTGTCGGGTTATAACTTATTTTTTTTAATTAAAAATATGTAAATTTATCTACAACACATGACTAATGACTAAAATCTCATAAAATTCAAATGTTAAATACCAAATATCTATGATATTTATTACAAACTTTAAACAAAGAAAAATATCATAACAATTTTAAAAGAAAGATATTAAAAATTCACATACTAATCAATACAAAATAATTAAACTTTAAACAAAGAGAAATATATATATATATAATTTGGGTTGGGTTGAGACAACCCAAATTTTTTTTAGTCAACCCACAACCCGACCCAACCCGACTCGACTCAACAAAATAGAAAAAGTTTAACTCAACCCAACCTTTACATTTTGAGTTGAGTAGTTCAGATTGTTCAGTTGTCGAGTCATTTGAACACCCCTAAAGATAACTACCAACTATTTATCCGTGAGTAGAGATGTTCATTTTACTAATGGGGACATGCCCTAACGAGACAAAGATTTTCTATTTAGGTGGAAAATGAGGAAGGGAGTGTGTAAAAAGAATTTCTGTAAGTTGCGTTCCGTCTCTATCTTTACCTTCATCTTGTTTGCCTCTTTTTTAATTTATGGTAAGAATTATTGTTATGTTATTATTATTATTATATAAATATTATATTTAAAATTCAAGTTTTATTGTTTAATCACTAATATAATAAATATGTTTGAATTCAACCTTTAAATTTAGGTTATATATATATATATGAATAATTTGGTACGTAATTATTTCCTTCTACTAGAAAATTTGAGTAATCTTTCTTTAAATTCAAATTCTCTATGTAGAATTAATTATAAAAAAAAATTAGTGAGAAATTTAATTATTTAATTAAAACTTTTCGAGAATAGTTATTTAGGTTAGTTGATTTTTTTTTTTTAAAAAAACAAAATGGTGAAAATTTTTATACAGACAACCAGATTTTACATGGGGAGTAATAAAGGATTAACAAATTGAAATTTAAAATCATATACACATCCTCTAACGGGTACAAATCTTTTCACACAATAACTGCCAATCTTTTTTATTTTTCATTCTCTCAAACTTCATTTTATTAGAGAGCATAAAGTCTTCCACATAGAATAAAAGTTAAAAGTCTTCTTTATTAACTTGTTGATAATCTATTTTTGCTCATTGTCATTTAAAATTATAAATTAAAATATCTTAATTCATTTTCTCTCTTTAATTAATTTTAGAGTTCAGGTTCAATATTTAAAAAAAAAATTATATTTGTTCACCATCTATATTTTTCTCTATTTATTATTTTAATCAATGTCTCTTTTATTACTCTTAAATTTAATGTAAAATATTTACTATTAAATCGAAAAATTATTATAAATAGAAAAAATATCAAATTATTTACCAATATAGAAAGTCAGCGTTGTGTATCGCTTATAGACAGTAAATTTATTTTATATTTGTAAATAGTTTTACTCATTTTTTTATATCTAAAAAAAATCTATTTAAATTTAATTATTTAAGTTGTAAAAAGAAGAGGAATTTTAAAAAATAAAAAAATAAGGGAAACTATTTACACAAAATAATAAAAATTTTAGATAGTTGTGATAGACGCTGATAGAAGTCTATCGATGTCTATCAATGATAGAAATTATAGAAGTCTATCACTGATAATGATAGAAGTCTAAAAATATCTATCACTATTTTTTTTTTTGCTATTTTCTGTAAATAGTTTGACATTTTTTTATCTCTAAAAATTTAAAAAAAAAAAAAAATGATACAATTTAAAACGTTTCTTTTAGAGAAAATTAAGAAAATAGATTTTATTTTATTTTTTCAATAAAAACAAAACTCTGGGGTGTGGGCAAGCAAAGTGTATAGAAGTAGAACAGACTGATGGTGTTCGTCACTGCCATTTGCCATTTCTGCCTCCTTAATCAAAGCTGCAACTGCAGCCATGGCGTTTTCTCGTAAATGCAACAATGGAACCAGTACACAGCTGCTTTGAATTGCCATTTTTCTTTAAACCTCCACCTTCCAAATAGCCATTACAGAAGCAGAACAACAGCTCGTACTCCACCACCACCTTGTCTTCTTCCTTCTCCTTCCATTCCATCTTCCTTTTTTCAGCAAACTTGCTGCACTCTCTCTTTCTGCTTTTTACTCCTCAGACCATGACACTCAAGTGGGGCTTCCCCTCACTGACGCCTCTCCACCTTACCAGAGCGCCAATGGCCGCCAAATGTGAAGGCCTTGGCCTTGGAGGCCTCTCCTCTGATGCAAACTCTGGAGCCTTCCCTTCATTTCTTCCTAAAGAGGTCGCTAAAATCAATGACCCATTCGCCAGAACCATGGCTCGTAAAATCGAGAGGCTACCGGTAAAATGCTTTTTCTCGTGTTTTCAATGCTGCATTCATCTCGCACTCATCCACTTCTTCGCTGGTTTCTGCTTCCTTGTTTTTGTTTGCTGTTTTATCGAGTGGTTTGACCATGAAATTGTAGTATATTAATGCGCTGTGGAGTTCACTCTACTATCCTCGCGATTTACAAAGGTCTGTTTCCTGTAATGTTTTCGACAAAAAAACCAAGCACAGTTTCCGAAAGGAATTTCTGCTATAAACTGCGTGTTTATTTTTCTGCTATAAGATTCGTTTGCAATTGAATTCTTAACGCCTACAAACTGGACTTCAAGATACTTTGCTGTTGCACTGTTGGATTCCGTTACGAGAGATTTCGGAGATGGGTATTCTCTTGCTTGTAACTGGATTTTTTTTTCCCAATCCTCTGTGTCATTTCTTTTGTTTATTGAAGATCCTTTGCATTGAGTATATTGTTCTTGAGTGCAACTCTGGATCTCTGATAGGAAACTTCCCTTGCGAATGCAAATAAGTAATATAACGAGCAACTGCAAATTTTTATGTTTTGAAATCGTGAGATGGTTAAGGATTTTAACTTGTCGGAGCTGACCACTTCATCTGCAATTGTTTTCTTGATGGAAGGAAAAAATGAATGCTCTGAAAGAAGTAGTGTTGTATATTTAGATTTCATTCATCTAAAACTCTCATGGAGTACAGAACCACGATGTTTCTTACACAATTGGGTTTCTCCAATTTCGCCTTGCACTTCAATTCCCGCCCCTTCTGCCTTCGTCGTTTTAGTACAAGCCCACACCTGCAAAATGATCCTTTATACTAGTCCTTTTCTGCAGATGACATTATTTGAAACTTGCATTATGAGCAGCTGTGTTAAACCAATAATAAGAAGTGAGAAGAATCCAGTGGTTCTACTCCATTGCTTCGACAGGTCTGTTATTGAAAGTAACAAGTTTGACTTTTTTTTTTTTTTTTTTTTTTTTTTTTTTTTTTTTCTTTTTTCCTTGTACTATGTACTGTTTCCATTTGACATGATATGTGCTATTTGTTTTTGTCTGTGCATGGACAGTTCTTGTTTGGAATGGAGTTATGCATTTCCTCTGCTTGAAGAGGCTGGTCTAGAAACGTGGGCTGTTGATGTTCTTGGATGGGGCTTTTCTGACTTGGGTGGGTTCATTTTAGAGTTACATTTGATTGTATTTTATTTTGGCTACTTGTATTTTATAAACTCTGAAAACGTTTCTCACACTTGTATGTTTCCTGACTATACTTATACATACTAGATAGTCTTCCACCATGTAATGTCGAAACAAAGCGTTCTCATCTATACCAGGTAAATCACTTTACCTTTTTACCTACGTTTTGCTTTAGAAATATTTTTGGTTTCTCAAGGTCTCCATAAATCCATGTGTTCTTAACAGTTAACAATACTTATAATTTAGAGAACTAGAATTGTTTGTGAAGTTTTATTCATTGTAATGGTTTGGATTTTGCAACAATTTTAAATTGGGTTTTAGTTTTGGAAGACCTATATCAAGAGGCCAATGGTGTTAGTTGGACCAAGCCTTGGTGCAGCGGTTGCACTCGACTTTGCAGTTAATCATCCGGAAGCTGTAAGTGTAAACTTTTATCTAGCTTAGAGTAATTCAATCATTCTGACGATTTGTGCATGAAGAATCTGAATAATGTAGTTCGAGCTCTCACATGATTACTTTATCCTTGGATGTACAACTGACAAATGAAATGAAACTGTGTTGTTATTATAAAGGAATTGTTAGAAGGCCCTTATTTCCATGGCTCTATATTGTAGTCTTGTAGATCTTTTATTTAGGTTCCATAAGCGCTTTAGGATTGAGATTTGTCTTTTCTTAGAACTTGATACCATAAAAAAGCTAACATAATTAATCAAGCCTATGTCCACTAGGCTCTTCCTTGAGAAGTTCACTATACCATTCCTCTTGGAAGTGAGAATCAAAACGTACAAAACCTTTCTTCTTTTATTTCTTTCCAGGTAAAAGGTAGCACTCTTTTGTGCTGCTTCTCAATCCAATCAATTTCCTTTTCCGTTACAAATTCAAGGGAGCAAGTAAAAAGAAAGGAATTTCACAAAACCTTCAGACATAGATCCGCAAGTTCTTCACAAAAATCAGCATGAAATCACTCACTATACGTCAATCTCACAAAAATAATGCGGCAATTATAGCAAGTTGAGGAATAGGCTATGGGGATTTTCTAAAGAGAAGAGAGCAAGCAAAAATTGATTGGGAGAAGGTTGGCTGTTACGGTTGGGTTAACTCTGACCATTTGATCTAGGTTAATAGATCCAAGGGAGGAGATAGAACTGTAGGAAATTAAGGTGAAAATCAGGAAAATATTGTTGACACCCATGCGTGGAAGTTGGACATGTGGCGCCACAGGCATGGCTAGAAGTGAAAAACTCTTGCGTGGAGGTTTGGCATGTGAGGTCATAAGCTTGTCTGGTACTAACAAAAGGAGGTGCATACATCACGCATCAGATACAACGGTTTTTTTAACACAGCTCTTCTCTGTGTCGCATGTGGCAATATAATTGGTCACTCTGCCACGTTGAGTAGGATTTTGCCGTCTTCGTTGACAACTTTCGCATACCTCTC
Source organism: Lagenaria siceraria (assembly GCA_002890555.2). NCBI lineage: Eukaryota > Viridiplantae > Streptophyta > Magnoliopsida > Cucurbitales > Cucurbitaceae > Lagenaria > Lagenaria siceraria. The sequence continues at coordinate 13,312,072 of CM016493.1, forward strand.
TAAATAATTAAGAAAATGCATTGGAACCGATACTTTAAAGAGGTTCTTTATCATCAGTTGGTACGATTGGAAGCCTGTAAGCCTGTGAAGTTAACATTGAAGATAAGGTCGTATTTGAGTCTCCTCGTTAGTTAAATGTCTACAGGGGGATTTTGTTAATAAACTTCCAGAGTCCAGATCCGTCACAAAGCTCTCGTATAGTCTTGGACTCTTGGGTATCTTTGACCCTCAAAAGATTCATAATCTACATAAGAAGTCCGCTTTCAACTACTTCCTCTTCTTTCTTTTTCTTATTTCATTTTCTTTCATTTGCTTTTTTTCGAATTTTTTTCATTGAAATGGTGTATAATTAAAAAAAAAAAAAAAGGTTACAATTAAAGCTACCATTGAAGACTCTTTAGGAGTATATATACAAACAAAAAATAGCTCCCAAGAAGACATGTGAAATCTGAGGAAGGAGGTCTAGAGCCATCCCAAGGATGATTCCAAAAAGCACAAATGAGCTCCGTTACCTAACAGAAAAGATCTCCTCCAGCAGAGGCATCCGCTCAGTTTAATCTATTTGTTCTAGCAAAGACTTTGTGCCATACGAAATCTGTGAAAATCTCCGCAGCCATTTAACAGTAGTGGCCTTACACTTTTTCCTTCTGCTTTCAACTCCAAAGCAATCAAGCTCAATGGGAGGGAAAAACCACCTTACATCTAACCAAATGAGGCCTACAATCAGATTTAGGGCCTTCTCACATTATATTCCCAATCAAATGCTTGTGCGTTGTTGCAGCAATTTCTTACTTATTTTGTTTATATTTATACCAGATGGAGATTTATATTTGGAAATTGATTTACTAACACCATCCATCATGATGCTTTCTAATTCATCCTGATAATATATACTTGCCAAATCACTATTAATAGTTTATGTGAAACGTAGTCATCAAACTTATAGAAACGAAGTTCCTTGGAGCCTTGAAATTCTGGATCTTAAATCATCTTCCAGGCTCCTAATTTCGCTCTTTCCTCTATATATTGTTGATATGTAATGTTTTTACGCTTCTTAACGTTTTTTTTTTGAGCTCTTAGTTGTGAATTTCTTTTAATTATCCTGTTTCACAGGTGGAAAAGCTGGTCTTGATCAATGCTTGTGTGTATAGTAAATGCACCGGCCACCCTACAAAACTGCCGAATGTGGTAGCATATGCTGGGGTAGGCCTCCATGGCACACAACTTAGTGCATGCCAGTAATTAATATACCATTTCTTTTCTTGTAAATTACAATTACAAGTTAACAATTTTAAACGAATTTTGGAAGATTGATTTGATGGAGTCAACAACTTTTTAGCTTTTTGCTCTTCTTAATAAAATTGTTTACTGAGCACTCCCTTCTTGTTAAATTTTTGTTTTACTAAACACTTCTCATTTGCAATAATACTTTAAAGTCTGTGAATGTTCTTCAATATGAGAAAAAGGGAAATGCCATGACAGATTCTTTCCATATAATATTTCTTAAAGTTTTTGTCAACATGAGCATAGCTTGGTGGTTAAAGTATCCCTTTCTAAAAGACTGTAGAATGTAGATTTAAATTTTCACCTAACATGTGATATAATATTTTCAAGTACCTAAAGTTTTCTAACTGTTTAATTCTCTCATGAAGAAATAATGCCAGAATTTATGTAAAATAGTAAAATACGTTTGCAGATTTGAATTTCCTTAATCTTCAAATAAGATATAAATGCTTGATTTTGGGAAAGGTCTGTCATGATGACAGAACCCGAAGGCTGTATAGCACTGACAGTTATTTTTTAACGAATTGTCAGGTTTCTTTGTTGAAAAGCATCCCATTGCGCCTCATTGCAAATAAGCTAACTTTCAATGAACTTTCACTTTCTCGAAATCTAGAATGGACTAATGTAAGTTTCTCTTGTGTCCTTTCTGTGAAGGTTGCTTTTGAATATGTCAATAAATAAGGCATATAACGTACAAATCTCATTTCAGACACTTTAATGCTGATGAATGGTCTCTTTCTTTTCCCTGCCTCTGATTTCTTATATCTTTTTGTTTACAACGTAAACATTTTCAATTCCATTGGACTTTTGTAGTTTACTTTTTACTAAAAATGGTAAAGATCTTTTTTGTAATCTTGACTTTGTGTTACCCTTAGACGGAAATGTTTGAAAAGACGAGTGTTTGAAATATGATCCATCAAATGCTTATTGACCATAAAGAAATGTATTTGTCATGAAAGTGACATATTTCTTGTTTAGTTGTAGATTTAATATATTGTTTAGTTGGTGCGTGATGACATCACAATCTTATAATGTTATTATACGGATTAGGTTGGCCGTTTGCACTGTCTATTGCCTTGGTGGGAAGATACAACTGTTAATTTTATGAACAGTGGAGGCTATAATGTCATTTCCCAGATTAAACAGGTATGTTCATAAATAGCCATTATGATCCTGCATTTTAACTCATTTTGGATCTCTGTCATAAAATTTAAGTCTCTTGTGCTAAATTATTCTGGGAAAGTAAACTCAACCTTTCAACGACTCAATGGAAAGTTGATCTCAAGCTTACAAAAATTGATAGGGCGTTTGTTTAAAAGAAAATCAATGATATACATTAACCTTGGTTTCTGGATAATGAAGGGTCAAGTCAGAAATGGTAAGACCACGTTTTGGGGTAATTTTTCCATGGTATTTAGCTGCAATTTCAAGTACTTGCAAGTATTTTCCTTTTTCCTTCCAAAATTATTGCAAGAAAAAGTGTTAATTGAAACACTAGTTTCGAACTACTTTCAACCACAATCTAAAAATGTTTACTGAACCCCCGATCACAGTGGTTTGAGATTATTTGGTTGAAATGAAAAAGCATGTTTACAAACTAATTTTTTTTTTCAAATAATATCTATTGTTGTAGGTTCAGATGATAGTTCCTGTCGTTGCTGTATGTTAACCACCTACATTGTTATCTGTACTTGAATCAATAGGTCAAGCACATAGCACTTATCATTGCAGGCGAAGATGACAAAATCATTCCCTATAAAGATGCCGTGGTGAGTTCTCATTTTTACTCAACTTAAGATATGAAACAAAGTTCCTTTGAATCTATCTACTCTGTTAAATTGCTTAGTTTTGCTAATTGTGATGATGTATCTGTCATCCACGCTTTTGATTGGTTTGCGCTTGGTTTTCTAAAATTTTATATACACCCTCTTTCAGTTTAATCATTATTGTGATTAAACTTGATATAGGGATGACTTTCTTATTACATAATGAATAGATGGCTACATAAATGAATATTTGAAGCCACATAGTCGATCAGAATTCAAACTTTTACACAGGTTTAGTCTTTTTCAAAATGACTACCAAAAAATAACGACTTATTATTGAATCTAGAGATCTAAACAGAACATCTGAAAATTGAACAGCTATGAAAAGTAAACATCAAAATAAAGTGTGAAAGTTTAGGGACTAAAATATAATCGATAGAGATGATAGTGGAGTTCCTTCTCCACCAATCTTTTTGGGAGAAATGAAAGTTTTTGTGGCAAGTAGAAGTTTGTGGAACCTTTTTCTTTCAGCAAATTTTCTTTTGTGAGCTTGATTTTTTTTTGACGTCATTTTTCATTTCTTCTCTCACTAGAGTTCGTTCGGATTTCCATTGTCCGGACTGTTTCTAGAGAGAGAGAGAGAACTTGAGAGTGATATTATTTTTATTGATTTTGCAGAGACTGCACTGTGAGCTACCAAATGCAATAATGCGAATAATAGCAGATAGTGGCCATCTTCCCCATGTCGACAGTCCTGCTTCTGTTTCAAAGCTTATTACAGATTTTGTGTTGCATGATTCCTGTTAGGAATTCTTTACTCGTGTAAAACATCCAGATATACACACACATATATATACATATATTACATATTTGATGCTTTAAGTTTAGTTATAAGAAATATCCTAAGTGGTTCCTGAATTTTGCAACTTGTTTTATTTTACTTCTTTTTCACTATTTTCAATAAACTTTAAAATCAGTCCTTAATGTTGTTTCATAAGTTATTTTTTTTATAATTTTTTTAATTATTATTTCAACGAAAATTTTAGTCTATCTTTTTTCTGTTAAATTTAAAAATATATTGATCTTATATAAAGACTAATTTCAAGATCGGTAGAAGTACATAGACTAAGTCTGTTTCTTTAACAAGTATTCCATACGAGTCTTTTAGATGCCAAGGTGATTGATTGGCATTTTGTACGTATAATTTTTCTCTTTTGAAAACTAACTCAAGACCCACTTGAAAAGGCCTTCCTTATGGGTGATGGCAAGATTTGATGAACATAGCTTATTGATAAAGTCATAAAAAAAGATTTAGGGCAAATTGCAAAAACCACCTCTGGTAGTTACAATTACTTCCTTACACTTTCAATTGTAAATATTAGGCCCCATAAATTTAACCCACAAATGTTACCAATGTTAAAATTTGACCCTCAAGCTTCAATAATTGTAAAAATTAGATCCACAAATGATAAATATCAAACTCTCAAACTTATACAAATATTACAATTTATACAATTATGTAAGTTTGAAGATTCAATTTGATCCAATTTTAGCACTTGCGTAATTTTGAGGGCTCAATTTTTAAAATTGAAAGTTAAAGGGTATAATTGCAACTACTATCATACTTTAGGAGTATTTGCAATTTGCTCAAAGATTTACAATTTTGATCATATATAAGTTTTCAAACTCAACAATTTTATCCTTGAAGCTTGGAAAAAATATTTTTATAGTGCCTGCCATCCAACTTGTGTGAAACCACTAATGTAATGTGGATTGACAATTCTTTGATCAATCTCCATGTGGTTATAATCATGTTTTCTACACTACATTAGATTGCCCGCGCTAGATCCATTTGAATTAATAATGACACTAGGATCATCACAACCAAAGATGAGCATTTCGTGCAGACAAGAGAATTTGACCCGAGCCTATTAGGGGCCAAGGTCGACCCTATGGGAGGGTAAAAAATTGAGTGGGTTTCTCACCTCAAAGTAGGATAAGCGAGAAAAGACAAAAAAAGATTAGGCTTCTTCATAATTAAGCTTAAATCAAGGAAATATTGGAAAAGAATTAGGGGTTGTGTCAACCCACTCCTAGTAAAGTCTGAACCAATTATACCCATGCAAGAGTTCAACAAAATATGTCTCTCTATCAAACGAAAAGCAACTAAGATTTTAGTCATATGAGCAGCAAATTGAAAAGTTTTCAAAGACTATGGTCATACTTGCCGGAGGCCAACCATAGATTTATACTTTGCTGAAGTAGGACCATAGAGATACTTGGTGAGGTCGACCCTAGGGTCATACCTCACTTATTTGAAGATAATTAAGTGCCAAGATGAGCTTTCAAAGGTTGAAGCAAGTAATGGTCAGGCCGACCCTAAAGTCATTGATGAGTGCAAGCATACACGTCAAGTAATAGTATAGTAAAACGGTGTTGAGAGACTGAAAATCGTTCTTAGGGATCAAACGTTATAGATTTATTTGGCTATTTTAGAAGTACAACAATTTTATTCAAGTAATTGAAACTAAATGATTGTTTTGAATTTTGGAAATAAAAGTAAACTTAAAAAACAAGAATGAAAATTTCAAAGAAAAGTGTTCTAGAGTGTTGATTTCATTAGTTACTTCATTAAGACATGCATAGGTTTTCATGGAATCTTGTGTAAACAATATGTTTAAGTCTAGAAACTATTGTCCAAATTATTTTCTCTAAAAAACAATCCGTTCTCATGTAACTTAATTAATTACTTATCTCTTGAAACCAAGTTAAGAAGTATGACATTAAGCAGCGTCATTGACAACTTTTTTTATTAACCTAACTATTTTCATGAAAGATTAACATAGGTTCAATGCTATAGATATGGTTAAACATATAATCTATGAATTATACATCTAATGTAGCATGCATTGATGACTAATCAACAAAAACATAAACATAATAATATTGAAAAACATATCATTCCACAATATCCATGAAAGTACTACATATTAACTTAAATCCACATTCATAGTTGTCAAACAAATATTTTCATACAATTTGGCAAGCATACACAGCAAAGAGGATGAAAAAAAAAAAGAAAAGAAAACACTACTGTTAAAATGATTCCCCATCGTTGATCTCGCATGATTTGCACCCTGAGATCTCGAACGACGTCTAAACTATTTTCCTCACTCTCAACTCTCTATACCAAAATCTGATTTTAGGGCTCTTGAATTTTGTGTATTGAAAGGCTGAAGACCCCTAAGTTTTATAGAAAAAAACTTTCCAAAAATTCAATTTTTTTCAGAGAAGGAAAGCTTTCCAAAAGTATATTCTTTTAGAAAAGAAAAACTTTCAAAAAATACAAATCTTCAGCGAAGGAAAGCTTTCTAAAAATACTTTTTTTTTTCCAAAAAGGAAAGCTCTCAAAAAAATACTTTTTTTTCTAAGAAAAAGGAAAGCTTTCAAAAAATACATTTTTTTCATAAAAGGAAAGCTTCCAAAAATACATTTTTTCAAAAAAGGAAAGTTATCCTCTCTTTTTTTAGGCAATTTGACCTTGTTTTCTTCCCTACTTTGGAGATTTAGCCCCTTCTTGACTTTATTGAGTAAAACGGTCCGCATCCAAGTTTCATTCTCTTGCTCAAATTCTGAAAATCACTAGCGAACGACATCAAATCTAACAAAATCAAGCAAAAAAAAATAACGAAAGTATTAAGTGTTTTTTAGTCATACCTTATCTACTTAAGGCAAATTTATTGACAAGATAAATGTTGTTTTAAAAGATGTACAAACATGCAAGCATAGCATAATAGATCGAAATGCACTCTAATTTTCTCAATTGAAAAGATAAAACATGCTCATACAAGGGAAAAATAAGAGTTTTGAAAATACAACATTTGTAGCTCAAAATTCTCCTTGATTCTCTTTGATTCTCCTTGATTTTGATCACGAACAGTTGTGGAACTACCACAAGAGTCTTCTCTACTATTTTTTGGCCTTAGAAAAGCTGGTGAGATCCAATTGTGTGACGAATTTGAAGGAAATTTGAAGTTTGAGAGAATTTATGGGCTTGGTTTTCTTAAGAGAATTCCAACAAAAAATTCTTCAGCAAAAGCATAAACATCTTAGCATTTTTCAATAAATAGAAGAACAACCTGCGATAGATAATTAATCTCCAATTGACACCCAATTAAGAGAAATTTAAGTGGGATTTGTGGCTCAATTTGGTGAGCACACCAAATGTGGGAAAACCCCACTTTCACCAAATTGAATTTCATTTTAATTTGAATTTTGAAATTCAAATTTAAAGTAAATTTTCAATTTCAAAAATTAATTTTAAATTAAAATTAATTTAAATAATTAATTAAATATCTAATATTAAATTAATATTTTGCCCTAATCCTAACTTTTCGAAAAATCGATTTTTCGAATTTGAATCCCTATTCATATATAAAATATTTAAATCACATTTAAATATCTCCAACTCTCTTTATTGTTTTAAATCAAAATTAAACGATTTAAACGTTTAAAGTATCGAATATAAATAACGTTTATTCCCTAATTTGATTTTGAACGATTCAAAATCTTTCACCACTTTGTTCTAAGGTTTAGTCCATTTATGAGCTTGCAGATGGACCTAATGGACCTACAGATCATGACCTCCAACGATACGAGATTAACCGACTCAACTCTTCAACCTAGTTAACCAACATTTGTTAACTAACAGGACACTCCACTAAATCCTGTAGCTGCACTCTCCTCACTGTAGATATATTTATGTCCACTTGATATAACCATAATTAGTAAGTCTATCCTTCACAGGTTGTTCCTAATTACAACTGGGTCAAAATTACCATTTTACCTGTGCAACTAATTCTTGTTCCTTAAGTCCCACTGATCCTCTAATGAACCATTGGTCTATGGCCTAACCACTAAACTGAGTCTCTCTTAGGCCAATGAGAGGGTGGGCCCCTTGTTCAAGTCCCGGAGTTAGCACTTAAAAGAACAACCTATCTGCTAACCATGGAAGCAGGTAGGAGTGAATTCCGTCTTGTAGGACTACGTCCCTTGCTATCTATTCGGTCTTACCCCTAAAATGGGAGGCTTATTGAGTTGGTGAACTCGGGCCGCTCTCACCTATGCAAATTTAAGAATAATTCCGAATAAATAGGAGTTCATAGTTAGCTCAGGATTAAGATCGAGTTACCTAGGTCATCAAATTGAAATAGTCAGTGTTAACAGTAAATGACGTTATAAAGTATTAGTGACTATTTCATGATTGATCAAGCTAAAAACATGCATCATTAAACATATTTAAAGGATCAAATGAATTAATTGTTGGCTTTTTGGCCCTTAATCTCAAATTAATTAATTTTAATTAATGTTTTGATTATAACAAACCTAATTTTGTTTACTAATAATTTTATTATTTTGAATAGCCCATAGCATAGAGCTCAGAACAACGATTCCGATGCCTCTTGAATCACCAAAATCGGAGTTCAAATGAAGAAGTTATCGTCGAAATAAAGTTAACGAAAAAATACCGAGGTGGTGACGTGACCAAATTAATCATCAAATTAGACTAATTAAGGAGTGCCACTTGGAGCCATAGAGGGAATGACAAAGGGGCTTTATTTTATAATTGATGGATTTTAATAAAACTAAAAGATATTAATTTTGAAAATAATAAAAAAATGATTTTAAAAAGAAATGAATTTTATATTATATATATGTATGTATCTAACGGCTAGTTGTTTTTAAAGTAAATGAATTTAATATTATATATGTTTGTGTCTAACAGCTAGTTGATTTTAAAATTAAAAAGAAAATTACTTTTTTACTTTTAATCTCAACCACTCAATTTGCTTTCTACACAATCCAACGAATCAAAATCAAATTCAATTTTTTAGCCCACTTCCCTCTCTTTTTAAACTTCATCTTCCCAAAATTGTTTTAACTTTTTCACACTTTTCAATTCTCAAAATTAGCAAAAGGCCACCATTGTTGCTCTCTCTCCAAGCTTCCAATTTTTATTCTTTTCATCTTATTCTTGAGAGAATTTTCTATTGTATTGTGAGAATCAAAGTGTGTGAGCTCAAATTTGTATACCCACTCTTTTTAGAGAGTTTTATTGTGTGATTTAAACCTTTCAACAATATTGTAACGGTTTGATCCTAACCCGTGGAAAGGATCGAATTTGCTCTTGAACCCGAAAAAGGAGCAAGGTAGCGGTTCGACTCTGATCCGTGGAAAGAGTCAAAGGAGATTTTTAATCGAAATCCCAAGAGGCGCTTGGGAAAGTGGATGTAGGTCGAGTTTGACCGAACCACTATAAAAATTACGGTGTCTTCTTCTCTAACTCTTTCCTAATTATTTTTGCATTTAATTTTTATTGCATGCTTTTGTTGGTTGAGATTGATTGAGTTTATTATTACATACATTTTATCAATCTTATTATTTGGCATCGTTTAGGATTTTTATTAATTTATTTTAAAAAGTATTTAATTAGTTTAAATTGAGCATATTTCTTAAAAAGTTTAATTAAACCCTATTCACCCCCCTCTAGGGTTGCCATACCGGTCCAACAATTGGTATCAGAGCGAGGGTGCTCATCTTGAAATTTAATTTTCTTTATAAACTTTATTGTTAGAGCATTATGGCAAACCTAGTTGCAAATGGAATTGTTGAAGGCCAATCTACTTCTAGACCTCCTTTCTTTGATGGTTCAAATTATGCATATTAGAAAACTAGAATGAAAATTTATTTTCAATCTATTGAGTATAATTTGTGGTTAATTGTTGCTAAAGGTCCATATGTTCCCACGAAAAAGGTTGATAATGTTGATAACCCTAAATTAGAAGAAGAGTATGATGAAAATGAAATGAAAAAGTATTCTTTTAATGCTAAGGCTATAAATTGTTTGTATTGTGCTTTGAGCAAAGATGAATTTAATAGAATATCTATGTGTTCTTCCGCTCAAGAAATTTGGAATACTCTTGAAATTACTCATGAAAGAACAAATCAAGTTAAAAAGTCCAAAATTAGCATGCTTGTTCATAATTATGAATTATTTATGAGTCTATAACCGATATGTTTACTAGATTTACTAACATTATCAATGCTTTGAAGGGACTTGGTAAAGTCTATGCAACATCCGAAAATGTTAGGAAAATTCTTAGGTCTCTACCTAAAACTTGGGAAGCAAAGGTGACGGCAATCCAAGAAGCAAAGGATCTCACCAAACTTCCATTGGAGGAACTCATTGGTTCACTCATGACCCATGAGATCACTATGAAGGAGCACTTGGAGGATGAGTCCAAAAAGAAGAAGAGCATTGCATTAAAGACCATCTCCTTGGAAGTTGACTTCGAAGATGAGGATACCCTTGATGAAGATGACATTGCATATTTTTCACGTAAGTACAAAAATTTTATTAAGAGAAAGAAGCAATTCAAGAAACACCTATCAACCCAAAGAAAGACAAAAGGTGAGAAGAGTAAAAAAGATGAGGTGATTTGTTATGAATGCAAAAAGTCGGGTCATATAAGAACGGATTGTCCTCTCCTCAAATCTTCTAAGAAATCCAAGAAGAAGGCAATGAAGGCTACTTGGGATGATAGTAGTGAAAGTGGAAGTGATGTTGAAGAAGTGACACGCATTTGTCTCATGGCTCATAGTGACAAGGATGATGAACTTGATGATGAAGTTTGTTTGAAAGCCTCCAAGAAAAATAGATAGTATTTGGATAGTAGTTGCTCAAGGCATATGACCGAAGACCAATCAAAATTCATTTCTTTCTTTAAAAAGGATGGAGGCATGGTAACCTTTGGTGACAACAAGAAAGGTAAAATAATTGGTAAGGGTAATATAAGTAATGAGTCTTCTATTTTGATTGAAAATGTGCTTTTAGTTGATGGTTTAAAGCATGATTTACTTAGTATTAGTCAATTGTGTGATAAAGGATTTAGAATAGTTTTTGATAAAAAGAATTGCATCATTGAAAATGTTAGTGATAGAAAAGTCTTGTTTGTTGGAAATAGAGATGAAAATGTTTACACTATTGATTTGAATGATTGCCCTATTAGTGATAAATGTCTTTCGGCTTTGCATGATGATTCTTGGTTATGGCATAGAAGACTAGGACATGCTAGCATGCACTTAATTTCAAATATTTCCAAGAATTCTTTAGTTAGAGGTCTTCCCAAATTTAAATTTGAAAAAGATAAAGTTTCTGATGCTTGTCAAATGGATAATCAAACTAAGTCCTCTTTCAAATCTAAAAATGTGATCTCTACTACTAGACCCCTACAACTATTACACATGGACTTATTTGGCCCTTCTAGAATTGCTAGCTTTGGAGGGAACTATTATGCATTTGTGATAGTTGATGATTTTTCAAGATTTACTTGGTTTTTGATGATAAAACATAAGGATGAAACTTTGAAAAGTTTTATTAGTTTTGCAAAAAGAGTTCAAAATGAAAAAGGATTTTTTATTTCTAAAATTAGGAGTGATCATGGAGGAGAATTTGATAATGATGCTTTTAAAGATTTTTGTGAAGAAAATGGTTTTTCTCATAATTTTTCCTCTCCAAGAACTTCTCAACAAAATGGTGTAGTTGAAAGGAAAAATCGTACTTTGCAAGAATTTGCTAGGTCAATGTTGCATGAGTATGATTTACCTAAATATTTTTGGGCGGAAGCCGTTAACACCGCTTGCTATGTCTTAAATAGAGTTTTAATTAGACCATCTTTAGATAAAACCCCTTATGAGCTTTGGCATGGAAAAATTCCAAATATTGGATATTTCAAAGTTTTTGGTTGCAAAGGTTTTATTTTGAACAACAAAGAAAAACTTGAAAAATTTGATTCTAAGACGGATGTTGAAATTTTCCTTGGATATTCCTCTTCTAGTAAAGCTTATAGAGTTTTCAATAAGAAAACTTTAGTTATTGAGGAATCTATGCCTATTTTATTTGATGAATCTTGTAATATTGTTTCTAATGAGTCTATTTGTAGTGATGATTTAGAAAAAGATTTTGGAGATTTACTTGTTAGTGACAAAGGTAAAGAAATTGTCTCAAGTATGCAAGAAGTGAGCATCAATGAAAAGAGGGAAGATGATTCTTCATCCACGCCTAAAGAGTGGAGATATGCTCCATCCCATCCCAAGGATTTGATTCTTGGTGATCCCGAACAAGGTATGAAAACTCGTTCTTCTCTTAATTTATTTAGTAATCTTGCTTTTGTTTCTCAAGTTGAACCTAAAAGTTTTAAAGATACCGAATGTGATGAGTTTTGGATTTTAGCTATGCAAGAAGAATTAAATCAATTTGAAAGGAACAAAGTTTGGGAATTAGTCCCTAGGCCTTCTAATGTTTCTATAATTGGAACTAAATGGGTCTTTAGAAATAAGATGGATGAACATGGAAATATCATTAGAAATAAAGCTAGACTAGTGGCTCAAGGTTATTGTCAAGAAGAAGGTATAGATTATGAAGAAACTTTTGCACCGGTTGCTAGATTAGAAGCTATTAGAATGTTGCTTGCTTTTGCCTCTTATAAGAATTTCATTTTGTATCAAATGGATGTGAAAAGTGCATTTTTGAATGGTTATATTAGTGGAGGAAGTTTATGTAGAACAACCTCCAGGCTTTGAAAATTTTGATTTGCCTAATCATGTCTATAAGTTGAAAAAGGCTCTTTATGGCTTAAAACAAACTAAGCTTGGTATGATAGACTTAGTAATTTTCTACATGAGAATGACTTTAAAATGGAAAAAATTGATACTACTCTCTTTATTAAGGTGAAAGAAAATGATATGCTTATAGTGCAAATATATGTGGATGATATTATTTTTGGTTCTACTAATCCATCCTTGTGTGAAAAATTTTCTAAGTGTATGCATAATGAATTTGAGATGAGTATGATGGGAGAACTTAGTTTCTTCCTTGGACTCCAAATCAAACAACTCAAGGATGACATCTTCATAAGTCAAGAAAAATACACAAGGAATTTACTCAAGAGATTCAAATTCAATGAAGGTAAAATTGCAAAAACTCATATGAGTACTACCACTAAGCTTGACAAAGATGAAAAAGGTAAATGCATGGACATAAAGACTTATCGAGGTATGATCGGATCTCTACTTTATTTGACCGCTAGTAGACCCGATATCATGTTTAGTGTATGTCTTTGTGCTAGATTTCAATCTTGTCCTAAGGAATCACATTTGCATGCCGTTAAAAGAATATTTAAATATTTGCTTGGAACTATTGATGTAAGTTTGTGGTATCCTAGAAATGTTGAATTTAATTTGGTAGGATATTCCGATGCAGATTTTGTCGGTAGTTTACTTGACTGTAAGAGTACTAGTGGGACTTGCCAATTTCTTGGTAGTTCCTTAGTATCTTGGTTTAGTAAAAAGCAAAATTCGGTTGCTTTATCCACCACCGAAGAGGAATATATTGCGGTTGCTAATTGTTGTGCACAAATTCTTTGGATGAAACAAACTCTTTGTGTTTTGGATTAAAGTTTGATAATGTGCCCATATTTTGTGATAATACTAGTGCTATTAATTTGACTAAAAATTCTATACCTCGTTCTAGGACTAAGCATATTGATATTAGGCATCATTTTATTAGAGAGCGTGTGCAAAATGGTCATATCATTCTTGAATTTGTGAGCTCTAATAATCAATTAGCGGATATTTTTACCAAGCCTTTGAATGAAGAAAGTTTTTGCAAAAATAGGCTTGAGCTTGGTATTATTCGTTGTGATGCATCTTGATTCTCTATCTTACTTGATATTGTTAGAGAATGTATATTGATAGGGGGAGAATTGGAATCGTTGTATGTGTTCATGTTTATAGGGGGAGCACTCATATTTTTTTCTTAATTGCTATTTTTGATGATTCCAAAGGGGGAGAAGTATAAGAAAAATATGTACTATTGATTATGTTGCATAATTATGTCTTTTGAATTAATTTTAGAGGGAGATTTAATTAAGGGGGAGAAGTTAATTCTTTTGAATGAATTTCAAGCATGAACTTTGTGGTGATTTATGTTCTTGATATTGGAATTATATCTTAATCATCATCTGTTGCTATGGTTATGTGCATTTCATGCTATTTTTCTTCAATGGTTTGTCATCATAAAAAAGGGGGAGATTGTTGGCTTTTTGGCCCTTAATCTCAAATTAATTAATTTTAATTAATGAATTAATTAATGTTTTGATGATAACAAACCTGATTTTGTCTACTAACAATTTTATTATTTTGAATAGCCAATAGTGTAGAGCTCGGAAGAACGATTCCGATGCCTCTTGAATCACCAAAATCGGAGTTCAAACGAAGAAGTTATCGTCGAAATAAAGTTAACGAAAAAATATCGAGGTGGTGACGTGGCCAAATTAATCATCAAATTAGACTAATTAAGGAGTGCCACTTGGAGCCATAGAGGGAGTGACAGAAGGGGCTTTATTTTATAATTGGTGGATTTTAATAAAACTAAAAGATATTAATTTTGAAAATAATAAAAAAATGACTTTAAAAAGAAATGAATTTAATATTATATATATGCATGTGTCTAACGATTAGTTGTTTTTGAAGTAAATGAATTTAATATTATATATGTTTGTGTCTAACGGCTAGTTGATTTTAAAATTAAAAAGAAAATTACTTTTTTACTTTTAATCTCAACCACTCAATTTGCTTTTTACACAATCCGATGGATCAAAATCAAATTCAATTTTTTAGCCCACTTCCCTCTCTTTCTAAACTTCATCTTCCCAAAATTGTTTTAACTTTTTCACACTTTTCAATTCTCAAAATTAGCAAAAGGTCACCATTGTTGCTCTCTCTCCAAGCTTCCAATTTTTATTCTTTTCATCTTATTCTTGAGAGAATTTTCTATTGTATTGTGAGAATTAATGTGTGTGAGCTCAAATTTGTATACCCACTCTTTTTAGAGAGTTTTATTGTGTGATTTAAACCTTTCAACAATATTGTAACGGTTTGATCCTAACCCGTGGAAAGGATCGGGTTTGCTCTTGAACTCGAAAAATGAGCAAGGTAGCGGTTTGACTCTGATCCGTGGAAAGAGTCGAAGGAGATTTTTAATCGAAATCCCAAGAGGCGCTTGGGAAAGTGGATGTAGGTCGAGTTTGACCGAACCACTATAAAAATTACGGTGTCTTCTTCTCTAACTCTTTCCTAATTATTTTTGCATTTAATTTTAATTGCATGTTTTGGTTGGTTTGAGATTGATTGAGTTTATTATTACATACTTTTTATCAATCTTGTTATTTGGCATCGTTTAGGGTTTTTATTAATTTATTTTAAAAGGTATTTAATTAGTTTAAATTGAGCATATTTCTTAAAAAGTTAAATTAAACCTTATTCACCCCCTCTAGGATTGCCATACCGGTCCAACAATTGGTATCAGAGCGAGGGTGCTCATCTTGAAATTTAATTTTCTTTATAAACTTTATTGTTAGAGCATTATGGCAAACCTAGTTGCAAATGGAATTTTTGAAGGCCAATCTACTTCTAGCATCGTGACACTAGTGTGATTTGCCGCAACGTAGGACTTGGAAAGGTTTTATAGGGTTTTCAATCCATTTTCCCCCTACTCTTTCTCGATTATTAGCTCTAGACATACCAAACTTGCAAAAAAAAAAAAAAAAAGGACAATACTAGAACAAGTGTGCCATACTCACACACACAAAAGATAGAGGACATTTGTTTTACCTAGAGGGCTAGCTTTCACACACCCAAAGTACGGACTCAATCCACTCTTTTCTCGCGGGGTCCTAACTTATCACAATGAGGGTAGCTCGTTTCACCTCTATCGATGCACACATACACTATATTTTTAGAGATAGATAGCAAGAATATCTTTTTTTTTCTCTTTTTTTTTAGGCTTTTGATTTTTACTTTTTTTAACTTAACACTAAAAAAAACTTGTTATCCACTTTGTCTAGTATTATACTTTGGAACAACAAAGGTTACTCTTAAGCTAAAGGTGGGCCTTTCGAGGTGACAACATAAATCTAGGCCAAATAAAAGAATTCTAAGTATGTAGGACTTAAGTTCATAAGAATGAGAACTTGAAGATGCATGAAAGATAAGAAAGATTTTTGAAAAAAAATGGGCTTAAGAAATTGATAGCGCCCTAAAAGCGCTATGTTTCATAGCTTAAATCGCCCTTAATTACTTGATTTTACTCACTAATTCCATATCTTTGTAGGAAATAATCATTCCGAGGGTAAAATGGTCTTTGGAGCTAAAACAAGCCTTAATCGAGCTTGAGAACATCAAAGGTCAAAAAGGGGTCATAATTACCAAAATACCCCTGTGAAGAACATAGCTTCGCCTCCTTTTGAAGGACAAACAAGCATGCAGCGAAAATTAATTTGATCGAATTTCACTCTAAGATGCTCAATTTTAAGGATAAAATATGCAATTAAAAGGGAAAAACTAAAGTTTCAAGAACACTTACCCTTGAAGCTCTAAATTCTCCCTTGATTCTTGATGAAAAAGAACACCACTTGTTTATAGACCTCCACAAGAGTCTTCTCTACTATTCCTGTCTTCTCCTACCAGCTCCAAGTTAAGGTTTAGTCGTTTCAGCGCCCACTATGCCTTATGCTCAAGCTCTAGGGGGAGATGGCAAGCTTTTCCATATACTAATGCATATGGAGACATCCCAAGAGGTGTCTTGAACGCATGCGATAAGCCTAGAGAGCTTCATCTAAATGTTGTGCCCAATCCTTTCTGGATGTGTTCACCACCTTCTCCAGTATGGATTTGATTTCCCTATTGGACATCTCTGCCTGTCCGTTGGTTTGCGGATGATAGGCAGTGACTACCCTGTGCTTAACATTATATTTGAGCAAAAGGTTAGTGATAATGCGATTAATGAAATGCGTACCTTCGTCGCTGATCAGCGCTCGTGGCGTTCCGAAGTGCGAGAAGATATTCTTTTTCAGAAATTTGGACACGGTCATCACATCATTTTTGGTGCACACAACAGCTTCAACCCACTTGGACACATAATCGACAACGACTAAGATGTATTGCTGGCCACAGAAAGGCGGAAACGGTCCCATGAAATCTATGCCCCACACGTCGAATAACTCGACTTCTAGAATTGAGTTCAAGGGCATTTCGTTCTTGTTGGAGATATTTCCTGTTCTCTGACATCGGTCACACTGTACCGCATAAGCCCGTGCGTCCTTAAAAAGAGTGAGCCAGAAATACCCACTCTGCAACACATTTGCTGTCGTGCGTTGTCCGCCAAAATGTCCACCATAGGGAGACTCGTGGCATTGGGACAGAATTTGATGAGCTTCAAATTCCGGCACACAGCGACGCATGATATGATCACCGCCTAACCGATACAAATAAGGTTCATCCCAACAATAGAACTTACATTCATGGAGCAGTTTCTTTCTTTGCTGAGTTGTAAAGTCTTCGGGCTGCTGCCTGCAGACTAGGCATACCACGACTCTTGGCTATTTACTATCATCAGTTGCTCATCCGGAAAACTTTCTTTAATATCCTTCATCTTTTCCTGGACCTCTTTATTTTCTAAATTGGAAAGGTGGTCAGCCACCTGGTTCTCAATTTCCTTCTTGTCCTTGATGGTCAAGTTAAACTTCTGCGTTAACAGCACCCACCGGATCAATCGAGGTTTTGCATCCTTCTTCGCCATCAGATACTTGATCGCATAATGATCAGTATATATAACCACTAGAGATCCCACTAAATAGGCACGAAACTTTTCCAATTCGAACACTACTACCAACATCTCCTTTTTCAGTTGTTGTGTAATGTTCCTGGCCATTGTTCAGGGTTTTGCTGGCATAAAAGATTGGGTGCATTATCTTCTCTTTTCTTTGTCCGAGCACTTCCCCCACTGCGTAGTTGCTCGCATCACACATTAACTCAAACGGGAGCGTCCAATCTGGTGCGACGAGAATTCGTGCTGAAATCCACGCCTGCTTAGATTTTCAAAAGCTTGTTGGCAGGATGCGTCGAAAACATAGAGGCGGTCAATTTCCAGCAGTGCGCTGAGTGGTCTGGCTATCTGAGAGAAGCATGTAATGAATCTTTTGTAAAATTCGGCATGCCCTAAAAAGCTTCTTAATGTTTTCACATTTGTAGGTGGTGGAAGCTTTGCAATGGCATCGATCTTGGCCTGATCCACTTCTAATCCCGCCTTTGAAATCTTGTGCCCCAACACTATGCCTTCAATCACCATAAAGTGACACTTTTCCCAGTTCAGCATGAGGTTGGTCTCTTCACAGCATTTTAGCACATTTTCCAAATTGGTTAGGTAGGCAGATTATGAATTATCGAACATAAAAAAATCATCCATGAAGACCTCCACGGATTGCTCCAAGAATTTAGAGAAAATAGCCATCATACACCGCTGTAATGTTCCGGGTGCATTGCACAACTCGAATGGCATGCGTCTGAAGGCGAACGTTCCATATGGACATGTGAACGTAATTTTCTCTTGTCCTTAGGGACGATCATGATCTGATTATAGCCAGAGTACCCGTCGAGGAAGCAGAAGAATTCATTCCCAACTAAGCAGGCCAGCATCTGATCAATGAATGGAAGCGGAAAATGATCATTTTTGGTGGCGAGGTTCAATTTTCTGTAGTCCATGCAAATACGCCACCCAATTACTGTCCTCGAGGGTATAAGCTCATTCCTGCTGTTCGTGATAATCGTCATTCCCCTCTTTTTGGGTACACACTAGACAAGACTTACCCAACTGCTGTTAGAGATTGGATAAACGACTCCTGCATCGAGCCATTTGATAATTTCTTTCTTCACAACCTCTTTCATCGCAGGGTTGAGTTGCCTCTATCGCTCGATCGATCCCTCCTTTCCTTCTTCAAGTCTGATCTTGTGCATGCAATAAGAGGGGATAATTCCTCTTATGTCTGCAAGAGTCCATCTGATAGCTTTGATATACTTCTTGAGGACCTGCAATAGAAGATGCTCGTCATTAGGCGTTAGAGATGAGGAGATAATAACAGGCAGAGTGTTATTACCCCCAAATATGCGTATTTTAAGTGCTTATGAATGGTCTTGAGCTCCTACGTTGGGGCTTCTTCTAGTGATGGTTTTACTTTGGCAGTTGTGCAGGTGCTCAAATCTGTGGATTCAAAAGTAGAGGTAGGTATGTTTAAAGCAAAGACGCTCTCATCTGGATTTTTCTTGCTGGTCATCAACGCGAATGATCAATTCTCCTCTCTGGACGTCAATAAAAGCACATCTCGTCGCAAGGAATGGTCTTCCCAAAATAATGGGGACCTTTTTATCCGCTTCGTAGTCAAGTATGATGAAGTTTGCAGGGAAAATGAACCATCAACCTTGACTAACACATCTTCAATTTTTCCTTCAGGATGCGTTATAAACCTATCGACCATTTGCAAGGTGACACCCGTGCTTCTTCGATTCCCAATTTTTTGAATATAGATAACGACATCATATTGATGCTCGCTCCCAAATCACACAGGGCTCAGCCCACACCATTCCCCCTATTGAACAAGGCATAGTGAAGCTTCCAGGATCCTTCATCTTCACAGGAATTGTATTTCATATTAACGCATTGCACTCCTACGTCAGGGCTACTGTTTCAGAGTCTTCTAGTTGCCTTTTCTTGGAGAGGATATCCTTTAAAAACTTCACGTAGCTAGGTATTTGTTCCAACGCTTCTATCAGAGGGATGTTGATATGTAGCTGTTTAAGGACATCCATGAAGAGTTTAAATTGTCCTTCATCATTTTTCTTTTTTAGTCTCCGCAGAAAGGGTGGGCGCACAGGTGGCTCCACCTCACTTGTTCCTTATTTTTGTTTTTGTGCAGCACCTCTCTGCGTCGAAACTCTCGACTCAAACTGCATTGGAGGAGTTTGTCTTGGTTGAATTATCAGTATTATTGGGGTTCAAAGAATCATGCGGGGTATTTACATGCTAGTTATTTGTTGGTGTTGGTTCATTAGTTCTTCTGGGATCTGAATTCACAGGTGTCATCGTCTTACTACTTCGCAATGTCACAGCTTGACATTGCTCCTTACTTCTATTCTTCGGTGTCTCGGTATTACTCGGGAAGCGCTTAGCGACCTGCTTCTCAGCTCTTTAGCTATCTGGCCCATCTGTACTTCCAAATTTTTGATCGATGTGGCCTAGCTTTGAATGAGAGCGTCATTGTTCAGTATATAAGTAGTTAAAAGCTTTTCTAAGTTGCTGCTCGAGCTAGACTCTTGTGGTGGTCTATTATGCGTCGGTTGCTGACTATGCAATCCCGAGCCTCCTGCGAAGCTAGGTGCATTACCCGTACAGCATGGTGGCTTATTCCCTATTGCTCTGCGTTAGGTGGTCTCCTGCTTGCTCTCCAGCAGCTTGTTGGTTTCCTCCCCACTGAAAATCAGGATGGTTTCTCCATCCTAGATTATATGTTTTGGAGTAGGGATTGTTCTTGAAGAAACATACAGACTGGGGGTTGTAGGGGCACATTTCAAATCCATGCGGTTCCCCTAATCCAACGCAGCTTACAACTGCCTGGTTCACCATGCTAACTTGCTTAGCATTTCCATTCACAGAGTTGTTATTCAAAGCCATGTTCTGAAGTATAGTGGTCATCGCAAACATCTGCTCTGATAGCTGAGCGACTGCGTCACTCGCTATCGAGTTGGTGCTTCTCTTCCTCTCCAGCGCTTGATTACCATAACCGTCGTCATCCCATATAATCGTGTTGCGTGATATTCTGTCAAGGGTGGCCTTTGCCTCAGCATGTATTGTCCATCAGCCTTCCAGCTGCGGATGCATCGACAACAGCTTTGGATGCTCGGTCCAGCCTATTATAGAACATCTCCATCTGTATGCAGTCTGGAATGCCGTTATGTGGACAACTTCTTACAAGCTTTTTAAATCTCGTCCACGCATCACTAAGAGTTTCTATGTCCTTTTGCATGAAATTGGCAATCTCCCATCGGTGTCTTGCGTTCACTGTTGGGGGAAAGTATCTCTGCATAAATCAGGCGACCATATGTTCCGAAGTGGTTATTTTGCTTGGTTCTAGAGAGTATGCCCACTGCTTTGCTTCGTCACGCAGAGAGAATGGAAACAACGTCAACCTGATTCCCTCAGGCGTGATGCCTGGAAGATCAAACGTATTGCATAGTTCCATGAAACTCGTGAGATGCGCGTGAGGATCCTTACCCATTGCTCCCCCAAACTGGCCTGCAGCCTGGAGCATTTAGAGCATCACTGGTTTCATTTCGAACTTCGTCCCTTCGAACATTGAACATGTAATGCCTAGGGAGAAATCATATAAGTTTGGGGACACATATTCTCTCATTGGTCGATCATGATCATGCGCCATCAAGATCAGGTTAGGCTGCGCGTTGGTCTGTTGATTTACTCGATTCTGTGCATCAACATTCTCATTCCGCGTTGGTCAGCCATCATTCTTGATCTTTGTCTCCTGTGATGGTTTCTCCTTATCCTTCTTCGGAAGGTTCGTTCAATTTTAGGGTCAATATCAAGCTCAGGTGTTGATCCTTTGCTCATATACTATTTGTGACCTCCTGGCGGAAGTCACAATACGCCTAAAAGAAAACAGTTCTGCGAAAGATAAACAAATCAAACAAAAATTAGCCGTAAAATCCCCAGCAACGGCACCAAAAACTTGTTGTGGAATCTATGGTGAGACTATGGTTGTGTTAATGTATGTTCAGATATGCTCCAGTTTCTCTCAATAATAGCTCAAGTATAAACTAATATTAAGATTTCTCGGTGAGGACCGAGGTCGAACACGGGGATTTGTGGCTGAAAAGATTAATGAAATGTCTAACTCGCGGAAGTGTAAAAATTGAATGAAGTATTGATGAGGAATGTGTGTGAGATAAAATAATTAGTAATGTGCAACAAAGAAGCTAGGAATCAATGATGTAGTTTGTACAAACAAAGAGATTTTAGTTTTTCTTTCAAATGGAGAAAAGAGGGTTGGAGAAAACCCTTCATCAACTGGTTGAGTTCTTACTTAGTTTCATGATTCGTGCTCCTAAACTCATATGGTTCATACCTCTCGGTAGATGAGTCACATAAATCATATATCTATGATGCATACTTGTTTAGATAAGCCTAAGATGATTCCTATGTCTAGGATTAGTTATTAGTTATAAAGATAAGATCCATAGTTACTTGCTCTTCCAAGCAGTTAACTATTTCTACTTAAATCAAGTTGTCAAGTGGATTTAAGCAATGAAGAGTAAAATATATCGATGTAAACGAACTAGAAACTAAGCTTGAACTCTTAAGGTTGATGAATGTTACTCTCCAACCCTTCAAGTGATTTAGCTACTCATGCTTGTTTGTGAAGTGAACTTAAAGATGAAAGACAAGAAGTGATTCATGATGCAAGAAATAGATATATATAATAATGGAAGAGATGGTCTAGGTCTTGCACAATACAAGCAACCGAATACACTCAAAGATACAAAAGATGGAATGACAAGATGAAGAGATGAAGCTGGCGGCAACAATGTCCTGTTAGCCGATAGAGATG
Organism: Lagenaria siceraria; assembly: GCA_002890555.2. Lineage (NCBI taxonomy): Eukaryota > Viridiplantae > Streptophyta > Magnoliopsida > Cucurbitales > Cucurbitaceae > Lagenaria > Lagenaria siceraria. The sequence continues at coordinate 13,334,693 of CM016493.1, forward strand.
GTGGTTTCGATGTCTGCTTGCGTTAAGGAGGAGAAATGGTGGAAGCTTCACTCTCTCTCAAGGTTGATGCTCGACAAGTCTTCGATGGTGATGAAGATGGTGCACTCGACTGTCGCCGAGAAGGGAGAGATGGAGGATGGTTGTGTGATTCCCAAACTCTTCTTTGGCACGAAGAAAAATCTCTAAAATATCTAATCTCTAACTAGTAACTCTAAATTATCTAACTGTCTAACCCATTGATCTGTGGATTCAACTGGCTTTTATAGCCCAAAAATTGTACTTTTTATGATGTCAGCGGATAAGGTTCTGGCACAGAGGATCAGGCTGCATTTGGCAATCATCCTTCTGATCAGGTAGGTTGTCACTATTCTGCGGCTCAGGGGGCCAAAAATCCTCTGTTTCTAGCTGTCAGGATCAGGTTGCCCAAGGTTTCAGGATTTTTCGTTTAGTGCCATGCATCCATTGTATACGTTTTCGTTCATCTTCGATGCATGTGTTGAAACTTGATTTTATGTAAAATGGGGCGTTCAAAGGAGTTAAATTACAAAATAATCTTTCTTCAGCCTATTCACAAGCTTGTATTCATACGAAGAATATATCATAGATTTAAACATTAGATGATGCGTTTTTCAACATTCTTCCGCAATTATTCTAAGAAAAGAGAGACAATAACTTGTATTTCTACAAGTTAATACACAATACAAAGCAACCAAATACACTTAAAAGATACAAAAAGATAAAATGGAAAGACAAAGGGATGAAGCTAGCGGCGATAGTGTCCTGATCGCCGATAAAGATGGTGGCTTCTATTGTCTGCTTCTGTTGGGAAGGAGAAGCAATGGAAGTTCCACTCTCTTTTGAGGTTGAAGCTCACTGGATCTCTGATGATGATGGTAAAAGTGCACTCAGCTATCACCTAGAGGGGGGAATATGGAGGATAGCTGCCTGATTCCCGAACTCTTCCGTAGCACGAAAGTATCTCTAACTATCTAACCTTTTTGATCTGTTAATTCAACTAGCTTTTATAGATTAAAATTGTACTTTCCGTGATGTCATTAGGTAAGGCTCTGACGTAGAGGATAAGGTTGCATTTATCAATTGTCATCTCTGACCAGGTAGGTTGTCACTGTTCTGCGGATCAGAGGGTTGAAAATCCTCTTTGACTCCAACTGTCAAGATCAGGTTTTTCGAGGTTCAAGGATTTGTCTTTTAGTGCCATGCGTCTGAGGTATTCGTTTCTCGATCTTCTTCGACGCATGCGTTGAACCTTGTTTTTCTGCAAAATGGGGGCGTTTAAAGAGATAAATCACAGATTATTCTTTCTTTAGCCTATTTACATGCTTGCACGCATACGAAGTATTTATCATGAATTTAAGCATGGGATGATGCGTTTTTCAACATTCTTTCGCAATTATTCTAATAAAAGAGAAGCAATAACTTGTATTTCTACAAGTTATCACACCCCTAATTTTAGAATAATGCTTGTCCTCAAGCATGACTTTTACTAAAGAAATTTAACACCAGCTTCACTTTTCTAGCGCTGACTAGCCTCTCAGTATACTCTTTACTTTTATAACTACAGTTACGCTACATCTACTCTTGACCTTTTCACTTTTCTAGAAGTAACTCCTAAGTTTAGATGCGACAAGCTTTTTCTCAAAAATCTTCTTTCTCATTTCATACATTTATCTTTTCTTACTTTTCAGCATTGCTTTTGATATAAAAACTCTTTTTGTTTTTCTTGCATTGATTCAGGTTACTTGCCTTCGTTTTGGCTTCCCAGCACGGGAGTCATGTGCAACATCCAACTACGAGCAAGTGCCCTTCACAACTTAGACTCTTATCTTGGTCATGATTTTTACAAGACATTGGAGTCTTCTTATAATTATTAGATGCGTTGATTCAGGTAACCTACCTTCGTTTTGGCTTACCAGCACGGGTATCAGCAGCATCCAACTACGAGCAAGTGCCTTTCATAACTAAACTCTTATCTTGGTTAAGGTTTCCTTACTAGATATTGGAGTTTACTATTATTATGATTTTTTTTTAAGTTTCAAAGGCTCAAACCTTTTTTCCACCCCCAAATTTTAAGAGTTGCAAAGTCCTCATTGCGTTGAAGGTTGAAAATAGAATTGCTGAAAATTTTGAAAAAAAAGGTTTGGGCCAAGGATTGCACGCATGAAAACTTGGGATGTACTTCGAGTCTAAAAGTTCTAAGGCACTAAGTAATGTAACATGAAGGAATTACAAAAGTGCAGTGTAGAGTCGTCATCATAGTGGCTATTCATTAAACACACAGAATTATAAAATAGTAATGAATTGCAAAAGGAAAATGAAGAGTAAAGTCAAATCACAAAAGAATAATGAACTGTGATCAATCAACGCAAAATTCATTGATATATACATTGTGTACAAGACTTGAAAGGCGTTGAAGAAAGAATGAAATCTATACAAATAATAAAGTATAAGAAACACCCCTAAATTTACTCTGGCCGTTCTAAATTGTTGGCTTTGCATTCAAGAGCAGGGCGCTGTTCGTGGGGAAATACGAATGGCTGGCGGAGATGCGGTGGAATCTCTGGAACGGATAGATCGGGACGATGAGCGAACAGTTGTTGCATATATGTCAGGGAAAATTGGAATTGTTCGTCATGTCGCTCTGAAAGCAAACGTAGGATCTGTGTTCTTCACTTCTCCTGCTGGCACAACTCCCTTAAAACTAGAAGAATGATGGTACTGCGCATGTACTGCTGCAAGCCATCCCACTCTACTTCGATTTCATTGGGGGCCAACTGCTGAGGTCGAGGTGCTGGTGGGGGAGGTGGTGGAGGAGGCATTTGAGTATCCTCAGTCGCAGGTGGCAAAGCACGTGAGGTACTTGCGACTTTGCCACCTTTGAGTGACTTATAGACTTTGGGCCTTGGGGCAGGGGGAGGCGGTGAAGATTTGGGTCTATAAGGAGAAAGGGAAGGCGTTGGATCTTTGGGAGAAGGAGAAGGAGTTGGGGCTTTTGGAGAGGAATGAGGGTGAAGAAGTGGTGAAGGCGGGAGCGGGGAGTCTTCGGGAGAGTGCGGCGAAGGGTGAGGGTTAAGGTTTTCATCCTTGGCATTAGGGCTAGCCATAGGTTCTTCTTCGCACACTCTAGTTTCCTCCACTCGACGCTTCTTAGGCTTAGGTGGCAGCGGTGGACGGGCGACTTTAACTTTTGGAGCTCCCTTATGGATTGTCACAAGTTCTAGGCGGTGGGGTGGGTCCTTCAGTAATTGCTGCAACGTCTTGTTGTCGATCACCCAGGTTATGTCGACAAACTCCTCGTCTTCAAAAGGAAGAGTAGGATTGGTCAATGCAGCGTTTACACACAGCGAGACAATCATCCATGGGAAGAATAATTGTCTGCGTGGTTTGTTGAAAATGTTGCGGACTTGTGCTGCGATGATGCGGCCGACGTCGAGGGGGATATGCTGCATAATGGAGTATGCTGCCATCACCCGATCCCTTGAGACAGATGCATCATGAGTTGTTGGGATTAGCCTCTTCTTCACGAAATAGACCCACAGGTTGGCCTTAGGAGTGAGGCACTTGGATGGCAATGTATGGATGTGTGTGGTCTCCCATGTGTCGAATGGGACTTTGCAGCTGTGAACCACCGCCATATCTTCGTCTTCGTACACTTTACCCTTGTAAAATGCATGCACTAGTGCAGGTGCCATGATCATCAGGATGGCACAAAAGTTTAGCCAGTTGTGGTGGTCAATGATCTCTGTGATGTAGGCACGGAGTGGGGCTGGTTCAGGAAAGAACCCCACTTCGATCAGCAAATCCCCGAAGGGTATGCGTCGACCCCGCCCTTGCTCCTTCTCGAGGGATCCTTCCATCACCTTCTTCTTGCCCTTGTCTTTTTGTGGTGGGCGTTCGTGGCGGCTAGGCTTTCCCTCTTCTGCCCTTTAACTCTTCTCGGCCTCTTTGTTGAAGCTGCCGCATCCTCAGGCTGGCGCTCCTCCTTATGTTGAGATTTTTCTTCACCAGCCTCTTTGTCTTCTTTGGCCTCTTCTTTCGGGCAAGGGTAGTCATCACAGCAGCCAGAGCTGCATCTTCTTCTTGAATCTTGCGTTCAAGCTCTATTGCTGCGATATCAATGGCTTCCACGGCCTCATCTTCCCGTAGGTCTTGCTCAAATTCTTGAGCTGCGTTGGCCAGGCTGTCATTAGTGGCTGGGGATTTGGCTTCATGTAGTTGGGCAAATAGAACTTCCCCACATGGTCCTCAACCTCTTGACGAAGAGCTTTTAATTCCTTCCTTAGCTTTGGCCTTAGCTTTGAAGGACGTTGCAGCCATAGCAGCCTCTGCATTTGTCTTTGCCTCAGGCGTTTCCAAAGTTTCTTGCCTGATGACCGTAGGCTTCTTCAGCAGTCTCCTCTTCAAGGGCTTGACCCATTCATCTTCTTTTTCTGGGTCATCCCGGTACCTTTTGGCATTGTCAGTGGCCACTTCTTCTTCACAAGGCCGTTCATTAGACCTTTGATAAGCTTGCATGGTAGAGTCTTCAGGGCCAACTGCCACAGGGTCATACCCTTACGGCGAATTTGGGCAGCTCCCGCTGTGAGCAGCGAAGCCATTGACATCCTCATTCGCTAGGGCTACATCTTCCTTCCTGGAGTCAGATACTCTTTGGTCAGACAAGTCCCTGACCTCGCCCAATATTTTGGCGATGACTTCTTCTAGAGAGCGCACCGACTCATCGTCATCGCCTTCTTCCAGCTCCACGGCGTTGAGTTCCACGGTTCTAACATAGGAACTGTGGGCGGGCTGGTTAACTTTGCCTTCTCAGTCGAGCTGTCTGTGTCAGCCTCGCAGCGTTCAATACTAGCTAGGATGTCTCCAAAGAAATCTTGCTCATTGCGTCACTGCGCTCGCTTGACCCATAAAGGACACTGCAGGCGTCGTTGGAATATTGAGGGGTGAAGGGCATTTAAGCGCCATCACCGTCAGGGCAGACAGTGGGGTCAGCTTGACTTAAATTGCCCACAGATGACTCTGTGGGGAACCTCATCCTTGGGCGATGAACGCACGATTTCACTCGTGGAGGCTTGAGGTAAGTGAGGGTGAATAGGCGAAGCTTCAGAGGTGGCAACGGGGTTCACTCCTCAGTGCTGGGTGGGGAAGGATGGGGTGTGGGTGGTGATGGGATAGACATTGGTTGGGAAGGTTTGGGTGTTGGTGGAAAAGGAAATTCAAAGGTTAATGGTTGGGCATTGATGGGTTGTTGAGGGATTTGCTCTGCAGACTCGTCTGAGTCTGAGTCTATAATGACCACACAAGGTGGTGGACGCGGAGGTGGTGGACGCGAGGCAGAAGAGGATGAAGGAAAGAAAGAAGGGCAAACGGCAGGCGAAGGGGCTCGAGGGTGTAAGGGATGCGAAGGGGCAAAAGGGCGAGTTGGGGGAGGAATGAAACGAGGGTTCTAGTAGGTTTGGGGTGGCTGAGCGCGGAGGCTGCACCTCTGGTGAAGCTGCGGCGGAAGGTTGCTTAGGTAGTGGAGAAGGTTGCCGAATGCTCGAGGAAGACGAAGAAGACGAGGTTGGGTATTGGGTAGGATACGAGGAGACTATGATGTCTTTGTCGCTGCTGACGAAGTTGTTTTGTGAGTCATCACTGGACATCACCGGAATTTTCTCTGGTTGCTGAGGAAGAAGGGATTCAAAATAAAATGAAAACCAAGCGGTCGAGAGGGTTTAAATAGTCGAAAATGCATGGGCGAGTAATGAGTACTGTCAGTACTGACGCATCAAATCTCCTGAAAATCAAGGGGATTCCTTGAGCCGTGCAATGGACAGGCTGTCAAGCGTTTTTCCTTGCACGCAAGCGTGCTGAAACTTGAATGCAAGGTTTTCAAACGTCAGACTCTATACCTACCCCCCCATTCGATGTATATCCCTTGGTTTTAAATGCAAAGCAGAACAAAGGGAAGTTGTTTTTTTCTCAGTTCAAGAAATTTTCATTAAGCACAATAAGTCAATTATCAACAAAAATCACCACCACAAAATAGCCATGCGGGTTAATTATACTACTCCTAATTGCTAAAATTAAAGAAAGCATCAATAAAAGAAAGAAATCGTCCCTGGAAAGATGTCTTCTTTTGTTCAACATAGAGACCTCTCGCCGCGAGCTATCAATCTTGCTCACGAAGGTCAATGGAAGCTTTTTCTCTTTCAATTTCGCCTCCATAATAGGGTTTTACCTGTTGGGTTTTATGTCCTAAAACTCGTAGTTTGTAAACATTAACGTGTATTCTATTTATCAATAAAGTTGTTATCGATGTTATTCAATAAACTTGTTATTGAATAAAGTGAATTGTTGTTAATATAACTCTAAATCCAATAAACTAAGAACCCATGGCTTTAGTATGAAAACTTGAACTTTATGTAGTGACATAAAAATGGATCAAGATCAAGTAAATAGCCAAAACGGTGTATAGTATAAGGATAAGGTTGGGTACCTTATCTTGGAGACACTATTGAATGTGGCTCACTATGTATTTGATACAAATGATGTGATCCTAAATCATTCATGTGGAGACATGTGAGTGGGGGCATTCTATGCAATGAGTTTGCATAAGACCGGACCACGAAATAGTCACTATTACTTTATAACGTCGTTTGCTGTTAAATACTGACTATTTCAACTAGATGACCTAGGTAACTCGATCTTAATCTTGAGCTAACTATGAACTCCTATTTATTCGAGATTATCCTTAGATCTGCATGGGTGAGAGTGGCCCGGGTGCGCCGACTCAATAAGCCTCCCATTTCAGGGGTAAGACCGAGTAGATAGCTGGGGACATAGTTTTGCGAGAAGCAATTCACTTCTACCCGATTTACGGTTAGTAGATAGGTTGTTCCCTTAAGTACTGATTCCGGGTCTTGAACGAGGGGCCCCACCCTCTCATTGGCCCGAGAGGGACTCGGTTTAGTGATAGGATCACAAACCAATTGTTCATTAGAGGGTCAGTGGGACTTAAGGAACAAGATGTAATCACAGGGGTAAAACGGTAATTTTGACCTAGCTGTGATTACGAACAACCTGTGAAAGATTGACTTACTTATTATGGTTATATCAAGTGGACAGAAATATATCTGCAGTGAGGAGAGTGCAGCTACAGGCTTTAGTGGAGTGTCCCGTTAGTTAACGAATGTTAGTTAACTAGGTTAAAGAGTTTGACCGGTTAATCTCGGATCGTTGGAGCTCATGATCTTTAGGTCTATTAGGTCCCTCTACTAGCTCATAAATGGACTAAAAGCTTAGATAGTGTGGTGAGTAAGTTTGAAAAGTTCAATCTTGACTTAAGGAATGAAAGTCGAATATATACGATATATCGACGTTTAATTACAAATTAAACGAATAAATAGAGTTATTTATAATATTTAAATATGATTTAAATATTAATTATATGAATAGAGATTCATATCGGTTTTTTGGAAAAATCAGAGAAAAGTGGGAAAAATAATATTATTTTATTTAATATTAAAATAATATTATATTTAATTAATTAAATATTAAATTATTTTTTATTTAATTAATTATTTTTATTTTTAGAAAATCAAATTAAAATTCATTTTAAATTCATTTTTGGAAATTATTTAAAAATAGAGTTTAAAATTGATTTTTTGAAAAATGGATTTTCCCACCAACTAAGCTTAGCTTAGTTGTTTGCTTCACATTAAGCCAACAATTTGAGAGTTTGAGTTGTCAAATTTTGATGCAATTGGATTGCATGTTGTTCTTCAATAAATAGAGATTATTTTGGCTTAATTGGGGTTAAGATTTTTGCAAAATTAATGGTTAATTTTGCAAAATATCCTCCATAACTCTTTTCTTTCCCAACCCTCATTCCTTCTCAAATTCACCACAAATTTGGATTCCACCATCCATTCTAAGCCTAGAGAATAGTAGAGAAGACTCTTGTGGTGGTCTACAACCAAGTGGTGTTGCTTTCCATCAAGGATTGGAGGAGAATTTGGAGCTTCAAGGGTATGTATTCTTGAAACTTGTTTTTTTTCTTTTTTAATTGCATGTTTAATCCTCAAAATTAAGCATCTTAGAGTGAAAATTGGACAAATTAAATTCCGCTGCATGCTGTTATATCCTTCATCACCCTCTACCCATTGACCTTGAACACACTTGTTCCGTCATCATTCATCAAATCCACAACACCATGTAGATACACCTCTTTGATAGTGAAGGGTCCGGACCACCTAGATTTCAGCTTTCCTGGAATAGACGCAACTAAGAATTAAACAACAAAACACGTTGACAAGAAAAAAATTCTTTCTTACTGATCCTGTTGTCATGCCATTTATTGGTTTTCTCTTTGTAGATTTTGGCATTCTAGTTTGCGGTCAATCTCCACTCAACAAGCTCGTTCAACTACAGTTTCTGTGCCTCCTCTACTAGCTCCAGATTAAGATTCAGCCATTTCAGCACCCACTATGTCTTATGCTCAAGCTCTAGAGGGAGGTGGCAAGCTTTCCTATACACCAAAGCATATGGGGACATCCCAAGAGGTGTCTTGTACGTAGTGCGATAAGTCCAGAGAGCTTCATCTAAACGCTGCGACTAGTCCTTTTTGGATGCCTTGACCACCTTTTCCAATATGGACTTGATTTCCCTATTGGAAACCTCTGCCTGTCCGTTTGTTTGCGAATGATAGGTAGTGGCTACCCCATGCTTGACATTATATTTGAGCAAAAGGTTAGTGATAATGCGATTGATAAAATCTATACATTCATCGTTGATCAACGCTCACGGCGTCCCGAAGCGAGAGAAGATATTCTTTTTCAGAAATTTCAACATGGTCATCGCATCATTTTTGGCGCAAGAGATCGCTTCGATCCACTTGGATACATAGTCGACAGTGACTAAAATGTACTGTGGCCGCAGGAAGGCAAAAATGGACCCATGAAGTCTATGCCCTAAACGTTGAACAGCTCGACTTCCAGAATTGAGTTTAGGGGCATTTCATTCTTGTTGGAGATGTTCCCAATTCTCTGACACCGATCACATTGCATCACGTAGGCCCTTGCGTCCTTGCAGAGAGTGCCAGAAATACCTACTGTGTAATACTTTTGCAGCTGTGTGTTGCCCACCAAAATGTCCATGATAACTTGTAGGAATACAAGTTATTTTACTTCTTTCACTTAGAAAAAAATGAAAGATTAGTGAAAAGAAGACCATTTCAACGCATGATTCTCTGATATATTCTTATTATGCACACAAATGTATGAAGAAGTAAAAAAGATATGATGATGAGAATTAACACCCTTGAACGCTTTGTTTGCAGGAAAATGTCATCGCAACCATGCGTCGAAGATTACATCAACGCATGACTAATAAAGACAAAGCCTATGATTCTGAAAAATCCAATCATGATAGCTGTGCCAGAATATTTTCAGTACCATAAGCTGTTAGACAGAGATGGACTGCGCGATCAGAAAGGACGGAGGCGAACGCGTTGTGGGCCTACCCTGCACCAATATCAAAAGTACTACGATGAGGGCTATAAAAGCCGCCCAATAAGAGAAAAGAAAGGGGGTGAAGAAAAATCATAAAGAAAAAAAATAGGGTTAGCAGCAACTAATTTTGGGAGAGCGCCGCCACGCGTCATCTTCTTCCTCGTTGAGAGGATCAATTTTCACAGCCACCACAAGGAACGCGGTGAACCGAAGCTCGACAGGGAAAAGGATCTCACTGCTGCTTCCATGCCACCTGCAATATCAGCGATACACCTTCACTGTAGGCGAGCAGGACACTTTTGCCGACAGCTTCTCCTCTCAATCACTCTGGCAAATCTACTTGAGATATTAGGAATCCAATAAATCGTGAATATAAATCAAACAACACGATTAACACTCCAACAGTCCACCATAAGGAGACTTATGGCAATGAGACAGAATTTGCTGAGCTTCAGTCTCAGGCACGCACCGACGCTTTATCTGATCAGGGCCTAGTCGATAGAAATAGGGTTCATCCCAACAATAGAATTTACAGTCATGGAGCAGTTTCTTCTTTTGCTATGTTTTGAAGTCTTTGGGCCACTGCTCGCAGACCAGGTAATTGACGATGTCCGCATACCACGGTTCTTGGTTGCCTATCGCTATCAGTTGTTCATCCGAATAGCTTTCTTCAATGTCCTTCATCTTTTTCTACACTTCTCTATTCCCCAAATGAGAAAGTTGGTCAGCCACCTGATTTTCAGTTCCCCGCATCCAACGCAGCTTACCATTACTTGATTTACCATGCTGACTTGCTTAGCATTCCCAGTCAAAGAGTTGTTGTTGTTCAAAGCCATGTTTTGAAGTATAGTGGTCATTGCAGACATGCACCGACAACTGTGCAACTGCATCGTTATCCACCGAGTTGGTGCTTATTTTCCTGTCTGGCGCTCTATTATCATAATCGTCATCATCCCACTCAATCGTATTCCTTGATATTCTATCAAGAGTTTCTTTTGCCTCTGCGTACGTCTTATCCATCAGTCCTCCTACTGCGGACGCATCGACAACGACTTTGGACGCTCGGTCCAACCCATTGTAGAACATCTCCATTTGTATGCAATCAGGGATGTCGTTGTGTGGACAATTTCTCACGAGCTTTTTGAACCTTGTCCACACATCGCTGAGAGTTTCTATTTTCTTTTGCATGAAGTTGGCTATTTCTCTTCGACGTCTTGCGTTCACTGTAGATGGGAAGTATCTCTGCATGAATCGGCAACCATTTGCTCCCAAGTAGTGATTTCACTTGGTTCGAGGGAGTAGGCCCATTGCTTCGCTTCGTCGCGTAGAGAGAAGGAAAATAGCGTCAACCTGATTCCCTCAGGTGTGATACCCGGGAGATCAAAGGTGTTGCATATCTCCATGAAACTTGTGAGATGCGCGTGAGGATCTTCACCCACTGCTCTCCCAAACTGGCCTGCGGCCTAGAGCATCACTGGTTTCATTTCAAACTTCGTCCCTTCAAACACTGGACGCGTAATACCTGGAGAAAAGTTGAACAAATTTGGAGACGCATAATCTCTCATAGGACAATCATGATCGTGTGCCATTAAGATCGAATTGGGCTGCACTTTAGCCTGATGTTTTTCTCGGTTCGGTGCGTTTATGTTCTCATTCTTGCATTGATTAGCCATCGTCTTGATCTCTGTCTTCGGTGTCGATTTCTTCTTACCTTTCTACGAAAGGTTCGCTTAATTTCAGGGCCAATATTGAGCTCCAGTGCTGACCCTTCGCTCATATACTGTTTGTAACCTCCCGGCAGAAGTCGAAATACGCCTGAAAAACTTGTTGTGTGCGTAATGGTTATGCTAAATGTATGTTCAGATGTGTTCTATTTATTATGCACAAGTATCAAGTTTTTTTCAATATTAGCCCAAGTATAAACTAATACTAAGATTTCTCGATGAGAACTGAGGTTAAACACGTGGATTTGTAGCTAGTAAGATGATTGAAGAGTTTAACTTGCGGAAGTTTCTAAAATAGAATGAAATGTTGGTGATAAATAGTAAATAATGAAGTAAAGAAACATGTGCAACAAATAAGCTGGGAAATAGTGAGATGGTTTTGCACACAAAGAAGTTTTGGTTTACCAAATGGAGAAAAGAGGGTTGGAGAAAATCCTTCATCAACCGGTTGGGTTCTTGCTTAGTTTCATGGTTCATGCTCCTAAACTCGAGTAGTTCTTACATCTCGGTGGATGTGTCACATAAATCATATGTCTATGATGCATGCTTGTTTAGTTAAGCCTAAGATATTTCCTATATCTAGGGTTAGTTCTTAGTTACAAAGATGAGATCCATAGTTACTTGTTGTTTCAAGTAGTTAACTATTTCTACTTAAATCAAGTTGCCAAGTGGATTCAAGCAATGAAGAGCAAAATACATCAATGTAAACGAACTAGCTAGAAACTAAGCTTAAACTCTTAAAGTTGATTAATGTTTTTCTCCAACTCTTCAAGTGATTTAGCTACTCATACTTGTTTGTTAAATGAACATAAAGATAGAAGGCAAGGAGTGATTCATGATGTAAGAAATATATTAATAGGATTGATGATTTAGTTCATACACAATACAAAGCCACCAAATACACTTAAAAGATACAAAAATATAGAATGGAAAGATAAAGAGATGAAGATGGTGGCGACATTGTCCTGCTCGCCGATAAAGATGGTGGCTTTTTTTGTCTGCTTGCATTGGGAAGGAGAGGTAATGGAAGTTCCACTCTCTTTCGAGGTTGAAACTCATTGGATCTCCGATGATGATGGTAAGAGTGCACTCAGCTGTCGCCGAGAGGGGGGAAGATGGAGGATGGTTATCTAATTCCTAAACTCTTCCATAGCACGAAAGTATCTCTAACTATCTAACCTTTTTTATCTGTTAATTCAGCTAGCTTTTATAGCCTCAAAATTGTACTTTTTGTGATGGCATCAGGTAAGGCTCTGACGTAGGGGATAAGGTTGCGTTTGTCAATCGTCATCTCTGACCAGGTAGGTTGTCATTGTTCTGCGGATCAGAGGGCCGAAAATCCTCTTTGTCTACAGCTGTCAAGATCAGGTTTTCTGATGTTTAAGGATTTGTCTTTTAGTGTCATGCGTCTGAGGTATACGTTTCTCAATCTTCTTCGACGAATGTGTTGAACCTTATTTTTTTGCAAAATGAGGTGTTTAAAGAGTTAAATCACAGATTATTCTTTCTTCAGCCTATTTACATGCTTGCATGCATCCAAAATATTTATCATGAATTTAAGCATAGGATGATGCATTTTTCAACATTCTTTGCAATTATTCTAATAAAAGAGAAGCAATAACTGTATTTCTATAAGTTATTAGCATCATCTTATGCTTAATTTCATGATAAATACTTCTTATGCGTGCAAGCATGAATATAGACTTAAGAAAGAATAATATATGATTTAATCTCTTTAAACGCCCAACTTTGCAGGAAAACACGAGGTTCAACGTATGCGTCGAATTATATCAGAAATGCATAACTCGAACGCATGACACTAAAAGACAAATTCTTGAACCTCGGAAAACCTAATCTTGACAGTTGGAGACAAAGAGGATTTTCGGCCCCTAATCCGCATAACAATGACAACTTACTTAGTCAGAGATGACGATTGACAAAGGCGAAGCCTTATTCTCTGCGTTAGAGACTTACCTGATGACATCATGAAAGTACATCCTTGAGGCTATAAAAACCAGCTGAAGCAACAGATAAAAAAAGGTTAGATAGTTAAAGACATTTTTCGGCTACGGGAGAGCTCGAGAATCACTTAGCCATCATTCTTCCCCTCTCAGAGATAGCTGAGTGCACCTTTGTCATCACCATTAGAGAGCTAGTGAGCTTCAACCTCGAAAGAGAAGTTGGATCCTCTCTTGCTTCTCCTTCATCAACTCAAGCAAGCAAAAGATGTCACCATCTCTGTCGGTGAGCAGGACACTGTCGCCGCCAGCTTCACATTTCTTAACTTTTCATTCTTTCTTTTGTACCTTTAAGTGTATTTGGCTGCTCTGTTATCTTTGTATGAACTAAATCATTATTCTTATTAATATATATATCTCACATCATGAATCACTCTTTGCCTTCCATCTTCATGTTCTTTTCACCATCAAACATGGGTAGCTAAAACATTTGAACGGTTGGAGAAAAATACTCATGAGTTTGAGCTTAGTTTTCGATTTGTTTACATTGATGTGTTTTATTCTTCATTACTTAAATCCACTTGACAACCTGATTTAAGTAGAAATAGTTAACTACTTGAAAGAGCAAGTAACTATGGATCTCATCAATGTAACTAAGAAACATTTATAGACATAGGAGAGATCTTAGGCTCAACTAAACAAGCATGCATCATAGACATATGATTTATGTGACACATTTACCAAGAGGTAAGAACTACTTGAGTTTAAGAGCATGAACCATGAAACTAAACAAGAACTCCACCGATTGATAAAAAGGTTTTCTCTAGCCCTCTTTTCTCCATTCGAGAAACCAACACTTCTCCTATTTGCACAACATCTCATTGATTCCCAGTTTATATCTTATTTTACTATTTTACTATTCAATACTTGTTTTTTTGTTGCCCTTGACCTCCCCATTTAAAATTAGGGTGGTCATGCCATCTTGAGTTGAACGTGCTTCCAGGTGGGTCATATTTCCGTTGGAAGCCACCAATTGCGTTCACCTTGGGGTTTGCTTGCAGGGAATTGTCAGAAGAATGTCCTAGAACTCCGCAAGCTCCACACATTTTCACTTGTTGAGCACCTCCCTACACAAATTGAGTAACAAGAGAAGTTAGATTTGATTTTTGAGTTTTAAGCTCACTTACATCTTTTGCATTTAAGGGGTCGAATTTGGTCGCACAGGTCCCTAAACTCTGTGAGTTTTCTGCCATCCTAGAGATTAGGTCTCTCGCTTTGGTGGATCTTTTATCCGCTAAAGCTCATCCCGCGACAGCATCGATTGAGGCTCTCTCGTTTGAAAGCATCCTCGAGTAAAAATATTGGATAAAAAATTAATTTGATATTTGGTAATGGGGAAGCTTGCGCAGAGTTGTTTATACCTCTCCCAATACTCGAAAACTGACTCCCTGAATGCTTGTTTGATTCCATATATATCTTTCCGGATGCTTTGGGCCCTTGACGCCAGAAAAAATTTCTCTAAGAACTTCTTCTTAAGGCCACTCCACCTCGTGATTGAGCCTAGTGGTAGGTAATATAACCAATCCTTCGCCAAGTCCTTTAGAGATAATGGGAATGCCTGAGATTCAATTGCTCCTCTGTCACCACATGCAGCCTCATAACGTCGCACACCATATGAAAGTCTTTTATGTGCTTGCGTGGGTCTTCATCGGCGCTTCCCTTGAAAATAGGGAGGTGGTGATTGAGTCCGGGCTTGAGCTCGAAAGGTGTGGTCGTCTCCGGATAGATTATACACCAAGGTTTTTGGGCCATGTCTGATTCGGCCAATTCCTGTAGAGTTCTTTCACGTGCTTTCTATTGGGTTTTATGTCCTAAAACTCATAGTTTGTAAACATTAACGTGTATTCTATTTATCAATAAAGTTGTTATCGATGTTATTCAATAAACTTGTTATTGAATAAAGTGAATTGTTGTTAATATAACTCTAAATCCAATAAACTAAGAACTCATGGCTTTAGTATGAAAACTTGAACTTTATGTAATGACATAAAAATGGATCAAGTTCGAGTAAATAGCCAAAACGGTCAATAGTATAAGGATAAGGCTGGGTACCTAATCTTGGAGACACTATTGAATGCGGCAAACTTTGTATTTAATACAAATGATGTGATCCTAAATCATTCATGTGGAGATATGTGAGTGGGGGCGTTCTATGCAATGAGTTTGCATAAGACCGGACCACGAAATAGTCACTATTACTTTATAATGTCGTTTACTGTTAAATACTGACTATTTCAACTAGATGACCTAGGTAACTCGATCTTAATCCTGAGTTAACTATGAACTCCTGTTTATTCGGGATTATCCTTAGATCTGCATGGGTGAGAGTGACCCGAGTGTGTCGACTCAATAAGCCTCCCTGTAGACACCGCATTTGGTCCGACTTGTTTTTAATTTGTTTAATTTTATTTTTATTTTTGATATTTTAATTATTAATCGAATTTTGAAATTTAATGAAAATTGAGATTTTAATTGAGTTTTTTTTAAAAAAAAAGTATAAAAGGTAAATAAAAATAATTTTTTTTTTCTTCAAAAAAGATTTTGTTAATAAATTTAATTGAGTTTAAAAAAAATGGAATAAAATAAATATTTTTCAAGAAAAGTTTTTTTAATAAATTTAATTGATTTATTTAAAAAAATGAATTTAAAAAGAAAATTTGTTTTTAAATTAACTAAATATGAATCCATTTTTAGAGAATAGAATCTTCCCGTTATTCAACGTTCACTTCCCCCTCATCTCTCAAGCAGTTTTTTAACGTTTATCTATTTTTAAGCCCAGTAATAGTTTATAAATGCAGTGATGAGGTGAAAGCAAGGGGGAGGAAAAAGAAGGAAATAAATGATTGAAGGGAAGACGGAGGGCAGAGAAAAAAAGAAGTGAGAAGAGAAATTTGAAGAAGGGAAGAAAGTATTGAAGAAAGATTGAGAAAAAAAGAGGTGAGAAGAGGAATTTGAAGAATGAGAAGAGTGAATGAAAAGCAGGGAAGAAAATATTGAAAAAAGGATTGGAGGAAGAAAGAAGAAAAAAAGAATTTGAAGGATAAAAAAAAATTGAGGAAAGAAAAGAGGGAAAATTGTGAGAAGAAAAGAGTGAAAGGAAGGAGAAGCGAATAGAGAAGGTGGAAGAAGAGGGGAAGAAATCGGTGAGGAAGAAGAAGAAAGAGGAGAGAAGAACACTTAATAAAGGTGTGGGCCTCATGCCATTTTATTTATTTAACTGGGCCCCACATACTTTTATATTATTATTTATTTTCTCCCACTTCCGATTTCCACCCTATTTATTTTAGTTATTATTATTTTATATATATAAATATATATAATAATAATAAATAAAATTGTTTTCCCCCTCTCCTCTATATTTCAACAAATTTCTACATTTACAAAATATACATGACTTATTTATTTATTTTTTAAAGATATTTTCAAAAAATTTCAATCTATTCCATTTTATTGGATTCTTCCTTTCTTATATATATATATATATATATATATATATATATATATATTATCTTACTAACCGTTAGATTCCTCAATGCATTATATAATTCTAAGTTGTGGATCTTATTTATTTATCTTAAACATGAGATTTCCATGATTTTGTAGTCTTAATGGATTGAAATTTAAAATTTCTTTAAAGCATTTAATCAAAGCTTTTATTACTCTTAAATAAATATGCTTTAGTTTTTTTTCCTAAGTTGAAATTTGTTAATACCATTTCAAATTTCTTGAATTTCAAACTTTAAATACAATCATCTTACTACATCCACATTTGCATTGACAAAATAAATTCTAATTTTATTAGCTAATAAAGTTTTCAAGTATTTCCTATCTTTGATTTAATTTAGGGAATTTATTCAAATTTCTTATTTTTTCATGCATTGAATATTTAAACAAAGTTCAAATTAACGGTGCAATTTTTAAGATAAACTCTAGCTTAATATGAATTTCAAATTTCAAATGAATCAAACCTTTTTTTAGATTTTTCATAAATCCCATGATGGAGTCAAATTTTGCTCTAGAGGGAAATATTTCATAAAGAATCCAAATATAAATTGGCAATCATTGTCGCTAACACAATGCAATTATACTTTATTCTTAAGGCTATAATGAAATTTGGTGAGACATTTCCTTTATTTACATTTTATCAAAATTTTCTAAAATAATTGGCTAAGATAATAATTTTGTCTAGGTTGAGGTACTTAAGTTGACCGTAAGGGAACACCTCTACCTGGAAATTATTTAGTCAATTTTTATCGGGTTTCATTTTATTAATTTTCATACAATTTTTGGATAACAAAATAAAATGTTTTCAAACGGGTGTTGTAGGGTGCTAATACCTTCCCTACACTCAACGACCCCCGAACCTATCTTTGCAAAAGTAGACCGTTTTTTATTTTTATTCATTTTTAAATGGGTGACCAATCACACCCCAAAATGGTTGGTGGCGACTCCAAATCTTTCACCTCCAAAGAGGCACTTAGGGAAGGACGTCGGCCGCTCCGCGTTGCGATGACGTTGTGACACTCCCATTTCAGGGGTAAGACCGAGTAGATAGTTAGGGACATAGTTTTGCGAGAAGAAATTCGCTCCTACCTGACTTAGGGTTAGTAGATAGGTTGTTCCCTTAAGTACTGATTCCGGGTCTTGAACAAGGGCCCCCCTCTCATTGGCGCGAGAGGGACTCGGTTTAGTGATAGGATCACAAACCAATTGTTCATTAGAGGATCAGTGGGACTTAAGGAACAAGATGTGTTCCCAGGGGTAAAATGGTGATTTTGACCTAGCTGTGATTACGAACAACCTGTGAAGGATCGACTTACTTATTATGGTTATATCAAGTGGATAGAAATATATCTACAGTGAGGAGAGTGCAGCTACGAGCTTTAGTGGAGTGTCCCGTTAATTAACGAATGTTGGTTAACTAGGTTAAAGAGTTTGACCAGTTAATCTCGGATCGTTGGAGCTCATGATCTATAGGTCCATTAGGTCCCTCTACTAGCTCATAAATGGACTAAAATCTTAGATAGTGTGGTGAGTAAGATTGAACCGTTCAATCTTGGCTTAAGGAATGAAAGTCAGATATATACGATATATCGACGTTTAATTATGAATTAAACGGACAAATAGAGTTAATTATGATATTTAAATATAATTTAAATATTAATTATATGAATAGGGATTCATATTGTTTTTTTTAGAAAAATCGAAAAAATGAGAAAAATAATATTATTTTATTATTTAATATTAAAATAATATTATATTTAATTAATTAAATATTAAATTGTTTGTTATTTAATTAATTGTTTTTAAACAAATAAAAATAAAATTGATTTTAAATTCAATTTTAGAAATTAATTAAAAAATTGAATTTAAAATTGAATTTTTAAAGATTGGATTTTCCCACTAAGTAAGCAAGAAGCTTAGTTGTAACTCTCACAACTGAATTTAAAATTGAATTCTTGATGAACTTGATGCTCTTCCACCACACACTTCAGCCATCGACATAACTTCCACCACACACCTTGCATAACCGCCAAGTCAATGCCCGTGTGCAAACTTGTGAAACCGCTAACATCACATCCTCTATCATGGTAAAGCGGATATACCACGAGGATGAATATTGCCTTGCTTCAATGGAAGTCATTTTCCACGACGACGGAGACAACGTTAGCATCCGACTCATAGCTTTTTGACGAACCTGCTCTGTTAGGACAATCTTTTTTCATGTGTCCAGTCTGTCCACATTCCCAGCAAACCTTTCTCTGCACGAACTCTTTCTTCTTCTTCCACTTGCTAGCTACCAGTATTGAATCATCTTGTGAAGTACGCCCTTCACTATTCAATTTTCTTTCCTCAGACAAAAGTTTACTGTTAACCTCAGCAAAATCTAAAGTTTCTTTCCCATACATCAAGATTGGCTTCATGTGTTCATAAGAAGAAGGAAGTGACCAGATGAGTTGGAGTGGCTTATCTTCATCTTCTATCTTCACTCCTATCACCTCTAGCTCAGAAACGATGCCATTGAGAATACCCAGATGTAGGAATACAAGTTATTTTACTTCTTTCAATTAGAAAAAAAATGAAAGATTAGTAAAAAGAAGACCATTTCAACGCATGATTCTATGATATATTCTTATTACGCGCACAAATGTATGAAAAAGTAAAAAAGATATTATTGATGAGAATTAATACCCTTGAACGCTTTGTTTGCAGGAAAATGTCATCGCAACCATGCGTCGAAGATTACATCAACGCATGGCTAATAAAGACAAAGCCTATGATTCTGGAAAATCCAATCATGATAGCTGTGCCATAATATTTTCAGTACCATAAGCTGTGACAGAGACGGACTGTGCGGTCAAAAAGGATGGAGTCGAACGCGTTGTGGACCCACCCTGTGCCAATATAGAAAGTACTACGATGAAGGCTACAAAAGCTACCCAAGAAGAGAAAAGAAAGGGGGGGGGGGAATCATAAAGAAAAAAATAGAGTTAGCAGCAATCAATTCTAGGAGAGCGCCGCCACATGTCATCTTCTTCCTGTTGGCTTTTTGGCCCTTAATCTCAAATTAATTAATTTTAATTAATGATTTAATTAATGTTTTGATGATAACAAACCTGATTTTGTTTACTAACAATTTTATTATTTTGAATAGCCCATAGCGTAGAGCTCGAAACAACGATTCTGATGCCTCTTGAATCACCAAAATCGGAGTTCAAACGAAGAAGTTATCGTCAAAATAAAGTTAACGAAAAAATACAGAGGTGGTGACGTGGCCAAAATTAATCATCAAATTAGATTAATTAAGGAGTGTCACTTGGAGCCATAGAGGAAGTGACACAAGGGGCTTTATTTTATAATTGGTGGATTTTAATAAAACTAAAAGATATTGATTTTGAAAATAATAAAAAAAATGATTTTAAAAAGAAATGAATTTAATATTATATATATGTATGTGTCTAACGGCTAGTTGTTTTTAAAGTAAATGAATTTAATATTATATATGTTTGTGTCTAACGGCTAGTTGATTTTAAAATTAAAAAAAATTACTTTTTTACTTTTAATCTCAACCACTCAATTTGCTTTTTACACAATCCAATGGATCAAAATCAAATTCAATTTTTTAGCCCACTTTCCTCTCTTTTTAAACTTCATCTTCCCAATTCCATTTGCAACTAGGGTTGCCATAATGCTCTAACAATAAAGTTTGTCAAGAAAATTAAATTTCAAGATGAGCACCCTTGCTCTGATACCAAATGTTGGACCGGTATGGCAACCCTAGACGGGGGTGAATAGGGTTTAATTAAACTTTTTAAGAAATATGCTCAATTTAAACTAATTAAATACTTTTTAAAATAAATTAATAAAAACTCTAAATGATGCCAAATAACAAGATTGATAAAAAGTATGTAACAATAAATTCAATCAATATCAACCAACAAAAACATGCATGCAATTAAAATTAAATGCAAAATAATTAGGAAAGAGTTAGAGAAGAAGACACCGTAATTTTTATAGTGGTTCGGTCAAACTCGACCTACATCCACTTTCCCAAGCGCCTCTTGGGATTTCGATTAAAAATCTCCTTTTGACTTTTTCCACGGATCAAAGCCGAACCGTTACCTTGCTCCTTTTTCGGGTTCAAGAGCAAACCCGATCCTTTCCACGGGTTAGGATCAAACCGTTACAATGTTGTTGAAAGCTTTAAATCACTCAATAAAAATCTCTAAAAGAGTGGGTATAGAAATTTGAGCTCACACATAGAGAGTTTTATTGAGTGATTTAAAGCTTTCAACAACATTGTAACGGTTTGATCCTAACCCGTGGAAAGGATCGGGTTTGCTCTTGAACCCGAAAAAGGAGCAAGGTAACGGTTCGACTTTGATCCGTGGAAAAAGTCAAAAGGAGATTTTTAATCGAAATCCCAAGAGGCGCTTGGGAAAGTGGATATAGGTCGAGTTTGACCGAACTACTATAAAAATTACGGTGTCTTCTTCTCTAACTCTTTCCTAATTATTTTTGCATTTAATTTTAATTGCATGTTTTTGTTGGTTGATATTGATTGAATTTATTGTTACATACTTTTTATCAATCTTGTTATTTGGCATCATTTAGAGTTTTTATTAATTTATTTTAAAAAGTATTTAATTAGTTTAAATTGAGCATATTTCTTAAAAAGTTTAGTTAAACCCTATTCACCCCCCTCTAGGGTTGCCATACCGGTCCAACACTTCCTCCTCATAGCGATAGTTGAGAGGATCAGTTTTCACAGCCACCACAAGGAACGCGGTGAACCGAAGCTCGACAGGGAAGAGGATCTCACCGCTGCTTCCATCGCCATCTGTAATATCAGCGATACACCTTCATTGTCGACGAGCAAGACACTCTTGCCGACAGCTTTTTCTCTCAATCTCTTTATTATTAAGTGCATCGTCAGTGTTTAGTTATTTGTATTATCATTGGATTAAGAACAACAAATCTTCATCATTTTAATATATCGCAACTTTACATCTATCAATTGTTCTTCATGTTTAGAAGTATTTCACAACTCATTACGAGTAGCTAAACCTCCACGAGGGTTGGAGGCTGCTTTCATCAATCTTGTTGAATCAAGTTTAATAACTAGGTTATTTATAGCAATGTATTGTTATTCACTTGTCCTTATTTTAACGTGAGAACGTTGTTTTAGTTCTAGCGGTCGGCTACTCAAGAGAGCAAGTAATCATAGGCTACATTGTTGTAACTAAGAAGTTAATCTTAGAAATATGATTTATCTTAGGTTCATTTAAACTAACATGCATCATAGACATATGACTAGTGTGGCTTTTCTGCCGAAAGGTATGAACCAATTGTGTTTAAAAGCATGATCGATGTAATTAAACCAATATTTGACAAATTAATGAATGACGGTCTCCGACACTCTTTTCTGTATACATCACATCACTGAAATTGCATTGCTCATAAGGCATCCTCATTTTTTGTAGCTGCGACTTAAAAAGGTAAACTTATTTAATTTTTATACTCTGAATTGAATCTCATCCTAATTGTTTACTACCTCGAAATTTCCAATTTAGCAAACATTTAGCCACAAAATTCCTGTGTTCGACCTTGGTTCTCACTAAGAAATCTTTGTATCAGTTTATACTTGGATTGATATTAAGAAAAACTTGAGATATTAGGAATCCAATAAATCGTGAATATAAATCAAACAACAACACGATTAACACTCCAATAAGTTTTTGGCGCCGTTGCCGGGGATTTTTACAGCTAATTTTGTTTAAATTGTTTATTTTTTGCAGAACCATCATCTTTCAGGCGTATTGTAACTTCATCTGGGAGGTCACAAACAGTATATGAGCGAGGGTTCAGAACCTGAGATTGAACGCACCTTCCGACGTAGGATCAGAAGAAAACGGCAAAGAAGACAGACGAGAAATATGGCTGAACAACGCAATCCAGCAAATCACGAAGCTAATGCAGCTCAGCCTAACCCAATTTTGTTGGCTCATGATCATGATAGGCCAATGCGAGAGTATGCGTCACTGAATCTTTATGATTTTCCTCCTGGCATAACGCATCTAGTTTTTGAAGGGACAAGGTTTGAAATGAAGCCAGTGGTGCTTCAGATGCTCTAAGCCGTAGGCTAGTTTGGAGGAGCGTCAGGCGAAGACCCACATGCACATGTCACCAGTTTCATGGAGATTTGAAACACTTTCAATATTCCAGGAATCACGCCAGAAGGAATTCGACTGACTTTGTTCCCTTTTTCCTTACGCGATGAAGCGAAACAATGGGCCTACTCTTTAGAACCCAGTGAGATAACCACATGGGAACAAATGGTTACTAGATTCATGCAAAAGTTTTTCCCTCCGACAGTGAACGCACGATGTCCCGCGAGATTGCAAACTTCATGCAAAAAGATACTGAAACCCCAGCGATGCATGGGCGAGATTTAAGAAGCTGGTTAGGAACTGTCCACACAATGGAATCCCTGATTGCATCCAGATGGAAATGTTTTACAACGGGCTAGACCGTGCGTTGCAAGCCATAGCAGACACATCAGCAGCTGGAGGGTTGATGGATAAGACATATGTCGAAGCTAAAGCCACGCTCGACAGAATATCGCATAACACAACCGAATGGGATGATGATGGCTATGGCAATCGAGCTCCAGAACGAAAGAGGAGCGTCAACTCGATTGAAAGCGAGGCGGTAACTCAATTATCAGCCAGATGTCAGCAATGACTACTATTCTTCAGAATATGGCGGCGAACAATAACCCCACAAGTGGACAAGCAAAACAAGTTAGCATGGTGAATCAAGCGGGGGTAAGCTGTGTAGGATACGGGGAACCACATGGATTCGATATGTACCCCTTTAATCCTCAATCTTTCTGTCTTATAAAAAACAACCCAGATTCGAAACACATACAACCCAGAGTGGAGAAACCACTCCAACTTTTAGTGGGGAGGAACTCAGCAAGCTACTGGAGAACAATATGGAAGTCAACAACAGAGTCATAAGACTGCACCACCTGGATTTAGTGGTAATGCGTCCAACTTCACAGGAATTTCAGGGACGCATAGCCAGCAGCAAACATACAATAGACCCCAGTAAGAGTCAAGTTCAGGAACTAGTTTGGAAAAGTTGTTGACATCATATATTATGAAAAACGATGCATTGATTCAGAGCCAGGGTACATCAATACAAAATCTGAAGGTCCAAATGGGACAGATTGCTGAAGAACTCCGTAGTAGACCGCCTGCAAGCAACACGGAGGCACCAAAGAATAACGGCAAGGAGAAATGTCAAGCGGTGACATTGCGTAGCGGTAAGACAACCCTAGCAGATACTGATCCTACAAAAAACACTACTACCACAACAACCACCAGAGAACTAGATATTGATACTTATCCAAAAATTCTCAATTCCAATGAAACAACCAGCTCAACTCCCTTAGCACAGAATCACCAAAAGCCTACATTGATGCAAAGTAGAAAAAAACAAAAGCAAGGCACTGGTGAGGTAAGACAGTCGACGCATCCACCTTTCCCTCAAAGGCTGCAAAAGAAAAATGACGAAGCTCAGTTTAGACGTTTCATGGATATTTTGAAACAGCTGCACATCAATATTCCTCTCATTGAAGCTTTGGAGCAGATGCCAAGTTATGTCAAGTTCTTGAAAGACATACTTTCGAAGAAACGGCGAATGGAGGACATAGAAACGATTGCTTTGACGCAGGAGTGTAGCGTATTGATAAAAAAATATCATGCCCCCGAAGATGAAAGACCCTGGAGCTTTACACTGCCATGCTCAATAAGGGGAATGGATGTGGGACGAGCATTATGCCATTTGCGAGCGAGCATCAACCTGATGCCGCTTTCAATATTTAAGAAACTCAAAATTGGTGAAGCTCACCCCACGAGTGTGACCTTGCAAATGGCTGATCGATCTATAACGCATCCTGAAGGAAAAATTAAGGATGTATTAGTGAAGGTCGGCGAGTTTATTTTCCCAGCTGACTTCATCATATTGGATTATCAGGCTGACAAGGAAGTGCCAATAATTTTGGAAAGACCTTTCCTCGCAACTGGATGAGCATTGATTGATGTCTAAGGGGGAGAGTTAATCATCCGCGTTGACGTTCAGCAAATCAAATTTAATGTGTTTAATGCAATGAAATACCCCAATGACGTTGAATCTTGTCAGCTTGTGGAAAACAGGGAATTGAATTGTTGGGAAACAGTGGAGACTCATCTGGAGAACTTAGATATAGGAGAAGCTAAAATTCTATTACAGGACACAGAGGAAAATATCCTAGCTATAAACACATCCAACTCTTTTGAATCCATCGACTTGAGCAACAGAACACTCGCTAAAGCAATGCCTTCGTTGGAAGAAGCCCCGCTACTAGATCTCAAACCTCTCCCATCTCATTTAAAATATGCATACTTGGGAGATGATGACACTTTACCTGTCATCATTTCCTCATCGCTCACACAAACTAACGAGCAGCTTTTATTGCAGGTCTTGAAGAAACATATTAAAGCCATAGGCTGGACCCTTGCAGACATTCGAGGAATTAGCCCCTCCTTTTGCATGCATAAGATAAGGCTCGAAGAAGGGAAAGCTGGATCTGTAGAGCGGCAGAGGAGATTAAACCCTGCGATGAAAGAAGTTGTCAAGAAGGAAATCATAAAGTGGCTCGACGTAGGAGTTATCTACCCAATCTCAGACAGAAGTTGGGTGAGCCTTGTTCAATGCGTTCCAAAGAAGGGAGGAATGACGGTCATTACCAACACCAAGAACGAACTCATCCCCTCAAGAACAGTAATAGGGTGGTGGATATGCATGGATTATAGGAAACTCAACCTCGCTACCAAGAAAGACCACTTCCCATTGCCATTCATTGATCAAATGCTTGATCGCTTAGCGGGGAATGAATTTTTCTGTTTCCTTGATGGGTATTCAGGCTACAACCAAATTGTGATAGCACCAGAAGATCAGGAGAAAACGACCTTTACTTACCCATACGGAACTTTCGCCTTCAGACGCATGCCCTTTGGGTTGTGCAACGCACCTGGAACGTTTCAGCGGTGCATGATGGCCATATTTTCTGATTTTCTGGAAAGCTCTGTAGAAGTATTCATGGATGATTTCTCTGTCTGTGGGGATTATTATCCTGCTTGCTTAGACAACCTAGAGGTTGTACTAAAAAGATGCGAGGAAACCAACCTAGTACTGAAATAGGAAAAATGTCATTTCATGGTAACAGAAGGTATTGTATTGGGACACAAAATCTCCAAAGTCGGTCTAAAGGTGGACCAAGCAAAGGTTGACGCTATTGCTAAGCTATCGCCTCCAACAAATGTGAAGACACTAAGAAGTTTCCTAGGGCATGCGGGCTTCTACAGACGATTTTATCAAAAACTTCTCACATATAGCCTGGCCACTTAGTGCACTTCTTGAAATTGACTGCCCATATATCTTCGACGCATCTTACGAGCAAGCGTTCAAAAGATTGCGGCAAGCACTGATCTCTGCACCAATTCTTGTGGCACCAGATTGGATGATTCCTTTCTAATTAATGTGCGATGCAAGTAATTACGCAGTGGGAGCAGTGCTGGGTCAGCGAAAAGAGAAGATCTTGCATCCTATTTTCTACGCGAGCAAAACTATGAACGATGCTCAGGAGCACTACACAACTATAGAGAAGGAAATGTTAGCGGTGGTTTTCGCTTTGGAGAAATTTCGTGCCTACCTGGTAGGATCCCCTGTAATTATTTACACTGATCATTCTGCGATCATATATTTAATGGCAAAGAATGATGCCAAGCCTAGACTAATTCAGTGGGTACTTTTAATGCAAGAGTTTGACCTAACCATTAAAGACAAGAAAGGAACGAAAAATCAGGTTGCTGACCATCTGTCGAGACTAGAAAACAAAGAAGTACAAGACAAAATGGAGGATATTGCAAATAGTTTTCTAGATGAGCAACTAATGAATGTGTCATGCAAGGAACCTTGGTATGCAGATATCGTGAACTATCTTGTCTGCGGACAATAGCCCACAGAATTCACCACGCAACAACGAAGAAAATTGTTACACGACTGCAAGTTCTATTGCTGGGATGAGCCATATTTGTACAGACTGGGGCCAGATCATATCATGCGTCGTTGCGTGCTTGAAGCTGAAGTTCCGCAAATCTTGTATCAGTGCCATGAATCGCCTTACGGAGTTCATTTCGGAGGTCAGCGCACAGCAGCCAAAATGTTTCAAAGTGGCTATTTTTTACGTACACTCTTCAAAGACGCAAGGGCCTATGTTGTACAATGCGATAAATGCCAAAGGACATGGAATATCTCGAATAAGAATGAGATGTCTCTTAACTCAATTTTAGAAGTCGAACTGTTTGATGTTTGGGGTATTGATTTCATGGGACCATTCCCACTTTCTTATGGCCAGCAATATATTTTGGTAGCTGTGGACTATGTGTCCAAATGGGTTGAAGCAATTGCTTGTGCAAAGAATGACGCGGCCACAATATCAATTTTTTTGAAGAAGAACGTGTTTTCACGTTTTGGAACTCCACGAGCATTAATCAGTGACGAATTCGCATTTTATTAATCGTATTATCAGTAATCTTCTCCTGAAATATAATGTCAGGCACAGGGTAGCGACCGCATATCATCCGCAATCCAACGGACAAGCTGAAGTGACTAATCAAGAGATTAAATCAATACTAGAGAGTGGTGAACGCATCTAGGAAGGATTGGGCGCAGCACTTGGACGACGCTCTGTGGGCTTACCGCACTGCTTACAAAACACCTTTAGGGATGTCACCATATGCGATGGTATATGGTAAACCTTGTCACTTGCCGTTGGAACTTGAACATAAAGCACAATGGGCATTAAAACGACTGAACCTTAACCTGGAGTTAGCTGGGAGGCCAGAAGGCTGCAGTCGAATGAATTAACAGAATGGAGACTAGCTGCTTATGAGAACGCAAAGATCTACAAAGAGAAAACTAAGAAATGGCATGACAACAAGCTCAGTAAGAAGGATTTGTGTGTTGGGCAAAAAGTTCTACTTTTTAACTCTAGGCTGCGTTTGTTTCCAGGTAAATTGAAATCGAGATGGTCTGGGCCGTTCACAATTAAAATAGTATTCCCACATGGAGCAGTGGAATTAATGAACGATGATGGCACGAGAATATTCAAGGTCAACGGGCAGCGAGTGAAGCCCTAATACGGAGGAATGATTGACAGGGAAAAAGCCTCCATTGACCTTCACGAACAAGACTAAGGACTTGTATAGAGGACCCCTGCGGTGAACAACAGACAAAAACAACTCCAGGGACGTTCTCTATCTCTTTATTCTTTCTTTTTATGCTTGTATTATTTGTTCTTTGTTAGGAGTAGTATAGTTGAACTATATAGTTTGCTTTGGTTGTACATACAAATTCCGAGATATCTGGAACGCATTGAAATATTTATGTTAAATTTTGGGGTGCGTTCAAACCCAAGGGATATGCGTTGAAATGGGGACGCATGTAAAAGACCACGATTAGACATCAATGCAATCAAGTGCCTGCATCCATGTCATATGCAATAGATACTGCAGGATAGGCTGCATATTGCACGGCTCAAGAAAACTCTTCGATTCACGGGTAATCAGAGGCGTCATCTTTTGACTGCATTCATTACTCTTGCACGCGTCGGAGTAATATAAATACCCCCTTGCTCGCTTCCAATCCAATTCTTTAAACTCCCAGCTGTTTAAACTCACACACCCCCTGAGCTTCTTCTTCCTTCACCGGTAATGTCCAAACAAGTCCCCTATTCTTCTTCAACCCCTTCTTCCTCAAAAGTCCGACCACCACTGCCGAATTCATTTACGCAAGCACCACTCAACGTCAAGCTTATTGCCATTGAATTTCCACCCTCACGGCGACCATCGGTGATCATCGTTGACTCGGACTCGAATGAATCCATGGAAACGCCTCCTCTAGAACCTTTAAACGTCATGCCACTTGCCTGTGAATTCCCCTCCTCTTCGCATCGAGCGCCGCCGATAGTGGTTATAAACTCGGATTCAGACGAATCTGACTCAGACGCACCACCAGTATGATCCACCCCTGCTCGTCGTCGAACACGGAGGCAGTGGTTCAAGTAACAGACAGCACACCATCGACGCCACCGCTCGGCAATGTCCAGTGATGACTCCCAAAACAACTTCGTCAGCG
Organism: Lagenaria siceraria; assembly: GCA_002890555.2. NCBI lineage: Eukaryota > Viridiplantae > Streptophyta > Magnoliopsida > Cucurbitales > Cucurbitaceae > Lagenaria > Lagenaria siceraria. The sequence continues at coordinate 13,363,691 of CM016493.1, forward strand.
GTGGCGAAGACAGTGTAGTATCTTCATACCCTACACAATACTCAACCCCCTCGTCTTCTTCCTCATCCAGTGTTCGCCAACCATCACCTACAACCCAAGACCTTCTCCTCCTACCCCACCTCCCGTTTTCAGACCACCACCACCAACCTTTGTGGCTGCCCAACCTAGTCCTCGCGTTCGCCCCTCTCTGTCCTACCATTCATTCCACTTCCACCATTTCATCCCCGTGCCCCTTCACCTGCCGTACGACCATCCTTCTTCACTGCCTTCCCAACACCACTGCGTCGACCACCTCCTGTGGTTGTTATCGATTCAGACTCTGATGAGTCTAAAGAGCAAACGCCTCAGCAACCAATTGACGCCCGTCCATTAGCGTTCAAATTCCCATCTCCTCCAGCCCACCAACCAACGCCACATCCATCCAGCTCCTCTTCACCTAACCCTTCCACTTCATCTTCAACGCCCAACCATTCACCATCCCCGCCCCCTGCCGCACCCAAGCTTCATCCACCAGTTGTCACATATCTTAAACCATCACGCGTCAAATCTCGTGTCAAGCGTGCCAGAATGAGATTTCCTGCAGAATCTTCTGCAGGAAATTTAAGTGAAGCTGACCTTATCATCCACCCTGTGGATGGAACCCAACCATCAGGCATGTCTCTAAACTCCAATGACGCATGCAGTGCCTTGGTTGGCTCAAGTGAAGCTCGAAGACGGGACGAGCACTATATCTTTGGTGATATCCTTACCAGCATCAAATGCCGGGAGACTGCAACGAACAGTCCGATTAAAGAAGGAGAAGTCAACCAACCCTCTCCTAGTTCCCGAGCAGAAACTTTGGAGCTCAACGCAGTTGAGTTGGAAGAAGGTGATGAAGGCGAGTCGGTACGCGCCCCACTCGAACGCATCACGAAGTTACTTTGTGAGGTCAGGGAATTGTCTGACCCACAAACGACCGACGCCCAGGATAAGGCAGCACCTGGGCAAATGAAGAAGAAGGGGTTGTTGCCCAAAGTGAAAATTGGCAGCACCCACCACGACAACAAGCAAATTCGCCGCAGACGGAGACCCCTGCGGTGAATAACTCTGAAGAGCTTAAGCTGCCAGAAGCTCGAGGGTCTCCTGAGGGAAGTTCCACTGATGCGCCAGCTGCTCCTAACGCAACTGCACGCAGGAACGACCCTGAAGAAGAAGAAGAATGGGTAGCCCCTCTACAAAGGTGCCCATTAAAGAAGCCTGCGGTCACCGTCGGAGAAACTGCAGTCACTACAACGAGTCCTGAGGTTTGTTGTGGCTGTGACATCATTTGACCGCACAGAAGAAAAATTGGCCAAGGCAAAGGCTAAGTTGAAAAGGGAGTTGCGAGAACTCCGAAAAGCGGCGGAGGATCATGTGGCTGCTTATGTCTACGCCCAATTCCACCAAGCTGATTCTCCAGCCAACAATAGTAGTGTGGCCAAAGTAGCTCAAGAGTTTGAAGATAAGCTACAGGAAGATGCGGCCACAGATGCCTTGGACGTAGCAGCATTGGAGCTCGAGCTCGAGCTCCAAGTTAAAGAAGATGTGCTCTTGCTGCAGCACTGAACGCCCCTACCAAAAAAGAGGGGCCTAAGCGAAGGAAGCCTGAGTCCAGCAAACCCAGCTCCAAATTGGGTTGTCGCCCTGCGACCACGGCAACCCACATAAAAAAGCCCAAGAAGAGAAAAAGGTCTGACGAGGGAGAACCCGCTCTGCCATCGCGCCCCCAACAAAAGGACAAGGGCAAGAAGAAATTGGTGGAGTCTTCCGAGAAAGAAAAAGGGTGGGGTCGATGCAAGCTCTTCGGTGATCTGCTTATAGAAGTAGGCTTCTTTCCTGAAGTAGCCCCACTGCTTGCCTACATTACCGACATCGTTGACCACCACGGTTAGCGTAATTTTTGTGCCAGCCCCGCACTCATGGCACCCGCAGTTGTCCAATCCTTTTATCAAGGGCAAGTACAAGAAGACGAAGACATGACAGTAGTCAATAGGTGCGAAGTTCCATTCGATGCCAGGGAGATTAATGCTCTATTTAGTCTGCGAGACAACCCGGAGGTGAAGGCAATCGCATCATTAGAGAATTATGCGTTGAAACAGTCTTATTTTCACTAATCCTTCATTTATTCTGAATAAAAGAAGTAAAATAACTTGTATTCCTACAAGTTATCACACCCCTAAATTTAGAATAAAGTTTTTCCTCAAGCGTGTCTTTACTAAAGAAATCCAACGCCACATCTTCTTTTCTAGCTTTGATAGGCCTCTCAGAATACCCTTCTATTCTCACAAACGCACTCACACTACACCTATTGTTAACCTTCTTACTTGTCCCGAAGTGGTTTTTAAGTTCGAATGCGGCAAGTTTTTTTTCAAAAATTTACTTTTTTATTTCGTACATTTCTTTTCCTGTCTTTTCACATTACCCGCTGCTTGCGTTCAAACTCGTCAAAGCTTATTATTTTGCATAACTTTTTTTTTTAAACGCGTTGCTTTAGGCTACATGCCTTCGTTTTGGCCTACCAGCACGGGTGTCATGCGCAACATCCAACTACGAGCACATTCCCTTTATAACTTTCAAGCTCTTATCTTGATTTTGTTTACAAGACATAGGAATCTACGTCCGAGTGCTATAATGCATTGATTCAGGTTACTAACCTTCGTTTTGGCTTGCCAGCAGGGGTGTCATGCGCAACATCCAACTACGGGCTACTACCCTTCACAACTTAACTCTTATCTCTGGCTAAAGACATTGGAGTTACATGGATAGCACTTGGCAAGTGGGCAATCTTAGGCAAACTTTTCACCAACCCTAAATTTAGAGAGTCACAAGGTCCTCATTGCGTTTAAGGAAAAAAAAAACTAGAAGAGAACTGTAGAAAAATTTTAAAAGAAAAGTTTGATCTAAAGCTTGCGCACAAGGAAACTTGGGACATACTTCTGTAAGAAAAGATCTAAAGTATCAATTGGTGTAGTAAAAGAATTGTTGTGACAATGTATGGTATAATTATCATCACAGGGCCAAATATTCAAGTAGAGAAAAAAAACTAAAGCCATGTATTTCAAAAGGAAAGATAGCGATATCAGCCAAGAATAAAGAGTGAAAAAAATGAAGACATTAAACGTATGTGCTATTAATGTATTCAGAGACATGGCGCAAAGTGTTGACAAAAAGAAAAGACTTGCAGAATTATGAATAAGAACAAAACACCCCTAAATTTTATTCCAGCCAGTCTGTAGGGTCAGTCATGCGTTCAGGAGCAGGAGTTGAAGCTGGTGGAAAGACGAACGGTTGGAGAAGATGTTCTGGGATCTCTGGCAGTGGCAATACAGGGCGATGAGCTAGTAATTGTTGCATGTAAGTCAATGTGAATTGGAACTGCTCATCATGTCTTGCTGCTAACATACGCAAAGCTTGTGTATTTCGCTCCTCCTATCGACGCATTTCCCGCAAAACGGGTGTGAGGATGGCATCACGCATGTACTGCTATAATCCTTCCCATTTCACTTCAATTTCATGCTGGAGCATCTACGGGGGATGAGTAGTCGAGGCGTTAGGAGGAGGAGGAGGTGGGCATATTTCCTCAATCGCAGGCGGCAAAGGACGCGATGAACTTGCGCCTTTGGCCCCTTTGAGTGACTCATTAACATCCCACTGTGGAGAAGGGTGAGGTGAAGGTAATTTTGGATTTGTGGGAGGTAATGGGTGGCTGATTGGGGAAGGCAAGGGTTTATCGTTGGGGGATGGTGGCGAAGGATGCGGGCCTACATGTTCATTGCTGACCCCAGGGCTGGGCACAGGCTCGTCATCGCTTACCACAAAGACTGCCTTCCGACGTCGCTTCGGCTTAGGTGGCTGAGGTGGACGCACCGCTTTGGCCTTAGGGGCCCCCTTTTGTATGGTAACAAGCTCAGGTCGATGTGGGGAGTCCTTAAGCAGCCGTATAAGCGTTTTGTTGTCGATTACCCCATTGATGTCAATATATTCTTCTTCTGCGAACGAAAGGTCTGGATGTTGGAGCGCAGCATTGACGCATAGCGAGACAATCATCCAAGGAAAAAATAACTGCCCGCGTGGCTTGTTGAAGACGCTGCGAACTTGCGCCGCTATAATACGACCAACATCAATAGGGATTCGCTGCATGATACAGTATGCAGCCATGACTCGATCCCGTGAAACAGATGCATCATGGGTTGTCGAGATCAACGTTTTCTTAACAAAATACACCCACAGGTTGGCTTCAGGCGTGAGGCATTTGGATGGGAGAGTATGAACGCCTGTGGGTGATATCTCCCAAGTCAACCCAGGTTTAGTCAAAACCCGGATGACATCTTGCATCAGCTCACTGAGAGTGTGGGCAATGATGCGATTGCCTTCAGCCTCCGGGTTGTCTCGCAGACTAAATAGAGCATTAATCTCCCTGGCGTCGAATGGAACTTCGCAGCCATGGACTACCGCCATGTCTGCATCTTCATGTACTTGCCCTTGGTAAAAAGCTCGGACAACAGCGGGCGCCATGAGTTTGGGGCCGACACAGAAATTTTGCCAGCCATGATGGTCAACGAGCTCGGTGATGTATGCAGGTAGTGGGGCTGCTTCAGGAAAGAATCCCACGTCGATTAGCAGATCACCGAAGGGCTTGCGTCGACCCTCCCTTTCTCCTTCTTTGGAGACTCTTCTACCAATCTTTGCTTGCCTTTGTCCTTTTGCTGCGGCCGCAATGATGAAATGGAGTCTCCCTCTTCAGCCCTTTTTCTTTTCTCGGGCTTCTTTGCAGAGGCTGCTGTGGTGGCAGGACAACTCCCCATTGTATGGTTGGGTTTTCTGGACCCAAGCTTCCTTCTCTTAGGCCCCTCTTTCTTGCTAGGGGCGCTCAATGATGCATCTTCTTCAACTTGGAGCTCTCGCTCAAGCTCCAATGCTGCTGCGTCCAAAGCTTCCATGGCCGCATCGTCCCGCAGCTCAGCTTCGAGCTCTTGGGCTGCTTGGGCTACACTACTATTGTTGGCTGGAGGATCAGCGCTATGGAATTTGGCGTAGACACAAGCAGCCACATGATCCTCCGCCTCTTTTCGGAGTTCTCGCAACTCCTTTTTCAACTTGGCCTTTGCCTTGGCCAGTTTCGCTGTTGTGCGGTCAAATGATGATGTAGCCACAACACCTCAGGACTGGTTGTAGTGACTGCAGGTTCTTCGAAGGCAACCGCAGACTTCTTTAATGGGCGCCTTTGTAGAGGGGCTACCCATTCATCTTCTTCGTCAGGGTCGTTCCGGCGTTTTGTTGCAGTAGGAATAATGTGCACATCAGTGCAACTTCCCTCAAGAGACCCTCGAGCTTCTGGCAACTGAAGCTCTTCAAAGATGTTCACCACAAGGGTCTCCATCTGCGGTGAATTTTCTGGTTGTGGTGGTGACTGCTGCCATTGATCACTTTGGGCAACAACCCATTTTTCTTCAATTGCCACAGGCGCTGCCTTGCCCTGGGTGTCAGTTGCTTGTGGGCTAGCCAGTTCCCTGACCTCACAAAGTATCTCCGCGATGCGTTCAAGTGGGGCGCACACCGACTCGCCTTCATCACCTTCTTCCAACTCAACCGTGTTGAGCTCCAAAGTTCCTGCTCGGGAACTAGGAGAGAGTTGGTTGACTTCTCCATCCTCAGCTGGAGTGTTCGCTGCAGACTCCCGGCGTTCAATACTGGCAAGGATATCACCAAAGACATCCTACTCATCTCGTCTTCGGGCTTCACTTGAGCCAACCAAGGCACTGCATGCGTCGTTGGAGTTCAGAGACGCGCCTGATGGTTGGGGTTCATCCACATGTTGGATGATAGGGTCAGCTTCACTTAGATTTCCTGAGGAAGATTCTGCAGGGATTCTCATTTTGGAGTGTGTGACGCAAGATTTGACGCGTGGTGGTTTAAGATATGTGACAGCTGAAGGGTGAAGCTTGGGTGCGGCAGGGGTTGGCGATGGCGAATGACTTGTCAGTGGAAGGTTTTGGTGGAGAAGAGCTGGATGGATGTGGTGTTGGTGGAGGGGCTGGGAAATGTGGTCGTCGATTGGCTGCTGAGGCGTTTGCTCTTCAGACTCGTTAGAGTCCAAATCGATGATAACCATAGGAGGTGGTCGACACAATGGTGATTGTTGGGGTGCTGGGGCACGGTAGGTGAAGGGGCGCGGTGAAGAAATGAAGGAGGTGGAATGATTGGTCGGACGGATGGGGGGCGAATGCGAGGGTTAGGTTGGGCTGGTACGGTCTAAAAATGAGAGGTGGGGGAGAAGGAGAAGGTTCTGGGATTGTAGGCGAAGGCTGGCGAACGCTGGATGAGGAGGAAGATGAAGGGGTGGAGTATTGCGTAGGGTAAGAGGAAACTACACTGTCTTCACCACCGCTGGCGAAGTTGTTCTGGGAGTCATCAGCGGACATTGACAAGCAGTGGCGCTTAAAGGTGTGTTGCAAGCTACTTGGACCACTGCCTCTTTGTTCGACGGCGAGCAGGTGCATAATGTATTGGTGACGCGTCTGAATCCGAGTCGTCTGAATCTGAGTTTATGACCACCACCGGCGGTGCTTGGCGCGAAGAGGATGGGAACTCACAGGCCAAAGGTGTGATATTTAATGGTTCTTGAGGAGGCGCTTCCACGGTCTTCCGAGTCTGAGTCAATGACGATCACTGAAGGTTGCCTTGTGGGTGGAAACTCAACGGCGATGGGCTTGACGTTGAGTGGTATTTGTGTAAATGGGTTCTTCGGCGGTGGTCGGACCTTTGAGGAAGACGGGGCTGAAGATGAAGTGGAGGCTTGCTTGGACATTACCGGTGACGGGGGGGAGGGGTATGTGAGTTCAATCGGCAGGAAGCTTAAAGAGATGCAATGCGAGTGAATAAGGGTGTATTTATACTGATCCGACGCGTGCAAGGGTAATGAATGCAGTTAGAGGATGACGCCCTTGATTACCCGTGAATCAAAGCGTTTTCTTGAGCCGTGCAATTTGTAGTTTTTCCCGCAGTATCTACTGCATATGTCATGGGTGCAAGCACTTGAGTGCATTGATGTCTAATCGAGGTCTTCTACACGCGTCCACGCTCGCCGCATACCCCTTTAGGTTTGAACGCAACCCAAAATTTAAACAAGTAAAGCATTAAATGCGTTCCATGTATTTCAGAAGTCATATGTACACTACAGCAGACTATCTAAGTCAACTATACTACTCCTATATAAAAGGAAAACAAATACGACAAAACAAACAACAAAAGTAAAGTAATAAATAAGAAACAGATAGAAGACGTCCCTGGCATTGTTTTTGTCTGATATTTCCACGCAGGGATCCTCTATACATGTTCTTTGGCTTGTTCGCGGAGGTCAATGGAGGCTTTTTCTCTATCAATCATGCCTCCATAGTAGGGCTTCACTCGCTGCCCGTTGACCTTGAATGTTTCCGCGCCATCATCATTCATTAATTCCACTGCTCCATGTGGGAAAACTGTTTTAATTGTGAACGGCCCAGACCACCTCGATTTCAATTTACCTGGGAACAAACACAATCAAGAGTTAAAAAGTAGAACTTTTTGCCCAACACATAGATCCTTCTTACTGAGCTTGCTATCATGCCATTTCTTAGTTTTCTCTTTGTAGATCTTTGCGTTCTCATAGGCAGCTAGTCTCCATTCTGTTAATTCATTCAATTGCAATTTTCTGGCCTCTCCCGCTAACTCCATATCAAGGTTCAACCGCTTTAATGCCCACTATGCTTTATGTTCGAGTTCCAATGGCAAGTGACAGGGTTTACCATATACCAACGCATATGGTGACATCCCTAAGGGTGTTTTGTAAGCAGTGCGATAGGCCCACAGCGCCTCGTCCAAATGTTGTGCCCAATCCTTCCTGGATGCGTTCACCACTTTCTCTAGTATTGATTTAATCTCTCTATTGGTCACCTCGGCTTGTCCGTTGGATTGCGGATGATATGCGGTCGCCACCCTGTTCTTGACATTGTATTTTAGGAGAAGGTTAGTAATAACGGGATTAATAAAATGAGAACCTTCATCACTGATTAATGCTCGTGGAGTTCCAAAACGTGAAAACACGTTCTTCTTCAAGAATTTTGATACTGTGGCTGCATCATTCTTTGCGCATGCAATTGCTTCAACCCATTTGGACACGTAGTCCACAGCTACCAAAATATACTACTGTCCGCAAGAAGGTGGAAATGGTCCCATGAAATCAATACCCCAAACATCAAACAGTTCCACTTCTAATATTGAATTAAGAGGCATCTCATTCTTATTCGAGATATTCCCTGTTCGCTGGCATCTGTCGCATTGAACAAAAATAGCCACTTTGTAATACCTTGGCTGTAGTGCGCTAACCACCGAAATGACCTCCATAGGGCGATTCATGGCATTGAGACAAGACTTGTGGAACTTCGGCTTCAGGCACGCAGCGACGCATGATGTGATCTAGCCCCAGTCTGTACAAATATGGCTCATCCCAGCAATAGAATTTGCAGTCGTGCAACAATTGCTTTCGTTGTTGTGTGGTGAACTCGGTGGACCATTGTCCACAGACAAGAAAATTCACGATATCTGCATACCAAGGTTCCGTACATGACACATTCATTAATTGCTCGTCTGGGAAACTCTCTGCAATATCCTCCATTCTGTCTTGTACTTCTTTGTTTTCCAGTCTTGACAGATGGTAGCAACCTGATTTTCCGTTCCTTTTTTTATCTTTAATGGTTAGGTCAAACTCTTGCATTAGGAGCACCCACCAAATGTTTGATCGCAGAATGATCAATGTAAATGACTACAGGAGATCCCACTAGGTAGGCACGAAACTTTTCCAGAGCGAAGACTACCGCTAACATTTCCTTTTCCGTAGTTGTGTAGTGCTCTTGAGCATTGTTCATAGTTTTACTCGCGTAGAAAATCAGATGCAAGATTTTCTCTTTTCGCTGACCCAACACTGCTCCCACCGCGTAATTACTTGCGTCGCACATTAGTTTGAAAGGAATCGTCTAATCTGGTGCCACAAGAATGGGGTCGAGATTAGTGCTTGCCCAAGCTTTCGAACGCTTGCTTACAAGATGCGTCGAAGATGTATGGGCGATCAACTTCCAGAAGAGCACTCAATGGTCTGGCTATATGGGAGAAGCTCTTGATAAATCGTCTGTAAAAGCCTGCGTGCCCTAAGACACTTCTTAGTGTTTTCACATTTGTTGGAGGCGGTAGCTTAGCAATATCGTCAACCTTTGCTTGATCCACTTCGAGACCCGCTTTAGAGATTTTGTGTCCCAATACAATACCTTCTGTTACCATGAAATGACATTTTTCCCAATTCAACACCAGGTTAGTTTCCTTGTATCTTTTTAACACAACCTCTAAGTTGTTCAAGCAAGCAGGGTAAGAATCTCCAAAGATAGAGAAATGATCTATAAATACTTCCACAGAGTTTTCCAGAAAATCAGAAAATATGGCCATCATGCATCGTTTAAACGTTCTAGGTGCGTTGTATAACCCAAAAGGCATGCGTCTGAAGGCAAATGTCCCGTATGGGCAAGTAAAGGTTGTTTTCTCTTGATCTTCTGGTGTTATCACAATCTGATTGTAGCCTGAATATCCATCAAGAAAACAAAAAAAATTCATTTTCTGCTAAACAATTAAGCATTTGATCAATGATGGGTAACGAGAAATGGTCTTTCTTGGTGGCGAGCTTCAGTTTTCTGTAATCCATACATATCCGCCACCCAGTTACTGTTCTTGAGGGAATGAGTTCGTTCTTGCTGTTAGTAATGACTGTCATTCCTCCCTTCTTTGGAACACATTGAACTGGGCTCATCCAGCTGCTGTCTGAGATCGGGTAGATGACTCCTGCGTCGAGCCACTTTATAATTTCCTTTTTGACAACTTCTTTCATCGCAGGGTTTAATCTCCTCTACCGCTCTACCGAACCGGCTTTCCCTTCTTCAAGCCTAATTTTATGCATGCAATAGGAGGGGCTAATTCCTCAAATGTCTGCGAGGGTCCAGCCTATGGCTTTAATATATTTCTTCAAGACCTGCAATAAAAGTTGTTCGTTAGTTTGTGTGAGAGATAAGGAGATGATGACAGGTAAAGTGTCATCATCTCCCAAGTATTCATATTTTAAATGAGAAGGGAGAGGTTGGAGATCTAGCAATGGTGCTTCCTCCAATGATGGCTTTGTTTTAGGAAGTGTTCTGTTGCTCAAATCGATGGATTCGAATTAGTTGGTTGTGTGCATAGATAGGACATTTTCCTCTGCATCTGGTAACAAAATTTCAGCTTCTCCTGTATCCGAATTCTCCAAGTGGGTCTCCATCGCTTCCCAATAATTCAACTCCCTGTTTTCCACAAGCTGACAGGATTCAGTGTCATTGGGATATTTCATTGCGTTGAACATATTAAATTTGATTTGCTGATCGTCAACGCGGATGATTAACTCTCCCTTCTGGACATCAATCAATGCTCATCCGGTTGCGAGGAAAGGCCTTCCCAAGATTATTGGCACTTCCTTGTCAGCTTCATAATCCAATATGATGAAATTAGCTGGAAAAATGAACTCGTTGACCCTCACGAGCACATCCTCGATTTTTCCTTCCGGATGCGTTATAGATCTGTCAGCCATTTGCAAGGTTACACTTGTGGGTCGGCCTTCTCCAATTCCGAGTTTCTTAAATATTGAAAGCGGCATCAGGTTGATGCTTGCTCCCAAATCGCATAATGCTTGTCCAACATCCATCCCTCCTATTGAGCATGGTAGTGTAAAACTCCCAGGTCTTTCATCTTATGGGGTATGATATTTTTTATCAAAGCACTGCACTCTTGCGTCAGAGCAATCATTTCTATATCCTCTATTCGTCGTTTCTTTGAAAGTATGTCTTTCAAAAATTTGACATAACCTGGCATCTGCTCCAACGCCTCAATTAAAGGAATATTGATGTGCAGTTGTTTCAAATGATCCATGAAACATCTAAACTGAATTTCATCATTTTTCTTTCGCAGCCTTTGAGGGAAGGGTGGATGCGCCGATTTTCCTACTTCACCAGTGCTTTGCTTCTGCTTCTGTGTGCCCTGCATTAATGTAGGCTGTTGGTTATTTTGTGCCAAGGGGGCTGAACTAGTTGTTTCATTGGTCTTGAGAATTTTTGGAGAGGCAGCAATATCTGGTTCGCTGGTGGTATTTCTGGTAGGGTCAATGTCTGCTAGGGTTATTTTTCCGCTGCGCAATATCACCGCTTGACATTGTTCTTTGCCATTACTCTTTGGTGCCTCCATGTTACTTGGAAGGACACCAGGCGGCCTACTACGGAGTTCTTCAGCAATTTGTCCCATTTGGACCTCTAGATTTCGAATTGATGTAGCCTGGCTCTGGATCAACGCATCATTTTTCGTAATGTATGTAGTCAGCAACTTTTCTAAACTAGTTCCTGAACTTGACTCTTGCTAGGGCCTGTTGTATGTTTGCTGCTGGTTGGGCGTCCCTGAACTTCCTGTGAAGCTGGACGCATTACCATTGAAGCCAGGTGGCACAGTCCTGTCACCTTGTTGCTGACTCCCAGATTGTTCTCCAGTAGTTTGTTGATTTCCTCCCCACTGAAAGTTGGGGTGATTTCTCCACCCGGGGTTGTATGTCTTCGAGTATGAGTTGTTTTTAATAAAACATACTAATTGGGGATTAAAGGGACACATATCAAACCCATGGGGTTTTCCGCATCCCACACAACTTAGCACTGCCTGATTCACCAAGCTAACTTGCTTTGTATGGCCACTTGCGGAATTATTGTTTGCTGCCATATTCTGAAGAATAGTGGTCATTGCTGACATTTTAGCTGATAATTGGGTCACCGCATCGTTTTCGATTGAGTTGACGCTCCTTTTTTGTTCTAGGGTTCGATTGCCATAGCCATCATCATCCCATTCAATTGTATTACGCAATATTCTGTCGAGAGTGGCTTTTGCTTCGGCCTATCTTTTATCCATCAACCCTCCAGCTGCTGATGCGTCTGCTATGGCTTGTGACGCACGGTCTAACCCATTGTAAAACATTTCCATCTGAATGCAATCAGGAATTCCATTGTGTGGACAGTTTCTCACCAGCTTCTTAAATCTCGTCCATGCATCGCTGAGGGTTTCAGTACCTTTTTGCATGAAGTTCGCAATCTCACGTCGACGTCGTGCATTCACTGTAGGAGGGAAAATTTTCTGCATGAATCTAGTAACCATTTGCTTCCATGTGGTTATCTCGTTGGGTTCTAAAGAGTAGGCCCATTGTTTTGCTTCCATCGCGTAAGGAAAAAGGGAATAAAGTTAGTCGAATTCCTTCTGGTGTGATTTCGGGAATATCGAAGGTGTTGCAAATCTCCATGAAACTGGTCAGATGTGCGTGTGAGTCTTCGTCTGGCGCTCCTCTAAACTGGTCTGCTGTTTGGAGCATCTAAAGCATCACTGGCTTCATTTCAAACCTCGTCCCTTCAAAGACTGGTCGCGCTATGCCAGGAGAGAAATCATATAGATTAGGTGGGGCATACTCCTGCATTGGCCTATCATGATCGTGCGGCAACAAAATTGGATTAGGCTAAACTGCGTTGGCCTCTTGATTTGCTGGATTGCGTTGTTCAGCCATATTTCTTGCTTGTCTTCTCTGCCGGTTTCTTTTGATCCTACGTCGGAAGGTGCATTCAATTTCAAGGTCAATACCAAGCTCAGGTTCTGAACCTTCGCTCATATACTATTTGTGACCTCCCAGCGGAAGTTACAATGCGCCTGAAATGTGATGGTCTTGCAAAAGATAAACAATTTAAACAAAATTAGCCTTAAAAATCCCTGGTAATGGCGCCAAAAACTTGTACTGCCTATGATTACTTGCTCTTTCGAGTAGCCGACAGCTTGCACTAAAATAACGTTCTCACGTTAAAACAGTGATAAATGAATGTACTGCTGTAAATGATCAAGGATTTAAACTTACTTTCAACAAGTTTGATGAACACGACCTCCAACCCTCGTGGAGGTTTAGCTACTCATACTAAGTTGTAAAATGTATATAAACATGAAGATCAACAAAGAGATATGAAGTTACAATGTATTAAAGATGTTAACTAATTGCAGTTCTAGATTTGATGACAAAACAAGTTTCTAAAAATTGGCTATGCACTTAAATGATAAAAAGATTGCATGAAGAAGCTGTTGGCAAGAGTGTCCAGCTCGCCAACAGTGAAGGGATGTCGCTGAAATTGCAGATGGCTATCGAAGCAGCGGTGTGGTCTTCATCTCTATCGAGCCTCAGTTCATCGCTATCTTCATGGTGGTTGTGCACAATGACCCTTGCAGCCGTCGCTGTGAGGAGGATGGAGCTGGTGTGTGGCGGCGCTTCCCCAGAGAGCTGATAGCTGCTAACCCTATTTTTCTTATATGAATTTCGGTCCTTCTTTTTTTCTTCTTGGGCAGCTTTTATAGTCCTCACCGTAGTACTTTCCATATTGGCGCAGAGTGGCCCACAGCGCGTTCGGCTCCGTCCTTTCTGACCGCGCATTCTGTCTCTATCTAACGGCTCATGGTACTGAATCACAGGTTTTGTCTTTATTAGCCATGCGTTGATGTGATCTTCGACGCAGGGTTGTGATGACAATATTCTGCAAACAGAACGTTCAAGGGCGTTAATTCTCATGAATAAAATCTTTTTTTTACTCTTTTGTACACTTGTGCGCGTTATAAGAATACATTAGAGAATTATGCGTTGAAACGGTCTTATTTTCACTAATCTTTCATTTGTTCTGAATAAAAGAAGTAAAATAACCTGTATTCCTACAAGCTATCAAAGCTCTATTCAATGCGTGCCCAAAGAGGGTAGAATGACGGTTGTCACTAATAGCAGGAATGAGCTCATACCCCCGAGGACAGTGACTGGGTGGCGTATTTGCATGGATCATAGGAAATTAAACCTCGCCACCAAAAAGGATCATTTCCTACTACCATTCATTGATCAAATGCTCGACTGCTTGGCTGAAAATGAATTCTTTTGCTTCCTTGACGGGTATTCTGGCTACAATTAGATTGTGATCGCCACTGAAGATCAAGACAAAACTACGTTCACATGTCCATATGGAACGTTTGCCTTCAAACACATGCCCTTCGGGCTATGCAACGCACTCCAAACATTCCAGCAGTGTGTGATGGCCATCTTCTCTGAATTTTTGGAGCAATCCGTAGAGGTCTTCATGGACGATTTTTCTGTATTCGGCAATTCATACTCTGCCTGCCTAGCCAATCTGGAAAATGTTTTAGAATGCTGCAAATAGACCAATCTCGTGCTAAACTGGGAAAAGTGTCACTTCATGGTAACTGAAGGCATAGTGTTGGGACACAAGATTTCCAAGGCAGGACTAGAAGTGGATCAAGCCAAAATTGACACCATTGCAAAGTTTCCCCCGCCTACAAATGTGAAAACATTGAGAAGCTTTTTTAGGGCATGCCCGATTTTACAGGAGGTTCATCAAGAGTTTCTCTTAGATAGCCAGACCGCTCAGTGCGTTGTTGGAAATTGACCGCCCATATGATTTCGACGCATCCTGCCAACAAGCCTTTAAAAATCCAAGGCAGGCGTTGATTTCAGCACCAATTCTCGTCGCACCAGATTGGACCCTCCCTTTTGAGCTTATGTGCGATGCGAGCAACTATGCGGTAGGAGCAGTGCTAGGACAAAGGAAGGAGAAAATTATGCACCCTATCTTTTACGCCAACAAAACCATGAACGATACCCAAGAACATTACATGACAACTGAAAAAGAGATGTTGGCAGTAGTGTTCGCCCTGGAAAAATTTCGTGCCTATTTAGTGGGATCTCTAGTGGTTATATATACTGTTCATTCTGCGATCAAGTATTTGATGGCAAAGAAGGATGCCAAACCCAGATTGATACGGTGGGTGCTGTTGATGAAAGAGTTTGACTTGACTATAAAGGACAAGAAATGAACTGAAAATCAGGTGGCTGACCACCTTTCTCTATTAGAAAATAGAGAGGTTCAGGAAAAAATGAAGGATATTGAAGAAAGTTTTCCTGATGAGCAACTGATGACAATAAATAGCCAAGAGCCGTGGTATGCAAACGTTGTAAATTATCTAGTCTGCGAGCAGTGGCCTGAAGACTTCACCACTCAGTAAAGAAAGAAGTTGCTCCATGAGTGGAAATTTTATTGTTGGGATGAACTGTATTTGTACCGGTTAGGCCCCGATCATATCATGCGTCGTTGTGTGCCGGAATCTGAAGCGCAATAAATTTTGTCCCAATGCCACGAGTCTTCCTGTAAACCCTAAACTATTATTTACTCCTTCAATTTGCTTTGAATAAGTAAAAGACTAAGAGGTGGAATTACAATACTAAGAAAAGAAGGAAAATGCTGTTAAGACAAGTTAATCGGAAACACCTAACGATTAAGTTATTATTTAAATATTATTAAAAATTATTATTATTATTAGTGTTAATTAAGGAAGTGGGTTTTTTTTTAAAAAAAAAAAAAGAGAGAAGAAAAAAAGAAAAGGGGAAAAAGAGAAAAAGGGAAGCGGTGGTGGTATTTAGGTAGAAGTTTCTTACATTTCCTTTCATCTTTTTGGAAAAGCTGAGAGAGGGAGCACCGACCAGCTTCACGTCTGATCGGAGAAGGAGAGAATTGAGCGTTTGGGGTGAGTTTTAGCTGGAGAGATAGCAGAAATTGGAGGAAAACACCACTCTGGTCTGAGGCAGCAAGGAATTCGAGCAATCAGTGGTGTTTGGACGAGTTCAAGCTATAATGTTCGCGTTTGGAGCTGACATTTTGAGGTTAGTAAGCTAACATAATTATCTACAACTTTTGTGAAGATGACCGAAGCTGA
This sequence comes from Lagenaria siceraria, assembly GCA_002890555.2. Classification (NCBI taxonomy): domain Eukaryota; kingdom Viridiplantae; phylum Streptophyta; class Magnoliopsida; order Cucurbitales; family Cucurbitaceae; genus Lagenaria; species Lagenaria siceraria. Next base: position 13,379,588 of record CM016493.1, read on the forward strand.
AAATGGTCGGAAATGGATGAAAATTCAGGTAGAAATCAGTAGACGGAAAATCTCGCGAAAATGGCAACATCTCTGGTTTTTGAAGCGGTTTGAGCTTTCTAGGAAGAGATAGAAGCTAAAATTGGTAAGGATAGTTAGCTAATTCAACTTCTAACAACTTTTATGAAGAATTAGGAATCTGAAAACGAGTGGATATGGATGAATTATTGGTGGAACAGAGGGAAGCTGCAGGAATCAGGAAAAAGATTACTACCGGTTTGAGGTAATTTCCTAATAATCTAGTGATCTTTAAGCCTTCTTGTCTGCAGATAAGTTGTAGAGGATCATGAAATGAAAAGTTTGATCTAACTCTGTTTGGTTAAGTATTGAGTAAGTTATGAATTTTTGAAGTATAGCTGAAATGCTGGAAACTGTGAGTAGGATCAAAACAGAATTTTCGAGTAACTATTGATCTAAGGGAAATTCTGGACAAATCATATGTTGTTAGATCTTGCACTCTGAAGATAAATTGTAGGGGACTGTAAAATGAAGAGTTTTCCATAAATTTCATTTATTTAGTTAAGAATTGAGGAAGATATGATCAATTAAAATTGATGTGATTATACTTATGTTTAGACAATTCTTGCTAAGGGTATTATGAACACCATGAATTTAGTTTTTGCAAGTGTTTATGGCAAAAGCTACGAGCATGTCAAGAACTAACCTAGGGAGATTTATTGTTTTCAGGACGAATAAAGTTGGGAGAAGCCTACAAGCCGTTGTGAGCTAGTCAGCTACAAACCGTGAGTGACAAAATGTTTTCAACAAAGTTTTATAAATTCTTCAATTAAGCAAGATGCTTTATGTATTAATGAGCAATGTTTTATTTAAGTATGATGTGTTGTGATTCATGAACTTTATACGTATGATTTGCAAGACATTCTATGTTCCTCGTTTCTTAAATATATTTGATAAGATTTTGACCATTGAACACGGTTTATTTAAATGATAAATACCCTATGTAACGATACCTAAGGACATTGAGACGGTATCGAGATAAATATGTAACGATACCTAAGGACATTGAGACGGTATCGAGATAAATATGTAACGATACCTAAGGACATTGAGACGGTATCGAGATGAAAATGTAACGATACCTAAGGACATTGAGACGGTATCGAGATGAAAAGGTAACGATACCTAAGGATATGGAGACGGTATCGAGATGAATATATGGCGATACCTAATGACATTGAAACGGTATCGAGATAGTTGGGATCCTGATATATGAGAACTTCAGTGACGTATCAGGACAGCCCTAATAAATATATAGGTATAGTTAATATATAAATGTAGATATATATATATATATGTATGTACTAGCTCTGAATGTATGCATGACAGTAATAAAATTACGACGTTGAGAGTGTTGAGTTTGCTCCACCTCAACTAAGGATTTAAGAATACTATGCTCAAATGAGAACGATGTTTATGAATTATGTTTTTAGTTGAATAAGCGATGGTAAACTAAGTTTTGAGATGGAAAGTGTTTTTATATCTATGTAATGAGATGTTTTATATAAAGAATTTCATTTATGCTAGGCGAGCATGTTTTAGTGGAAATGTTTTACGTCCTATCACTCACTAGACGTATGTCTAACGTTTTTTTTCAAATGTTTTCTTACTCCTCAGGTAGCGATCGGTATCCAGGAGCTTGACCTACCCTCGCAAAGTCTTTGCTGCGGATCCTCTTATAGTTGTAAATATTAGATTTTTGTGTTGACTGGCATATAATAGAGAGTGGAACGTTGGAATTAGAAAAGTAATGTTGTACAAATGATAGTGTAACCTCTATTTGTATGTATTAAATGATGTTTATGTATATAAATGATGTATGTAACTCACACTCTTTTCTCAAGTTTAAGAGGGTTATCTGGGGAGAGGGTGTGACAAGTTGGTATCATAGCATAAGTTCATGGGAACTCTAGGTTAAAGGGGAGGCTAGGATCATGCATATAGCTAGAAGCATGTCATAACTATAATATCCTAATGTGTGGTATGTTATAGGAGTCATGCCCCAAACACGCAGGCGAGGTAGGCAAGCGAGCACTGGAGTGCCTGAAGCTATTGGGAGCAGAGATGGAGTTCCAGTTTCAGAGGGGGAGTCCAGTAACCCTCATGTGCAGCCTGAACCTAATATAGAAGAACATATTTTTAATAGAATACCCAGAGGTTGGTTGACAGTATAGGGTCAGTATCCACTGATCTAGAGAGGAAGTTTGGCATTGAGAGACTGAAGGCCTTAGGGGCTACATCTTTTGAGGGTACCACGAATCCTATAATCAAAGCATGGTTGAATCTAATTGAGATGTTTCAGGGTATGAGTCCCTGAGGATCGAAAGGTGGAGCTAGCTGCTTTCTAAAGCATTCCAAGAAAAGTACTACCCTAGATCTTACTGTGATGCTAAGAGAAATGAGTTTCTGAGGCTTAAGCAGGTTCATGACGTTGCTGAATATGAAAAGAAATTACTGAACTGGCTAGGTATGCATTGAACCTCGTAGTTGATGAGGTAGATCGTTGCAAGAGATTTGAAGAAGGATTAAGGGTAGAGATCAGAACACCTGTAACAGCAAGTGCTGACTGGGCTGATTTCACCAAATTGGTGGAGGCGGCTATGAGAGTTGAAAAGAGCTTAGCTGAAAAAGAGACAAGTACAGGTGAATATAGAGTCGGGGGTCGAGACCAACCAGATACCAGAAGATTTACGCCTGGGATCCAGCAGAAAGGTAGATTTAAACCCCGATATAGTGGGCCATCTGGGTCCAAAGCTAGTTCAGTAAGTGGATCTCAGAGGCGAGACTAGAGACGAGCTACAGGTGAGTCAGGGGTTGGTTCACAGGTGGGACAACCTGGAGAATCTGTAGCTAGTTCAATGAGGAAACCTCGGTGTCCTACGTGTGATAGGTATCATTTATGGCAGTGCTTCGGTGGCTCGAATGTTTGTTATAATTGTGGCCAAGCTGGGCATTTCAAGAGAGATTGTCCTCAAATTGTAACAGATAGAAGGGATCAAAGAACTGTGTCTCAAGTAGGGAGTCAGGTGAAATCAGGAGGAAATACAGGTGAAGGCACTAGTGGTGCCAAGGCCAAAGGGCCAAGCGGGTCTAAACAGCAACAAGTTTTACTATGACACAGAAGAAAGCCGAGGATACACCTGACGTAATCACAGGTACGATGTTAATTGTGATTTGCCTATGTACGTATTGATCGATTCTGGTGCTACGCATTCCTTTGTATCTGTTAGACATACTGAAATGTTAAATGTGAACTTAGAATCTTTGAATGATGATTTAATAGTTAGTACACCTACGGGGGATGTGTTAATAGCTGATTCTGTATGTAAAAATTGTGAAGTAAAATTGGGTAATGTATGTATGTTGATTGATTTAATCCTGTTAGAAGTTCATGAGTTTGATGTGATCATGGGTATGGATTTTCTGACTAAATATCATGCTACTATGGACTGTTATAATAAGGAGGTAGTCTTTAGAAAATCAGGGACGGCTGAAGTTGTGTTTAAAGGAGATAGGAAAGCAGTGTCTACACGTCTGATATCATCCATTAAGGCCACGAAGTTGTTGACTAAAAGTTGTGCAGCATATCTGGCTTATGTAGTTGATACTCAGGTTAGGAAGAAAGGACCTGAGGATGTTCCAATGGTACAAGAGTTTCTAGATGTGTTTCCTGAGGAATTGTCAGGGTTACCACCTGATAGGGAGGTAGAGTTTACGATAGATCTGGTTCTAGGAACAGCTCCTATATCTCAACTATGGCACCGAATGAATTGAAGGAACTAGAGATATAGCTACAGGAACTGGTAGATAAGGGCTATATTCGACCTATTGTTTCGCCTTAGGGAGCACTAGTTCTATTTGTTAAAAAGAAGGATGGCACAATGAGATTATGTATCGATTACCGTCAACTTAATAAGGTAACAATACGTAACAAATACCCTTTACCTCGTATAGATGATTTATTTGATTAGTTGAAAGGTGCTTCAGTTTTCTCTAAGATTGATTTACGTTCAGGATATCATCAGTTGAAAGTTAGGGAATCGAATGTCCCTAAGACTGCTTTTAGAACCAGGTATGGGCATTATGAATTCCTAGTTATGCCATTTGGATTAACCAATGCTCCTGCCGCATTTATGGACTTGATGAATCGAGTGTTTCATCCCTACCTGGATCAGTTTGTGATTGTATTCATAGATGATATCTTGGTGTATTCAGGAAATAGGGAAAAGCATGTTGAACATCTCAGAATTGTAATGCAAACACTTCGAGAAAAGAAGTTGTATGCTAAGTTCAGTAAGTGTGATTTCTAGCTTGATCAAGTAGTGTTTCTTGGTCATGTTGTATCAGCCGAGGGAGTTAGAGTGGATCCTCAGAAGACTGAGGCAGTGGTTAGATGGGAACGACCCACATCAGTATCTGAAGTCCGTAGTTTTCTTGGTTTAGCAGGATACTACAAAAGATTTGTTGAGGATTCTCCAAAATAGCATTGCCATAACAGAGTTACAAGAAGGCTACGAAGTTTGAATGGACAGACAGGTTTGAGTGGAGTTTTCAGGAGTTGAAAGAAAGACTTGTATCAGCACCGGTACTTGCATTACCTACTTCAGGGAAAGAGTTTAAAGTTTATTGTGATGCTTCACATCAAGGGTTAGGATGTGTGTTGATGCAGGATGGTAAGGTAATAGCTTATGCCTCGAGACAATTGAAGAAACATGAGCATAACTATCCTACTCATGATTTAGAGTTAGCTGCAGTATCTTAGCTCTGAAGATTTGGAGACATTATATTGGAGAGAAGTGTCGTATTAACTGATCATAAGAGTTTGAAGTACATCTTTGATCAGAAATAGTTGAACTTGAGACAAAGGAGATGGATGGAACTAATTAAAGATTATGATTGTACCATTGAATATCATCCAGGAAAAGCTAATGTGGTGGCAGATGCTTTGAGTAGGAAATCAAGACAAGGTAAAGCGAAGATAAGTTATCTTTAATAGAATTTGCTTATAATAATAACTACCATTCGAGTATTGGTATGACACCCTATGAAGCTTTATATGGTAGATGATGTAGAACTCCCGTATGTTGGAATGAGGTAGGAGAAAGGAAATTATATGGTCCTGAATTAGTTCAGATGACATCGGAGAATGTGAAATTAACCAGGGAAAATCTAAAGGCAGCTCAAGACCGACAGAAAAGTTATGCGGATAAACGTCGTCGGGATTTGGAATTTGAAGTTGGAGATCGAGTATTCTTGAAGTTATCACCCTGGAAAGGAGTGGTAAGGTTTGGAAGGAAAGGGAAATTAAGTCCCAGATATATTGGACCCTACAGAGTGATATCACGAATTGGTCCCGCGACATATAGACTTGAGTTGCCACGGGAGTTATCTCAAATACCTAATGTGTTTCATGTTCTATGTTAAGGAAATACGTTCCTGATCCTTCCCATGTGATTGAAGAGTTACCTTAACTTTGAAGGAAGACCTGGCATACGAAAAACCTATACAGATATGGATAGAAAAAGCAAGTGTGAGACAAGGTGATACCCTTGGTGAAGGTCTTGTGGAGTAACCACGGAATGGAAGAAGCTACATGAGAAAGTGAAGAATAGATAAGGATGAACCGTCCTCAGTTGTTTGCATAATGTTAGGATACTTCCTAACAAGAACAATATCTAAATATATTGAGATATAACTATATAGAAAATACAAGATAAACCCAAGTACAAGGCACTTGGAACCTCCCTCTTGAGTGTCCTCACCCAAGCCCTAGATCACTCCATAGAATAACCTCCCCTTCTCATAATAACCTCCCTCTATTTATAACAAGTAGTAACCACCCTTGTACAATACTACTAGTAACTCCCTATCTCTAACTACCTTATACTCCTTAACTTACACTAACTAAATATCTAGTACCTAACAACCCTGCCCTTCAAAGACACCTTGTCCTCAAGGTGTACAAACATGATCACAAAATTGGGCAACTTCTTCTTCTTCTTTTCTTTTTTTTTTCTTTTTTTTTATAATTAAAACATAATCAAAACGCAAAACTAACAGCCTTCTCTTTAGCCTGCAAAATGAATTGGAGATTCAGCCCAATAAGCAGCCCAAACTACCCAATTTGCTTGAATTTGAATTTGAAGCTTTTCTTCCTTGTGTTGATCACATGTTCGTCGTAGTTCTCCTCTTTTTTTTTTCTTCCGGCCACCGTTTCGTTTGTTCCACCATTTGACCACTCGATTGTTCTTCCTCCATCTCCCCTGTGTTGGTATTTTACTCCTTCCCTTCCTCATCTCACTAACTTTCAATAATTTTAAAGTTCAAACGTTCTACCATGCCCTTCTCGTTTTGTTTTTGACTTTGTCTTCGCTAATTTTTCTTTCTTTACGTCCCTCTTGCCTTGCCGATTAGTTCTCCCAAACTTTTTTAGAGGGATACTCGGGTACGATCGTCGTCTTCCCGCCACTCTTCGAACTCGACCAGATAGCTTTCGAATCAAGTTTCCTTTCTTTGTGTTGATGGCTGCTAATCTTTTCTCTTCTCTTTCCACCCATCTTTGTTGGGAATCCCTGATCCTTTGTCGTATTTCTCTCATTTCTCTTTGTATCTCTAAGAATACGTTAATTCCATGATCAAGATCCATTACTAAAATTGATGTTCCAAGATGATTGCTCTGATACCAATGTTAGGATACTTCCTAACAAGAACAATATCTGAATATGAGATATAACTATAAAGAAAATACAAGATAAACCAAGTACAAGGCACTTGGAACCTCCCTCTTGAGTGTCACACCCAGCCCTAGATCACTCCATAGAATAACTCCCCTTCTCATAATACCTCCCTCTATTTAAACAAGTAGTAACCACCCTTGTACAATAACTACTAGTAAATCCCTATCTATCTAACTACCGGTATACTCCTTAACTTACACTAACTAAATATCTAGTACCTAACACATAAGCCTAATCACTGAATTTCGAGGACGAAATTCCAATAAGGAGGTAGTAAACTGTAAACCCTAAACTATTATTTACTCCTTCAATTTGCTTTGAATAAGTAAAAGACTAAGAGGTGGAATTACAATACTAAGAAAAGAAGGAAAATGTCATTAAGGCGAGTTAATCCGAAACACCTAACGATTAAGTTATTATTTAAATTATTAAAAATTATTATTATTATTATTATTACTATTATTATTAGTATTAATTAAGGAAGTGGGTTTTTTTTTAAAAAAAAAGAGAAAATTAAAAAAGAAAAGGGGAAAAAGAGAAAAAGGGAAGCGGTAGTGGTATTTAGGTAGAAGTTTCTTACATTCCCTTCCATTTTTTTTGGAAAAGCTGAGAGAGGGAGCACTGACCAGCTTCACGTCTGATCGGAGAAGGAGAGAATTGAGGGTTTGGGGTGAGTTTTGGCCGGAGAGATAGCAGAAATTGGAGGAAAACACCACTCTGGTGTGAAGCAGAAAGGAATTCGAGCAATCAGTGGGGTTTGGACGAGTTCAAGCTGTAGCGTTTGCTTTGGAGCTGAAATTTTGAGGTTAGTAAGCTAACATAATTATCTACAACTTTTTTGAAGATGACCGGAGCTGAAAATTGTCAGAAATGGATGAAAATTCAGGTAGAAATCAGTAGACAAAAAACCCCGCGAAAATGGGGACATCTTTGGTTTTTGAAGCGGTTTGAGCTTTCTAGAAAGAGATAGAAGCTGAAATTGGTAAGGATAGTTAGCTAATTCAATTTCTAACAACTTTTATGAAGAATGAGAAATCTGAAAACGAGTGAATATGGATGAATTATTGGTGGAATAGGGGGAAGCTGCAGGAATCGGGAACAAGATTACTACTGTTTTGAGGTAATTTTCGAATAATCTAGTGATTTTTAAGCCTTCTTGTCTTCAGATAAGTTGTAGAGAATCATGAAACAAAGAGTTTGATCTAAAATTTACTCTGTTTGGTTAAGTATTGAGTAAGTTACGAATTTTTGAAGTATGGCTGAAATGCTGGAAACTGTGAGCAGGATCAAAACAGAATTTTCGAGTAGCTACTGATCTAAGAGAAATTTTGGACAAATCATACGTTTTTAGATCTTGCACTCTGAAGATAAATTGTAGGAGACTGTAAAATGAAGAGTTTTCCATAAATTTCATTTTATTTGGTTAAGAATTGAGGAAGATATGATCAATTAAAATTGATGTGATTATACTTATGTTTAAACAATTCTTGCTAAGGGTATTATGAACACCATGAGTTTAGTTTTTGGAAGTGTTTATGGCAAAGGCTACGAGCATGTCAAGAACTAACATAGGGAGATTTATTCTTTTCAGGACGAATAGAGTTGGGAGAAGCCTACAGCCGTTGTGAGCTAGTCAGCTACAAACCGTGAGTGACAAAATGTTTTCAAGAAAGTTTTATAAATTCTTGAATTAAGCAAGATGCTTTATGTATTAATGAACAATGTTTTATTTAAGTATGATGTGTTATGATTCATGAACATTTTACGTATGATTTGCAAGACATTCTATGTTCCTCGTTTCTTAAATATATTTGATAAGATTTTGACCATTGAACACGGTTTATTTAAATGATAAATACCCTATGTAATGGTACCTAAGGACATTGAGACGGTATCCAGATAAATATGTAACGATACCTAAGGACATTGAGACGGTATTGAGATGAAAATGTAACGATACCTAAGGACATGGAGAGGGTATCGAGATGAATATATGGCGATACCTAAGGACATTGAGACGGTATCGAGATAGTTGGGATCCTGATATATGAGAACTTCGGTGACGTATCAGGACACCCCTAATAAATATATAGGTATAGTTAATATATAAATGTAGATATATATATATATATATATATATATATATGTATGTAAGTATTAGCTCTAAATGTATGCATGACAGTAATAAAATTACGACGTTGAGAGTGTTGAGTTTGCTCCACCTCAACTAAGGATTGAAGAATACTATGCTCAAATGAGAACGATGTTTATGAATTATGTTTTCAGTTGAATAAGCGATTGGTAAACTAAGTTTTAAGATGGAAAGTGTTTATATACCTATGTAATGAGATGTTTTATATAAATAATTTCATTTATGCTAGGCGAGCATGTTTTAGTGGAAATGTTTTACGTCCTGTCACTCACTAGACGTATGTCTAACGTTTTCTTTCAAATATTTTCTTACTCTCCAGGTAGCGATCGGTATCTAGGAGCTTGACCTACCCTCGCAAAGTCTTTGCTGCGGATCCTCTTATAGTTGTAAATATTAGATTTTTGTGTTGACTGGCATATAATAGAGAGTGGAACGTTGGAATTAGAAAAGTAATGTTGTACAAATGATAGTGTAACCTCTATTTGTATGTATTTAAATGATGTTTATGTATATAAATGATGTATGTAACTCACGCTCTTTTCTCAGGTCTAAGAGGGTGATCTGAGGAGAGGGTGTGACACTTCCTATGATGGACATTTTGGCGGGCAGCACAAGACAGCAAAAGTGTCGCAGAGTGGGTATTTTTGGCCCACTCTCATTAAGGACGCAAGGGCTTATGCAGTACAGTGTGACTGATGCCAAAGAACAAGGAACGTCTCCAACAAGAATGAGATGCCCTTAACCTCAATTCTAGAAGTTGAGTTATTCAACATTTGGGGCATAGATTTCATGGGACCATTTCTGCCGTCCTATGGCCAGCAATACATCGTAGTCGCTGTCGACTATGTGTCCAAGTGGGTGGAAGCTTTGCGTGTGCCAAAAATGATGCGATTACTGTGTCCAAAATTCTGAAGAAAAATGTATTCTCGCGTTTTGGAACACCAAGGGCACTAATCAGTGATGAAGGTCGCATTTCATTAATCGCAATATCACTAACCTTCTGCTCAAATAGAATGTCAAGCATAGGGTAGCTACTGCCTATCATCCGCAATCCAACGGACAGGCAGAAGTGTCCAATAGGGAGATTAAGTCCATACTGAAAAAGGTGGTGAACGCATCCAGAAAGGATTGGGCGCAGCACTTAGTCACTCTCTGGGCTTATCGCACTACGTTCAAAACATTTCTCGAGATGTCTCCATATGCATTAGTATATGGGAAAGCTTGCCACCTCCCCCTAAAGCTTGAGCACAAAGCACAGTGGGCGCTGAAACGGTTAAACCTTAACTTGGAGCTGGCAGGAGAAGCGCGGAAACTGCAGTTAAATGAGTTGGCTGAGTGGAGACTGACCGCATATGAAAACCAAAAAAAGAGAAGACCAAGAAGTGGCACGACAACAGGATCAGTAATAAGGATATGTTTTTTGGTCAACGAGTTCTGCTTTTTAATTCTCGATTGCGTTTATTTCCAGGAAAACTGAAATCTAGGTGGTCTGGACCTTTCACTATCAAGATGGTGTATCCACACGGTTCTGTGGATTTGATGAACGATGATGGAATTGGTGTATTTAAGGTCAATGGGCAGAGGTAAAGCCCAATCATGGAGGCGAGGTTGACAAAGAAAAAACTTTCATTGACCTCCACAAGCAGAACTGAGGGCTCGCGGTAGAAGGTCTCTGCGTTGAACAAAGGAAGATATATTTCCAGGAACGCCTTCTAAACTTTTTAATGCTTTCTTTATTTTTCCATAATTAGAAGTAGTGTAATTAACCAGTTTGGATCTTTGGTGATGTTAATATCTTGTTGAGTAGTTAATCGCTTGAGTTAATTGATTGTGTGTTTAGCCTTGGATTGTTTGTGTTGCGTTTAAAACCAAGGGATATGCGTCAAACAAGAGGGGTTAGAAATAAAATCTGACGATTGAAAACCCGTGCACTCGGGAGCTTGCATGCATGCATGCAGTGGAAATCGTAGGGCAGACTGTGCATTGCACGGCTCGAGAAATCCCCTCGATTCGCGAGAGATTAGAGGCGTCATTACTGACTGCACTCATTAGTCACCCACGCATTATTCCACTATTTACACCCCTACAGCTGCTTCAATTCCTTTTTTGAATCCCCATCGTTTGTGCAACTCGAGCATCTGCGAAGCCTTGCCGTTAACTCTTACCATTCCGGTGGTGTCCAGACCCATTCGTTACTCAACCTCCTCGCCATCTTCTGAAAAACCAAGTTTCAAGAACACTTACCCTTGAAGCTTCAACTATTTCTCCTTCAATACTTAATGGAAATCAACACCACTTGTTGTAGACAACCACAGAGTCTTCTCCCTATTCTCTAGGCTTAGATTGGATGGTGGAATCCAAATTTGTGGTGAATTTGAGAAGGAATGAAGGTGGGTGAAGAAAAGAGTTATGGATGATATTTTGCAAAATTAACCATTAATTTTACAAAACTCTTAACCATTTTTAGCCAAGATCATCTCTATTTATTAAAGAACGACATGCAATCCAATTGCATCAAAATTTGACAACACAAAATGGTTAATTTGTTGACTAATTGTAAAGCAAACAACTAAGCTACTAGCTTAGTTGGTGGGAAAATCCTAAAAGTTGAAAATTCAATTTAAAACTCAATTTCAATAATTTCCAATTTTGAATTTAAAATCATTTTAATTTGATTTTTTAAATTCAAATATTAATTAATTAAATAATAAGAATAAATTAATATTTAATTATTAAATATAATATTATTTTAATATTAAATAATAAATATTATTTTTCCCACTAATCCCGATTTTTTCAAAAAACCGATATGAATCCCTATTCATATAATTAATATTTAAATCATATTTAAATATTATAAATAACTCTATTTGTCCGTTTAATTCGTAATTAAACGTCGATATATCGTATATATTCGACTTTCATTCCTTAAGTCAAGATTGAACTATCCAAACTTACTCACCACACTATCTAAGATTTTAGTCCATTTATGAGCTAGTAGAGGGACCTAATGGACCTACAGATCATGAGCTCCAACGATCCGAGTTTAACCGGTCAAACTCTTTAACCTAGTAAACCAACATTCGTTAACTAACGGGACACTCCACTAAAGCCCGTAGCTGCACTCTCCTCACTGTAGATATATTTCTGTCCACTTGATATAACCATAATAAGTAACTCGATCCTTCACAGGTTGTCCATAGTCACAGCTAGGTCAAAATTACCGTTTTACCCCCGTGATTACATCTCGTTCCTTAAGTCCCACTGATCCTCTAATGAACAATTGGTTTGTGATCCTATCACTAAACCGAGTCCCTCTCGGGCCAATGAGAGGGTGGGGCCCCTTGTTCAAGACCTGAAATCAGTACTTAAGGGAGCAACCTTTCTACTAACCCTAAGTCGGGTAGGAGTGAATTCCTTCTCGCAAAACTATGTCCCCAGCGATCTACTCGGTCTTACCCCTGGAATGGGAGGCTTATTGAGTCGGCGAACCCAAGCCATTCTCACCCATGCAGATCTAAGGATAATCCCGAATAAACAGGAGTTCATAGTTAGCTCGGGATTAAGATCAAGTTACCTAGGTCATCTAGTTGAAATAGTCAGTATTTAACAGTAAACGACGTTATAAAGTAATAGTGACTATTTCGTGGTCCGGTCTTACAAAACTCATTGTATAGAACGCCCCCACTCACATATCTCCACATGAATGATTTAGGATCACATCATTTGTATCAAATACAAAGTGGGTCGCATTCAATAGTGTCTCCAAGATAAGGTACCCAGCCTTATCCCTATACTATTAGACCGTTTTGGCTATTTACTCGAACTTGATCCATTTTTATGTCTTTACATAAAGTTCAAGTTTTCATACTAAAGTCATGTGTTCTTAGTTTATTGGATTTAGAGTTATATTAACAACAATTCACTTTATTCGATAACAAGTTTACTGAATAACATCGATAATAACTTTATTGATAAATAGAATACACGTTAATGTTTACAAACTACGAGTTTTAGGACATAAAACCCAACACTGTGGTCATTATCGACTCGAATTCTGACAAGTCTGTGGAGAACACAGCCCAGCAACCCATAGACTCCAAACCTCGCACCTGCGAATTTCCTTTGCCTCCACCACCTCCACGACAACAGCCTCCTGTGGTCATTATCAACTCGGATTCTGACGAGTCTGAAACAACAACAGCAAGAGCCTTCCCATCTCGCCATCTAGTTAGAAGAAGGTGGTGAGGGAGAGTTCAAGCTTCGCCTCCCACGCTCAACTATCTAGCAATGTCCAATGATGACTCTCAGAACGACTTCGTCAGTGGTGGCGAAGACAGTGTAGTCTCCTCGTACCCTACACAATATTCGACCCCTTCTTCATCTTCCTCGTCGAGCATACGACAACCCTCCCCTTCAGCTAAAAGAACTTTCACTCCTCTTTCTTCTCCAGTTGCTCCGCCTACGGAGCTACCTTCCACTTTAGTCCACCAAAACCCTAGCTTCGCTCCTCCTCCATTCCGTCCATTCATCCCATCTCATCCTTTTCACCCCCACACCCTTTCACCTGCTGTTCGACCTTTCTTCTTTCCTTCTTCCTCAACCCCGAGACCATCACCTTTACGTCTAGCACCTCATGTAGTGATTATTGACTCAGATTCTGACGAATCTGAGGAGAAAACCCCTCAGAAGCCCATCGACGCCCAACCTCTCGCCTTTGAATTTCCTTCTCCTCTGCCACAAGCTTCGTCCCAACCAACGCTCAATCCCTCACCCTCATCCACACCTAGCCCTTCGCCTCCCTATCAACGCCAAGCCAATCCTCATCCCACCCACACTGCAGACTTCCCCAATCGCTGGCAAGGACTTCATACCGCCCCCAGCACCCAAACTTCGTCCTTCCACTGTCACTTACTTAAAACCTCCACGAGTCAAATCGTGCATTCGACGCACAAGAATGAGGTTTCCGCAGAGTCATCTGTGGGCAATTTAAGTGATGCCGACCCCATAATCCCACCTGGTGATGGCGCTCAACCATCTGGCGCCTCGATGCATTCCAACGACGCAGGCAACGCTCTTTTGGGTTGAACGAAGCCAGACAGCGGGATGAACAGGATGTCTTTGGCGACATCCTGGCCAGTATTGAACGCAAGGAGACTGAAGCAAACAACCCGACTGAAAAAGAAGAAGTCAACTGCCATCTCCCAGTTTTCGAGCTGGAACTTTGGAGCTCAACGCGGTTGAACTAGAAGAGGGTGATGAAGGTGAATCAGTGCGCTCCCCGCAAGAGCTCATCGCCGAGATTTTATGCAAGGTCAGGGAACTATCTGACCTACGGATATCCGAAGCCAGGAAGGACGATGCGATAACGGCGAATGAAGATGCAGAAGGATTCGCTGCTCACAGTGGGAGTTGCCTAAACTCGCTTGAGCAAAAACCAAGTTCACGGTAGAGGGAACCAAGTTCACCGCAGAAGGAGACCCCCGCGACAACTAACCCTAAAGAACCCACACTGCCAGCCGTTCAAAGGTCTCCTGGGGGAAGTTGCATGGAAGCAGTGGCTGTTGAAAAAGCCACTGAACGCAAGGACGACCCTAAAGAAGAAGAAGACTGGGTCGTCTCGCTACGAAGGAGACTGTTGAAGAAGCTTGCGGTCAACCAACAAGCACCTGCATCCAACGCAACCAGCCCTGAGGTTGTTGTGGCTGCAACGTCGTTCGACCGCACGGTGGAGAAATTGGCCAAGGCGAAGGCCAAGTTAAAACAGGAGTTGCGAGCACTCTGAAGAGAGGTTGAGGATCATGCGGCCGTAGTTGTGTATGCATAACTCCATCAAACTACGTCCGCAGCTGGTGATGATAGCGTGGCCAACGCAGCTCAGGAGTTTGAAGATGAGCTGGGGGAAGATGTGACCTTAGACGTTTTAGACGCAGCAACAATAGAGCTTGAACGAGAACTTCAAGTTGAAGAGGATGCTCCTCTGGCTGCTGCGATGATTGCCCCTGCCAGAAAAGAGGGGCCAAAGAAGAAGAGAAAGCTTGGGTCCAGCCAACCCAGCTTGATGATGGACGCCACCCTACAAATGCGGCAGCCTCCACAAAGAAGCTCGAGAAGAGAAAACGGGCTGAAGAGGGAGAGCCCAGCCACCCAGTACGCCCACGACAACAGGACAAGGCAAGAAAAAGATGGTGGAGGACTTTCCTAAGAAAGAAAAAGGGTGAGGTCGACGCAAGCTCTTTGGGGACTTATTGGTTGAAGTGGGATTCTTTCCTAAACCAACCTCACTCCCCGCCTACATCACCGATATAGTCGACCACCATGGCTGGCAAAATTTCTGTGTTGGCCCCACACTGATGGTGCCAGCAGTTGTGCGAGTCGAGCCTTCTACGAAGGGCAAGTGCACGAGGATGAAGACATGGCGGTAATCCATGGTTGTGAAGTCCCGTTCGACGTCCGAGAAATCAACGCACTATTTAGTCTACGGGATAACCCGGAGGCCGAAGGCAATCGCATCATAGCGCATACTCCCAGCGAACTGATGCAAGACGCCATCCGAGTCATGACAAAGTTTGGGTCGACATGGGAGACATCACCCACAGGCATCCACACTTTTCCGTCCGAATGCCTCACACCTGAGGCTAACCTATGGGTGTACTTTGTAAAGAAGAGGTTGATCCCGACCATACACGACGCATCAGTCTCAAAGGATTGGGTAATGGCTGCTTACTGCATTATGCAACGCATCCCCCTTGATGTCGATCGCATTATAGCTGCTCAAGTTCGCAGCGTTTTTAGCAAACCACACGGGCAATTGTTATTTCCATGGATGATTGTCTCGCTGTGCATGAATGATGCGTTATAACATCCGAATCTTTCATTCACGGAAGAGGAATATGTCAACATCAATGGGGTAATCGACAACAAAACGTTGCGGCGACCTGCTGAAGGATTCCCCCACTGACCTGAGCTTGTCACAATTCCCTAGAGGGCTCTAAAGGCAAAGGTCACACGACCACCGCATCCACCCAAACCGAAGAAGCGCAGAATGACGGCCACTGTGGTCAGTGATGAGGAGCCGATGGGCAGCCCTGAGGCCAGCGATGAGCATTTTAGCCCCCTCCCTTCACCGCCATCCCCTGAAGTTCTGCCACTGTCGCCTTCACCAGTCCACTATCCATCTTCCCTGAAAAATCCAAAGTCCCCATCATTTTCCCCTACAAAATCAAAATCACCAACGCCCTCTCCCCGACCAAAATCTCCATCACCCCCCAGCTCCAAGGTCGTATGTTTATGAGTCACTCAAAGGCGACAAAGGCGCCAGTTCCTCACGTCCTTTGCCACTGGTGACTGAGGAGACACGACCGCCTCCTCCGCCACCCACCGCACCAATGCCTCGACCTCCACAACTACCTCAACACAAGATCGAAGTTGGTGGGATGGTCTACAACAGTACATGCGTGATGTCATCCTTATCCCTGTTGTGAGGGAACTGCGCCGCCAGGAGGAGCGGAGGACGCAAATTCTGTGTTTGCTTTCAGCCAAGGCATGACGAACAGTTCCACTTTACACTGTCTTATATGCAGCAGCTGTTCGCTCATCGCCCCGACCTGCTAGATCCAGAGCTTCCAGAACATCTCCGTCAGCCGTTCGTCTTTCCACATGAACACATCCTCCTGCTACTGAACGCAGAAACAGCAACGCCGAATGGCCGGAGTAAATTTAGGGGTGTTCCTTATAATTTTTGTAAAACTTTCATATTTCCTCTCTTTAACGCTTTGCAACTGTATGCATTAGTATATACCAATATAATCTGCGTTGGATGTCTATATCTCTTTATTACTTTCTGTTTGCCTCTTCTTTCTCTTTTCCTTTTGAAATTCATTGCTTTGCTTCTTGCTCTTGCGTTGAATATAGGGCCCTGTGATGATAACTCTACACTAAACCTTTATAATTCCTTCACGATACATCACTTTGTGCTTTAGATCTTGTAGGCTAGAATTAACTCCCAAGGTTCCTTGTGTGCAAGCTTTGACCCAAACTTTTCTTTTAAAATTTTCGTCAGTTCTCTTCTCACCTTTAAACGCAATGAGGACCTTGCAACTCTCAAAATTTGGGGGTGGAGAAAAGGTTTGAGCCATTGAAACTTACTTAAAAAAAAAATATGTCAAGTGGTAATAAGAGTAACTTCAATGTCTTTAACCAAGATAAGAGTTCAGTTGTAAAGGGCACCTGCTCGTAGTTGGATGCTGTGCATGACACCCGTGCTGGCAAGCTAAAACGAAGGCTGGTAACCCGAATCAACGCATCTAAACACTTGGATAAAGATTCCAATGTCTTGTAACCATACTCAAGATAAGAGTCTTAAGCTGTGAAGGGAATTTGCTCGTAGTTGGATGCTACGCATGACTCCCATGTTGGCAAGCCAAAACGATAGCAGATAGCCTGAGTCAACACAATAAAAAGGAAAAAATTTCTAATTCAAAAAGGGCATTATTGAAAAAGGTAGGAAAAAGAAATGTATGAAATGAAAAAGTGAATTTTTGAGGAAAAAGCTTGCCACATCCAAACTTAGGAAATATTTCTGGAAAAGAGAAGAGGTCAAGAATAGATGTAGCGTAAGTGTAGTTGTAAAGGTAAAGAGTATACTGAGAGGCTAATTAGCGTTAGAAAGGTGGACATGGCGTTGAATTTCTTTAGTAAAAGACACGTTTGAGGACAAACTTTATTCTAAATTTGGGGGTGTGATAACTTGTAGAAATACAAGTTATTGTCCTTCTTTTCTTAGAATAATGATGAAAGAATGTTGAAAAGCACATCATCTAATACTTTAATCTTTGATATATCCTTAATATGTGTACAAGTTTGTAAAGAGGCTGAAGAAAGAATGTTTTGAAGTTTAATGCCCTTGAACGCCTTATTTTGTAGGTAATCAATGTTCAACCCATGCGTTGAAGATGAACGAAAACACATACATCGAACGCATGGCACTAAAAGACAAATTTCATTACTTCGGGGAGCATGACCTTGATAGTTGGTGACAAAGAATTTTCAGTGCCTTGAGCCGTTTGATAGAGACGGGCTACATGGTCATAAAGGACGACAATGAACGCATCGTGGGCCCCCTTGCGTCAGAATGGAGGGTACAACACTGGTCTATAAAAGCCACCCTAAATCATTTGATAGGTGACATAGAGAAAATTTTAGGAGAGACATTTTTTAGGGTTAGGGTTCTTCATGCATACAAGAAGTCTGGAATCACGTCGACGCCCTTCATCTTCTCCCTCTCTGCGACAGTCGAGTGCTTCCTCCTCATCTCCATTGGAGTTCTGCTAAACTTCAACCTTGAAAGAGAGTGAAGCCTCATCAGTTTTCCTTAGCGCAAGCAAACACAAAAAACATCATCTCTGTCGGCGAACAGGACACTGTCGCCGATAGCTTCATCTTTTTACTCTTTCATCATCTATTTCTTCATCTTTGAATGTATTTAGCTCTTTGTACTGTGAAAGAACAAAAACCATTTTCATTCATTTAATAGATATATTTAGTTCTTACATCATGATTCATCTCTTGCTTTCCATCTTTGAGATTATTTCACAAACAAATATGAGTAACTAAATCGCTTAAAGGGCTGGAGAGTAACATTCATCAACCTTAAGAGTTCAAGTTTAGTTTCTGGTTCATTTACAATGATGCATTTTGCTTTCCATGGCTTAAATCAACTTGACAACAATAGATGAAATGCTTTCCATGGCTTAAATCAACTTGACAACTTGAATTAAGTAGAAATAGTTAGCTACTTGAAAGAGAAAGCAACTATGGATATCATCTTTGTAACTAAGAATCAATCCTAAAAATAGGAGTCATCTTAGGCTTAATTAAACAAGCACGCATCATAGATATATGATTTGTGTGACTCTTTTGTCGAGAGGTATGAACCATATATATTTAGGAGCATGATATGTGAAACTAAGCAAGAACTCAACCGGTTGATGAAGGGTTTTCTCCAACCCTCCTTTCTCCATTTAAAAGAAAACTTAATCTCTGTAGTTTACACAACCCACATCAGTGATTTTTCAACAATTGATGCACGCTGCTAATTATTTTATTTCTTGTACGTTTGTCACCAACACCTCATATCATTTGCTTATTTCCGCACGATTTACACTTCATTCAATTGTTTAGTCTAAAATCCATGTATTCGACCTTGGTCCTCACTAAGAAATCCTAATATTAGTTTATACTTGGACTAGTATTGGAAAAAACTTGAGCATATCCGAGTATACATTAGCACAATCATAGAACACAAAAATAGATTACATTATCAACAACAATGCAGTTGTGGGTCTTTAGTAGAGTGTACCCACAGTTAATGAACATTGGTTAATGCGGTTAATGAATTTAGCCAATTAATCTCATTGAAGGACATATGAGCATGCAGCAGAAATTAATTTGATCGAATTTCACTCTAAGATGCTCAATTTTGAGAATAAAACATGCAATTAAAAGGGAAAAACTAGTGTTTTAAGAATACTTACTCTTGAAGATCTAAATTCCCCCTTGTGTCTTGATGAAAATGAACACTTGTTTGTAGACCACCCCAAGAATCTTCTCTACTATTTTCTGGTTTTAGATTGGATGGTGGGATCCAATTTGGTGGTGAATTTGTGAAGGAATGAAGCTTGGTGAAGATGATGAGCTATGGAGTAATCTTGGATGATGAGCTATGGAGTAATCTTGGCAAAATTAACTATTAATTTCACAAAAATCTTAACCCATTTTTAGCCAAAATCATCCTTACTTATTAAGAATTAACATGCAATCTAATTGCATCACAAATTGACAATACAAAACATTAATTTGTTGGCTAATTGAGAAGTTAATAATTAAGCTAGTAGCTTAGTTAGTAGAAAAATCCAATTTTTCAAAAATCAATTTTAAATTCAATTTGAAATGAATTTTCAAAATTGAATAAAAAATTAATTTCTAATTTGATTTTTAATTTCAAAAATTAATTTAATATTTAATTAATTAATATATATTTTTAATATTAAATAATAAAATAATATTATTTTTCCCACTTATCCCGATTTTTCTAAAAAAATGATATAAATTTCTATTCATATAATTAATATTTAAATCATATTTAAATATTATAATTAACTCTATTTGTCCGTTTAATTCGTAATTAAACGTTGATATATCGTATATATTTGACTTTCATTCCTTAGACTGAGACTGAACGATTCAAACTTACTCACCACACTATCTAAGGTTTTTGACCATTTATGGGCTAGTAGAGGGACCTAATGGACCTATAGATCATGAGCTTCAACGATCCGAGATTAACCGGCCAAACTCTTTAACCTAGTTAACCAACATTCGTTAATTAACGTGACACACCACTAAAGCTCGTAGGTGCACTCTACTCACTGTAGATTAATTTATGTCCACTTGATATAACCATAATTAGTAAGTAAATCCTTCACAAGTTTTCCGTAATCGCATCTAGGTCAAAATTATCGTTTTACCCCTGTAATTACATCTTGTTCCTTAAGTCCCACTGATCCTCTCATGAAAAATTGGTTTCTGATCCTATCACTAAATTGAGTCCCTCTCGGGCCAATGAGAGGGTGGGGCCCCTTGTTCAAGATCCAAAATCAGTACTTAAGGGAACAACCTATCTACTAACCCTAAGTTGGGTAGGAGTGAATTCCGTCTTGCAAGACTATATCCCCAGCTATCTACTCGGTCTTACACATGAAATGGGAGGCTTATTGAGTCGACGCACCCGGGGCACTCTCACCCATCCAGATATAAGGATAATCCCGAATAAACACGAGTTCATAGTTAGCTCAGGATTGAGATCAAGTTACCTAGGTGATCTAGTTGAAATAGTCAGTATTTAATAGTAAACGATGTTATAAATTAATAGTGACTATTTCGTGGTCCGGACTTATGCAAACTCATTACACAGAATGCATCCACTCACATGTCTCCATATGAATGATTTAGGATCATATCATTTGTATCAAATACAAATGGGGAGCATTCAATTGTGTTCCCAAGATAAGGTACCCAGCCTTATCCCTATACTATGGACCATTTTGGCTATTTACTTGAACTTGATCCACTTTTATGTCACTATATATAGTTCAAGTATTTATACTAAAATCATGGGTTCTTAGTTTATTGGATTTAGAGTTATATTAACAATAATTCACTTTATTCAATAACAAGTTTACTGAATAATCTCGATAACAACTTTATTGATAAATAAAATGCACGTTAATGTTTATGAACTACAAGTTTTAGGACATAAAACCCAACACGTTGGAGCTTCTGATCTATAGGTTCATTAGGTCCCCTTCCTAGCTCGTAAAGAGTATTGAGGTAATTAAGTCTATAACAAAATTTGAATACCTTCAAATTAACTTAAGGAAATAGTATAATGTATAAAGATACATTATAATATAAAGTTTATTTTATAAATCAAACTTTATAATATAAATTTAATTCTGGATATGATTCAAAATAAATTTATGAGAGAATGAAATATTCGAAATAGTTCAGATATTCATTTAATATGAATTAAATTTATATTAAAACTATAGGTTAAAATTAATGTGCATTAGATGCACATTAAAACTAAAGGTTATGAGAGATACAATTTAATTTGATTCCAATGTAGGTTAAATTAAATATGGGATATTTATTTTGTAATTAATTAATTGGAGAATTAGTTGATTATTTAATTTAATACAGTTTAATTAATTTTGATTTAATTTAATTTAATTTAATTAAAACTAGGTTATGTGAGAGAAATTTATTTAGATATGATTTAAATGAATATATTAATTAAATTGGATTTAGTTAAATATTAATTTAATTAATTAGTTATATGGTTGTTTTCAAATATAGAAAAATGAGTCAAACTATTTACAAATATAAACAAATTTTATTGTCTATCAGCTATAGAATTCTATCACAGTCTATCGCTGATAGATAGTGTAATTTTTCTATATTTGTAAATAATTTGATATTTTTTCTGTTTATAACAATTTTTCTTAGTTATATTTTAATTAATTAATTTAATTAATAATTTTATTTATTATTTAACTTAAATGTTAAATTAATAACTTTCCAATTGTGGGAAGTTATACGTGGGATTGATCCCACGTTCTCCTCTTCTCTCCACATCTCTCTAGCCACCTATCAAAAGGAGAAATCCCATAATGATTATGCGTTGAGTTTTTTGCAGAACTGTTCTGATTTTCTCCCTTTTAAAATTCTCTCTCAAATTTTCTATTCTGATTATTTGGTTCCTACCAACCTTCAATCTTATCGCTCAAAGATTAGGAAGGTCTCTTTGTAGTTGTGTCGAGCAAAAAGCCAAGGTGAAATCAGATTTCACAGATAATCAAAAAGATATTTTTTCTTTTCTGTTATTCATGCTTAACCTAGATGATACAATACAGTTTTTTTCCTGTACAATTGCAGTGTATTGGTATTTCCCAAATTCTACATTATAAATTAAAAATTGGTCCTCTGTATTTTTTCTGGTGTCTTAGGGTTTTCATCCCTTCAATTGATAGAGCCAAGTCAATAAATTAATTTAGTTTTTGTGAAATTTGCACTGTTGTGGTGGGATTAAATTGCATTATGAATCTGGTTTGCATCTGAATGTTTACGGTTTAAATTTGGTCATAGATTTACATTTTTTTATTTGATCAATTTTGAAAAGACCCTTGCATTTTTGGATTTTTTTATTGTAAATTGAGTCATTGTAAGTTCGTGTCTAGATCAGATTTGTTCTCTTGGAAAAATGACACCAAATTTATCCAAATCGGATGCCCGGAGGCCAAGAAATCTCAGTTTTTCTGCATTGTATGAATTCTAGAAAAAAAACTGCGTTGGGAAGAAAGGCTGACATCATGCTGACGTGAGCAGCAGCTGGTGGAAGAGCAACGCTGACATCAGCTTGACAACATCACTGATGTCATGCTAACGCCAGCGTTAGAGGTTATATGTGGCTTGGCTCACGGCTTGAGTCGGTTCAGCTAGTTTTGGCTGGTGTTCTTCAATTTTGGTCCAGTTCGCGTCTGTTTCAGCTTTTTTTAGTCTGATTTGTGGCTGGTTCAACTGTTTTTGTTCGATTTTTGTTGTTTTTTGCTTGTTTCACGGTTTTGGAACCCGTCTCGAAGCGGTTCGAGGGGTTTTGGTCCGATTTTGGAGTAGCAAAAGCTTTTTTTTAGGATTTTTTTAGCATAAATTAATGTAATTTATTACTTTATATTATCCTAGGGACCAAATTATCGGTTCATTTGCTATTTAAATGCTTTATGAATGTCATTTAGATTTATTCCCACCATAGGTTAAGCATGTTTATGCATTTTTAATATTGTTATAAATGTTATAATGTATGGTTTTAATGCATGATTTATAATTTCATGAATTATTTAGTGTATACTGATATGTTAAATATATGAAATCTGAAAAATATGATGCATGACATTAAATTAGTAAATATAAGTGTTATATTTATTTAATGTGATGCATTGCTTGGTTTATTTTCATATATATTTTTTTTATAAATGTTATAATTTTATATGAAAATAAAATTCACTTAGCATGATATATCTATAGTTTAGTATAAAAGTCAATGTTATGAATTGCATATTGTATGGTTTTCTAATTAATTACAATTTCATTATTAATTAATTAAACCATAGTATGCATAATTATAGGATTAATTAATTAATTTTATAAAATTAATTATTAGAAACCGTCAACCTATAATAAAGAGTTGCATCCAAACATACGATCTTAGAAAATTGGTTTTAAATTGTTTAAAATTAATTTAGAACTAAGATCACATTAATTCTAATATGATTAGTATTAAGTCTTACATTTTTTTAAAAAAATAGTTTTAATTTTGACTAAGTAGGATGAATAGAATTTAGGTTACAAGGGAACTCTGTTGGTGAAGTTTTGTCTAGGTTGGGGCTTCTTAAGTTGACGGTTTATCGGAACACCTCCTACCTTGGACTTGATCCGGAACCTGAGTTGAATTAACCTAAGTTTTATTAGCATGCAATGTCACTAGGTTAAATTGTTTAATTCACCTAGAACTTTAGTGTAAAGACCTTTTATAAGAGTTATAATAGACATATACTTAGATAGATTCATTAGCTGGAATTTAATTAAGTATAATAAAACCCTAAAATCGGTAGAACATTTTAGTGGGAGAAAAATTGGTATATATGATATATCAATTTTTTGTTCTCAAGCCCCTAAAAGTTCACACTGTGAGATCCATGCTCGGCTTCGTGTCGCCTTGGGTGCGGCCTCCCTTCAGAAAGTGTTTGCATAGGTCAATACTAAGGTGAATAGGGAAAATGTTTATAGTAAGTAGGAGAAGGACACGTGTCAAGGTATCCTACGATCTCCTTCATTAGGTTGCATCTTGAGATTTCTATCATATGCCTGCGTGTCGTTTTTGAGCGACCACCCCTTCGGAGGGCCTGATCATAGGATTCGAAACACCGCAAACTCCAGTAATGGATAGGGTTTCTTAGGTTAATCTAAAGAGATCAAATCTCAATGCGGAAGCACGTGAATGCTGGTGCCATTGTAATTTGATTTGGAAAACCATAAAAACAGAGAACAAGAATAACATAAAGTTTGCAACATGCTTTTTACAGAAGAATTTAGGGGGAAAAGAAGATATCTTTGAAGAGAACCTCTTCAATTGTTTTCCTAATCCACGCTGTGATCACGATCTCAGCAATTCTACTTTGGATTCGAATAGAACACCACCAAATAGTCTTTCCCGCTATTCTCCGGCAAGGGTCGGGTTATGTGGGAACCCTTTTTGGAATCTCAGGGAAGTAGAAGTTACAGAGAAAAAATCTTTTCTTTGATAGTTCTATGTTGGGAATTGAGAGAGAATTGGTGAAGAAAAAAAAATTCACTCAAATTTACAGAATACGTTATTTCATTTCTGCGTTAAAGGGAGGGGGAAGTTTCCCTTAACCAACCTTTTAACTCCCTTTAACCATGGGGAGTTAAAAATTTAACTAAATTTAAATTTAATTAAATTTAATTAAATAAACATTAATTAATCTAATTAATTAACATAAATTAATTAAATCTCATATATTTAATTAATATTACATTTGAATCATATTCAATTGTATTTTCCTCTCATAACCTATAGTTTAAATATGAATCTCATTCATATTACTTAATATTTGAATCTTATTCAAATATATTATTCTCTCATATAGTTTAATTTTGAATCTGATTCAAAATTAACTTTATAATGTAATGTAGATACATTACATTATATTAATTGTATCTTATACAATTAACATTTAATTTTCTTACAATATGAATCTTATTCATATTAATTTAATGTTTGAATCTTATTCAAACATTAATACTCTCATATTATAAAGTTCAATTTTGAATCTAATTTAAAATTAACTTTATATTATAATGTATCTATATACATTATATTAATTGTATCTAATACAATTAATGCACATTCCCTTATATGATTTGAACAATTCAATTTTATCCAAAACTAATTAATCCTTATTTTACCCTATCCATATCTAGAGCTCACGGTGTTCCAAATCCTATGTTACAACCTCCGAAGGGATAGACGCTTATAAACGCCAAGCAGGTGCAACATAGAAATCTCACAGTGTGACTTAATGGAAGAGACCGTAGGACGTGTTGATACACACCCTTCACCTACTTACTATGAACTACTTTCCCTATTCACCTTGTTATTTACCCACGCGAACACTTTTTGAAGGGAGGTTGCCTAAATAGCAACTCGAAGCCGAGCATGGATCTCACGGTGTGAACTCTTAGGGATATGAGAGCTAGAAATAACGTATCTCATACACTATTAATCTTCCACTAAAGTGTTCCATAAAAGTTTTTGGGTAATTACTTGGTTATATATCGACTAATTTTATACAACCTAAGTCTAGGTGATTTTCCCTAACGTAACTCTTATACCTGAATTAACCTATGATGTCTAGACGATAAACAAATTTTATTACCTAATAATCCTCACGCATGCTCATAAAGCTAGTGTTATTGACTCAGACGCCAGTTTGATCTCTATGTAAGAGGTGTTCTATAAACCATCAACTTAAGTACCCCCAACCTTAGACAAGATCTCCCCGAGTGAGTAAACAACTCTTCTTTTACAAGTAATCAACTTATTCTAACACTTAAAAAAAAGTCAATTGAACTACACCAGTTAACCCTAAGTGAACATGCTTTTATCTTTGTTATAGATTTTAAAAGTCTAGGTTATTTTATAACAATTATAAAATAAAAAAAAACAACAATTATAAACCCCTAAACATTGATCCACAACATGCTTCCTTTTGTTTTTGTTTTTGTTTTTATAAAAAAAAGACATACTTTAATACAACACTTTATATTACTTTATGATAATTTTACTCATGCATTACCAGCATTATAACTCTTATAACATTTAATGCATGTAACATACTTATCCTACATATAGTGGAGCTCAATTACATGGCATACACTATGCACATATAATATAATATTTAATTATTTACCAAACATTCAAAAAGTACAAATAAATTAAAGTTTTAAAGTTGTATAGTTTTGGCATCAAGAACACACACACAAAGAACTAGCTTATTACAATAATAAAACTTAAGGACACCAAACCAGTCACGAACTCTTCGAACCACCCTCCTTGTGTGAGAATCACCCTTGGAAAGGAAGAAAACGATAACAATAAAAGGAAAGTTAAGAGTATAACCATTATACCTTTGATGATCTCCACTTGTAACTTCTCCAAACCAAATCGAGACCACCAACGGCTAATCTGTGCTATTCTTCGATTGAAGAACACGATTGTGGAAGCAGATTTAAGTGAAAGGGTACGGAATTTCACTTTGAAGATGGAGAATACAATGAAAATGGTGGAAAAATTTAGCAAATCTGAAGGAAGCATTAAGTTCAAACAAGTGAACTAATACATATATTTATAAAGAAAAACATGCAAAGACATGTCTTGCATGTCCACCAACACTCTCCACTAGCATGAAAACTATTAGGTGTCAAAGCCTCCTTAAGCCAACACGATAAGCATTAAGTTAGTGGGAAAATCCAACTTCTTGTTTGATTTTTCCACTAACTTTATTTTTTTAAAAAAAATCTATTTATAAAACTATTTTATAATAAATTTTAATTAAAACAAAAAAAATGAAAAACTATTTTTCATTTTATAATTTCATAATGTAATTTCCATTCAACAACACTTATTTGAATAACCTCAAATGTAATAAAGTTCATTGTTTACAAAACTATGAGTTTTAGGACATACAACCCAACAAAATTGAGTCGGCAACACGGGCCACTCTCACCCATACAAGTCAAAGGACTATCTTTACAGACAGGAGTCCATAACTCACTTAGAGTTGAGATCGAGTTACACAGTTATTCTATGAAATGTTAATCTCTTCAGTTAACGATGTTATAGAGAGAGATTAACCATTTTGTGGTTCGGTCTTATACAAAATCTTTGTACATGATACCCCCACCTGCATGTATCCACATGAACAATTTGGATAAAAACGTTTGTAACATTACAACTTTTGTAACATTTCCAAAGTATGTCATATCTGCAGTGTCACCAAGATAAGGCATCCAACCTTATCCATATACTGCAAACTTTTTAGGTTATTACTTGAACACAATCCACCTGTATGTCTACCACATACTGTTCAAATTACATTAAATAATCTTAGATCTTAGTTTATTGGATTAAGTTACGCAAGACTAATTTGAATAAAAATAACTCTTTTTTTTTTAATATTTGTTTATACATTATAAACTACGAGATTTAGGACATAAATCCCAACATAATCTTCAACAATAGTTTTTTTTAACAGTAGCCTGTTGAAGCGTACCTCTGGGATCCGAAAATGATAGGGTACACTTACAGGATGCATTAAGCTAGTTAATGAATCATCGACCAAACTAACGGTAGCTAAGAGCTATAGGAATAGAGTTATTCTAGAATTAGTAATTAGCTGAGATTATCTCAGTTTAGGGGAGGGGTGGCTGATCACCCTTCGGTGGCTGTTGCACTAAACCCCTGAAGTATCATTGTAAAATCTTAATCAATAGTTTTAATTAGGGTTCTTTTGATTGTTTGTTTTGCTAAATTTATTGGATGTTGTGTAAGGGGTTAAGGCAAAGATAACTAATACGGTCAATTGTTTGTTATTTGATAGTGCCCTAAAAGCGCCACATTTCTTAACTTAAGTCTCCCTTAATTACTTGACTTTTGTCATTAATTCTATATCTTTGTAGGTTTTTGTCATCTCAATGGTAAAAGAGTCAATTGTACCTAAAATGAGCCTAAAACGAGCTAAGGAGCATCAAAAGTCAACAAGGGGTCAAAATTACGAAAATACCCTTGTGAAGAGCAACGCACAACTAGCTTTACGCCCCTTTTACGCTAAACACCGAGAGCTTTAAATTTCTGCATAGGCCAGTAGCGTCATGACGCCCATTGCACTGCAGCCTTACGTTGCGGAAAGTCAGACAAGCGTTGTGACGCTAGGTAAGAGCGTCGCGACGCTGTTGACAGAATTAAATAGATTGTTCCATCTTCTTGTCCAAGAGAGAGAGAATCATTTTCTGTAAAATTTCAGAGAGCTTTTCATTTCCCTTTGCATTTTCTCTCTACTTTCTTTTATCCTTTCATCAATTCATTGAAGATTCATTGAAAGATGCAAGTCTAACGTAACTTTTATGGAAATTTAGTAGTTGTAGTTTAACTTCTTGAGAATTTCGTATTGATCTTTGATTGAAATACATGAATCTTAATTGATCCTTGTGCTTAATTCTTAAATTTGTTTCAATTGAAGTGACGACTCATGTTTAGATTCAAGTTCTTGTTTGCAAATTCATAATGCTCTAAGCATCAAAATTAGAAATAGGTTGCACGATTAGGAATTCTTGTATTTGTTTAAAGCATGTTTCATTTAAATCAATGCTTGATGAACTAATTAGGATTAATTAGTAAATCGATTAAGGAAGAGGCTATCCGTTCTTTAATTCGTCGCAACTACAAAGCCTTGGTCTTAATGCAAATTTGATTTGGTGTTGAAAACCGCTAAGGGATATACATGCTAAAATGGAATTTAGAGTCAATCTTGAAGTAATTCTTAATTTACAACTTACGACAATTAGAAATTGGGCTTTAGTTTGACTAGCTTTATGAGTTAGAAGAATTAGGGCTTTAATCTCTTTTTGATTGTGGATTCATTGCATAAATCATGTCTATTTGATTCCATGATGAAAATTAAACTCAACTCACTAAAATTCTCATTCTTATTCAATTTGTCTCTCCAAAAATTAATAAACAAAAAATATTCTTAATTCTTGCACCACTTTCATTGTCTTTTTCACAAACTACCCTCAAAATAGATAGAATTCAATTGATTGGGATTAATGGTTCAATAGATCTCTGTATAACGATCCCAAACTTACCGCTTATACTAAATTGTTAATTGTTCATAAGTTTGGAGTAATAAATTCATTTGATCCTTTAAATATGTTTAATGACAAATGTTTTTAGCTCGATCATTATTCTTTTAGCACGTCTTCTTCTATTATCGCCTTGCTTAAGAACAAAAAATTATCTGGTGAAAACTATGCTACGTAGAAATCAAACCTGAATACGATTCTGGTTATTGATGATCTGCGGTTTGTCTTAACTGAGAAATGTCCTTAGATCCCCGCTCAAGGTGCAACCCAAGCAATGAGGGATGCACACAACCACTGGACAAAGGCCAATGAAAATGATGAGTCTATATCTTGGCGAGTCTGTCTGATGTTCTCACCAAGAAACATGAAGTCATGCTCACTGCTCGTGAGATCATGGAATCCTTGCAGGGTATGTTTGGGCAACCGTCCACACAGATCCGACACGAGGCCCTCAAGTGCGTTTACAATGCACGTATAAAGGAAGGCCAATTAGTGAGAGAACATGTTCTTGACTTGATGGTTCACTTCAACGTCGCTGAAATGAATAGTGCGGTCATCGACAAGCAAAGTTAAGTGTCCTTTATTCTGGAATCTCTTCTGACAAGTTTCCTCCAATTCCACAGCAATGCGGTTATGAATAAAATAGATTACACCATAACTACCCTCCTGAATGAGTTACAGACATATCAGTCTCTAATAAAAAAATAAGAGATCGAATGAAGGAGAGGCAAATGTTGCCCATTCCAAGAAGTTCCACAAGGGTTCATCCTCTGGAACTAAGTCTGTTCCATCATCTTCTGGCACTAAAAAGTTCCAGAAGAAGAAAGGAGGGAAGGAGAAGGCTCCCGCTGCTGGCAAAGCCAAGGGCAAGACCAAGAAGGTTGATAAGGGTAAGTGCTTCCACTGAAATGTAGATGGACACTAGAAATGCAATTGCCCCAAATACATTGCTGAGAAAATAAAAGAAAAGGAAGGTAAATATGATTTACTTGTCTTAGAAACATGTTTAGTGAAAAATGACCACAATGCTTATATACTTGACTCAGAAGCTACTAATCATGTTTGCTCTTCTTTACAGGAAACTAGTTCCTTTCAGCAGCTCAAGAAGGGTGACATCATTTCAGCTTGTGCAGTGGGAGCTGCCAAGTGGTTTTTTGGGAGTAGATTTTTATTTTTAGAAAATTTGTATATAGTTCCTAAAATAAAAAGGAACTTAGTATTTATTTCCTGTTTAATCGAACATATGTACTCAAGTAAGTTTTCTATCAATGAAGCATTCATTTCGAAAAATGGTATACATATTT
Organism: Lagenaria siceraria; assembly: GCA_002890555.2. Classification (NCBI taxonomy): domain Eukaryota; kingdom Viridiplantae; phylum Streptophyta; class Magnoliopsida; order Cucurbitales; family Cucurbitaceae; genus Lagenaria; species Lagenaria siceraria. The sequence continues at coordinate 13,410,397 of CM016493.1, forward strand.
GTTCCACTAAATTAGAAAACAACTTGTATGTGTTAAAACCAACTGAAACAAAAGCACTTTTAAATCATTAGATGTTTAAAATTGCTAATACTCAAACAAAAGACGTACAAGTACAATAATATTTATCTTTAGCATTTGAGAATAAGTCACATAAATCTTGATAGGATCAGAAGACAGGTAAAGAATAAACTTCTAAGTGATTTAGAAGATAATTCATTACCTTTGTGGGAATCTTGTCATGAAGGAAAAATGACTAAAAGATCTTTTAGTGGAAAAGGATATAGCCAAAGAACCTTTAGAGCTCATACATTCAGATCTTTGTGGTCCAATGAATGTAAAAGCTCGCGGAGGGTACGGATACTTCATCTCTTTTATAGATGATTATTCAAGATATGGTTACTTATACCTAATGGCACATAAGTTTGAAGCCCTTGAAAAATTCAAGGAGTATAAGGCTGAAGTTGAAAACCTGTTAGGTAAAACAATTAAAATACTTTGATCTGATCGGAGTGGAGAGTACATGGATTTAAGATTATAGGACTATATGATAGAACATGGAATCCAATCCTAACTCTCAGCACCTATGAGATGTAGTTTATATCTTAAACAATGTTCCCTCGAAGAGTATTTCTAAAACACCTTTCGAGTTGTGGAGGGGTGTAAACCTAGTTTGCGCTACTTCCAAATTTGGGATTGTCCTGCGCATGTGCTAGTGACAAATCATAAGAAATTGGAACATCATTCAAGATTACACCAATTTGTTGGTTACCATAAGGAAACGAGAGGTGGTCTCTTCTTCAATCGACAAGAAAACAAAGTGTTTGTCTCGACAAACTCTACATTCTTGGAAGAAGACCACATGAGAGATCATAAACCACAGAGCAAATTAGTATTAAATGAAGCTACTAAAGAGTCAACAAGAGTTGTTGATGAAGCTGGTCTTCAACAAGAGTTGATAAAGGACCTAACACTTCATGTCAATCTCATCCTTCTCAAGAGTTGAGAATGCCTCGACGTAGTGGGTGGGTTGTATCACCATCTTACCATTACTTGGGTTAAACAGAAACTCAGGTTGTTGTACCTTATGACGGTGTTGAGGATCCATTGTTTTTTAAACAGGCAATGAATGATGTTGACAAGGACAAATGGGTCAAACCATGGACCTTGAAATGAAGTCTATGTACTTCAGTTCAGTATGGGAACTTGTAGATCCACCTGAAGGGGTCAAACCCATAGAGTGTAAATGGATCTATAAGAGAAAGAGGGACGTAGTTGGTAAGGTACAAACATTTAAAGTTAGACTTGTAGCAAAGGGTTATACCCAAAGGGAAGGAGTTGACTATGAGGAAACTTTTTCCCCTATTGTTATGCTTAAGTCCATAAGAATTCTCTTATCCATAGCCACATATTATGACTATGAAATTTAGCAAATGGATGTCAAGACGACCTTTCTGAATGAAAATCTTAAAGAGAACATCTTTATGTCTCAGCCCGAAGGGTTCATAGCTCAAGATCAGGAGTAAAAAGTTTGCAAACTGAATCGATCCATTTATAGGTTGAAATAAGCATCTAGATCTTGGAACTTTAGATTTGATACTGCGATCAAATCTTTTGGTTTTGATTAAAAAGCTGATGAACCTTGTGTTTACAAGAAAATCATCAACGGTAAAGTAGCTTTCTTGGTAATATATGTAGACGATATCTTACTGATTGGGAATGATGTAGGATACCTTGCTGACTTTTAAAAATGGCTAGCAGCCCAATTCAAAATGAAAGATTTGGAAGAGGCACAGTATGTTGGGATCCAAATCATTAGATATTGCAAAAAACAGAATGTTGGTCCTGTCTCAAGCAACTTATATCGACAAAATGTTGAATCAATATTCGATGCAGAACTCTAAGAAAGGTTTATTACCTTTCAGGTATGGGGTCACTTGTCTAAGGAACAATGTCCTAAGACACTTCAAAAAATTGAGGATATGAGACATATTCCCTATGCCTCAACTGTGGGCAGCTTAATATATGTTATGCTCTACACTATGCCAGACAATTGTTATACCGTGGGAATAGTCAATAATTACCAATCTAATCCAGGGATTAACCACTGGATTGCAGTTACAAACATCCTTATGTATCTTAGGAAAATGAGGGACTACAAGCTGGTGTATGGAGCTAAGGATTTGATCCTTACAGGATACACCGACTCTGATTTTCAGACTGACAAGGGTTCTAGGAAATCTACGTCAGGATCAGTGTTCACCCTCAACGAGGGAGTTGTAGTATGGCGTAGCATCAAGCAAGTATGCATAGCAGACTCTACTATGGAGGCTAAGTATGTAGCTGCTTAGGAGAGGAAACAGTTTGGCTCAGGAAATTCCTAAGTGATTTGGAAGTTGTTCCATATATGGACTTGCCTATTACCCTATATTGTGACAACAATGGGCAGTAGCCCACTCTAAAGAACCTCACAGCCACAAAGGAGGAAAGCACATTGAGAGGAAGTATCTGAAGGACATACGAGCACGCAGCAGAAATTAATTTGATCTAATTTTACTCTAAGATGCTCAATTTTGAGGATAAAACATGCAATTAAAAAGGAAAAACTGGAGTTTTAAGAACACTAACCCTTGAAGCTCTAAATTCTCCCTTGTTTCTTGATGAAAATGAACACCACTTATTTGTAGACCACCACAAGAGTCTTCTCTACTATTCTCTGGCTATAGATTGAATGGTAGGATCCAAATTTGTGATGAATTTGTGAAGGAATGAAGGTTGGAGAAGAAGATGAGCTATGGAGGAATTCTTGCAAAATTAACTATTAATTTCAAAAAATTCTTAACCATTTTGAAGTCAAAATCATCCTTATTTATTAAGGATTAACATGCAATCTAATTACATCACAAATTGACAACACAAATGTTAAATTTGTTGGCTAATTATGAAGATAATAACTAAGCTAGTAGCTTAGTTACTGGGAAAATCCAAACTCTCAAAAAATCAATTTTAAAACCAATTTTAAATGAATTTTCAAAATTGAATAAAAAATCAATTTCTAATTTGATTTTTAATTTCAAAAATTAATTTAAAATTAATTAATTAATATTTAATTAATTAAATATAATATTATTGTAATATTAAATAATAAAATAATATTATTTTTCCCACTTATCTCGATTTTTCTAAAAAACCGATATGAATCCTTATTCATATAAATAAATTTAAGTCATATTTAAATATTATAATTAACTCTATTTGTCTGTTTAATTCACAATTAAACGTTGATATATCGTATATATTTGACTTTTATTTCTTAAGCCGAGACTGAACGATTCAAACTTACTCACCACACTCTCTAAGGTTTTTTAACGTTTATGGGCTAGTAGAGGGACCTAATGGACCTATAGATCATGAGCTCCAACGGTCCGAGATTAACCGGCCAAACTCTTTAACCTAGTTAACGAACATTTGTTAACTAACGGGACACTCCACTAAAGCTCGCAGCTGCACTCTCCTCACTGTCGATATATTTCTGTCCACTCGATATAACCATAATTAGTAATTCGATCATTCACAGGTTGTCTGTAATCGCAGCTAGGTCAAAATTACCGTTTTACCCTTGTGATTACATCTTGTTCCTTAAGTCCCACTGATCCTCTAATGAACAATTGGTTTGTGATCCTATCACTAAACCGAGTCCCTCTTGGGCCAATCAGAGGTGGGTCCCCTTGTTTAAGACCCGGAATCAGTACTTAAAGGAACAACCTATCTACTAACCCTAAGTCGGGTAGGAGTGAATTCATTCTCGCAAAACTATGTCTCCAGCTATCTACTCAGTCTTACACCTGAAATGGGAGGCTTATTGAGTGGCGCACCCAGGCCACTCTCACCCATGCAGATCTAAGGATAATCCTGAATAAACAGGAGTTCATAGTTAGCTTAGGATTAAGATCGAGTTACCTAGGTCATTTAGTTGAAATAGTCAGTATTTAATAGTAAATGGTGTTATAAAGTATTAGTGACTATTTCATGGTCCAGTCTTATGCAAACTCATTGCATAGAACACCTCCACTCACATGTCTCCACATGAATGATTTAGGATCACATCATTTGTATTAAATACAAAGTGGGTCGCATTCAATAGTACCGTTTTGGCTAATTACTCAAACTTGATCCATTTTTATGTCTTTATATAAAGCTCAAGTTTTTATACTAAAGTCATGGGTTCTTAGTTCATTGAATTTAGAGTTATATTAACAACAATTCACTTTATTCAATAACAAGTTTATTGAATAACATCGATAACAACTTTATTGATAAATAGAATACACGTTAATGTTTACAAACTATGAGTTGTAGGACATAAAACCCAACAAACCCCCACTTGGACTAAAACTCCTAATGGGGTATATACATAATGCTGAGTTTACAGAGAGAATAGAAATATAATAAACTAGGGTATCTGATACTCATGTCTTTCTCCCACTTGCCCTAGATTATACAACTCGAAGTCCTAGACTTACTAGGTGACCTTCAAACACTTTAGCCATGAGGGCCTTTGTAAACGGATCAGCAATGTTATCTTCTGACGGTATCTGCTTGACGATAATGTCTCCTTTTTGTACTATCTCTCTGATGAGATGGTACTTGCGCTCAAGGTGTTGCCGCGCTTATGGCTTCTAGATTCTTTTGAATGTGCAACTGCGCCACTGTTATCACAATACAGAGTGACCGACAAATGCATATTTGGAACTACTTCCAAATCGGTTAAGAACTTCCTAAGCCATACTGCTTCTTTGGCTGCTTCGCATGCAGCTACATATTCAGCTTCCATGGTGGAGTCAGTAATACAACTTTGCTTGATACTCCTTCAAACTATGGCTCCTCCATTCAGAGTAAACACTGATCCCGATGTAGATTTCATGGAATCTATATCGGTCTGAAAATCATAGTTAGTGTATACCGTAAGAATCAGATCCTTATTGCCATACACGAGCACATAGTCCCTCGTTCTCCTAAGATACTTGAAGATATTTTTAATGGCAGTCCAATGATCATATCCAGGATTGGACTGGAACCTACTAACAATTCCTACTGCATAGCATATGTCAGGTCGTGTACACAACATATCATACATCAAACTTCCAACAGCTGAAGCATAAGGAATGTGTCTCATATCCTCAACTTCTTGAGGCATCTTAGGACACTGTTCCTTAGACAAATGAATTCCATGTCTGAATGGTAACAGACCCCTTTTGGAATTCTGCATTTTATATCTAGACAACATTTTGTCAATATATGATGCTTGAGACATGGCTAATGTTTTGTTCTTGCGATTTCGAACTATTTGGATTCCAAGAACAAATTGAGCCTCTCCCAAATCTTTCATTTGGAATTGGGTCGATAGCCATTGTTTTATGTCAGTTAGGAATCCTATCTCATTCCCAATGAGAAGGATATCATCTACATAAAATACTAAGAAAGCTACAGCGGAGTTGATTACTTTCTTGTATACAAAAGGTTCATCAACGTTTTGTTCAAAACCATAAGATTTGACTGCAGCATCAAACCTCATATTCCAGGAGCGAGATGCTTGTTTCAACCCATAAATGGATCGTTTAAGCTTTCAAACTTTTTGCTCTTGTCCTTGTTCTATAAACCCCTCTAGTTGAGTCATATAGATACTTTCCTCAAGATAGCCATTCAAAAAAGTTGTCTTGACATCCATTTGCCAAATTTCATAATCATAAAAGGTGGCAATGGACAAAAGTATTCTAATCGACTTTATCATAGCAACAGAGGAGAAGGTTTCTTCATAGTCCACCCCCTCGACTTGGGTATAACCCTTTGCCACAAGTCGAGCCTTAAAAGTCTGTACTTTACCAACATGATCTCTTTTCCTTTTGTAGATCCATTTACAACCAATAGATCTTACCTCATTTGGTTGATCTACAAGTTTCCAGACTGAATTGTAGTACATAGACTCCATTTTGAGGCCCATGGCTTTGATCCACGATCTACATCCACCATTGCGTGCTTATAGCTCAATGGATCTTCTAGCCCATCATTAGGTATGACGAGTTGAGTTTCAGTTAAACCCATGTAACGATTAGGCTGATGAACAACCCTCCCACTACGTCGAGGCTTTCTCAACTCTTGAGAAGGATGAGACTGACTAGGCGAGCTAATTCTATCAACAACTCTTTTTGAAAGACCAGCTTGATCAACAACTCTTGTTGAATTATCTGTAGTTTCTTCAGAAATCTCTTTTAATACTAGTTTGCTGCGTGGTTGATGATCTCTCATGTGGTCTTCCTCTAGAAAAGTAGCATTTGTCGATACAAGCATTTTATCATCTTGAGGATCATAGAACAAACTACCTTTCGTTTCTTTGGGATTTCCTACAAAAAGGCACAATTTTGAACGGCGTTCCAATTTCTTAGGGTTCTGTACCAACACGTATGTCGGGGCATCCTCAAATTCTGAAGTGACGTAAACTACTTTTACACCTTCTCCATAACTCATAAGGTGTTTCTTAAACACTTTAAGAGGGAACATTGTTCAAAATTTATACCGCAGTCTCTACTACATATCCCCAGAACAAACTAGGCAACTGAGCGTAGCTCATCATCGACCGAACCATATCTAATAGGGTTATGTTTTTCCTTTCAGATACATCGTTCTGTTGAGGCGTACCAGGTGCAGAGAGTTGTGACTTAATTCCATCTTCTATCATATAGTCCTGAAATTTTAGATCCATATACTCTCTACCTTGACTGATCAAAGTGTCTTAATGGTTTTACCTAAGAGGTTCTCAACCTCAGTCTTATACTCTTTGAACTTTTCAAGAGCTTTAGACTTGTGATGTATTAGGTAAATGTAACCATACCTTGAATAATCATCAATAAAACTAATGAAATATTCATACCCTCCACATGCCTTGACATTCATTGGACCACAGAGATCCGAGTGCACGAGCTCTAAGGGTTCTTTGGCTCTAAGACCTTTTTCACAAAAAGATCTTTTGAACATCTTACCCTCAAGACATGATTCACAAGGTGGTAAAGAGTTGTCTTCTAACTAACTTGGAGTCCACTCTAAACCAATCTCCCAATCTTATTGAGATTTATGTGATCAAGTCTTAAATGCTGTAGATAGGTACTTTGAGACATTCGTTGCCTTTTCTTTTGAGTTTCAGCTGTTTTGAACATTTTAGTATTATAAACAGCTTTAACTTTGGTTGGTTTTAACTTGTATAAGTTGTTCTCTAAGTTTGCAGAACATCTTGGAATACCTCTTTTACTAATGAACGCTTCATTAATATCAAAAGTAACTTTGTACATATGTTCTAATAAACAGGAGATATATATTAAGTTCCTACTACAATTAGGAACATAAAGTACATTTTCTAACAAAACATATCTATCTCGGATAAGAACTTCATGTCTCCCACTGCCTTGGCTGAGATAAGCTCCTCTGAACCAACCCTGAGAGTAATCTCGCCATCTTGAAGCTGTCTCCAGGAACTAGTTTCCTGAAAATAAGAAAAAACATGATTAGTGGCCCCTGAATCCAGTATTCAGGTGTTGTTTGTGATATAATCCGTGTTGGTGTTCTATGATTGTGCTGATGTATACTCGGATATGCTTAAGTTTTTCCCAATACTAGCCTAAGTATAAACTAATATTCAGATTTCCCGGTGAGGATCGAGGTCGAACACGGGGATTTTAGACTAAACAATTGAATGAAGTGTAAATCTTGCGGAAGTAAGCAAATGATGTGAGGTTTTAGTGATAAACATACAAGAAATAAAATAACTAGCAATGTGCATCAATAGTTGAAGAATCACTGATGAGGGTTGTGCAAACTATAGAAATTAGGTTTTCTTTCAAATGGAGAAAGGAAGGTTGGAGAAAATCCTTCATCAATCGGTTGAGTTCTTGCTTAGTTTCACAGTTCATGCTCCTAAACCTATATGGTTCATACCTCTCGGCAGAAGAGTCACACAAGTCATATATCTATGATGCGTGCTTGCTTAGTTAAGCCTAAGATGACTCCTATTTCTAGGATTGATTCTTAGTTACAAAGATGAGATCCATAGTTTTTTGCTCTTTCAAGTAGCTAACTATTTCTACTTATTTCAAGTTGTCAAGTTGATTTAAGCCGTAGAAAGTAAAATGCATCATTGTAATTGAACCAGAAACTAAACTTGAACTCTTAAGGTTGATGAATGTTACTCTCCAACCCTTAAAGCGATTTAGCTACTCATATTTGTTTGTGAAATAAACTTAGAGATGGAAGACAAGAGATGAATTATGATGTAAGAAATAGATATATCTATTAAGAGAATGAAATGGTTTTTGTTCTTTCACAGTACAAACAGCTAAATACACTCAAAGATGCAGAAATATATGATGAAATAGTAAAGAGATGAAGTTGTCGATGACAATGTCCTGTTCGCCGATAGAGATGATGTTTTCTGTGTTTGCTCGCGCTGAGGAGAAGAACTGATGAGACTTCACTCTCTTTCGAGGTTGAGGTTCAGCAGAACTCCAATGGAGATGAGGAGGCACCTGACTGTCGCCGAGAGGGAGAAGATGAAGGGCAGCGGCGCGATTCTAGACGTCTTGTATGCACGAAGAACCCTAACCCTAAAAATGTCTCTCCTAAAAGTTTCTCTATATTTTCTTCGTATCCCTTTCCAAGCGATTTAAGGTGGCTTTTATAGCCCAATGTTGTACCCTCCATTCTGATGCAGGGGGCCCACGACGCGTTCAGCGTCGTCTTTTCTGACCATGTGGCCTGTCTCTATCCAACGACTCAAGGCACTGAAAATTCTCTGTCACCAGCTGTCAAGGTCATGCTCCCCAAGGTAACGGAATTTGTCTTTTAGTGCCATGCGTTCGATGTATGCATTTATGTTCGTCTTCGACACATGGGTTGAACATTGAGTACCTGCAAAATAAGGCGTTCAAGAGCGTTAAACTTCAAAATAATCTTTCTTCGGCCTCTTTACAAACTCGTACGCATATTAAGGATATATCAAAGATTAAAGTCTTAGATGATGTGTTTTTCAACATTCTTTCATCATTATTCTAAGAAAAGAAGGGCCAGGTTTAGTTCCTGAGGACAATCCCCTAAGGAACTTTTTAGTAGTAGTAGCAACATTTGCTTCTACTTCAGTACCTTTATTCTTTAATAAAGACTGATAAACCTGGAGCTCATTGAGTAGAGAAGTCAGAGAATATTCTATCTTATTCATCATGCCATTAGTTCTAAACTGTAGGAAACTCTTCGGAAGAGATTCCATGATGAATTTAACTTGACTTCTCTTGTTTATGACAGCGTTATTCACTTCTACAATATTGAAATGGACCATCATGTTCAAAACATGTTCTCTCACAGAGGATCCTTCTTTCATACGGCAATTGTAAACATACTTCAAAGCATCGTGCATGAGAGATGAGGATGGTTGTCCAAACATCTCACGTAGTGAGTCCATGATTTCCCTAGCGGTAACCATGTTCTCATGCTTTTTGGACAGTATATGAGATATATTGGCCAATATGTATGCCCGGGCCTTCTCATTTACCCTTGTCCATCTGTCATAGGCTTTCCGAGCATTTCGGTTAGTCGTTGAGCCGAAAACTAGAGGACAATCCTCCGTTAAAGCAAACCGGAGATCTTTTAATACTAGTATCATATTCATATTGGATTTCCATGTGGCATAATCATCGCCATTGAATTTATCGGAGGCTAACAGTTGAATTATAGCGCTGCTTGTCATTGCTGAAATAATAAACAGATTCTATTAGTGAATTGATTAACTCCTTTTTAAACCAATCAAGTTTTAGCAAAATTCTAATAATCTACCCATCATTATTAAATTTGCAACGATACTTTAGTAAGTCAGAACAACTGCTACCGAGGGGTAGTCAATTATTCCTTCACTAAATCAAACCATTTGATTAAATACTAATATCAGAATAACTCTTATTCCTATAGTATTTAAACCCTCCATTTTTAGATTTAATAGATCGGAATCAAATATGCTCTCGAGGGAAAGACAAATGCTTGAAAACGAACCCAAGAAATCCTATCCATTTCTGGAGTTCATGGTGTTCCGAATCCCATGTTACAAACCCTCCGACTGGATAAGCACCTATTATTACGCTAAGCAGGTGCAACATAGGAATCTCACGTTGTGACCTAATGGAAGAGACCATAGAACGTGTTGACACACACCCTTCACCCGCTTACTATGAACTACTTCCCCTATTCACCTTGTTATTGAACCATGCGGACACTTTCTGAATGGAGCAATAACGGTAAAAGAGACACGAAGCTCTGTATGAATCTCACATTGTGAACTCTTAGGGACGTTAGAGTTAAAAACGATATATCATATCCATTTACTCAAGTTTATTTTGGCTAATAAAACATAACCTAAGTCTAGGTGAACAATCCAAGTATAACATTTATACTGGATTTTTAACCTACGATGTCTAAGTGATTAAACCATTTTAACTCACCTTACATCGCTCTCGCATGCTCATAAAATCGGGTTAACTCAACTCAGATGCCAACTCGATCCCCAGGTAGGAAGTGTTCTGTAAACCGTCAACTTAAATACCTCCAGCCTTAGACTGGGTTTTGTTGGGTGAGTTTTGTAAACACAATTTAAAAAAATATCTACCTAATTTTAACTATTAAAAAAGGTTGATTTGAGTTGCACTGGTTTACCCTAAGTGAGTATTCAATTATCTTTGATATAGATTTTAAAATTCTAATTTATTTTATAACAATTATAAAATAAACAATTAAAAAAAACTATAACATATGTTTTAATAAATAGGAGATTTAATACTATATATATTATAACATTTATAACATACATATAATGCATGAAAAATGCTTATCCTATGGTGGGGATTTAAATCTATATGGCATACATATACTGCTCCAAATAGCCCCGAAGACTTCGAGCTAGCTCGAACCGCTTGAAAACCACCCGAACTGGACTCCAAATCGTTGAAAAGCAGCGGAACCGACCTAAAAATAAGAGAACGGGTCCAGTTGGACCGGTCAACTATCACCTTCTTCAACCCACGGAAGTCAACATACTGTGGGGGGGGGGGGAGGGGGTTCTTGACCGAACCAGAAAAAGGAAAAAAAGAAACTCTAGCTTGTTGTCTTTGTTTTTCTCCAGCTTGTATACTTCTCAGTTTTCTTTGAAATTCGGCCAAAATACAACTTGATAAATTCCAAAAAAATTACAGACTCTTCTCAACTCATTAACGAGCATAATTCTAGCTTACTTACAATAATTGATCACGAATTGAAGGGTAAAAACAATGCCAAAACTAGAAAAACAAATTTAGCTCCCATAAACATTCATCTCATGAATTAAGCCCCACCAAAGCAAATTGAGTGAAATTAAAGAGCTCTGATACCAATTGAAGGTTAAATGAGCATGCAGCATAAATTAATTTGACTAATTTTTACTCTAAGATGCTCAATTTTGAGGATTAAACATGCAAATAAAAAGGGAAAACCATAGTTTCAAGAACACTTACCCTTGAAGTCCCAAATTCACCTTCAATCATTAATGAAATTCAACACCAATTGGTTGTAGGCCACCACAAGAGTCTTCTCTACTATTCTCTGGCCTTAGATTGGATGGTGGGATCCAAATGTTGGATTTTTAACAAAATATTAGAAGTGTAGTTATCCCACATCAGTTAAATTAAAGAATGAGGGTGGACTCCAAGCCTATAAAAGGAGCCTATGCCTCTAGTTTCAATTCGTCCCAGTTAGAAACACTTTAAGCTTAGTATGCTAACTCTAGTTAAATTCCTTTGGTATTCTATAATTTGAGAGTGGAAAAAATGTGTGAGTAGTATAAAAGCTTTGAGAGAGTGCTCTTGTAATTGGGATCGGGAGAGAGAATTATTCTGTGTGATTGTACAATTTTCACATAGTGAATTTTTCTTGGTTCGTGGTTTTTCTCCGAGTTGGGAGTTTTCCATGTTAATTCTTGTGTTTCCAGTTTTTATTGCTTTCTTTTAATTTCTCTGTTATTTTCTGCTTATTCCTACTGTAGAAGTGGGAGGTTTTTCCCAACAAGTGGTATCAGAGCCTTAGGTTCGGAGTTTCTTGATTTTCTGCGTATGCTCTATGGTTGCAGCATTGTCTGAGCTTCCACATCAGAAAAGAATTCTTGAAACAGGTTGCAGTATTTGTGAATAGTGTGAGTTGTTCACTATTTGCTGTTTTGCTATGAAAAGAAGCAGGTATGTCAAGCTTTATAAGTTCAGTAAAGTTTAATGTGGAGAAATTTGATGGAAGGATCAACTTTGGCTTGGGGCAAGAGCAAGTCAAGGATGTGCTAATACAATCTGGGTTACACAGGTGCAAGTTAAGCGGTGATGGTGTTCTAGTGCAGTTCAGTGATTCCAGCAGAGGTTCAAAGAAGAACGTCTTCGAGCAGAAGATAAGTTGCTGGGGATGCAGACAATTTGAGCACATGAAAAATAGAGCAGGTTCGTCAAAGAGCTCTGGATCAGATGCTGACGTTGTCTTTCTCGCCATAAGAGACGGTGACTTCCTCTGAAGAAGACGGAAATCATCCTCGTGGTATGTCTGCTTTACCATGATAGAAGATGTGATGTTAACAGTTCCACAAGTTTACACACGGGCATTGACTTGGCGGTTATGCAAGGTGTGTAGTGGAAGTTGTGTCGATGGCTGAAGGACTTCCAGATGAGCCAAGTAGGTGAAAGTTGCACCATAAATATCAACAAAGTTTATCGACATGTGACGAAAAAGATAAATCTTGGAAGGTGGTATTCCAAGTGGTCTACTCTTTATGGTGGAGTAGGTTATAGTTCTCTAAGTTGAGAATTATGATTGTCGGTGAAGACAATGGATGTTGCAGAAGCTGTGAATTCTTCAAATATCTTGTCAAGGTGGAATTTGTTGGGTTTTTGGCAAAATATTAGAAGTGCAGTTGTCCCACATCGGTTAAATTGAAGAATAAGGATGGACTCTAAGCCCATAAAAGGAGCCTATGCCTCTAGTTTCAATTCGTCCTAGTTAGAAACACTTTAAGCTTAGTGTGCTAACTCTAGTTAAATTCCTTTTGTATTCTCTAATTTGAGAGTGGAAAAAAGGTGTGAGTAGTATAATTGCTCTTGTAATTGGGATCGGGAGAGAGAATTATTCTGTGTGATTGTAACAATTTTTCACATAGTGGATTTTTCTTGCTCCGTGGTTTTTCTCCGAGTTGAGAGTTTTCCACGTTAATTCTTGTGTTTCCAGTTTTTATTGCTTTCTTTTAATTTCTATGTTATTTTTTGCTAGGAAAGAAAAGAGCTATGGATGAAATTTTACAAAATTCACCATTAATTACACAAAATTCTTAACCATTTTTAAACCAAAATCATCTCTATTTATTAAAGAACAACATGCAATCCAATTGCATCAAAATTTGGCAACACAAATTCTCAATTTGTTGGCTAATTGTGAAGATAACAACTAAGCTACTTGCTTAGTTAGTGGGAAAATTCAAACTTTCAAAAATCAATTTTAAATCTAATTTTAAATGATTTTCCAAAATTAAATGAAACTCAATTTTTAATTTTAATTTTAATTTAAAATTAATTAATTAAATAAAAATATTTTAATATTTAATTAATTAAATATAATATTATTTTAATATTAAATAATAAAATAATATTATTTATCCCACGTATCCCGATTTTTCTAAAAAACCGATATGAATCTCTATTCATATAATTAATATTTAAATCATAGTTAAATATTAACTCTATTTGCCCATTTAATTCGTAATTAAACATTGATATATCGTATATATATCCAACTTTCATTCCTTAAGCTAAGATTGAACGATTCAAACTTACTCACCACACTATCTAAGGTTTTTATCCATTTATGAGCTTCAATGATTCAACATTAACTGGTCGAACTCTTTAACCTAGTTAACCAACATTCGTTAACTAACAGGACACTCCACTATAGCCCGTCGCTGCACTCTCCTCACTGTAGATATATTTCTGTCCACTTGTTATAACCATAATTAGTAAGTTGGTCCTTCACAGGTTGTCTGTAATTGCAGCTAGGTCAAAATTACCATTTTACCCCTGTGATTACATCTTGTTCCTTAGGTCTCCCTTATCCTCTAATGAACAATTGGTAAGTGATCCTATCACTAAACCGAGTCCCTCTCGGCCCAATGAGAGGGTGGGGTCCATTGTTCAAGACCCGAAATCAGTACTTAAGGGAACAACCTATCTACTAACCCTAAGTTGGGTAGGAGTGAATTCCTTCTCGCAAAACTATGTCCCTAACTATCTACTCGATTTTACTCCTGAAATGGGAGAGTTATTGAGTCGGCGCACCCGGGCCACTCTTACCCATGCAGATCTAAGGATAATCTGGAATAAACAGGAGTTTATAGTTAACTCAAGATTAAGATCGAGTTACCTAGATCATCTAGTTGAAATAATCAGTATTTACAGTAAACGTGTTATAAAGTAATAGTGACTATTCCGTGGTCCGGTCTTATGAAAACTCATTGCTCCCACTCACGTGTCTCCACGTGAATGATTTAGGGTCACATCATTTGTATCAAATATAAAGTGGGCCGCATTCAATAGTGTCCCCAAGATAAGGTACCCAGCCTTATCCCTATACTATACACCATTTCTGCTAATTACTCGAACTTGATCCATTTTTATGTCTTTACATAAAGTTCAAGTTTTTAAACTAAAGTCATGGGTTCTTAGTTTATTGGATTTAGAGTTATATTAACAACAATTCACTTTATTCAATAACAAGTTTACTGAATAACATCGATAACAACTTTATTGATAAATAAAATATACGTTAATGTTTACAAACTACGAGTTTTAGGACATAAAATCCAATAGGTATACAATCCTAGGGCTCCCTACCCTAATGGCATCAGAAGAATTATCATTACTCAAAGTCTTAATGGCATCAACTATCAGACTAAGTTGATTGCATATGTGGTTTAGGACGGTCTCGTTCTCTACCACTTGAGCTTCTATCCTAGCCAACCTATCTCCCTCTTCTCTAATGAACCTCTTCACTGTACCCTCTAGGATATACTCTTGTAGCAAATCTTCTAGGGAATGTTTCTCCTCTAATGGGGTTGGATTGTAGCATTCATACTCATAAAAGGGATAACTCACATACTAGTGGCTAGGGTAATTAGGAGGGTAAGGGTGAGGATTAAAGAGTGGTGGTGGTGGTGATGGACCTAGGGTTGGTTGAAACTCCTCATACAGCCACATAAAATTATTGAATTTCATATAACTGCAAACGCAACAATAAATCAACCAAAGAAAGACTCAAGAACAAAACTAAATAAAAGAAAATAAAAAAACAAAAGAAAAACTAAACTATTATACACCCTAAATTAAGATTAGTCAAATTTCTTAAATATTAAAAGAAGAAATCAAAATCCAATTCCTTGGCAACGGCGCTAAAAACTTGATACGTTGCAAGTGCACGCATCGAGTAATAATATAGTTAAAATGGTCTTGGCCGAGCATCGTCCTCAAGGAATTGGATTGATTAATCTTTTAGCTATTCAGAGATCGTTCCAATTTTATTTAGGAGACCGAATTATAATGACACTTAAAATAAACTAATCTAAGCAAGCAAATAAAAGTGATCGAGATATGGAAATTATCAACTAAGAGACCCTTTACGGAATAGATTTCATCAAAGGTATTATTAAACACAGTTGCTTGACCCTTGAAGTAATTAACACAACACCTAGATCTAGAAGTCTTTTATCTAGATTGAATCTTTTGAAAACAAAATTTTCTTTTACTTAAACCCTAATTCCTAGTCGCTTGAAACTAGATGATTAAGCAAAGCATTAAGACCCTTCGTTAATAATCTCTACTGCTATCCAACTACTCTATGTTATTTCAAACGATAGTCTAGCAGCATGATATAATCTGAAACTCACTTGTTCAAGCAAGATTCTAAATCATGAAGTCATTCAAACATTGATCAAATATTCAAAAGCATTAAAAATGGTCATGCTAGAAAGCGTAGATGTAAATTAACAATCAAGAAACAAAGTGTTCGACAATTTAAACCTAAGAATTCATCTACCCTTAAAACTATGAGAAATTTAGTCTGACATGGCTTCCATAAAAAAAAATCTATATTAGAATAACAAAATACAGCAAATAAACCAATAATAGAGAAAGGGAAGAGAAGTTATTCAGCTTCCAAGCTCGTCTCGGGGATGGATTTGGCCTTCCAACGATCATCGAACCTTCCGGCATCATGGAATCTTCATACTTTGCTCTAAACTCTCTCTTTGTCTCCAATACTCCAAAATCTGATACTTCGGGCTGCTGAAAAACCTCCCAATTTATACCCAAGGTGTTCCAAATTTTTTTTCCTAAATAGAAAAGGAAAGGCAGCATCGCTACACTGTGGAAAAGCGTCGTGACACTGGTCTAATTTCTATCGCAGCATAGCGCTGTGCTGCGGGATACCGTCGCGGCGCTGCTGCAGCATCGTTACACTCCCAAGCAGCATAGCTACACTCTCGGTTGTGCCATATTTATGTGCTCTTGAGTCTTGAGCGTAAAGGAGCATTGTAGAAACGCTTTTGCTCTATGCTACCCTATTTTTCTAGGGTTTTTTAGCTATTCTTGTCCGGTTTTGACTCAGTTTGATTCCATTGCTTCTGGAACTCAATTTTATTCATTATAACCTAAAATTCACTACATTAAATCTAACAAAAATACTTCTAGATAAAGAGTAATAAACACACAATTTAGGTGTGTTTCAGTGTGTCAACACGTTCCTACTGTCTCTTCCATTAGGTCACACCATGAGATTCCTATGTCGCACCTGCTTAGCGTAATAATAGGTACTTATCCAGTAGGATTTGTAACTTAGGATTTGAAACATTTTTGAACTCCAGGAATTGATAGGATATCTTAGGTCTGTTTTCAGCATTGTCTTTCCCTCGGGAGCTTGTTTGATTCCGATATCTAAAATCTGAGAATGGAGGATCTACACTTACAAGATTTACTAAGCGTAGTTAACTATTGACCGAATAAATGATAATTAAATACTATAGGAATAAAAGTTATTATGGTATTAGTATTTAATCAAATTGTTTGGTTCAGTGAATGAGTAATTGACTGCCCCTCGATAGCAGTTATTATGACTCACTAAAGTATTTTTGCAAAATAATAATGATATGAGTACATTATTAGTTGCTAAAACTGATTGGTTTAAAAAAATGGTTATTCATTTCATTAATAGATTTTGTTTATTATTTCAGCAATGACAAGCGCGATAATTCAACTACTAGCCTCCAATAAATTAAATGGTGATAATTATGCTACATGGAAATCAAACATCTATACGATACTGGTTATAGAGGATCTCCGATTTATTTTAGCGGAAGAGTGTCCTTCAGTTCCCGGCTCAACGACAAACCGAAATGTTTGGGATGGCTATAACAAGTGAACCAAGGCAAATGATAAAGCTCAAGCATACATTTTGGCTGGTATATCTAATATACTATCCAAAAAGCATGAGATCATAGTCACCATAAGGGAAATCGCGGACTCACTGCTGGCGATGTTTGGACAACCATCCTCATCGGTCATTCATCATGCTTTAAAGTATGTTTACAACTGCCGAATGAAAAAAGGAACCTCTGTAAGAGAGCATGTTCTAAGCATGATGGTCCATTTCAATATTGCAGAAGTAAACGATGCAGTCATTGATGAGAAGAGCCAAGTCAATTTCATCATGGAATCTTTTCTAAAGATCTTTTTGCAGTTTCGAACTAACTCCATGATGAATAAAATAGAGTATCGTCTGACCACTCTTCTTAATGAGCTTCAAATTTATCAATCTTTGTTAAAGAATAAAGGATCTAAAATAGAAGCAAATGTTGCTACCACTTCAAGGAAATTCTTCGGAGGATCGTGGAAACATTAGGCATTAGCTACTTAGACCTCCTAAAGGAACTTGACACAAGATCGAATAAGAGTAGTTTTCTGTTCATGTGTAACTCTCTATTCTGCTATGATGCGGCCGCATCACCCAAGACATAGCACCCGAAAGGTTGAAACATTGTTAGCCTTATTTATCCATCATCGTTTACTATTTTGAAGTTACTTTTTCACTTTCCACATTATAAACTTTGTATTGGTTACCTTGGTTTCATTGGCCCATAGTCATAATCAATTTAAAAGTCAACCTAGTCCTGTGAGATTCGATATTTGGAATACTTCAAGTTTATTACTTCCTCGACAGTGGATGCTTCCACTTAGACCATATTTAGTCTCTTTTTTTTTACTCATACACAGTAGGTTGATCAACTTCAAACTCGAGACTACGTCCAATCTTCTACAATTGTTAGTTCTACTATGATGAAGATTGCAAAAGGGTCCAAACTCACGCTACAATTCTCTCCCAAATGCCCAACACGAATTATTTGATCCAAGTACCACGACCCAATATCTTGGGATTAATAACAAAGAGAAACCCAAAAAACTTGAAAAAAATACTCTCTATATTTTTCCAATTGCCGCATAAAAAGGTGAGAAAAAAGCTCCCGTCGCCAATAAAAACTTCTGTCGATTTCTTCTTTTCTAATGCTTGTGGCACACACAAACCAACAGTTTAGAAACACATATATATCTAATGTGTTGGAGTAAGGCCCAAAACCTAAAAAACCATCCAAGCAAATAATTATATGTTCTTCTAATTTTGACTTGGTCAAAATTACATGTAAGTTAAATATATATATGTGATGCTTTTTTGTGGTGGAGTTTTGTCTCCACACAAAACCTAACAGTATCTGCAGTATGATCGAGTTGAAATTATAATATCACATTCTTGACACAAGGGACTCCAATTTGAATGGTAGAGATTTCTTTCTAAGTCATCTAAAGTTGGATTACAATATATTTGGGTACCACTTTGAGTAAGATCCTTTTTAATTCATTTTCTTTTATCATTGTCGTTTCTTGATGAAATTTTGGCTTTAATATTGTATCATTGAGCTATTAGTTGTCATATATCTCTAACTATAGTTATGAAAACTTGTTAAAACCCATAATTTGATTATAGAAAAAAGATTTTGACTTCGATTCATAATTTTTTATTGTTCCACTTGCTATATTCTCGATTAGTTTTTTTTTTGGTATGTTTTCACACCAAAATAATAATTGATTTGTAAAAAAAAACAGTGTTTATCCCAACACAAATTAAATAAAATTAGTTTTTCCTCATTTTTGTCCTCTTGTTTATACATTTTGGGGCCACCATCTGAACCACATGGCTAACAAAACACAAAGTAAAATTAAAATGGTTGCATTTGGATTGATAACAAGATTTGCAATAATCCCAAAGAGATATTAATTATTATATTGCCAGTCACTTTCTGCAAAGAAGTCATATGCATTTTTGGAGACAATAATAACACCAAATCTATCTAGAATGGACATGCAACAGCAAATTTTGTTGCATCTTGTCATCAAAATAATTCAAATTTGATACATTATACAAGCTACTTCAACTTATCAATAACTACAATGGCCTTCCATGTCTGCATTGGTTGATAGGTTTTTATGCAATTTTCAGTGAGATATACTTTCTGAGAAATGATAATTTATTTGTTGCATGTCTTCTTGAATATTTACATGGTATTTTAATAAATTACATCACTGTTAATTGTGGTTTTTCTTTAATTCAAATTTATAACTTATCTAATTTAAAAATGAATTTGACAATATTATGTTCGTGCAAAATAGATCACAACGTATGTATAATAGAAGTGAAAGATTCGAATTACAAAATTGTTGGTCGATAACACATACTAATGTCAGTTGAGCTATGCTCGATTAAGAAATGTATTATGAATGAATTCAATAAGAAAAAAAAAATAAAATGAGATTAAAAAAATATATCACGAGATTTCTATTAACCTCAGACCTTGAGGTTGCTAATGCACATACATGTGCAAGTTGAGCTATGCTTATATTGGCCATAAAAACTATTTTAAAAATATGTTGATACGATCCGTATGGTAAATTTTATTACTTATTGTTAAGAACAATTTTTTTTTTCGAGTACAGGTTAAGAACATCCTTCAAACTATAAATACCTCCCCAATAAAATGAATAAATAAATAAACAAACAAACAATAGAAGTTGATCTTTTTTTAAAAGGTATAATGGTGTGAGGGTAATTTTGATGGATCCAAGCTCGTTAAAATAGAGGGATAACTAGATAAATATCATATTTAATTAGCCATTTTGAAAAGAAAAAATGCCAAATCTTTTTTTAGGACTAAATTCTAATTTTAAATATAATCTAGAAAAAATGAAGGGTTATTTTCAAATACAGCAAAATGAACCAAAATATTTACAAATATAGCAAAGTGTCACAGTCTATCACTGATAGACACCGATAGAATCAGTGTCTATCAGTGATAGACTGTGACACTTTGCTATGTTTATAAATATTTTCAGTAATTTTGTCATTTAAAATATAATTTTCTAAAATTAATGGACTAATTTACCTCCAAATCAGCAAACTACTCTTAAAACAAAACAATGGAACATTAATTCAAATCAAAAGAAATAAGATAGGACTAAATATATCTAAATTCTAAAACCTATAAAATTAGATGACAATATTTTGTAGTTCAAAGTTAGATAAAGTATGTGAATCTTGGAGCGTAGGGACTAAATTAAAACAAAACTATAATCTTAAGAAGTAATTTTTAATCATTCGAATTTTAGAGACTAAATTCAAATCAAACTTAAAATTTAAAAACTAAAAAATTTAACATTTTAAGATGAAATGAAAACTAAACAAAGTTTTTCATAAAAATAAAGAATGAGTGTCGGTAACAAGGGAAAAAAATGCCAACCAAATTTGAACCTCAATTTTAGCCAAATTTCATTAGTTTATTATTATTTTTTTTTTCTGTTTGGACATTAATTTTTATAAGAATGAGAATATTGTGCCATTTTCCTTCCAATTCACAAAAGAAAACCCTAAAAATAGTGCATTCTAAAAAACTTAATCGGATTAAAATAGTCAATAATTACTTTTGCCGACATGATATTAATATTCAATTTTACAAAATATTGACGAAATTGTTCGACATACACATTCCACTTAAAGGTTATTTTGACCCTAAGATTCTAAAGTTATCTTGTGCAAAATGTTTTGACGATTCTCCCATTAATTTAAATATCAAAATTAAGAATCACATTCTCAAAAGTGTGAACAAATAGAATTCTCTTAAATCTTCTTTTAGTACAGTAAAAATAAGAGGATTCAAACCATAAAAGATTTTTTTTTTTTTATTAACACATTTGTATATCATTGAAATTATGTTGGTTTTGATAATTTTCTTCGATCTCAGAAAAATTCATAAAAATATTTTTTTATTCATTTTGCTATTGCTTGTATTTTTTAATTTTTATTTTTGCTGATTTTTTATTATATGGTTCTCTCTCTCATCAACTTTACTCTTCTAAATTTTTCTCTCCTTGCTATCTCTTGTTTTTCTTTACAACAAATGAGATGAAAAATCAAATATTTAACTTCAAGGCCAATAATATAAGTTTTATTCTAGTTGACTATACTCTTATTCACAATTCTTATTTTTTTCATCAAATCAAAAAAAAAAAAAAAAAAAAAAGGAAAAAACCAAAAAAATGTTTTTCATATGGGTCCTACTACCCTTGCCTCTCTTTAATTTGTCTTTTTCTTTTCTCTCCTTCTTCTCTTTATCGTCATTTTAAATAAGAACTAATTTCAAAACATGATTGAAAATTAAGGGGTTGTTTGATATGAAATTTGAATTATTTTATGTTCTCAAATTCAATGAATCAAAATGAATATAGTAAATATCCGTGTAACATATTTATTTTCTAAAACTACTTAATGTTAGAAATTTTAAGAATTCTAGAATTTGATTTTGAATATTTAAAATGCAAAAATTATATTTAAATCAAAATTGCGGAAAATATTTATAAATATAGTAAAATTTCACTATCTATCTGTGATAGACCGCAGTAGACTACTATCTCTATCGTGATAGACTATAGATAGACACAGATAGTAGCCTATCGCAGTCTATCAAAAATAGATAGTTATATTTTGTTATATTTAGAAATATTTTGATTCATTTTCCTATATTTGATTGACAACATCGAACACCGCCATTCATCCCCATTTGAAATGATCAGTCGATCGTTTTAACTCACTCTTCTTTACTTCTTCACCATTCAGCTTTCGATTTCCATTTTCCAGTGTTCATTGACTATTTGTTCGGTCGTCCTCATGTAAGTGTAAGAAAGATGTTCACTTCTTAAAATATCCCATATATGTAGGTGGGAATAGGGGAAGGGGTCAAATTTATCCCGATGGGAGTAAGAGTAAAAATAATATTTATAATGCTACAGCAGCAGGTATAGTAAGCAAAATAATACGAAAAGAAAAATGAGGATATGAAATAACCATAATGGATGAGCGAATGGGCGTCAAGTGGTTGATATTATTCCTTCAGGACCAGAACTTCTTGTTTCAGAGGGTGAATCTATCAAACTTGATCAATCATTAACGAGTGATCTTAATGTGGGAGGATTTGGTTAGGGAGATGCGGAAATAGTCCTTCAAGATCCATTACGTGTCCAAGGCTTTTTGTTCTTTTTCGCATCTGTTATTTTGGCACAAATCTTTTTAGTTCTTAAAAAGAAACAGTTTGAGAAGGTTCAATTGTCCAAAATGAATTTCTAAATCTGCGGATTTATCAACATCAAGTTCGTAAAAAAAACCAAATTCTTGTTGGCAATTCTATAATTTAATTATGTATGATAAAAAAATAATGAAAAAAAAATTCCTTGTTTTTGTTTATATTCTTTTTCTACCGTATTTCGGGAACGACTTGTACTGCATTACTAGTCATAGTATGGATATTTTGAGGAAGACTATTTTACCTCTTCTTTATTTCTTTGTTTTTTACAATACAAATAGGAGTTGTATTATTATATCATTGGTGCCAAATTGAAATGTCATTGAATGTATCTATTTTAAATATTAAAAATTAGATAAGTAAATAGTAAATGGAGAATAGAAAAAAAATGAAGGGAACAGAGAATTCTAGAAGGAATTATTCTTCTTCTTAGTATTTGATACCAGAAAAATTCTTTTTCTTGTTCTTGTGTCAAAATGATAAACTAATTAATTATTTTTGATCCCGTTCGTCAAAGATTCCTATTCGTAGTTTCAATTTTTCCCAGTTTATCAAAACCTTTTTTTTCGATTTATTACATAAGTAGTGAACAATTTCAATGAATTGAAAATTCTATTTTATATTAAAATAAAATAACTAGAGAAAATTCTATTAGTATATTTTAATATATTAAAGGGTTTGTGGTATCTGATCCATAGAAATATATTATTGTTATATTAGGATTGTGTCATTCAGAAAGTGGGAACTTCTTTATTTGATGTAACTACTTGAGCCAGATGAAAAGAAACTTTCACGTCCCATTTTGAAAGGGGAGATCTCCTATAGTATCCTATTCAATTTTTTCTTTTGCTAGGCCCATAGCTAAAAAACCTACTTTCTTACTATTACGAGGTTCATTAGAATATGAAATCAATTCTGAAAATACAGCATCCCACTTTTTTTTTACTACCCAAGGCTTCGATACATTTCAAAATCGAGAAATTTCTACCAGAGCAGGTGTTATACGAGAACAATTAGTCGATCTGGATTTGCAACTTATTTATAGATTATTTGTTGGTAGAATAGAAAAAATTAGGTGAATAAGGACCTGTGGGTAATGAATGGGAAGTTCGAAAAGTTGGAAGAAGAAATGATTTTTTTTGTTAGAAGTATGGAATTAGCTAAGCATTTTATTCGAACAAATATAAATTTGAATGGATGGTTTTATGTCTATTACATATTCTTCCTCCCGAGCTGAGACCGATCATTTAGATAGATGGGGGTAAACTAATGAGCTCGGTTATATATGAACTCTATAAAAGAGTATTCTATCGGAACAATACTCTTATTGATCTATTAACAACAAGTAGATCTACGCCAAGAGAATTAGTAATGTGTCCGGAGAAATTGGTACAAGAAACTGTGGATACACTTCTTGATAATGGAATCCACAGACAACCAGTGAGGGGTGACCATAATAAGGTTTACAAGTTGTTTTCTGATGTAATTGAAGGCAAAGAGGGAAGATTTCGGGAGACTCTGCTTGGCAAACGGGTCGATTATTCAGGACGTTTTGTGATTATTGTAGGTCCCTCACTTTCATTACATCGATGTGGATTGCCTCGCGAAATCGCAATAGAACTTTTCCATATATTTTTAATTTGTGGTCTAATTCGACAACATTTTGCTTCGAACAAATATCTAAATTTTATATTTTTAGATACTTTTTTAGACCTATTGCCGATACTAAGTAGCAGCCAAAAATTTGTATCCATTTTTCATGATATTATGCATGGATCAGATATATCGTGGCGAATTCTTCAGAAAAAATTGTTTAGTAGTGATTAGAAGAAACGTCTAAAAAATAAAAAATAAAGTTAAAAATAGAATATTGCAAGCGTGCCTTCTAAATTTCAAATTATGTAAATATGGAAAATCATATTTTATTTATTCATTATTTCTAAATTGTGGCCAATGTGAGCGAAGAACGGCTAACGATGTATGTTATTGTGCAAAACTTAGGTAAGAGAGAGAGAGCTCCCAACGTGGCCGGCGGCGGCAATGACGAGTAGCATCCGTCAGCTTGAGAGATCCGACGATGTAGTCTGCACATGAAGACTTAGAGAAGAAGGGTCCATGCGTTCTAGTGTAGAGAGAAAAAGCGGGATTGGGGGTGTTCACGTGAAGATGAAGGAAAAATATATTAAAAAACTACTTTTACCCTTTTTCTTCTCATATATATATTATTTCAAAATTCAAATTTCATATTAAAACCAATGGATCAAAATTTCCTTCTTCAATTCTAAATTCTAAATTCCAAATCTTTCAAATTCTCTAAATTCTCAACTATTAAATCTCATATCAAATTACGTCAAATAATTATTTTAACAATTATCCCAATTATGGCTCCAAACATCAAATATAAATTACATGATAATCAAAGAGCAATCACAAAGTACTTAGTATCGAATAGCGATTACATAACAATCAAATAGCAATGAATATCATACAGTAATCAAACAGCAATCACATAACAATCGTATCATTAATAATCATCATCAAATAGTAATCAGACAACAATCAAATATTAGTAACAAATAGTAATCAGTAAATAATCATATAGTAATGAATACCATTGGTAATTAGTATCAAATTGTATTAGAAAAAAATCAAATAGCAATCAGTATAAGATAGTAAGTAGACAATAATCAGATAATAAGTGATACAAATGATGGCAATCAGACAACAATAAGATAGTAATCGATATCATTGACAATTAGTATCACATAGTAATCAAACAACAATCTGATAACAATCGTTATTGGCAATTAGTATCAAATAACAATCAGATAGTAGTAATCATACAACAATCAAACGACAATCGATATCATTGGTAGTCAGATTGTAATCACATGGAAATGAATAACTTATTTTGGAGTAGAACATGTCTATGTTCATTTTATTGATATTTCAAATATTTATCTGTAGTAAACAAAATATCAATAAGTCATTATTTGAAGTAAAACATGAATGTATCAAGTATATAAAAAATAAACAACTTTTTATTAACCAAATGTGTGCGTATTTCTAAAGATTTTTCGATCCAATAATTAATACACGCATCAGTCAAAGCGATACTTAACTTCGTATATATGTATATATATGTTAGATATGTATATATGTATATATGTGTATATCTATGTATATATGTGTATATGTATGTCTATATACATACATACATAGACATATATATATATATATATATATATATATATATATTTTGTTGGGTTTTATGCCCTAAAACTCGTAGATATTAAATGTTGTATTTTGATCGTTATTAATAAATTGTAATTCATTATTATTCAATAAACGTTATTGATTATTTTATCTTGTTTTAATAACCCTAAAATCCAATAAACTAACATCCTAGACTGTTTCATGAGTCTTGAACAATATGTAGACATATAGAGATCAATGTTCAAGTTACAGCCTAAAGGGTCTATAGTATAAGGATAGGACTGAGTACCTTATCTTGGTAACACTATGGGTACGACCCACTTTATATTTGATACAAATGCAATGATCAAACGCGTTCGTGTAGGAGACATGCGAGTGGGGGTATCCTATGCAATGAGTTTGCATAAGACTGGACCACGAAATAGTAACCACTAGATGTAACTCCGTTGATTGGTTAGGTTTCTATTTCAATAGGTTGACCTAGGCAACTTAGTCTTAATCTTGAGTATATTATGAACTCCTGTTCACGAGGGATTGTCCTTTGATTTGTATGGGTGAGAGTGGATCGTTTGCCGACTCGATATACCTACTATTTTGGGGACAAGACTGAGTGGGGAGCTAAGAACATAATTATACAAGATGGATTTAACTCCTTCTCGACTTTAGGATAAGTAGAAAAGTGTTCCCTTAAGTAGTGTCTCCGGGACTTGAACAAAGGGCCCTACCCTCTCACTGGACTGACAGGGGTTTCTGTTTGATGGTTGAACCATAAATAGATTGTTCATTAGAGGAGCACTGGTACTTAAGGATTTAGAAGTAACCCAGGGGTATAACGGTAATTTGACCTAGCTAGTTTTACGAACACTTGTGAAGGACTAACTTGGTGTTATTGGTCTATATCCATAGACACAGAAATATATCTACAGTGAGAAGAGTGCAGCTCTGGGTCTTTAGTGGAGTATACCCACAGTTAACGAATATTGATTAATGTGGTTAATGAGTTTAGCCCGTTAATCTCATATTGTTGGAGCTTCTGATCTGTAGGTCCATTACGTCCCCTTCTTAGCTCCTAAAGAATATTGAGATAATTAATTCTTGGATGAAATTTGAAAAGTTCAAATTTACTAAGGGAAAAGTATAATGTATAATAATACATTATAATATAAAGTTTATTTTACAAATTAAACTATATAGTATAAATATAATTTTGGATATGATTCAAAGTTAATTTGTAAGAGAATTAAATGTTTGAAATTGTTCACATATTATTTTAATATGAATTAGATTTGTATTAAAACTATAGGTTAAAACTATAGGTTATGAGAGAAATGTATTTGAATTTGATTCAAATGCAGGTTAAAATTAAATATTTGATATTTAATTTGGTAATTAATTAATTGGAGAATTAATTATTTATTTAATTTAATCTAATTTAATTAAATTTGATTTAATTAATTAATTGAATTAAAACTATAGGTTATGTGAGAGATGTTCATTTAAATATGATTTAAATGAATTGCTTAATTAAATTAGGTTTAATTAATTATTAATTATTAATTTAATTAATTAATTTAATTAAAATAGGTGGTTGTAACTCCCACGTAGGGGAGTTACTTAATACGTGGGATAACACCCACGTTTCCCATTTTCTCTCATCTCCTTATATAGTGTCTAACAGAAAAAAATTGGATCTGGTGTTCTCCCTAAAAAAATCTCTCAGAAGAGTTATGTGTAATTTTTTCTCTTACCAAAAGGTTCCCACAAACCTTTCCTCAAGGTTTAGAGAAAAGAAAGGACTCCAAGTGGTGGTGATCCATCTGTTGTTTTCCATCACAACACGTAAGTTTTTTTTTCTTCTCTGATATTTGTGTTTTTTTAGATTGCTTAACCTAGGTTTTTAGATCTCTTTTACCAATGTAAAAGTATTTCAAAATCTTAATATTAATTTTGAGTTAGGATTCTGATATGTTTCCGCTGCGCTAGGATTTAATCCCGGCATATATATATATATATTTTGACAAAATTAAAAGTTTGAAATGAAAATCGATATAAATGCATAAAAAATTTGAAAAAATAAAAAAAATGATGGAGGTGGTGTTGGTTCGGTGGGATAGATAGAGGATGAGTAAAATTCAAAGTAAAATTCAACTTTCAAACCTAGGGAGGAGGTGGTGGGACCGCTGAAAAATAAAACTTGCAAAGTCGTAATCGAAGGGACAATAAAATGCAATTTGCCGATTTTGCAAAATAAAATAAAAAAAGGAGACACATATTCCATTTTTCATAATTTTTTAGCTAGTATTGCAAGTGCCCCTATATTTTTCACAGGTTTACTTAAATACCTTCCATAAAGAATGATATATTTTCTAAAAGTTTTTTTTTAACATCTTTTGATAAATATATATATATCTTTGATTTTTAATTAACCTCTGATACATAGTAGATGTCTTGCCAAATAAAATTTAATACCTTTTCCTTCAATAAATGTATACCTTGCCAATTCTTTCGTGTTGTTCGCACGAGGTTTCCGGAGAAACTTGTTTCGTGGAGTTGAACTTGTGTTTATGTGAATTTGATGCGGATGTGGTTCGATCTCTAGTACTTGATTCTCTGATTCTCTCTCAACTGTATGTGTGCGCTTGATGTAGGAAAGCGGAGCGCATGGATGTATGTGAAGTTAGAGTCTTGGAGGAACGTATGTGTTCCAAGCAACTTTAACTGTGATTCAGCTTCAGGAGTTAGGGAGTCTTCTGTTTGTAGGAAGAATTCTTACTAAGCTCTAAATGTAAATTTTCTGAACCTTGTAAATGAAGAGAACTTATCTATTTATAGAGTTCTCATGTGGGCTTTCGTGGGCTTGGGCTTGATTGATCCATGGACCTGACTCATTAGGCCCTAACTAATTGGATTTGGGCATTTGGGCCCTTTGGTCCAAATTAAGTCTATTTTTTGGACTTGATTAAATTTTAGCCCAAACATTAATAATTAATTGAACAAAAAATAATTAATTTGATCCAACGATGAGGACAGAAACACGTGGCGCCATCGGAATTTGCCAATTTTCGTCCTCAATTTCAATTTAGGACACATGTAACATTTAATTAGTCCCAAATTTAATTATTTCATAATTTTACCATTAATTTGGTAAATGACGTGGCAATTTGTGATTGGTCCAAAATTTCTCCTTCAACAAATGCCCCTTTTCGAGATTTATGCACGTATATGGTGGGTGAATCTCGAAAAAGATGAAGTTGAGTCAAAATGCAAGTTGTATATGTTCTTGAATTTGACCCTATTTGGTGTGTCAATCAAACTATGAATTTAGTACATGAGTTTGATTAAAACTCAATATAAAATTTGGAATATGGCCAAATTTAAATTGGGATAACTTCGAAGTTTGATTTGACTTTGAGATAAAATTTGGAATATGGCCAAATTTTATTTTGGGATAAATTTGAGATATTATCCACAATTTAAATTTGACAAAAGCCTAAGCTATCATTTGAATCTAATATAAAATTTGGAATATGGCTAAATTTTAATTCGAGAAATTTAAAAAAAAAAAAAATATATATATATATATATATACCTAATTTAGGGTTTAAGATTATATATATATATATAATTTAGTGACCTAATGAGCTAAAGTGGACGAAAAATCTACCAAAATAACGGAGAAGATAAATAGAACTTCGGATTTTCAGCGACAACTCCTGGAAAATTGTCGTTTTCCAGAATGTCAACCGTCGGATCGTATTGAAATTTTATAAATCTGTTCGAGACACATAGGGACACATTCTGCACCGTTAGATATTTAGTTTGAGCTCTAGTTTGTCCATAATCACTGTTGTACAGAACATGTAAAATTGAGAATTTTTTTTCAGCGACAGCTTCCGGGAAATTGTCGTTTTCTGGCGTTTCCACCATCAGATCGTATTGAAATTTTATACGTCTATTCGAGACACATAGGGTCTCATTCTGAATGGTTAGATCTTTGTTTTCAGGTCTAATTTCATCAAAATCGTTATTGTACAGAACATGTAAAACTGGAAACGTTTTTTTTCCAGGTTTTTCTTCTTTTGGAATAGAATTTTCACCCACTAAACAAGGTAATGTTCAAGGTAACTATTTTTTTTAGAATATACTTTTTTTGTTTGTTTGTTTCGATGCAGGTATGTTGAGCACATTGGGGCAAAACTTGACTCTATGCAACACGCACGCGCTCTGCAACGGCGAACAACCCACGCTCTGCAACGATGAATAGAAGTTGGTCTACCGCCAACGCGCCCGCGTTCTGCAACGGCGAACAGAAGTTGGCCAACTGCCAATACGCCTGCACGCTGCAACGACGAATAGAAGTTGGCCTATCGCCGACGCGCCCGCGCGCTGCAATGGCGACCAGAAGTTGGCCTGCCGCCGCCGCGCTCGCCCGCTGCAATGGAGAACAGAAGTTGGCCTGCCGCCGACACGCCCACGCACTGCAAAGGGGAACAGAAGTTGGCCTACCGCCGCCACACCCGTGCGCTGCAACAGGGAACAGAATTTGGTCTACCGCCGACGCACCCGCGCGCTGCAACGACGAACAGAAGTTGGCCTACCGCCGATGCGCCCGCGCGCTGCAACGAGGAATAGAAGTTGGCCTACCATCGACGCGCCCGTGCGCTGCAATGGAGAACAGAAGTTGGCCTACCGCTGACGCGCCTGCGCGCTACAACGGGGAACAGAAGTTGGTCTACTGCCAACACGCCCGCGTGCTGCAACGGCGAACAGAAGTTGGCCTACCGCCGAAGTGCCCGCACGCTGCAACAGGGAACAGAAGTTGGCCTACCACCGACGCGCCCGCGCGCTGCAACGGCGAACAGAAGTTGGTCTACCGCCGACGCGCCCGCGCGCCTTACCAACTTAGGGTGCGACATACTAGTTCATCCTTTGTTAACACGTCCCGCTCCTTGATAGATCAGCCTCAGTCTGATGTATTTCCTTAGAAGATGTTAATGCGTCGTGTGCTCGTCTGTCAGACGCCAATGCGTCCTGCAGAGCTTGCTAGACAGCAACGCGTCTTGGAAGATGGAGATGCGGCAACGATATCATCGAACTTAAGACAAAAGTGAAATTGCAATATAGTTGTCGAATTTGGAGATGGAGTAGAATTGCAGCAATATTTTGGAGGAGAAGCAGAGCTGCATCAACATTTTTTTTTTTTTTTTGGAGGAGGAGTGAAGCTTCATTCATATTTGGAGATGGAGCAAAGCTGCACCAGTATTTGGAGATGGAGAGGAGCTGCACCAACATTTTTGGAGGAGGAGCAAAGTTGCACCAAGTATTTAGAGATGAAGTAGAGCTGCGCCAACATTTTTTGGGAGAATGAGCGAAGCTGTATCAATATTTGGAGATGGAGGGGAGCTGCACCAATATTTTTGGAGGAGGAGTGAAGCTGCACCAAGTATTTGGCGATGAAGCAGAGCTGCACCAACATTTCTTTGGGAGGAGGAGCGAAGCTGCCTCCATATTTGGAGATGGAGCAAAGCTGCACCAGCACTTGGAGATGGAGAGGAGTTGCACCAACATTTTTGGAGGAGGAGCGAAGCTGCACCAAGTATTTGGAGATGAAGCAAAGCTGCACCAACATTTCTTTGGGAGGAGGAGCGAAGCTGCATCCATATTTGGAGATGGAGCAAAGCTGCACCAGCACTTAGAGATGGAGAGGAGCTGCACCAACATTTTTGGAGGAAGAGCGAAGCTACACCAGTATTTGGAGATAAAGTAGAGCTGCACCAACATTTTTTGGGAGGAGAAGCAAAGCTACACCAACACTTGGAGATGGAGAGGAGCTGCACCAACATTTTTTTTTTTGGAGGAGCAAAGCTGATCTTTCAGATGAAGCAGAGCCCGACAAATCGAACTTAATCTCACAAATAAAGCAGAGTCAAGCAGTTCGAATCTGATCTCGCAAATGAGGTGGAGCTAGGCAGACATCTTCAACCTTTAGCGATGCACTCCTTTGATTTGTTGCATTGCCCCCAGTAAGGCATCTTCAACTTTTTTTTCATGACGTGACTGAACTTAAAGTTTCCTTCAAGCTGCCTACGTACCCTTTATAATGTATAGGGATCAAGTCATAACGTAGTTCAAACTAAATTTTTCTTTTTTGTCATTCACCTTTTAAACTCATGCGGGTGAGGAGCACCGTGCAGTTTAGGCTCTTGCGATAAGGAGCATTTTACATACTTATCGTGCATAAAATTTCTTGAAAAATTTGTCGTTGATTGGGCCAATCCCTAATCCATCCTGATGGACAATCTTGTATGCTCCATTTGTGTAGACTTCTTTGACAACATAGGGTCCATTCCACTTAGAAGCGAACTTATTTCCATTTAGGAGTGACGTAGGGTCCATTTCGCTCTCCGACTCTTTGATGACGGTGATATGATGACATGAAGTTTCGCCTTCTTCCTGTTCTAAGTTTTTACTTTCGGGCTTAGTAAAAATAACGTCACGTCTTTTCACCTTTAAAGAGCCTTCACTTGTATTGAGGGTGACAAAAATTTTCCTTTTCACTCGTGAAGGAACAATACTATGAATTTCCCCTCCCTCCTTTGTCTCGCAAAGGGGCCTTTGATTTGAATGATTCTCGGCATCCTCATGCTTAATGCGGCGCCAAATTAATGTGCGGGATTTTTCTCCACTCTTATTTGTAGGTATACTAGGAGCATCACCGTGAAACTTTTCTTTTTCCTTTTGCTCAAAAAACGACCTTTTGTTAGAGTGATTCTCGACACCTTCCTGCTTAAGGCAGTTGAAAATTGACCCGCGAGGTGCTTCCTTATTTTTCTTTGTAAGCACACTTAATCTTTCAAATGCCGAGGGTCAAGTCGTCACTGGAGAATGATAATGTCTTCTTCTTCTCCAGAAGGCATGACAAGCCTTCGAAAGGCAGAGCGTCGGTCGAGGTTAGCCGTTGGGCGCTGACTTTCTTCTTCTGTTTCCGTCATACATAGCCTTTCAAAGACTAAGGAACGTGCGACAGGCGGTCGAATGCGGTCGAAGACAGAGGTTATTTGACCATTGTTTTTCCCTTCTTTAGAGTTATCAATCTCTTTTATTGTTATGTGATTGCTGTCAGCCACTTTTGCCTTTCCCTTTCTAGTTATGCAAACTGGCTCAGGAGACTTATATCCAAGTCATTTCCTTGAGGCAGGTATGACATATCCTTCCTGGAAAAGCTTCTTCTAGGACGGAGAAAGTTTAGGCTGCTCATAAATTTTCAGGCTCTTGAACTCAGTGTGAGTTGTAAAGTTATAGCCTACTTTTTCCAGCAGCTTATAAGCCTTTGGGTCGAACCCATCTTTTGTTCGTCTTTCAGGAAAATTTGCCTTCGTCAGGTCCATTTTTGGTTTGTGAATTTCTTGTTTTGTTATTTTTGTAAGAGGTGTAACAAAACTTTCTTTTAAGATCTCCACATCACCGACCTTCAAGCCCCTCGAGCATTCTGCAAATGGTGACTCGCCTCTCTTGCGTCTCGACAAAGGAACATAACGCAAGATTGGAGGACTTGGAGCTTTCTCATAGTCCAAAGTTTCAGTCTTCGTAGAGCTAGTAGATGCCTTACTCTTTTGAGAGTCAGAAGTACTGGCCCCTTCACTTGGTTCTTTTGCTGCATCTATTTGTGGCTTGGACTGAGACTTATCCTCCCCTTTTATTAGAGGAATCTCCGCGGGCATAACTTCACCGACATTATCGGTCTTTAAGTAGAACTTTGCGTCTGCGAAGTGGGACTCAGCTTCTGAGAATGGGTTGAAATTTGCTTCAACCTTCTTAATGTCATCTTGATAGAACTTGAGGCATTGATGGAGTGTAGAAGTTATCACTCCATTTCCATGAATCCAAGGATGCCCCAGCAACAGCTTGTAAGTGGTCCTCGAATCTATGACGTGGAACAATGTGTTGGCCTTTAGGTCGCCGATAATGAGTTCTAGGCGAATCATGCCGATTGCTCGTTGACTGCCTTAATCGAAGCCTTGGATCACCAACTTGCTATTGTCAGTCCTTCCATTGAGATACCTAATTGCTTCATAGTCGACTTAGGCATAATGTTGACAGTTGACCCATCGTCAATAAGAATTCGACCAACCCTTTGTTCTAGCATGTATCCTGAGACAAACAAGGGCTTGTTAGGGTAGTTTGATCCCAGCAATAGGTCTTCATCTGAAAAGCCTATAAATGTGCAGCAAGAAGCGCATGTACGCACCCTGGAGGCTGGGACACTTGAACTTGATGAACTTGATGCACCTGAGTTTAGCAATGAACCAATAAGAGCAGTCTTAGCTGTCTGAGGGAGAGACAACAAGTCACCTATGTTGAACGACGGTAGGTCTTTTGATTCTACCATCGTCTCCAACAAGCTTGAAGGAATATCTTCGCATTCTGTTGTGCTGACGACATGGCATGCAACAACTTCTAACACTTCCTTTGGATGATCATTAAGGAAGTTTCTTGGAAGAAATTCTTCCAGAGTCACGAGTCGTCGAGGTTGAGGAAAATCCTTGTCCTCCTCCTTGACAAGCTTAGACTTCCACACCTTCTTCTTTGCTTTCTTTTTCTAAGTCTTGCTTCCTCTTCTGTAATCTCAACAGAAGCGCAACGCTTTCTTGGTGGAGCTCGCCTTTCTTTTCTTTCGACGAGTCACAAGGATCCACCCTTCGTCGTCATCTTCAACAAAGTCGTCTTTGCCTTGAAGATCTGTCATTATGATCTCTTGCTGGAACCAAACAACTATAGGCTCAAAAGTCCTAAATTAGATCAAACTTTCTCCTTGATCATAAAGGAGTGTTGATGGTGGAAAGCTTGAAGGCATTTCCACCGAAGCATGATTTGCCTGAGCCACCTCATCCAGATCTAGCTCAATCTTCTTTTCACGAACCAACCTCATAATCAGCTCTTTCAGCACAAAGTACTTTTCAATTAGGTGGCTAACGACCCGATGATGTTTGTAGTAGTTGGGGTCGTTGACTTTTCCCAACTGTTCCGGCCGCTTGCATTCTGGCAGTTGAATCAGTTGTTTCTCTAGCAGTTGCGTTAGCATATCTGCAACATTAGAGTCAAGGAATGGATAAACCTTTTCCTGCCTCTCTTTCAAAGTTAGGCGACGTCGCTCGCCTCCATCATCTTTCTTTTCAGCTCTTGAATCTCTTCCTATAGAGGAAAATTTCAATGGGATCGTATTGACGACCATAGATTCTTTCGTGACACTCTTTACAGTTTTCTTGGTGCCCTTTGTATCCTTCTTATTCTTCTTTTTTCCTGGAACTAGGAAGTCCTTTGTTCCTCTGTTGGTGATGCTCAACTCCATATCATGGGCGAGAGTCGCCAACTCTTCAAATGTGCGAGGCTTTATTCCCTGCAGGATGTAGAGAAGTTCCCAGTGCATGCCTTGGGTGCACATCTCCACTAAAGATAGTTCAGTGAATCTATCTTTGCAATCAAGGTTTAGAGCTCTCCATCGGTTGATGTAGTCGATGACTGACTCTCCCTTCCGCTGCTTGGCATTTGTTAGCTCTATCATGCTAACAGTCCGCCTAGTGCTGTAAAAGTGGTTCAGGAATTCTCTTTCTAACTACTCCCAGTTGTCAATCACTTCTGGCTCTAGATCAGTGTACCAATCGAAAGCATTTCCTTTAGAGGTATGGACGAACTGTCTAACCAGTTGATCTCCTCTAGTCCCTGCAGTTTCGCATGTTTCAACAAAATGAGCAACGTGTTGTTTAGGGTTGCCATTTCCGTCGAACTGCTGGAAATTTGGTGGTTGGTATCCTGCAGGCATTATGAGGTTGTCAATTCTTTTAGTGTACGGCTTGGTGTACATAAAAGAATACTGGGCTCTGATGGTATTTGTGATCATTTCCTGCAGCTCCTGAACTGACAGAGAGGCGACGGAGGTGGAGTGCTGCAGCTGGTTTTCCTGCAGCGGAGTTTTTCCTTTGTCATTTGCCTTGACAGCGGGAGTGTGGCTTGACTCAGCAGTTTCTCGAGTCTGCATTTGCTCTCTCAAGGAAGCGATCTCATTATCTCGTTCCTCGAGAGCCTTTGCTAGAAAATTTATCTTCCTCTCCAATTCAGCCATGGCTGCCTCGATCGTTATGTCAGTCATCATGACAGACATCATATCAGGGTGTGGTTCCTTCTTGGACCAGTCAGAGGCAAGAGCAAAGTTGTCAAACAAAGGATTTTCCTTGATGACAATCCCCCGTTTAGGAGATTTTGTCAATCGCCTCAAGATGTCCTCTGCGACAGCAGAACCTTGTTCCTTCTCCTGCATGATCCCCTTTGAGCGACTGGAGTGATGGGTCCTGTGTATGCATTGCTTGCAGCAGGAATGTTAGACGCAGCAGAAGCGTTGGATGCTACTTTCTTAGAAGCCATTACTTGATTTGAGTGTTGATAGAGAGATGAGAGGTAGAGATAGTCCTACTGGGCGTGCCAATTTGTTCGCACGACGTTTCCGGAGAAACTTGTTTCGTGGAGTTGAACTTGTGTTTATGTGAATTTGATGCGGATGTCGTTTGATCTTTAGTACTTGATCCTCTGATTCTCTCTCAACTGTACGCATGCACTTGATGTAGGGAAGTGGAGCGCGTGGATGTATGTGAAGTTAGGGTCTTGGAGGAAGGCATGTGTTCCAAGCAACTTCAAGTGTGATTCAGCTTCAGGAGTTAGGGAGTCTTCTGTTTGTAGGAAGAATTCTCTCTAAGCTCTGAATGTAAATTTTCTGAACCTTGTAAATGAAGAAAACTTCTCTATTTATAGAGTTCTCATGTGGGCTTTCGTGGGCTTGGGCTTGATTGGTCCATGGACCTGGCCCATTAGGCCCTAACTAATTGGATTTGGGCCTTTGACGTGTGATAATCATCATTCCCAATATTATATTCCATGATCGCAAGCTTTGAATTTCTTTCTTGGCTCTCAAGAGTGCCCTTCAACTTTTAGAAACTAAGTAGAAATCAGAAATAGGTTTTCTCCCTCTAAAAGATTTTCCAAAAATCAAGTGAAAAATATATATTTATAAGAAACCCTCTTGCAACACATCTACATGTTGTCCTAAAAATTATCAAACTATTCACGCCTTTTTTAGCAGTGTCAATATGATATGGACAACATCTCAACGTTATGGATGAAAATCCTTGCACACAGATATGTCCAACGCTTTCTACATCGATTAGATGTATGCGTTGTCTTTGCGGGTCTTGAGACTTGGTGGTTTGATTTTTAGTGTTGAGTCGCTCTAGACGGAGTTGGGATGTTGTTCTCTTAGAAATTTTGGCTGCAACATTCCTTCTTCATGTACTCAACTTTAAATCTTGTCCCAATAGCTTTAAATACTCAATAATCTTGTCTGTAACTCTTATTTCACTCCAATTGCTCGAAATCTACAAAATAACCAAATATGCACATGAAGGCATCAAAATACATCTCAAAACTAATAAAAATTAAGGTTGGATAACTCCTATGTGCGCTATAAAATATTTTTAAAAAAAAAAAAAACTTCCAAACTTGATTGTGCTAGTTCTTAAACAAAAAAGAACAAAACAAATTTATGAATCAAAAGAACACATGCAAATGACTCTAGCCTCATTAATTTCATATGACAAATAATTAACAATGAAAGTGCATATTTAACCTTTCATCAAGAAAAATCAACCTAAACCTATCATCCCTCACATGTTTGTGTAATCTTTATTATCTTAGTCATTATAATTGTTGGAATGTCTTGAATATGTTATCTAGCGCTCCAAATGACCAAGCATGGGAGTCCCTCGAAATCTAAGTTGTATTCGTATTTATGTTATTTAAGATTTTAGCCCTATGAGTTAGAGGAGTGCACTATAGAAACTCTCTGACCCTAGAGGTATCTCTTTAAATCTATAATATGATATTTTCTCTCTAATAATAAAATTTTTCTCTTCATTTATCTGTGGATGTAACTAACACACTGTTAGTGGACAACGTAATTTTTTGTGTGATTCTCTATTGTTTACATTTTTTGTTTATCTTTGATTGTTGATTTCTTAACAATAATTAAGCGCGAAAGAGTTTTATAAAACTTACAACTCATTCTCACATTTCTTCCCCTAAGTTTTAATCATTATGTCTATCTTCATTCATGAAAGTAAATATGCCAAGAGGGTGCCCTTTTAAAGGAGTGCAACACCCCCAAACTTAGGGGTGAGCATTGATAAACAAAAAATCAAAACGACCAACCGAAATCGACCAAACCAAAGTTAATTTGTTGGTTTGGAAATGAGATCGATCGGCATCAATTTCTACAATTTAGAAACTAACACATATCGGTCGGTTGCACCCAAATACATGTAAATCGACCGACCGACTTACATAACCCTGTATGTATGTATGTGTGTGTATATATATATATATATGTATGTATGTATGTATATATATGTATATATATGTACATACATTTATATATACAAGGTTTAATATATCAATGTCGATGGAAATATTGAGATCTCGATTTTATGGACATATTGATATCGATGGAAATTTCAGGAAAAATTATGAAAATTTATGGAGATTGTTATAATTAACTAATAAAACTTTGATTGTCATTTTTAATCATCATTTCTATAAAGTAAGACAATATTTAGATGTCTATTGTAAATGTTGATGCGAGAGCAGAAATTTAAAAAAGAAATGGATAAATAATTATAAAATAATAAAAAGTTTAGGAATATTTTAAGATGAAATGATGTGAAAATTATGAAAGATTTTGGTTGGTAAAAGAAAAAAACTCACATCAATTCAATTTTAAGGTGAAATGATGTGAAATTTTAATGAAAAAAGTTTGATTGAGGTTAAAAATAAATATAAGTTATTTTTTTGTGGTTTTTTCAAATTCAATTTATTTATAAATGAAAGTTTTGGACCGAAGATAAAGCTAAAATTCGAGAAAAGTTAGAAATAATAAAAATTAGCACATAAAAATGGCTTAATCCTTTGTTGAAAATGACATTGGCATGTGAAACTATAAAATTGTGTATAATCGGGACCATAAAATTGAAAATTTTGAACTAAGCTAACATAGTTAATTCAAGAAAAAAATTAAATTTTCTTGAAATGTCAAAATTTCGTCGAAATGGGGGGATAGGAATATTCTCAAAATCTCGAAATTTCTTCAAAATTGGGGAAAAAATAAAATTTTCCCCAATCAAGATTTCAAGGCCCTCAAAATCTCAAAATTACAAGATTTCGTTGAAAATTTTCCACTATATATATATGTCATCTCTCACTTTTCAGGTTTCCTTTCGCATAGCCTTGCACTTGCACGCAGACTGGCTGCCCACGCCTCCCTCTTCTCTCGAGTCTCGAGTATCTCACTAGCATTTTTCTCCCTTATCTCGTTGGTGCTCCCGTTCCCCTTTTTTCAAGTCTCACTAGCATCGTGCCCCTGTTTGCTCTCCCCTCCGCTGGTGACTCCAGCGTCACTCTCTCTCGCAGCAGCACGATAAATACATACTAACTTGTTTTTTTTTTTCTCTTTTGACATTTTGATTTGATTTTGTAGACTTAATATGGATTCAGTGGATATTGAGTTTGAAGGAACCGATACTTCAAAAATGTATGGGATCAAAATACGTGTGCCAATATCATGGATGTTAATTCAGAAGAGACAGAAGATGCTCCAAATCCACCGAAAAAATGGAAGAATGTGAAACAATCCATGATTTAGGATCAGTTTGAGAGGCTAAAAGGTTATCCTAAAGACCCTTATGCTAAATGTAAATACTGTGGAGTTGTTTATGCATGTCATTCTAAGTGTAATTGTAGTAGGACTATGAAGAATCATTTGAAAAATTACAAAACTACTCTTACCTAAAAAAGAGAGATTCAACCCAAAAAAATATTAGCTTTCAAACCTAAAGAGAAAGACAATGTTGAGAATATACTTCACAACTTGTATGTGAGTCATTTGATTTAGAGAGTTGTCGAGAAGCTTTGGTTGAAATGATAATTATAGATGAATTGTCATTTTAAGTTTGTGGAGGATTAAGGCTTTTAGAAATTCATCAATAAATTAATTTGTGCTAGTCAGCCTAGATTTGTTGTTCCATCTTAATTAACATTGGCTAGAAATGTTCTTAAGTTGTAGTTAGTGAGAAAAAAACGTCAAAAGGCATGTTTGTGAAGATGAAATATAATCTCTATCAATACTAATTGTTGGACTTAACTACCCATTTGAGAATCATAAAGGTGATACTACTGGTAAAGCTATTGAAAAGAATTTGAAGGATGGGGACATTGAAAATTTGATGACTTTGACGATTGATAATGCAGATTCAAATGATACTGCTGTTGCTTATCTTCTCAAGAGATTCAGTATAGAGATTATTGTTTGGTGGGGAATTTCTACATGTTTGTTGTTGTGCAGACATATTAAATCTTATTGTATGTGATGCTTTCAAGGAACATAATGGTTGCAATTGTAGGATTCAATATATTGTACAATTTATAAGATCTTCTCCTGCACGTTTTTTGAAAGTTAAGTGCATCCAAATTGAAAAAAATTCTTGTAAGAGTTATGTGTGTCTTGATGTTTCCACTAGATGAAACTCCACATATATGATGCTTGAGATTACTATAAAATTTGAAAAGACTTTTGACAAATTAGAACGTGTCGATGGATTTCGTACTAGGTTTGCCAAGAACGGCCAAAGTTTTTCGGTGATGTGGGTAGTTGTGGACAGGCTCACGAAGCTAGCTCGTTTTATTCCAGGGAAGCCTACCTATTCAGTGAACAAGTGGGCACAGTTATACCTGAAGGAGGTGGTGAGGTTGCATGGGGTGTCAGTGTCTACCGTGTCCGATAGGGACCCTCGCTTCACGTTCAGTTTTTGGAAGAGCCTTCAGGCAGCATTGGGTACGAGGTTAGATTTTAGCACAACTTTCCACCCATAGTCTGACGGTCAAACAGAGCGTTTGAACCAAACTCTTGAGGATATGCTACGCGTGTGCGTGCTGGTGTTTTCGGGGAGTTGGGACTCTCATTTGCATCTTATGGAGTTTGTTTATAATAATAGCTATTAGGCTACTATCGGCATGACGCCGTTTGAGGCCTTGTATGGGAAGAATTGCAGGTCCCCTATGTGTTGGGACGAGGTCGGGGAACGCAAGCTGTTGGGACCTGAATTGGTGCAAATTACAAACAAGGTCATTCAAAAGATCAGGGCAAGGATGCAGACAGCCTAGAGCAGACAGAAAAGTTATGTCGACGTTAGGCGTAAGGATCTAGAATTTGAGGCAGGGGATAAGGTATTCCTGAAAGTGGCACCTATGAAAGGTGTTTTGAGGTTCAGGAGGAAGGGAAAGTTAAGTCCCCGTTTCATTGGACCTTTTGAAATGTTAGAACGAATAGGCCATGTGGCATATCGGTTAGCGCTGCCACCGTCTCTTTCCACCGTTCACAATGTTTTTCACGTCTCGATGTTGAGAAAATATGTGATGGACCCATCGCATGTGATAGACTTTGAGCAATTGCAGCTGAAGGAGAACTTAAGCTATGAGGAGAAACCGGTCTGAATCCTAGCAAGAGAGGTGAAAGCCTTGCGCAACAGGGAGATAGCACTAATGAAGGTGCTGTGGTAGAACCATCAGTTCAAGGAGGCAACATTGGAGCGAGTGGTTAAGATGAGAACTCAGTATCCAAAGCTTTTTCAAGACTACGACTTTCAAGAACGAAAGTTCTTTTTAGGGAGAAAGAATATAATGTCCCAGGAAAAAAAAATATAGAAAGTTTGATAGGATGTTATTAATTTAATTATATGTTTATTTATTTATCTTGGGAATTTGAATTTGGTGTTCAGAGATCTTGAGAAGATTTTGGGAAGTTGAAAAAAAAGAGGAGAAATCAAATATGTGTGTATATATATATATATAATAATTAAATATATATATATATATATATGTTTATTAGGGTGATGCCCGTTTCGTCCCATGTTACGTTACTGTGAATCGACAGGTTCACTTCCATGTTTGACTATATGCCATCAGGCCACTAGACATGCGTGAACCGACGGGTTCACCCCATGTTTGTTACTTTGAGTCATCAGGCTCACCCTTCAGTTTTGACGGCGTGCCTTCAGGCTGCTAGACATGGTGATGGGGCGGGCAGGTTGCCCATGACAGTAGAAATCCCGACAATGGGGTTACTTACTGAGTTTTTATACTCATTCCTTTTTCTTTATGAATTCCAAGTAAAGATAGGAATGGACCGGCGGGCAACAAGAAGAATCCGTGACCGGGCCAAATAGGGATTAGTTAGGAGCTTCCGCATTTTATTCATTCATGTCTCTTGTCTTAGATGGGCCGAGATTGTCTGGTCTTTGAGTCGTTTTTTTTATGATTTCATTTAATTATTCTTGTGTTGGATAGGGGTACCCCGATCAAGGATTTCGTTTCGACCTTTTGCAATTGATTTTGGATTTATTCAATTATTTACCTAAGTATTTATTTGTTAACTTTCCCTTCAAAGTATTGGTTTATGTTTGATTTTGCTTCCCTTTTAAGGAGGGTCTATGTATAGCCTAGACTCATGGGTAACGTCCTGTTGGAAGGAGTTAGGGGTTGGGGCGTTACATAAACACACTTAATTCTGGAGTT
The DNA here is from genome assembly GCA_002890555.2 of Lagenaria siceraria. Lineage (NCBI taxonomy): Eukaryota > Viridiplantae > Streptophyta > Magnoliopsida > Cucurbitales > Cucurbitaceae > Lagenaria > Lagenaria siceraria. Next base: position 13,453,091 of record CM016493.1, read on the forward strand.
CCTATGATTGAGCTACCGACAAGGAAGTTGGACCTTATTTGTATAAGTAGTAACTTTTAATTCTTTTAAGTCATTTTTAATCATACTTTCATATCATCAAGATCCCTCTCATTCGGATGTGATCTCGATTCATTCATGTCCCCCTCTTAAACTTGGGGTGTTACACAAGGCCAGTTCGAACGGCTAATAACATGAAGGTCAAATTTGAGAAGTATTGGGGAAACAATGAAAAAAACAATATATTATTGTCTATTGTTATTGTGTCGGATCCTTGAAAAAAGTTGAAGTTTGTATCTTTTTGTCCAAATTTTTTTTGTCTCAAATTAAGTCAACCATTTAAATTAAACTTTTTAGTGAAAAAATTAACTATATAACAAAAACTTTTCAACAAGAATTTATTTAATTAACTGGTTTCTATTTAAAAAATAAATAAGGATAATTTCCAGTGGAAATTTGATCGCCGAAAAAGCGAAAAGGGAATTTCACAGAGATAAAAATGAAATCGGAAGCGAGAACAAGAACAGGTAATCATCTCTGTCTTTGTCCTGTTTCGTGAACATCTTGTTCGACGAGATTTCTGGAGAAATTTAGTTCGTTGAATTTGAACTTCGTATTTGTATTGATTTCGGTATAGTATAGTGAGTACAATCTCTAATAAAAAAAACCCTTTGATATTTTCTCTCAGAAGTAAAATTGAATCCTTAGGCTTTTTTATCTTCTTGGTGTTGGGTTTTATGTCCTAAAACTCGTAGTTTGTAAATTTTTTAACACTTTCTATTATCAATAAAGTTGTTATTGAGGTTTATCAATAAAAGTTGTTATTGAATATGTGATTTGTAGTTTCATAACCCTAAATCCAATAAACTAAGAACCCATGGCTATAGTATGAGTACTTGACTATGTGTGTGGAGACATAAAAGTGGATCAAGTTCGAGTAAATAGTCAAAACAGTCTGTAGTATAAGGATTAGGCTAGGTACCTTATCCTGGGGACACTATGTGATACAACCCATTTTGTATTTGATATAAACGATGTGATCTTGAATTGTTCATGTGGAAACATGCGAATGGGGGCATCCTGTTGATAGCTATCGAAAAAAGCTATTTTTATATATTTAATCCATCTTACTTGTTATGCTTTTATGATTAAATGTCTAAAATTTTGTAGGAATTCGAGTAATTCATGCATTTCGGGGTGTTACGAGTCGTTCAATGTTGATTTGGAGCTATCGGAAGTGAAATTGGATACCCGGAGCTTCGAAGATGCAAAATGACTAAATTACCCCTGATGGTCAACGTAAGGCAGTAGCTAGCATTGATGGGAATTGGAGGTAGCATAGCTACACTGCCTTGCAGCGTTAGCATGTGGGATCTCATGGAGGTCGAGGTTTCTCTCAAAATTCTTCTTCCTCCCTTGTATTTCCACATCTTTTAGGTTAGATTTTACTTTTATTTTAGGTTGTAATTAAAGAATGGAAGCTCTCCTCTTCCTCTTGTCTATGAGATGTGCAGGTAATTGATTTTGTTTAGTTTTGGGAGCAAGACTTATGTATTTTTATTGAGTTTTCTGTTAATAGAACTGAATGTATGTTGATTTTATGCCTACCTTGAATCTTGTTTTATTTAGATGTACGTTTGTGTATGGATTCTATTCTTAGCTAATTGATTTTAAGTTGCACTTGCAATTAAGCTTAAAATCACCCAAATAGCAACGATTAATTGTATATCCTTAGATTTATAGGCTATCTAGGATCTAAAGGATGCATGCTTAACCTAGATTCAAAGGAAAACTTGGTTAATTGAGTTAGGGCTTTACATTAATTAACCATACGATAGAATCTTAAAACTTAATGCAGATGTTCTTAATTCTATATGGCCGCTTGAACCCAGTAGCACTTAAAAACATGTAGGGTAATTAGGCTTTGCTTTGATGAAGCTTTAATTACTAGTTAGGACGTTTTCTTGATTTGTTCGTAATTAGTTGTCCACCTTTGTAGAGGCTAGTTTGGTCGAGTCAAGAAAAGTTGTTGTGCACACATAAATCGAATGCATGTCAAATTAACATAATTCGATGATTGAAATTGCACAAGGTTGCCCTAGCTCCCAAAACTAAATAAATCCATCCTAGGTTACATTTACCCGTTGCACTCTAAATTTCTCGCACGCTTTTACCACTATCCAAACCAAACCCCCCCATTTTACGCTATAATAAAATAAGCTCAACGAAACATCATTAGCGCTTGCCTCCCTGTGGTTCGACCCCGGACTTATCACTATTATTACGTCATCGTAGTAGTAGTATAGGATTCGGTGTATTATAAATTTTTTTTTATCGAAAGTCTTTTCGGGATTAAAATGACACCAAAAGGGCCTCTGTCACCTGTGCAATGAGTTTGCATAAGACCAGACCACGAAATAGTCACTGTTACATTATAACACCGTTTACCGTTAGCACCAACTATTTCAACTCAATAATTTAGGTAACTCGATCTTAATCTTGAGCTAATTATGGACTCCTGTTTATTCAGGATTATCCTTAGATCTGCATGAGTGAGTGTGACCTGACTTCGCCGACTCAATATGCCTCCCATTTCAGGGGTAATATCAAGTAGAGAGCTGGAGACATAGTCCTGCAAGACAGAATTCACTCCTACCCAACTTAGGATTAGTAGATAGGTTGTTCCCTTAAGTTCTGACTCTGAGTCTTGAACAAGGGGCCCCACCCTCTCATTGGCCCGAGAGGGACTCGGTTTAGTAGTTGGATCACAAACCAATTGTTCATTAGAGGATCGGTGTGACTTAAGGAACAAGATGTATTCATAGGAGTAAAACGGTAATTTTGACCTACCTGTGATTACGAAGAACCTGTGAAGGATCGACTTACTATTTATAGTTATATCAAGTGGACATAAATATATCTACAATGAAGAGAGTGCAGCTACAGGCTTTGGTGGAGTGTCCCGTTAATTAACGAATGTTAGTTAACTAGGTTAAAGAGTTTGACCAGTTAATCTCGAATCGTTGGAGCTCATGATTTGTTGGTCCATTAGGTCCCTCTACTAGCTCACAAATGAATAAAACCTTAAATAATGTGGTAAATAAATTTGAAACGTTCAAATTTGACTTAGGGAATAAACGTTGGATATATGCAGTATGTCTAAACGTATCGACGTTTGAATATAAATTAAACGAACAAAAAGAGTTGAGAATAATATTTAAATATTAAATATATGAATAGGGATTCATATTCAAAAACTTAGTTTTTCGAGAAAATCGGAGTTGGTGTGAAAATAATATTATTTTAATATTTGATATTAAATTAATATTTAAAATTAATTTTATATTAAATTTTATTTTTGAGATTTAAATTTGATTGTAATTTCATTTTTAGAAAATCAATTTAAAATTGTTTTTTTTTTAATCTTGGATTTCTACACTAACTAAATTGGGTTCTTGGTGTTGAAGTCTCATTTTGACACCAAATCTACTCAAATTAAACCAAATTTGTCGCCAAATTTGTGTTTAATTTGATTGCATGTTAATCCTCTATAAAAGAGGATGGATTTGGCTAAGATTTGTGTTGAAAAGTTTGGCTAATTAAGTGTTATTTTGGCAAATTTTTTCCAAGAACTCTTTTACTCTCTATCTTCTTTTTCCTTACAAATTCATCACAAAATTGGATCCCACCATCCAATCTAAGGCCAAAGAATAGTATAGAAAACTCTTGTGGTGGTCTACAAGCTGTTGGTGATCAATCCCATCAAGATTTGAGGGAGAATTTCGAACTATAAGGTTATGTGTTCTTAAAACCCATTTTTCCCTCTTTTGCACGTATATTTATCCTAGAAATTGAACATGTTAGAGTGCAATTTGATCTAATTCGTTGTGCATACATGTTCATCACTCTTTCACTTGGATGGTCGACATTTGTGCGTGATAATCCTCTTAGATAATTGGCCTCTGGGCTTGATGGTCTTCTTGGAGGATTGGCTTTTGCGCTTGATGATCTTCTTGGAGGGCCGACCTTTGCGCTTGATAATTTTCTTGATCGGTTTGGATTGGCGTTTGGCTTGTTAATCAGTTTGAATCAACCTCTGGCTTGTTGATCGACTTAGATCGGCCTTTGACTCATTGATCAACTTAGGTCAGCCTCTGGCTTATTGATTAGTATGGATTAGCTTATGACATGTTAATCGACTTGGATTGGCCTCTTGCTTGTTGATCGACTTCGATCGACCTCTGACTTGTTGATCTACTTAGATCATCCTGTGGCTTGTTAATCAGTTTGGATTAGTCTCTAGCTCGTTGATTAGCTTGGATCAGCCTTTGACTTATTAATCGACTTGGATCGGCCTTTGATTTGTTGATCGGTTTGGATCAGCCTTTGGAGTTTCTAACTTCAAGAGCTTTAGAGAGTATTCTGATCTTCTGGAAGTCGTTTAAGTTGAGAGCTTTGGTATTTAGGATAGCAGAGCTTGAGAGCTTTGGTCTTTAAAGCAATAGAGCTTTAGTTCTTAGAGTTTGGGAGCTTTGGTTTTTAGAGCTTTATTGCTTCAGTCTTCAGTTCTTCTAATCCCACCCAAAATGAAGGGGGTAAGGATTCTATTTATAGAGTTTCTATGGGCCTTATATGAGCTTGGGGCTAGTTGCTTTTAGGCCCAAAAATTGGACTTGGGCTTGGGCCCAATATCTTCTCTGGTCTAAATCTTCACAATGGGCTCGAGCGACCTTAATTAATCGGTCTGATCCAATTTATAATTTCCCGAAATTTCTCATTCAACACATCTATCTAAAATTGGGCCTCAAAATAGTTCACTTTGCTATGCTAGCAGGATTGGTTAAGTTTGGTTCGAGTTTTGGTGATTATATGCAAAAGAATTGGCTATTTCCTTTTATTTGTGTTTTGTCATTTGGTATTTTTTTTTAGGCTAAATTATATAAAATATTCCTAAACTTTGCATTTTGTTTTAATAATACCTTTAAACTTAAAAAGTAACGGTAAAGATTTTTTTTTTTCTTAAGTTCTAGGGTATTAATAAAACTTTTAAAAGTTCATGGGTATTTTTTAAACAAAATGCAATGTTCAAGGATATTTTCTACAATCTAGCCTATTTTTATATTACTATTTTTCAGGGGAAGTTACAAATATACTAATTAGACCCAAAGTATTAGCAGATATAGTTAAATCTAGATTAAGTTCTTAGAGTCTACCAGGGATAGAGTCTATTATTGATAAGAGTCTATCAACGGTAAAATCTATCACAATGATAGATTTTTTTATATTTGTAGTTCTTTAAAAATATTGTTATATGCTTAATTATTAGCCCTACAAGTGCTATGAATTGTGATTACCCTTTTTTAAAAAAATTAATGAGAGGAATGGTTTTTTATTTTATTTTTTATTTATTTTAATACCAGAATAGCTTTGAACTTTTAAAACAAAGAACATTACTTTCTTCTAAAAATGAACATTACTTTCTTCTAACAACCATTGCTAAAAAAAATATATGTAAATCATCGCCATTCAAAAGACATTTTGTAATTTCACCCTTGTACATTCAAATAGTGTAATACACATATAATTATATTGTTTTTTTTTTCTAAACCACCTAATTTTTCAAATAATGTATATGCAATTTAATCTTTATATAAAAATATTCATGTTGGGACCGGTACTAGATACGCGTGTAGAAGTTGGACGCCTGATAGTCAATGTCTTAACATCAACGCACAGAACTGGACGCCTGGTAACCAATGCCTGGTTATGAACACCTGGTAATCAACGCCTGGTTATGAACGTCTGATGCTAGACGTCTGGTTCTGAACGCCTAGTGATGGACGCTTGGATTTGGATGCCTTGAACTGAACGCCTAGTAATGGACGCCTGCAAAACAAAAACTCGTGAAGGCTAAGTCGCGAAGCTCGCTCTCTTTAATTTGTTTTGCAGCTCTGCCCAAGGTGCAAGCAGTTTGAAATTTGTTGTCACGCCACCAATAAGACGCAGCTCCTGAATTAAGTAGAATAACAACTACTAGCTCGGCTAGAGTTCTATTCTTTCTTTCAACTTTGTCGTTCATTTCAGGAGAGTAAGGTGCAGTCTTTTCATGTAATATTCTATGTGAGTTATAGAAATGTTAAAGCTGTCTGAGTCATACTCAGTTCCCCTATCACTACGAAGTCTCTTAATCTTTCTGTTATACTGATTTTCTATTTCATTCACAAATAATTTGAATGCATTAAATGCATCACTTTTATTTTTCAGCAAATATATGAAAGTAAAATCATAACAATCATCAATAAAAGTGATAAAATATCTTTTGCTATTTTTAGTTAAGATGTCATCAAATTCACAAAGGTCTGGATGAATTAAATCTAGAGACTCAGGTTCCCTAAGTACAGACTTGTGCGAAGTTTTTGTTATTTTAGCCTGACTACAATATTCGCATTTCTCAAATTCATTCATTGATAACTTATGAATCATTTCCAACCTACTCAAGTTACCAAGTATTCATTTATTAACATGAAAAATTCTAGCATGTCAAACATTAAAAGAACACAGCATATACACAGAAGCTTTTATTTTATTCATCTCAATATTTAATTTGAACATGCCTTCAGTTGCATAACTCTTTCCTACGAAAACATTATTCTTAGTAAGGGTGTACAGGTCTGCCCCTATTGTATGAGTGAAGCCGGCCCTGTTGAGGAGATAGCTCGAGACCAGATTTTTCCTTATCTACGGAGTGTGCAGGACATCCCTCAAGGTGAGTGTCTTTTCAGAGGTAAATTTTAGCTTCACCTTGCCAATTGCAGCAACGTTCGTTGAGTGGTGATCCCCCAACAGAATATTTTTATTCTTAGTTTTAATATAGGTTTTAAAGAGACTAAGGTCATGATAAACATGGCGTGTGGCGCCTATGTCTATCCATCACCCCTCAGAACCACCAATCACATTTACTTCTGTGATCATGGCAACTAGCGGTTCTTCTGTCAGGTTCGACTGCCCAGCAGGATGATGCCTATTCCTACAATTCCTAGCCTATGCCCAGGTTTATTACAGTTAAAGCAGAGAAACTGTACCATTTCTCCTCGGGAGTTTCTGTTTCTTCTAATTATGTTGGTTGCTGGATCCGTGATTTTGATCTTTCCTTTTGGTTCCCTTTTGTTTTTGGTCAGGTTTCACGGCAGCTGGGGCAAGCTTCCTAGGCACATCATTTACCTCTTCTCTCTAGTCCTACTTTCGGACTTCCTCCTCAATCCTCAGACATGTGATGAGACTCTCCAAGGAAAATTCCTTGGTCTTGTGCCTTAAAGTATTTTTAAAATCCATCCACAAAGGAGGACGCAGTTTGTCAATAATAACAGCAAATTGAAACTGTTCATTCAAGGGCATACATTCACTTATAATTCTGTGGGCTATCTTCTGCAGTTCATGAGTCTGGGCCTCCACATATTTGTCATCCATCATCTGGAACTTCAGGTAACGGTTGATGACATATTTCTTCGAACCAACTTCCTCAGTGTCGTATTTGTTTTCTATAGGGTCTCCCATACTTCTTTTGATGTCTTCTTTGAGTTGTAATAATCATACAAATCGTCAATCAAACCATTTAAAATGAATTTTTTACATAGAAAATTCTTTTCTTCCCAATCGACAACATCCTTAATTTGATATTCGGTTGGATTTTCTTTTAGGAATGCTGGCTTTTTCGTTGTGAATGAGTCAGCGACCTTCTTGACGTTAAGAAAAAACAGCATCTTTTGTTTCCACCGTTTGAAGTTTGCCCCTTTGAAGCGGAAAGATCGGTTGAGATCAGAGGCCATGATATCGTTTTGGGCCATTACAACAGTGGCAGATGAAAATGTCTTAAAATTGTTTAGACCGGTACTGGATACGCGTGTAGAAGTTAAACGTCTGACAGTCAATACCTTGACCTCAACGCACAGAACTAGACGCTTGGTTATGAACGTCTGGATATGAATGTCTGATGTTATACGCCTGGTTTGAACGCCTAGTGATGGACGCCTGGATTTGGATGCCTTGAACGGAATGCCTAGTAATGGACGCTTGCAAAACAAAAACTCGTGAAGGCTGAGTTGCGGAGCTCGCTCTCCTTAAGACCTTTCCCAGCTTTGTCCAAGATGCAAGCAATTTGGAATTTGTTGTCACGCCGTTCCAGGATAAAACAGCCCACAAGAAAATCTGTCTCGATCGAAACTTGCACAAGTAACAATCGGAATAACCACACCCTTTCTATGGCTTGAAAAACAAGAAACAAGATGAAGAAAGGAATACTGAAGAATGTGATTTCATTCTCTCTATAGTTGTGAAGACGCAAGCCTTTATATAGGCCTCGAAAGGTCGACCACAGAACGTGCGGCTCGAGAATGACTCTCGACTATAGAACGTGTGGCACGAAAAAGACGCTCGGCACATGGAACGGAAGACCATAAAAACAGATGACCGAGGGGCAAAACGGTAATAAAAATTATTTTTCATTTTTAAAAAATAATAATAAAATAAAATATTTAATTTCCACCTCACTTCGCCAGCCCCCCTTCCGGACGGCGATGCACATGTGAGGAGAAGCCACCAAACCCACAATGGCCTATCTTCTCACCTCCTCTAAAACGTGGGTACCCTTGGGGCCCAAGTCCAATGTTAAAGGAATGGTTAAATAAGGTGAGATTCTAATGCTTAAATAATGTGAGATTCTCCCCTTCCCCAAAATTTCACTCTTTTATTTTAAAAACCAAAATCATTTTTCACCAATAATTCATAATCGTCAATTTTTTTTTTTTTTTTTTATAGAAGTATGAAATGATTTCAATATACCATTTAAGAAAGACAAATTCTAGTATATAGTTTCTAGACATATTTAATAAGACAAATCGAATCATATTCTATGCAAGATTAAACATAATAATATTTAATTTAAAAAATGTAGTATGCATATATCTTATCTCTCAGGTATATGTGGGTACATAATCAAACCTTAAATTGAACTACTTCTTAGAATTGTGATAGCCATGTATTAGTTTAACTTTTATTGCAATTTTTTTGTGTGCCAATCACATGTGCTAGCCAGCTAATTAATTATAATCACATTATTGAATTCGCCAAAAGTTCAATGCACTTGAAAAATAAAATTAATTTAGTTTTGCAACTCTATACTTCAAGGTCACCCAAGTTTTGTTTTTATTATATTTTTTTAATACCTTCTTGAAATTTGTATTTCTCCCTCTCCTTACATATAATTCCATGAAAGTCCGAATTTAAATAATCTTAAAAATTAATACATTTCATTAACTGAGTTCCATTTAGTAGAAATATGTTTTTTTAGTACAAAGAAGAAAACACAGAACAAAAATTAAGATAAGGGTAAATTAGTTTATAAAATGTAATAAAGATAATTTTTAAGTCCAACATGTCGCACTAAAATAGAAAGGTAATTAAAGGTAGCTCATTAATATTTTTTAAATTAGAATTGTTTTTAAATATAAAAAAATGAGTCAAACTATTTATAGATATAAAAAAATTTCACTGTCTATCAGTGATGGTTCGTAATAGAATAGATTTTATCGCTCAAGTGATAGATCGTGAAGCAATAAAAGTCTATTGCGGTTTATCGCTTATAAATAGTGAAATTTTTCAATATTTATAAATAGTTTGATATTTTTTATGTTTATACTAATTTTCCAAAAAAAACTAATTGTAATTATAATTTTTTGTGTTTGTTAAATTTTTTAGTTGATTTATTTCTTCTTTTTTAACATTGTTTTCCAAATGACGAAACTAAAATTCTAAAATTCAAGTTATGTGCTTTTTTTTTAAGGACACTTTGTGTACACCCTTATTTGGTTAGAAATAGGATAAGGTGAAAAAAAAAAGCAAACTATTTTTCTCTTATTTATTTTATTTTTAATATGAAGTTATGAACTCACGTATTCTAATATTTTTTTTTTTTTGAAAATTAAGTCACGTATTTTAATCAAATTATATACATCATTCTTACCATAATTCTAAAATTTTAAAAGATTAAATTATAAATTTAGTCTCAATATTATTTATTTTGGAGATAATTATTTATATATTTATTTGTTTTTATTTTAGAGATTATTAGTAGATTGTTATTTAATTCCGTTGGTTTAGAAGTTAGAATTTATATTTTTGTAGTCTCATAAAATCCTCTTAAACAATCTTATTTATTTATAAGAGTTTTCTAAAATTATAGGAATAATATGCGAGTTTTATTCCTTATTTATAAGGTTTTATCAATTTATAAAAATGAAATTCTTTTTAAAATCATGAATATACTAAATTTTAAAATGTTCATTTTAGTCTCTGTAATTTTAAATATTGTTATTTGGGTACTAAAATTGTAATTTAACTAATTAAAAACCAAAAACTTAAAAGAAAAAAGAAAAACCATTCTCTCTCTCTTGTGTATATATCGTGTTATTTCTTCTGAAAATCTTCTATTTTTTGTTTCTAAAAATCACTGAAATATTGGCTAATATTTGTAAGAAAAATTATAAAATAATCTAAAATTCAAAATATTTTAAATATTGATGTGTATCAAATAGGTCAATATCATTAAAGTTCAAATCATATTTCAATGGGTCTTATCCAATAGGTGATATAATAGTACGGTACCATTATTGTAGTCGATAAAATTGGAATCTTAAAGGAGTCTAATAATTTATTTATCTCCATACAATTATATCATATGATAGGTTTTATAATTTTCTCAATTTAATTTTAAATTGACTAAATTTCATTATAAAATTTAATAAACATTTCTAATTTGTTTGACAAGATGGTAACAGATATTTTATCAACTTATTAGGTAATACATCACTTTTGAAATGTAAATTAAGGGTCTGTTTAGATTGAATTTCTAAGTGTTTATAATTTTTTTTTTAATTATAAACACTTATTTAAACACTTAGAAACTCAATCTAAACAAACTCTAAATATCATCTCAATAATGCATAATAACATCGAAGTTTGTTAGGTCAACATTTTTTCTAATTTTTATGTGACAAATTTTTTATTTTTTTAAAAAAATATATATTTTTTATTTTTTTTCTTTTATAATTGAAGGAGATGCATGTGTGCATTATCTACTAAGTTATATTTGGTTTGACATTTTAATAACATCATATTACTTTTTTTTAAAAAAAAGAATTACATTTTAATTATTATTTATTCTCGATTGAACTCCACGATTTACTCTTAAATTAAGTACTAATTCAGTATAATTACCATAATAGTTCAGATATAGTCTCTCTTTTTTCTTTCTAAAATAACTATTATTGGTTAAATTACCAAATTGAACTCCATAATTTTAAAAGTTTCGTTTAAATATTAGGTTAAAAATCACCTAAACTTTCATAAAAGTAACAATTTAGTCCCTGCACTTTAGTTTGTAACAATTTAGTCCCTGAACTTTTAATTTTGTAACAATTTAGTCCCTAAACTTTATTATGTAATAATTTAGTCCTTATACTTTAAAATTTGTAACAATTTAGACTTTATTGTAGAAAATAGTGTTAAGATTTAATGAGATTTCTTATATAAATGAACCGATAAACTAATTAGAGACTCAATATTTTTATAAAATACAAGGTCTGCATCATAAAATAAAAAAATTAACATCTAATTTTGATAATTATTTTTATGTTAGGGATTAAATTATTACAAATGTGAATAAATTGTTACAAATGTGAAAGTACAAGGATTAAATTGATACATACTAAAGTTTGAGGACTGAATTGTTACAAAATTGAAAGTACAGGGACTAAATCGTTATAAACCAAAGTTTAGGGACTAAATTGTTACTTTCATGAAAGTTTAAGGACCAAAAGTATTTTTTAACCCAAATATTATTACTTTGGTTTATGTATTTTTTATCACTTTAGGCCACATTTACTTCCCTAACTAAACGTAATCAATTAATCATAATATAAAAAGTGAGACCCATTTAAAATTGTTCCCAGAAAACTAGTTAACAATATTCTGTAGATTATTAATAATAATAATAAATCTATTATGATGGTAGCAATTTTGATTATGGAGTAGTAAACATGACCTTAGTTCATTTTGGTACCTATACTTTTAAAATGTTCATTTTGAACTTCGTAATTTTAAATTTTGTTCATTTTGATTCAAATACTTTTAAAAGTGACCAATTTAATCTCTATAATTTAGGTTTAATTTCAATTTAGTCCCTATCATTTTAAAGGTTGATATTAGTTCCAATAGTTTGAACAAATTTCAAAAATCACCCACAAACGATCATTTGTTACCCATGGATGACTCACCCAATATCCGCTATTATTTACTTACCCTTAATGCTAATACCGTCAACAAACAAAAGTCACAAACTCATTCTTATGTAGATGAAAAATATGTCACATAATCGATAGAGTAACTACTTATAATGTGTTAATAATAATGTATGAGGTGATCTAACAACCAAACGATTATTGAAACATTAAAATAATAATAAACAAACTATAATTCACTCAAATCACATACACTATATTGAAAATTCTAGAATCAAAATGATCAAATCGAAATTAAGTTCAAACTATTAATAATAGAAAAAAAATAAATATTTTTAAGTTTGTAATTCTAACCGATGGTTTTTTTTTTTTAATTTGCAAATAAAGTAAAAAAAAAAAAAAAAAAGTTCACTTTTATCTTCATTGACGTATCAACATATATATCGGTGTGAATCTTATATACAAAATATAAAGTATATCAATTATACAATTGATATATCAAATTTATCATTTATATATTAAATTTATCAGTTTACAAGTGATTGTGCATTATTGTGCATTTTTTGTTATTGTTCATGGAGTCCATTTGAATTCTAATTTATTTGTTTCATATCACATTGTTTTCTAGAACAATATCATCAACTTATAATAGTTCAATTTGTCTCGTTGGTAATGATTATGAATGAATGTTGATAAACTATTAATACACCATATTGTTACACTTGAAATTAAGTTTTGAACGGGTGTTGATATACTATTAATATATTTGGATAAATGTAATTGTAAGAAGTCTTGATATACTAATCCTAGTAGATTTAAGATAAATCTTAGATCAAATCTCTTATAAATATACTATAATTGCTCCATTAAAGGTAACTTATTTCTTCCCTCTTCTATAATTCTTTAGGCATCAAAGCCATTTTTCTTTGTTTTGCAGGCCATCTCTTCCTTGAATTATAAATTTAACTGGTGATGTCACATGAGGGTCATGTGCGGTTTCCTTGTCCCAAATTTTGCATCAACAAATATAGTATGGGTTAGAAATTAAGTAATCTAAAATTTGAATCCTATATACCTGTGCTAAATATTAAGAAAATAATAGAAAAGTACCTAATACATATAATAGAGCGGAAACAAAAAAAAGAGCAATAATAATTTGTCTATAATTGTACTTAACAAAAGTAACTTTTGGGGACAACCTAAAAGCGAGGCTCTTGTTGCAAGGCCCTCTAAACTTTACTTGAGTATCACCAACCTTTTTAATTGCAATTCTTAATTGTATTTCTCATTTTAAAAACGTGGTACGTGGTCTCATACCAATATGTGTATGTGTATGTGTATGTATGTGTATGTATGTACATGTGTGTGGGACCATAGATATATATATATATAGATGGGACTAAAATATTGCTTTAGTCTCTATACTTTGAGTTTTATTCAATTTTATCTCTATATTTTCGGTCGTTTAATTTTATTCTCCTTGTCTTTAATCATTTTAAATTTAATTTATGTACTTTTAATGATAGTAGAAAATCTTCATCGAAATCTCAAATTTCGATATGAAAAATTTTCCTTTTCTCCCTCGTCTTAACAAAATTTTGAGATTTCTCAAAATTTCTAAAAAATTTAGATTTTTTTTTTACTTAGCTACGTTAGTTCAGTTCAAGTTTTTCAGTTTTATGGTCCTGATTACACATATTTGTATAATTTTACACACAAATGTCATTTTCAACATAGGTTGAAGCTTTTTCAATGTGCTATTTTTTTTTTTTTTTTCTGATTTTCAACTTTTTTTTTAATTTTCAGCTTTAATTTCAATCTAAAACTTTCATTTCTAAAGAAATTGAATTTAGAAAAATCACCAAATTAAAAGAACTTGTATTTATTTTTAACCTCATCCAAACTTGTTCTCTTAAATTTTCACATTATTTCACCTCAAAATTGAATTAACGTGAGTTTTTTTTCCTTTTACCATCCAAAATTTTCATTTCAAATTATTTCACCTTAAAATATTCCAGAACTTTAATATTATTTTGTAATTATTTTTTCATTTCTTTTTAAAAATTTTATTATCACATCGACATTTACACAGACCATCTAAATGTTGTCTCACTTTACAAAAATAATGATTAAAAAAGGTCAATTGTAGTCTAGTTAAGCCACAATTAAAGTTTCATTAATTAATTAATTATAACAATTTTCATCAATCTCTATCAAGTTTCTTAAATTTTCATCGATATCGATACTTCCATAAAATCGGGACCTCGATATTTCCATCGACGTCGATATTTTGAACATTGCTTTCAATCTATCTTAAAATTTGGTCCTTCAAGACTAATTTTTTCGATATTGGTTAAATAATAACAATAATATTCTTTGTAAGAAAAGACAATGCAAATATATTTTCACAATTTATAAGGAAAATGACAGTAGAGATGATTTTTATTAAGAAAATGCTAGTAAAGAAAAGACATAATATATAGTCTTAAAGTCTCTGGGTGGTTCTATTATTCTCATTTTTTCTTGTTATAGCCTATATATCTTGATTGAAAGGGGTAGTTTTAGAGATTAAAGAATGAGAGAAGGGAAAACTAAGAAGGTATTGAAGAAGAGAGGAAAGATAGAGAAGCTAGCTTTAATCATAGTTTGAAGCATAGAAGAGAAAGAAAATGGAAGAGAAAAGTAAAATGAGGTGTAGATAAACAATTTCTGTCATTTTCAAAATAAGTACACTAATGATTTCTATCTATATAATAATGGTATGTAACGTTTGAGTTTAGGAGTGGTACATGAATAAACTAAGATCACATCTCAATGGGAGGGATCTTGAGGATATAAAAGTATGGTTAAGAAATGCTTAAAAAGAATTAACAGTTACTACATATACCAACAAAGTCCACCTTCCTTTTTAGTGTCTCAATTATAGGAATTCTAAAGTTAAGTGTGCTTAACTTAAAACAATTCTATGTTGGGTGATCTGTTAAAAAAATTCTTGAAAAACATGTGAGTGAGGATAAAATATATTGAAAGGACCTGTATTGAGACGTTGCCATACAAAGAAATGTTGGGGACATCAAGTGTCAAATCATGATCTGAATCCTAGACCCAGAGTGATACATGGTAAGAATATTTTCTTTAAAGTTTATGCATATTAATGAATTTTTGAAAGGTTATGGATATTTTTAAATAAAAAAATAACGGTTTCTATTAAAAAGTAATGGTGGTAGATGTATTTTCTAACCTTTTGTAAGGGTATTGGTTGTAGGTGATCGTGGTTGTAGGTAAGGGTTTTGGAGTCTTGCTTTATGCTTAGGTTCGAGTTGTTATTGGAGGAATAATTGAGGTGAAAAGAATTCAAGGGACATTTGGGTAATTACATGAGAATTTTCAAGGGACATTTGGGTAATTATAAGGGCTAGCCTTAATGTTTTGTTAGGGTTTGAGAGTGAGGCTTTCCTAAGCTAAAAGGAAATTTATCTCATTTGCATTTGATTTCAATTCAAGGTAAGTGGCTTTTCTGACAACGGTTGGTGTAGTATGTATTTTGTATACGTATATGTTCCACAATTTTTGCATTGTTCATATATGTATTATGCAATATGTATTTTGTGTACATATATGTTCCACAAGTTTTGCATTGTTCATATATGTATTATGCATGAAATCGATGTGGTGTGATGATAAATCTTTTATTGGTGCACACATGTAATTATTATTTATTTCGTCGCGTACAAGTAAGTTCTACTATTTTTCACCATTCATACAAGTACTATGTTTCGAATAGATGTGGTACAATTGCAAATCTTTTATTAGTGCACACATATGATTATTATTTATTTCGTGTACATATATGTTCTACTGCTTTTGCACTGTTCATACACGTACTATGTACTATATTGATGTGGTCGATGACAAATGTTTTATTGGTGTACACATACGATTTTTATCTTGTCTTAGATGTGAGTCTTGTGCACATCTCACTACAACAAAATTGAGTTTTCATGACTCTAAAAAAATGTCATAATCGCTTTTCGTGACTCTTTTTTTTAGTCGTTGAATCCACCATTAAGGAAAGTGTATAGATGACACATGAAAAATCAGTCATTATTGGTTGTTTCATGACTTTCCAATTCAGTCAACAATACACATTTATTATCTATCATGGTAAGATTTTCTATGACAATTTCTCATTGTCAATAAATAGCTCAAAAGTTGACTTTTTCTGTCAATTAAACATTTATGTTGACATTAAAAATCTGTGACAAAAACATGAATAATGTCAGATCTGCTTGTTTGTGTGATGTAGTTGTGCATAACTGACCTCATCAAAGGGGTCACTTACTGAGTATTTTTTTTCATACTCACCATTTTCACTTATACTTTCTTTCAAGTAAGGGCAAGAGTGTTTTGAGGTGGTTGACAGGTCGTTCCTAGTTATGCTATGAGGATAGAGTCGTCATGAGTTTTTGCACTCTTTTTTTTCTTGAATTATGTTGTCGAACTATTTAAACTTCAAGGATTAGCATTGTCATTCTTTCTTAAATTGGAAAATTTATTTGCTTCTTTTAAAGTTTCATTCTTCTTTATTTTATGCTTTTTGATGGGATTCGAAAACTAAAATCTTATTCCTGTTTAATTCTTAATTTTTTTGTTTTCCTTCTCTTAATTCTTTGGTTTTTTTTTCGTTTTAAGATCTTTTAGTTTTATCATGCATGAGTAACACTCGTAGTCTTTCATTTAGAAAAGTCAGGTCATTACATTTATTGTTTGGTTGAGGCAGATTTGGTCTCGTTGTCTTTGTAATTGTTCGTCATCAACTTTCCTCAAAAAAAAAAAAAAATCTTTACTCAATAACTGAGCATAACTCGTTAGTGTTGGACCGGTATGGCGACCCTAGAGGGGGTGAATAGGGTTTTATTAAGCTAATTAAAACTTTTTACTAATGTGGGTCCAATTAAACAAATTAATACACTTTATACTAACAAGTAATTTAAACAAGAATTTCATGCAAATAAATTCAATCAAAAATTAACCAAGAAAATAAAACTAATACTTTTAAGCACCCTATTTAATTCTAATAATAAGATTGGTAAATGATATGCAAATTTAAGGACTACCAATCAAAGTAAACAAATATGAGCAATTAATTTTAAGGAATAAATATTGCAATTAATTTCATACAATAAAATATAATAACAAAATAATTGCAAAAATAAATAGGAGAGTGATAGAGAAATTAACACCAGAAATTTTTATAGTGGTTCGGTCAAACTCGACCTACATCCACTTTTCCAAGCACCTCTTGGGATTTTGAATAAGGATCTACCGACTCTTTCCACGGATTAGAGCCCAACCGCTATACCGCTCTTTTTGCGAGTTCAAGAGCAAACTCAATCCTTTCCACGGATTAGGATCAAACCGTTACAACCACTCTTTTTTCGGGATCAAGAGCAACCCTTACAAAAGTTTGGAAAAATTAAAGAACACACTTGATCAACTCTCTAAAGAAAGTGGATTTACAAATTTTGAGCTCACAACAAATCAATCCTCACCATACATAAATTTCTCTCAAGAATAAGATGAAAAGAATAAAATTGAAGCTTGGAGAGGGAGCAACAATGGAAGCTTAATGAATTATGGAGGATTGTAAAAAGATGTGAAATTGTTGTTTTGATTTTGGAGAATATGAAGTGTTTAAAAAGAGATAAAAGTTGTTGGAAACTACATTAAATTTGGATCATTAGATGTTGGTAAAAGAAAATTGAATGGTTGAGATTTAAACTCAACTAGCCGTTAGACACACATAAAATAATATAAAATTCATTTTCTTTTAAAGGCAACGGGCCGTTAGACACAAACATATAATAATATTAAATTCATTTTCTTTTTAAAACCATTCTTTTTAAAACCAAAAAAAAATCAAAAACTCCATGTGTCACTTATCTATTTTTCCACTTGTCATCCTCTAGCAGGTCCACTTTGATGATTTGGCCGCCACGTCATCGACATCGGGTATTTTTCCGTTAAGCTTGTTCTAGTCATATTTTCTTCGTTTGAACTCCGATTTGAGTGATTCAAATTGCGTTGGAACCGTTGTTCCAAGCTCTACACAATGGACACTTCAAAACACTCAAATTGTTAATAAATAAAAGCAGGTTTGTTATCATCAAAACATTAATTAATTAATTAATTAAAATTAATTAATTTGAGATTAAGGACCAAAAAGCCAACAGTTAGAAAATTAAATGTGATCAATAATTAGACCCTACCATAAAAAATCTACTATCTAAGAGTCAATAACTTCTTTGATCTTAAAGATCTGCCGTTGATGAAATGGGAGTTTGGGCAGGAAGTTTGGTTCTGTCTCTTTTTTTTAGTCCCTGTGCTTGGAATTGGGTTACTTATTGTGTTGCTCATTTTGCCACTGGTTTGTTATATTCTTTAGGTTTTTCTTGTCTCTTTCCCTTCAAAAATTAATAGGTGATATTGGGACTCTTGTTTCCTTAGATGACTTTTAGATATTATTTTTTAAAATATTGTTCATTTGTCCCCTTGAGTTGGGGTTTTAATGAAGTATCCTTTTAAAAATTTAAATAAATAACTTTTTTGATCTTCAAATCCTCGATGAGTTTAGGTTTATAATTTTTTAATTAGAAAAGAACGTAGAAAAAAAAAAATTTAACCTCGAATGCTCACATTTATTTTAAAGGAATTTGGTTGGAAAAACTTGGAAGACACACGACACTACCCTGCAAATGCTTACATAAGTTGGCTTTTCTAGTGGCCAATGATCATGACGAAACGTGCCTTTATATTTCTCTCTCATTTGGTTTTGGCAGTTACAAAATAACGATTTTCCTCACTACTTAATACTCCGCTTCTAATTTAATAAATCAAGATGAGCATATTTCAACTGACATAGTGCTTATCATATCAACGTCGAAGTTAGAGATTCGATTGCTCTATTCTACATATTGTCAAAAAAAAACTTCTAATTCAATAAGCCAAAATGAGCGTAGTTCAATTGACATATTACTTGCATCCTCGTTTAATTATCACATATTTTATCTTTTAAAGTTGACAGTTGAAACTCCATATATTTCTACTAGGAGTAGTAATAATAATGGAGAGATTTTCATATACATTCTATTGTTGTTTTTCTAGCTAGTCTCCACTCCTTTTTCTATTTTATATATCTAAATAAAACAATAAACAATTAAATGTAGGTTGAAATGAGAATTTAGTTTCTAAATTTTAATTTTGTATTTATCTTTTAATTTAAGCGAAATTATTATAAACAGAAAAAATATCAAACTATTTACAAATATAGTCACTGTCTCGCTGATAGACAGCGATAGTCTACTGCTAATAGACAGTAAAAATTTTCTATATTTGTAAATAGTTTGACTAATTTTTTTATATGAAAAGGTAAAAAAGTATCCTATCTAATTATAAGCTCCATTAATTCTATAGTCAACTTTAAAAGTTATAATAATTTAATTGAAATTTCAATTTTGATCGAAATAAGTTTAGATATAATTGATAATGTTGGTTAAACGTTAACATATGACATGTTGATTAGGTTTAATAACAAATATAATTTGATAATGATACGAAACAAATTCAGGTTAAATGAATAAGACAAATAAATAAAGTTAGGAATAGATGGGTTCAACAACTTTGATTGGGTAGGTTGGCAAAATTAACACTCTAATTGATTTGCTTGCTAGTTCATTTCTATTTTTATTTAATTAGCTTATTCTCTTGTATTGTATGGTGTTAAATTATTAATTTTAAGTAACACAGTTAAACAGAAAAAAAGGAAAATTACTCTAAACAGAAAAAATATCAAACTATTTACAAATATAGAAAATTTTTACTGTCTATTAGTGAAAGACCGCGATAGAATTCTTTCGCTTTCTATCGCTCAAGCAAATAAATTCTATCGCTTGAGCGATAGAAAGCGATAGAATTCTATCGGAGTTTGCTTGAGCGATAGAAAGCGATAGAATTCTATCGCATTCTATCGCAGTCTATCCGTGATAGACGGTAAAATTTTTCTATATTGGTAAATAGTTTGGCTCATTTTTCTATATTTGAAAACAACCCTAAAAAAAATCTACGAAATACAAAAAATAAGCATCAAAATGCTACTGATATAAAGATAATATAAATAATAGACATGTTTACTTATTTGAAAATAATAGCATGTTTATTTGCTAATTTAAATTTATCTTTTTCATTTTTATAATTTTTTTCAGAAATATCCGTCGAAATCGATATTTTCATAAAATATTTTGTAAAATTAAGATATAAATATTTTCATCGACATCTATTTTAAATCTTGGTTTGCTTCCAATTTTTTTAATTATGATTTTCACCTTTATTAAAGAAATAATTGAATTTGTAGTCAAATTCTAAAAACAAAAACAATTAACTGAAATTTTTTTTTTTTTTTTTAGTTTTCAAATCTTAACTTGATTTTTTATAACATTAGTAGTAAGTGGATAACAAAATATAGAAATTTGTGGGTTGGAGTAGTGTTTGTAAGCTTAATGTTTATAAACCAAAAACTAAAATGAAAGGTATGTTAGTAATCGTTTTATTTATGGTTATTTATTTTTAAAAGTTATGCTTGTTTTTTTCTTAAATTTTATACTATAGTTTTCATAATTCTTGAGAAACTTTTGAAGTTTCAGCCAAATTTTAAAAAAAATAATAAAAAGATTTTCAAAACTATCTTTTAGCTTTCCAATTTTGACTAGATTCTTGAAAACATGGACCGAAAGTGGATAATGAAACAAAATAAACTTATAATAGGTGAAAGTAGGTGTTTATAAACTTATTTATAACACTCTAAGCCTAAGATGTCGTCTAAAATTTAAAATCTAAATTCAATATTTGATCGCCTTTGCATCCCCTACCTCCACTATGACTTGACAAACGTCATCTTTATTTGTCCTGAACTGTTTTTAAGAGTCACCAAAAAAATTGTGCACATTATTAGTATAGGCAGTAGCTATCAATTCTTTTAAATATTTCTTAGTATATCGTTAGGATTTCTTTCATTAAAATATAATCTCAATTCATTTATATATAGTTCACCTTATGAATTCGAACGTTATATTATTAATTTTCATATATTAAAAATCAAATAATTAAATAATTATCAAATAGACTTTCATTGAGTTGTTGAATGTTGTTTTTTTTTTTTTTTTTCATTTTTGTTTTTGTATGTTTCCTTCTTCCCTTATTTTAGCCGGGGATAAAATAGTCATTTTGTTTACCAAACGCTTTTTTCTTTTTTAAAACTAAAAAACAGAAATTAAGTAGGAATGTCGTGCTGTCAGTTTCTTGTAAGAGTTGGAATATTCTTAATTTCGATTATTATACAAACTTAATTGAAATCATTTTTATAAATATATTAAGAATTGGAATCTGAATTCTGTCATTTAATTCACTATTCAAATTTCTTTTAAGAAATATAAATCCTTTGGACTATTTGGAAATTTGGGTCGTTAGTTTTTAATTATAAAATGAAGACTTTCATTGTATGTATATATATACAAGCTTAAACAATTTCCCAATTTTTCCATTTAAAAAGTTACCCAATCCATAATAATAATAAGAGAAATTACTATAAACAAAAAAAATATCAAACTATTTATAAATATAAAATTTTTTTACTGTCAGTGATATACTGTGATAGAATTTTATTGTTCAAGCAAATAAATTTTATCGCTTGAGCGATAGAAAGCGATAGAATTCTATCATGGTCTATCACTGATAGACTGTAAAATTTTTCTATATTTGTAAATAGTTTGACTCATTTTTCTATATTTGAAAACAACCCTAATAATAATTATTTTTTTTAACAAAATAAACCTTATAACTCTATTTTCACCCCTAAATTTTTAGGAGCATTTTTAAAAATAGAAAAATATAGAAAACTATTTACACAAAATAACAAAATTTTTAGATAGTTGTGATAGATGCTGATAGAAGTCTATCAGGATCTATCAATGATAGAAATGATAGAAGTCTATCACTGATAGATGCTGATAGAAGTCTATCAATGTCTATCATTGGTTTTTTTGCTATTTTCTGTAAATAGTTTGACATTTTTTCTATATGTGAAAATTTCCCAATTTTTATGTATGTTATTTACTTTCTAAGTTTTTAAAAAATAAACCAACATGTGAAAAACTATTTTTTATAACCAAAATATTTTATAACTAAAAAACTAATTTTTTTTTGTTTTGAAATTTCGGCTTAAGAATTTGAATATTTAATTTAGAAAATTAAAAATCATGGTAAAATAATTATGAGAAAACAAATATAAAAAAGGAATTTTTAAAAATAAAAATAAAGAAAAATATATACAAAATAACAAAAGTTTTAGACAGTTGTAATAGATGTTTATAGAAATCTATTAAGGTCTATTAGTGATAGAAATGATAGAAGTCTATCAATGTCTATAAGAGTTTTTATTTTCTATTTTTTGTAAATAGTTTGATATTTTTTCTATCTGTGAAAATTTTGCTATAAAAAATTAGTTATTAAATGGGTCTTATATATTTCTTTCTTTCTTTTTCTAAATTCAACCATAGAAGAATATAAATTGAATCATAGATAGCCTTAGATATCTTATCCAACAAACTAATTGACCCTTATATTTAAAATTAAAAGAAAATCATAGCCTTTTATATTTTGTTGAATGGTGGTTAGATATAATAGAAATTTAATGCATTATCCATATTTTAGTAGCATGCAAATAGATAAAACTATATATATATATATATATATATATATATATTTTGAGTAAAATAGATAAAACTATTTAAGTTAGAAGTTGAACTGACAATGATATAAAGGTTGCTGATGTATATTTTTGACAACTTAGACAAGTACATGATGGCAAAAACTGTAGAATGAATTCAACAAGTATGCTTCAATACTTTGTATGTCACATTATTATATTTATCAATATATTATTATATTTATTTTCTAAAATAATATTAACTAGCATGTATTATATTTCACTACAATAACATCTGATCTACTGTTTCAATTCAATGCTTGTTAAAATCCTCGTGAGTATGCATGACTAGACATATCTTATTCTAAATCATTAAAGCTAACAAACTTATTCTCTAAGAGATCATTTCATGATAAAGGAGCGATGATGCCCTAATGAATAGAGATAAACAGTCACTAGATGCAAAGCAAAAGGTGTGCTTTTATTAAGTCAAACTTAGAGATAAAACTTAACATGACTAAATAAAAGATGTGTCCATCAATCTTTATCTTTGATATATAGTTTGACCTAGAGGGCTTGATATATATATATATAACACATTTATCCTTACCATGTATATAACTTGTACTTCAAGATACACACCTATATTTATTTTTTATTATTATTTTTTACTATACATTTGAATACACTAATCTCTAAATCATGAAAGAAATTATGCGTAAGTGATTATTTTATATTAAGTATACTAGTGATCTATTTTTACCAATAATATAAAATAGTATATTAGTTATATATTTTGTGTTAGGAATATATGGATAATATATACATTTTACTCGTTTATTTATCTATTGAGTTCAATACATGTAGTAGTGGATATTAATTTTTTTTTACTATAATAAATTAACGAGTCAGAGCCATGGTTAAGTTTACCTAATATACTTACTTTATTATAAGAAGGAAAGATTTTTCACATTCACCATTTTTTCCAATATAGGAACCAAAATATTGTGACCAACTAATAATTATTGTTGTTTCAATTATCTAAAACAAAAATTTTCAATTAAAAAGAAAAACATTTAGATTAAAATATGTAGGTGAGGTGAGCTGTGAAGGTCAATGGTAGAGGAAAAAGAAAAAAATTAATAATTGAGAGCAATTAAATTAA
Organism: Lagenaria siceraria; assembly: GCA_002890555.2. NCBI lineage: Eukaryota > Viridiplantae > Streptophyta > Magnoliopsida > Cucurbitales > Cucurbitaceae > Lagenaria > Lagenaria siceraria. The sequence goes on from CM016493.1 coordinate 13,477,305, forward strand.
ATTGTGTTATTTTAATATTTAAATATATTGTCCCGCTCTCCTTGCTTTGCTGTCTAAAACAGTTAACAGCTAGCCACTTGGCTTGGCTTACTCTCTTCCTCCTTCTCCTTCAAATCCTTCTCTTCACGTTTTCACCTTATATAATTTCTTCCATCTTTTTCCTTTTGGGTTTCTCTGTATTCTTTCAATTTTTCTCTCCACAAATTTCTCTGGGTCAGTTCTGATTCTCACTTCTTTCTTTCTCATTTTTCTTCTCTGAAATCGTTTTTGTTTCCTAAGAACATCGAGTTTCTCTTCTTGGGGTTGTTAGTTCTTATGATTTTACTGCTTTTTACTGCTTCTTTTGATGATCGATGCTTGTTTGTCTTGTTTGGGGGCTTGTTCTTGCTGGGGGAGTGAAAGAAAATGAAAGGGGAACTTTGGGTGAGGGTTTTAAGAGTTGGGTTTAATTTCATTTTCTGTAAAATGTTTACAGATTTCTATGCGAAATTTTTTTGGAGAGTAAACTTTGTGCATTCATTACACTGAAATTTCCTTTTTCTCTAATCAGTCTGTCATTGATTGTTTCGCTGTTTTTCTTTTGTCCTTATTCTCAATTTCAAGTGAAATGTCGTTTTGCCCAACAATCCATATGGGGTTGCCTTTTATGTCTTGCAAACAAGATATGGCCATTTCCAGCTATTTTTGGCCATTTCCAGCCAGTTTCTCTGTTGTGTAAGCCATAGATGGTTCTTTATGTTTGGTTGTTTGAGTTAGTTTTTATAGGTTGGCTTTTGGGTACTTGCTGCTAGTGGAAGCTTTTGCCCCTTTTACCATTCCCTTTGTTTTTTCTCTTTGGTGTTTTACAAGTAAAAGTGTAACACAACTTTACATGCACTGACTTTTCTCTTCTTTGCTATCATGAACCAGTTTTGATGTTTTTGCTTTTTGTGTTTGATCATATAATTTGTTCTAGATCCTTTTATCTGTGAACTTCCAAGATAAATTCTAAGCAGTATCTTTATGATCCCTTAAATGGTCACTTAATTACAAGCTGTCTCTGTTGGATTTTGTGTAACTTTATATGCCAACATTGTGATTCTGAGTTAATTGGGAACTTCTTGTTATGTTATGGTTCTGAGATTATATTATTCTTCAACTGAAGAGAGTACTTCTAACGAATTTTGAGCAATGAACTGAGAAAAGATGAAGTAATTAATATTTTGAGGTGGAGTTAAATTAATATGTTTGTAGTTTGTACCTTGTTAGATTTTGGCCCACCATTTACTTTAACAGAGAAGGTATTATGACTAATTGCTATTAGCTTTAGAATCATTTTGTAAAAAGACAAAAGGCAGGGAATCATTTTTGAAAGACGACTTTTTCATAAAATAGCCTCTTAAAGAGATTGTTTTAGTAAATAATTTGTGTGTATCATCTTTTTATGAGAATTTATCTAAACTATATACTATTAACTTGAGATGGAAAATAAACAGTAATATTGTAACGTCCCAATTAACTACAGGAGGTTAAATCCCACTTTTCTTCTTTGCCTTTTCTTTTCCAACTGTAGAACCTTTCATGTCAACTAATTTTTCGATCTCGCCGGGGTTTCCATCTTGCATTTCCAAGAATACCTTTGTGAACAGGGTCATGTCAATTTAAGTTGAATACTTCTGAGCAATTTTATTACTAGTTTATTGGCATCTTGATACCATATTATGTGGTTTGTATGAAATAATTTTCACTTGTTTCCTCACAGTTCAAGTTGGGGTATCTATAACTGGTAATTCTGGAAAATGATGAACAGTTAATGAAAACTAATTCACTTATTATCAATTTATGGTTTTTAGCTGTCTTTATTGCAGCAGATAAGCATCTTGATTCGCCATAATGACAGACCTTGAGGCCTCCAAGCCACAGAAGAGGAAGAAAGGCTGGGTGGACATCTTGGTTAATTTTCGATGGATTATAGTTATTTTTGTAGTTCTTCCGTTCTCATTCAGTTTCTACTTCATGCAATATCTTGGCGACAAACGATCGGAGCGGAAGTCCTACAAGCAGCGGCAGATTGAACATGAAGAAAATGTCCAGAAAGTTGTTGAACGCCTCAAACAGAGAAACCCTTCGAAAGATGGTCTTGTCTGTACTGCCCGCAAGCCTTGGCTTGCGGTGGGAATGCGAAATGTTGACTACAAACGAGCACGGCACTTTGAGGTTGATCTATCGGCTTTTCGAAACATACTTGACATTGACAAGGAGAGAATGATTGCAAAAGTCGAGCCCCATGTGAACATGGGACAAATATCTAGAGCCACAATTCCAATGAACCTTTCACTTGCAGTAGTGGCCGAGCTCGATGATCTTACCGTTGGTGGCCTCATCAATGGCTATGGCATTGAAGGAAGCTCCCATATCTATGGCCTTTTCTCTGATACTGTTGTGGCCTATGAGATCGTTCTTGCAGATGGCAGGGTCGTAAGAGCAACCAAGGATAACGAATACTCGGATCTTTTCTATGCCATCCCATGGTCTCAAGGAACTCTGGGTTTTCTTGTGTCTGCTGAGATCAAGCTCATACATATAAAGGAATATATGAAGCTTACATACCAACCTGTGAAAGGAAACCTACAGGAGATTGGGCAGGCGTACATGGACTCATTTACACCTAGAGATTTAGATCAAGATAACCCGGAGAAGGTTCCTGACTTCGTAGAAACCATGATTTATTCTCCTACCGAAGCCGTGTGCATGACAGGAAGATATACATCGAAAGAAGAGGCCAAGAAGCAAGGGAATGTGATAAACAGCATTGGCTGGTGGTTCAAGCCTTGGTTTTACCAGCATGCACAAAAAGCACTGAAAAAAGGGGAGTTTGTGGAATATATCCCAACAAGAGAGTACTATCACAGGCACACCAGATCTTTGTACTGGGAGGGAAAGCTTATCCTTCCGTTCGCTGATCAATGGTGGTTTCGGTTTCTCTTGGGATGGATGATGCCTCCCAAGGTCTCTCTACTGAAGGCTACTCAAGGTGAAGCTATCAGAAACTATTACCATGAGATGCATATTGTACAAGACATGCTCGTGCCTCTTCGAAGAATCGGGGATACATTGGAGTGGATCCACAGGGAGATGGAGGTAATTTACTTCTTATTGTCCTTTAAACTTATTTAAAATAGTCTTCTATTAGCTTGAACGTTAGATACTGAAAATAAGATTCTTCCAAATTGAATATCCTAGGCTCGTCTGATTACAATTTTGGTTTTCTAGTCAAATAAACTACGGTTGTTTACTACTACTAGCAATTCAAATTAGAATTTGGGATGTTTGGAGTATTATATTGGTTACATTCTTGAATCTTGCATCTGCAGGTGTACCCATTATGGCTCTGTCCCCACAGATTGTTTAAACCCCCAATGAAAACAATGGTGTCTCCTGAACCAGGATTTGAGCTGCAACTCAAGCAGGGAGACACCCCCTATGCTCAGATGTACACAGACATCGGAGTGTACTACGCTCCAGGGCCCGTCTTAAGGGGCGAAGTTTATGACGGTGTTCAGGCAGTTCGCAACATGGAGAACTGGCTTATTGAAATCCATGGTTTCCAACCACAGCATTCAGTGACCGAGATGAGCGAGAAAGACTTTTGGAAAATGTTTGATCCCGAACTTTACGAGGTGTGCCGAAAGAAGTACGGAGCCATAGGGACGTTTATGCATGTGTTTTACAAATGTAAGAAGGGGAGGAAGACTGAGAAGGAAGTCCAGGAAGCTGAAAAAGCTCAAGCTGAAACTGCTTATGCTGATGTAGAACAGGCAGGTGAGTGATGGTTGTGCATTAGTGAACAATAAAACAAAGTAGCATTCTTGTGTTGTGTTCTGGTTTCTCTGTGTTTAATAATGTCTTGGCTTTGAAATTTTCACTGTGCTTGTTTACTACCAATTCAAATTTGAATCTAATGTGGTATTTGTATTGTATACTGTAATGTCCAAACTGAAAAAAAAGGAAAAAAGTTGGTTAAAACAGTAAATCCAATTTATTAAATTGCTCTAAACTTCTTGTCTTCGATTTGCATTATGTTTTTGAAACGATGATTGTATGGTTTACTTGCATTTGCATTTTACTATTGGCCATTGTAGATTCCCTACAATGAATGGCTAATTTATGGTTTAGTCCCCAATTTTTTTGCCTTTTTTCAATTTAATCCTTATTGTTTAAAAGGTTTCAATATAAAACTTAAAATATTTCAATCACTTTGTGTTGGTTGGTAAATCTTAAAATTAGTTGATTATAAGTTCACGTTATGATAATTAGCAAATTGACAAAATTTTAGATGAAGAATTATACCACTCTTAACAAAACTTGCCCACTTTTTTAGAAATTTGGAGGCAAAAGTAAAAACTTGTCCCCCTTTACTGTCTTAGAATTGGGAGTATGGTTAGCTACACCTAACCCATGTTTGGTTGTTTACTATAGTACTTTATCGTTAATCTATAAATTTGTTACAATATATATTTTTGTCTTTATTCTCTTATAAATGCATAATTTTTTTTTTTAATAAAATGTACGAGTTAAATTATAAAAAAAATTAACTTTATCGTTAATCTATAAATTTGTTTCAATATATATTTTTGTCTTTATTCTCTTATAAGTGCATTAATTTTTTTTTTTTTTTTAATAAAATGTATGAGTTAAATTATAAAAAAAATTGATTATTAATTTTATACTAAATAAATATAGTTAAAATTTCATATAGTAATAGTTAATTCATAACCCGATGTGTCGGCATTGACCAAACTAATTCAACATAAATATCATTTGCACTTAAAACACATTTTTTTAAAAAAAATTTTATATTTAATTTAAGGAAAGAGAGATACTTACATTAAGAATTCAATATCAGACATCAAGCAACGGTAAAACGAAGAAGGGAGATTTTCATCCTAAACAACACACTCTCACTCTATATGGTTTAAGGTCAACCAAATTGTGGGCCACCTTTTCGATAGATTAGAAATGGAAAGAGAAATTGGAGGAAATAGCAGAATTTGAGGGTTATTCTTGATTTTTGTAAAAAAAAATGGAATTAATAAGATTTTTGGCAAAAGCGTGTTGCGTACCTGACATTTATTTTTTAATCCCCTAATTGCCTTTGGTATGGTCAGATAACAGCTTTTCAAATTACTCAAATTACTGTATAATTTCAATACCGTGTATCAATTCTCTATAGAAATACAGTGTAAATGACATCATGTATTATGAGATCGTGTATCAATTCTCAATAGAAATACGTGTAATTGAAATCGTCGATTATGAGATTTCAACCTAACGGATTCACGAGATAAAGGTGCTCGATTTTTCTCCCATTTTGAAATTTGAATTGTTGGTTTCATATCAAATTTGATTTGATTTAACAACTCTTCGAAAATGGTGACAATTAATCCATCTTTAATTTTTTTATCACCATTTTTATTTATAATATATCTTTAGATTTATCAAATTTGATTTGATTTAACTATTTTTGAAAATAGTGAGAATTGTTCAATTTTTAATTTGTTTATCACCATTTTTATTTTTATTTATAATATATCTTTAGATTTTTCATTATCTTAATAGTTTTTTATTATTTGAAATTTGGATTAAAATTTGTGATTCTCATTAGGATTTTTACTTATCATTTTTTTTTGTATTTTGTTAATCATATTTTATTTATTATCATCTTATCATCTTATTATATTATTTTAATATTCTGGATATACTCTTCATTTTATCAATATATCAAGAAAGTTTGTATTTTCTACAAACAAGTAACTATCCACTATTTCTATTTGGCTGTTTTTGCTATGACTCAACCATGAGTAAGAATTATTTTTTATGGTACACAGAATAGTTCACAATATCACGATTATCATGTTGCTGAGGTTTATATTCCATCCAATTATTCGTTCCAACAATTTGTTGATTGTATTCAAAGTAAGTTTTTTCCGTCTTGCAATCTCTTTGTGTCTCGTTTGACAGTTTACTGGGATGGTTCCAACAATTCGAATCATTATTCGAATTGTTGAAGATAAGGATGTTTTGTGACTTCTGTTAGTTTTATCGAAATTCCCCCATAAATATTTATATGTAGTTGTTGACACCGTATCATCTGGTACTTCTAGAAATACAATATATTTGAATAGTGACCAACGATCGGAGACCAAACATGATTGGAGACCACGCATGCTTTACCCTATTTTGTTTTTATTTAAAACCTTTGTTTTAAGTTTTAATTATTTTATTTTTATTCATCCATTGTTTAGTGTGTTGATAAGACATTTGTCAATGCATTATGCAGCGTGAAATTAATTTCGTTATAGTATATTTGTGGTTTTTGAAATGCTTTTGAAACTTTCTAACTTCTTAATTTTAAACGTTATTGATATGAGTTAATTGAGGGCAATTTTAAACATTTTTACTTATTTAATCTTGTTTGCTATTTTAACAATTTCGAAAATAATTTGCTATTTATCTGGTCAGAAAAAAAAAAAAACCCTTTAATTTAATGTGAACCTTTATCATCTACGTGTGAATCTCTTAAAAAATTGTCCCTCGAGAAGAAGAAATATGTTTTTGGCATGGATTGCTTTAGCCAACGTTTGGGAGTCTGATTTAGCCCAAAAATTTGAGAATCCCTTGTCATACTGATAACACATTATAACCATAGCAAAAAATTTCCATCGAAATCTGGGGGAAATTTCATTTTCCCCCAATTTCAAGATTTGAGGATATTGTGATTTTCCCCATTGCGACGAAATTTCGTGATTTTGAGAAAATTTCAAGAAATATTGACATTTCAAGAAAATTTCGGAAAAATTTCAATTTTTTTTAATTAACTATGTTAGCTCAGTTCAAAATTTTCAATTTTATAGTCCCGATTACACACAATTCTATAGTTTTACACGACAAAGTCATTTTTGACAAACGATTAAGTCTTTTGTGTGCTACTTTTTCTAATTTCGAACTTTTCTTAATTGTTAACTTTATTTTCGGCAAAAAACTTTCATTTATAAAGAAATTGAATTTGAAAAAATCACAAAAAAATAACCAATATTTATTTTTAACCTCAATCAAACTTTTTTCATTAAATTTTCACATCATTTGACCTTAAAATTGAATTGATATGAGTTTTCTTCTTTTAACATCCAAAACTTTCACAATTTTCACATTAAGGGCTCAGAGCTCAGCGAATGGAAGAAGCAGGCAGGGATATCATTTTTTAGGGGTGTTCAAACTCCCGAAATGCAGTCTAGACAGCGGGTCTTCCCCTTTCTGACTGAACTCACCTCAAAATATTCCTAAATTTTTTATTATTCTGTATTATTTTTCCATTTCCTTTTTAAAATCTACTCTTATATCAACATTTACACAAACATTTACAATAGACATCTAAATAATATTTTACTTTATAGACATTGTGATTAAAAATAGTAAGTTATAATCTAATTCAGCCCAATCAAAGTTTTATTAATTAATTATAACGATTTCCATCAATTTTTATAATTTTTTTTTCGAAATTTTCATCAATATATTTCCATAAATTTGAGACGTCGATATTTCCATCCAACCTTGATTATAACTATGTTATTTTAAATGTTATTTACTTTATTAACTTCTTGCTTGATGCTTTAAGATAATTATAATGATTTATAGAAAGAAAAGTTTCTCCAGTTTGGTTATACATTATAAATATTTTAAAAAATAATTATAAAACTAAATAAATATTCTTTTATAAATAGTTTCACTGATAAATTCTTATAGGTGCTAGAAGTCTATCATGACGCTCTGTCTTTGACATTGGATTGGAAAAAACCAAAAACAATTTACCATACATTTGGCTAAACATGTGTTAAAGGAATTTTACAGAAAATACCTTTAAAGAATAACAACCTTCACCAATTGTCGTCAGGGACCAAAACTTGGAGGCAGAGAGCCCTCCTTGTCGAAGCGTAGCATTGTGTGATATGTTGATGTGAAACACACAAGTGCACGTGGTCGAGTTATAGTAATTAAAATGATATGAGAGATCGAGTATCGTCTTCAGGGATCAAATGTCACAATTTGTTGTTTAAGTACCTTAGAATTGTATCAATTTTAGTCAAACATTGGAAAACAAGTTTTAATATAAAATTTAAAATATTTCAATCACATTGTGTTGGTTGGTAAATCTTAAAATTAGTTGATTATAAGTTCACGTTATGATAATTAGCAAATTGGCAAAATTTTAGATGAAGAATTATACCACTCTTAAAAAAACTTTGCTCACTTTTTTAGAAACTAGCTATAAATCACGTGACTAAAAATCTTTACAACATCAATTTTATTTATGAAATATCAATAATAAATAAATATAAATTTTATTAAATTTAAATAATAAATATCTAACATGAGAATTAAAAATAAAATAAATAATGGATAAAACTATATATTTTAAGTTAATTCACAATAATATAAAATGAGTTGCACGTTTTTTTAAGATATTTAGAATTTATTTTCTTCCTACACAAAAAGTTAGAGATATATATGATATATACTAGGAGAATTTTCATAAATAGAATAAATGTCAAACTATTTACAAAAAATAGCAAAAAAAAAAAAAAAAAAAAACACTAATAGACATTGATAGAACTTCTATCAGCATCTATCAGTGATAGAATTCTATCATTTTTATCACTGATAGATCCTAATAGAATTCTATCAGCGTCTATCACAACTATCTAAAAATTTTGCTATTTTGTGTAAATAGTTTTTCTTATTTTTTTTATTTTTAAAAACTCTCCTATATACTAATACATTTGTTTTAGCTCTTTTGAATCTATCAAATTTGATTATGTTGTTCACTATTGTTATCATGGGTAGTTCTCTTAATACAATGAATAAAAAATGTTGAATTCGAATACATGAAAACCAAATAAACATTTTGGCACAAACATATAAATAAAATATTTAAAATTTTGATAAATTAGAAATCTAATCAAATATCTAACTAAAAATAATAAAATAATAATAAAAATGAAGAAAACAATCTGTCAAAGATGAGTAACAACTATTTAAGTTGGTAACGTAGAGTATTTTTTTTTAAAAAAAAATTCCTTTCAGATTAAAAAACAAATTAGTTTCTTAAGCATAAGAGTGTCATTCTCCAAATATTTTAGTTTTTTTTTTAAAGAACTTTTATTACTTTTTCTTTAATTGCATTAGTCATTCATATTTATTGCTTTTTTCTTAAAAGGTTTTGAATAAAAATTTATTTTACAATTTTAATAATGGAATTCACATTTAAAATATTTAAAAATTATACATGGTACATAATATTTTCCTAAATTTAAAACTAATCATATCTCCATTTCAAAATTTAAAAAAGAAAAAACAAATCTTTTATATAACAACCTAAATCTTTAACTCCCACTGTTTCGAGTTTTCTAATTTTTTTTATCTAAGGAATTTTTTCCTTTTTTCCTTCATTTTTATTACCATAAAGTTTTTATTCTTCTTAATTTTTGATCAAGTCTTTTTTTTTTTTCATCCGATGTCTCTCAATTAAGGTATGATTTTTCAAATACTGTTCTTCTCATCCCAATGGATCTTCAATTTTTTTATAAAAAAAGAAAACTTTTTAACACACTCACTCCACTAATTTTGATTGATGTGAATTTTAATTTAGTCATTACAAATATATTTCCTAAATAAAAATTAAAGGAAAAAGATAGGTAGAGTACCCTCCATCAACTAAAATGAGTTTCTAAATTTGAGAAGCCTTCATTTTGATTCTTCATTTCACTCTCGAAGAACGAAAATCTTTAATTTCCATTCATCTTGGAAATTGATTATTTTCATGATATATTGACCAAATTTTTTTAATTTTATAGGAAAAATTGCACCCATGGAGAGTAGTATCAACTCAAAAGGTCGTGTCCATAGGCATAAGAGACACATAGGCATGCACTTAATTTAGTTATCGATTTTGAAATGTACTTTTTTGTTCTCTACTGGTTTTATTGGAATTTTTTTAACATTAATATCTATGTTTTTTTTTTACCAACATACCTATTCAATGATTTAGTTAGGCTACTTTAGTAGTCAAATATCAATTTATTTAACGTTAAATTTGGAATTTATTCAGCTTTATGGTTCGATTGCTTTTGAAGAGTTATCGGTGTTGTTGAAAAGGCGCGAGAAAATGCAACAGTTGGGTAATTCGTGAAGGTTGGAGTTTCTGAGTAAATATTATGAGAAAAAAGTCCGTTACTACCTTGGCATAAGGACAAGGGCAAAATAGGAATTATTAAAATATGTAGGGGCAAAAAAGAAAGACAAAAATTCTCTCTTATTGCCCCATTTATATAATATAGATGGATATAGATTTGGAGGCAAAAGTAAAATCTTGTCCCCCTTTACTGTCTTAGAATTGGGAGTATGGTTAGTTACACCTAACCCATGTTTGGCTGTTTGCTATAATACTTTATTGTTAATTTATAAATTTGTTACAACGTATATTTTGTCTTTATTCTCTCTTATAAAATGCATTAATTTCTTTTTTAATAAAATGTAGGGATAATTACAAAAATGTCAAATTGATTTGTTAAAATTAGGCCCATATACAATGTTTTATGATTTTGTAAAAAAGGTAAAATCTTTAAGCCTAGCCTAATTGAAATACCCAGATGACCAAAATGCCACTCACAGTTAAAAATATGTGATTGTATCCGATTGCCCACTAATTACTATCTGATTACCATATAATTGCCAATGATATCAATTTTTATCTGATTGTTGTCTGGTTATTGTTTGATTGTTATTAATTGTTAATGATACTGATTGTTGTTTGATATTGATTGTAATATGATTGTCAACGATACCATTGTTATCTGATTGTTCTCTAATTACTATATGATATTGATTGTCAATGATATCGATTGTTATCTGATTGTTGTCTGATTATTATCTGATACTAATTGTCAATGATGCTTGTCAATGATACTGATTTTTATCTAATTACTATCTAATTATGATTGTCAATGATATGTGATTGCTATCTGATTTTAATTTGAATAGATTGTTGTTGATTATTTCCTATTTTGTTAATATTTTTCACTGTATTTATTTTAGTATATTTACCATATTTATTTTTTCCTTATTTGTAATTGAATATTTCTTCTATTTAAGAAATCCCTCTTTGCCTAGTGAATAATAAGAGAGAAAAAAAATAATATTTTACAGCATGGTATCAGAGCAACAAATTTTGAAACCCTAAAACTCTAATTTTTTTTTTTAAAACTAAAAAACCCTAGATTCACTACGCCCTCTGTCGCAGCCGGTCGCTTGCATCTCCGTCGGACTTCACGCTCGATCGCATCTCTGCCGCACATGTTCGCACTTCACGTTCCAACGCGACAAGCTCGACCGCACGTTGTCTGACCTTCATCGACTGCTCGCTGGAATTATCTGTCTTCGTCGGCCGACCTTGCCTGCTTCGTCGGCCGCCCTTTGCCGCTGTCCACCATTCGCCTCTGCCGCTTCTTCACGGTTTGGTGGTTCTTTTTTTTTCAGATCTACTGGTTTATACACGATTTTTGCTGGGTTTTTTAGCCACGGTTTGTTGGTATACCAAACTTGGCTTATACATTTTCGTACTATATTGCATCCGCCCGCTGAACAAGTAAGGGACTGTTGTTTTGTTTTATCTTGTTTTTTGTGTTTTTCTCCAACAATATGTCAGACACTAAGGCACCTGCAGCTAAAGTCTTCGACAATCGTTTTCATTCCAATAGTCCCACTGTCCAAATAACTACCATTCGACTTAATGGGGATAATTTTCTTTGTTGGTCCTAAAGTGTTCGGATGTATATTCGTGGACAAGGGAAGATTGGTTACATAACTGGAGAAAAAACTGCCTCCAGCCCAGATGACCCTTCGTTTGCTGGGTGGGACGCTGAAAACTCCATGGTAATGACTTGGCTCGTAAATTCCATGGTTGACAACATCAGCTGTAACTACATGTGTTACTCTACTACCAAGGAATTATGTGATAGTGTGACTTAGATGTATTCTGATTTGGGCAATCAGTCACAAGTGTTTGAGTTGAATTTGAAATTGGGTGATATACGACAAGGAGGTAACTCAGTCACACAATACTTTCACTCCCTGAAAAGGATTTGGCAAGACCTTGATCTCTTTGATATGTATGAGTGGAAGTCTACAGAGGACCAAAAACACTATAGAAAAACTGTCGAAGATGGTCGTATTTACAAATTTCTTGTCGACCTCAATGTTGAGTTTGATGAGGTTAGAGGTAGAATACTTGGGAAAACTCCCCTTCCAACTATTAGTGATGTTTTTTCTGAAGTTCGTAGGGAAGAAAGTGCAGGAACGTAATGATTGAAAAAAAATCCATTGAGTCAGTCGAGAGCTCTGCGTTGGTAACTGAACATACTGCTATGAAAGCCTCTGATAATTCCAACAGGACACATGAAAAGCCTCGGGTCTGGTGTGATCATTGCAATAAACCTCGACATACACGTGAAACCTGTTGGAAACTTCATGGAAAACCTGCTAATTGGAAGAGTTCTAAACAAAGTGACAGACACTCCCATCAACATATCTCCAACGCAAATGTGACTGAATCCAATATGTTCAGCAAGGAGCAGATTGACCAAATCCTGAAACTGCTAAAGACTAGTTCTTCATCTGGTAATCCTAGTGTTTCTTTGGCACAATCAGGTAATTGTCCTCAAGCCTTTTCTTATACAAATTCTTCTCCATGGATTATAGATTCTGGAGCCACTGATTATATGACTAGTTCCTCCTCTCTATTTGACTCATACTCTCCAGTATATTGTAGTGCCAAAATTCGTATTGCAGATGGTAGTTTTGCCTCTATTGCAGGCAAATGACATATTCCTTTGACTTAAAAATTTACTTTACGTTCTGTCCTTCATGTTCCAAAGTTAGCATGTAATCTGTTATCTGTCAGTCAAATCTCTAAGGATACTAACTGTCATGTTATTTTTTGTGGAACTCATTGTACCTTTCAAGATCAGGACTCGGGGGAGACGATTGGCAGTGCTAGAATGATTGATGGTCTCTATTACTTTGATGATGAAGTTTCTTTTAGTAATAAAATAGCTCAGGGCTTCAGTAGTGTCAGTTCTTCTTCTATTCCAGAAACTATCATGCTTTGGCATCGTAGATTAGGGCATCCAAGTTTCTTTTATTTAAAATATTTATTTCCAGATCTATTTAAAGGAATTGATTGTTTTGTTTTTCATTGTGAAAGTTGTATTTTTGTCAAACATCATCGATCCACTTATTTACCTAAACCTTACAAGGCTTCCTCACCTTTCTCTTTAATTCATACTGATGTGTGGGGTTCGTCTAAAGTCTTGACACGTAGTGGTAAGTGTTGGTTTGTTACCTTTATAGATGATCACACCCGTCTAACCTGGCTTTATTTATCAAACAAAAAATCAGAGGTAAAAGACGTTTTTGTTCGTTTTTACAATATGATTGAGACTCAATTTCAAACTAAAATCCGCATTCTTCACTCTGATAATGGTACTGAATATTTCAATGAACACTTAAAAACGTTTCTGCAAGATAAGAGTATTGTTCATCAAGCTACATGTCGTGATACTCCTCAGCAAAATGACATTGCTGAACGAAAAAATAGACATCTCCTTGAAGTTGCCCGTGCCCTTATGTTTTCTATGAATGTTCCAAAATATTTGTGGGGTGATGCAGTCCTTACTGCTACCTACTTGATCAATCGAATGCCGACTAAGGTTTTGAATTTTAAAATGCCTCTTAATCATTTTAAAGATTTTTTCCCTAATGTTAGGCTTTTTTTTCTGACTTACCAATAAAATTATTTGGGTGTCTTGCATATGTTCATACTTCTCTTGCTCGAACTAAACTTGATCCTCGAGCCATTAAATGCATCTTTGTAGGTTATGCTCCATATAAGAAGACTTACAAATATTTTGACCCTTCGACCAACAACTATGTTGAGAGTATGGACGTTGTATTCCTAGAAAATCAACCTTATTTTAGCCCAAATTCTCTTGAGGGGGAGAAATCTAACCTTGAAGATCATTTTTGGGAAACCTCACCTACCCCACACATTATTGACCCTGAAATTATGAGTGTAGAAAGCTCCTCTTCAAGGGGAGAAACACTAACACCTGAACTTCAGGTTTATACTAGAAGAAACTTGACTCAAAGGGATCGAGAACAGACAGTTGATCTATCACAAGACCAATCTAATACTCTGATGAATGATCCTGAAGATCCAGGTAACATACACTCTTCTTCTTCTCATAATTCTCTACCTGATATTCCTAATCTTGATCTTCCAATTTCCCTTAAGAAAGTTACTCGTAAATGTGCCAAATATCCTATTGCAAATTATCTTTTTTATCATAGATTGTCTGACAGTCATAAAGCCTTCACATCCAAAATAACCGACCTGTTACAAAGAATATTCAGGAGGCCCTAAATAATTTGAATTGGAATTTAGCAGTGATGGAAGAAATGAATGCGCTGAAACAAAATTGCACATGGGACATAGTTGATCTACCAAACGACAAAAAAATAGTAGGATGCAAGTGGGTGTTCACTGTAAAATGTAACGCAGATGGTAAGTATCGAAAGATACAAGGCTAGACTGGTTGCTAAGGGTTCACCCAGACTTATGGAGTTGACTATCAAGAAACATTTGCGCCGGTTGCTAAAATTAACTCTATCAGAATTTTGTTGTCTGTTGCAGTTAATTTTGATTGACCTCTTTATCAGCTTGATGTTAAAAATGCTTTTTTTAATGGGGATCTTGAAGAAGAGGTGTTTATGGACCTACCACCTGCTTCGAGATGGATCTCGGGGTTAACAAAGTGTGCAAGTTAAAGAAATCATTATACGACCTCAAACAATCTCCTAGAGCCTAGTTTGAACGTTTTGAAAAGGCAGTCACTAGCTATGGATTCAGTCAAAGTCAAGCTGATCATACTATGTTCTACAAACATACAAAAAATGACAAAGTTATCGTCTTGATAGTGTATGTTGATGATATTATTCTTATAGGTAATGATGAAATTGGACTGACTTGTGTGAAGGAACAACTAGCTAATGATTTCCAAATCAAAGACCTAGAAACCTTAAAGTACTTCCTAGGCATGGAGTTTGCCAGGTCCAAGAGTGGCATTATTGTCAATCAAAAGAAGTATGTTCTTGACCTCCTGAAAGAAACAGGTTTACTTGATTGCAAGGTAGTTGACACACCCATTGAGCAGCACTTGAAATTAGAAGCTGCAACTGAAAAAGAAATAAAAGACAGAGAAAAGTATCAAAGACTTGTAGGGATACTCATATATCTCTCACACACACGTCCTGACATTGCATTTGCCGTTAGTATAGTGAGTCAATTCATGCATGCTCCTGGACCAACACATTTTGATGCCGTTTATAGGATCTTGAGATATTTGAAAGGTACTCCTGGAAAAGGCATATTGTTTAGAAAGCATGATCATCTAACTATCGAAGTTTACACTAATGCAGATTGGGCAGGTAGTACTACTGATAGAAGATCCACTTCAGGTTAGTGCTCCTTTGTTGGAGGAAATCTTGTTACTTGGCGAAGTAAAAAACAAAGTGTGGTTGCGAGAAGTAGTGTTGAAGCTGAATTCAGGGCTTTAGCCCATGGTATTTGTGAGGGCATATGGATAAGAAGACTACTAGAAGAGCTGAAATTCTATCAGACTATTCCCATGCGAATTTATTGTGATAATAAGGCAGCAATTTCTATTGCCCACAATCCTGTCCTTCATGATAGGACAAAACATATTGAAGTTGATAAACATTTCATAAAGGAGAAGATTGATGCTGGAATAATATGCATACCCTATCTTCCAACAACAGAACAAATTGCAGATGTGTTAACTAAAGGCCTTCCAAAGTGGCAATTCAACAACTTGATTGACAAGCTGGCCATGAATGATATCTTCTAACCAGCTTGACGGGGAGTGTTGATTATTTCATATTTTGTTAATATTTTTCACTGTATTTATTTTAGTATACTTGTCATATTTATTTTTTCCTTATTTGTAATTGGGTATTTCTTCTATTTAAGAAATCTATCTTTGCCTAGTGAATAATAAGAGAGAAAAAAAAAAATATTTTACAGCAATTGTTATATGATTGTTGTCTGATTATTGATATACTAATTGCTAATGATTACCTGATTGTTGTCAACAATAAACTGCTAAAATAAGGCACTATATATTATACTTACATAAAAATAAATTATTAACAAATATATCTTTGATGTCCACAATATGATTATTCAAATAGATACAAATTATTTAGATGTTTTTCTATTATAACCAACACGCTTACAACGACTACAGTTCGTGTGCTTTGCGAATTCACCAATTGAACGAATCCTTTGCTTTTTAGGTCTTCTTGCTTGACGAGAGTTGTTCACCTCTAAAATACTAGTAAAAAAGCAAACATCAATCACATGACAATTAAATATAAATAACAAAGTACTTAATATCTAATGAAAATCATATGGAATCAGATAGTAGTGAGATATCAATCACATGGCAATCAAATAGAAATCACAAAGTACTCAATATCTATGAAAATCACATGGTAATCAATGACAATCAAATATTAATCAGATGAAAATCACATGTTAATCAAATAGAAATCACAAAGTACTTAGTATCTATTGAAGATCACATGACAATCAAATAGATATCACATACATCTTTATCTTCAAGAATCTTGACAACACGTTGAACCCCAGTACTACCTAAATCCAATAAAACTGAAAGTTCAATAGATGAATGAAGTTGAGTTTTCTTTTGTATGAAGTTAACAAAATAGTTTTGTAATCTACATAGCATTGTTGATCATTCCACTGGCCACTATGGAAAACAACTATTGGAAGTTTAACCATAACTGCAAAATGCTGCAAAAATATAAAAACTAAATATAAGATAGCCATCAAATGAAAAATAAATCACATGAAAATCCGATAGCAATCACAAACTACTAAGTATCAAATACTAATCGGATTGCAATTAGATGATAATCAAATGTCAATCACAAACTAAATACTATCAAATAACAAATCAGATAACAAAGCAACCAAAATATGAACTAAGAAAACTCATATCAGACCCCTCTCAATGAATCTACACTCCTCATCTCTCCAAATTCCAACAAAATCACTCAACAAAAAATAAAATAAAATAAAAAGATAAATCAAACATAAAACTTAGCTATGAGAAATCAATCAAACAAACTTTATAGTTTCAAACAAAAACTTAAACACAAAATATTAGCTGGTGAAATCAAAACCAGTAAAAGGCTGATTACAAAAAAAAAAAAAAAAACAATGTTAACCTGAGCGCAATCGTAAATGGGAGAGGGTAAGGACGAACTTCAACAAACCAATCGAACACAAATGGTTGAAAACATTCGAAATTGGCTTCAAGAAATCTTTGGCTGACGAAATCGAAACTAGTAAAATTGTGTTTACAATCATGAATGAAAGAGATGAGGACGAAATTCAAGCAAAAAAAATCAAATATAAACCATGGTTTCAAGAAGAAATCATGATTTTGAAGCCATGGGTTTAGCTAACGAAATCAAAACAAGATTTCGAAAAAAAATTTGCACAATCGTGTGCATCAAAAGAAATCTTGTACTTCAAATCTTGGAGAAATCATGAATATTGGAGATTGAAGAATCTTGTTGTTGCAGAAACTTGGAGTACTGAGGAAGAAGACGCGCGTGGGAAGGAGAATATCGAATAGAGGAAGAAACGCGCGTGGGAAGAGAATATCAAATACTAATTTTGGAATATGTTTTCATATAAAAATCAAATCAAGCGTGATCTTTTTACCATCTATGTTGTTATCAATATATTTTGACATATTTACAATGTTTTAAAAGTTGATGATATGGATGCTAATGTATAATCAAATTTTGATACCCAATGCAATTCTCCTAAAAGGTATGAGTTAAATAAAAACAAAAGGAGAAATTACTATAAACAGAAAAAAATATCGAACTATTTATAAATATAGAAACATTTTACGCGCGTTGTATATCCCTCAAGAGATAGAATTGAATTCTATCGCGGTCTATCGCTGATAGACAGTAATTTTTTTTTTTTTATATTTGTAAATAGTTTGGTTCATTTTTGTATATTTGAAAATAGTTCTAGAAAAATTGATTAACATTAATTTTATACTAAATAAATATAAAATTTCATATAGTACTAAATCATAACCCGATATGTCAACATTGACCAAACTAATTCAACATAAAAATAATTTGTACTTAAACATTTTTTTTATTGAGAATCCCTTGTCATAATGATAACACATTATATAATTATATTATTTTACATGTTATTTGCTTTAACTTTCATGCTTGATGCTTTAGGACAATTATAATGATTTGTAGAAAGAAAATTTTCTCCAGTTTGTTTATACATTATAAATATTTTAAAAAATAATTATAAAACTAAATAAATATTTGTTTTACAAAATAATTATTCAAAAAGAGTGTAGATTAACGATAGTATTTTAAACTAACTAAATATTTGACTTTGAAAATTTCCCAATGCACATTAGATTCAAATTTGTGGTAAGATAGATTGTTGCCTCTCTCTCTCTACAAAATTTCCAATTTCTTAATAAAAATCACATGAAAATCACAATTCCCAAAATGAACACATTATTATAAAACAAGAGAATAAAGAACAAAGTAGGGAGAAGAGAAAGTAGAGAGTGAATGTATTCTTTATTTAATTGTATATCTCAAAGGTCCCAATAACCTCTATTTATAGAGTTTACAAGATATAAAAAATGTAAATATAAGGAGAAGATAATGAGGAAGATATTTGGGGATATATAATATTCTATGGACATCTATATCTAACTCAGATATTTATAACATTCCCCTTTAAATGTCCATAGTGTATAGAATATATGCCTCGTTAAAACCTTACTAGGAAAAACCCAATGGAATAAGAACCTAGTGAAGGAAAAAGCGTACATTATTCGTATACTTTAGTAACTGCCTCATTAAAAACCTTGCTAGGAAAGCCCAGTGGGACAAAACCATAGTCAAGGGAAAAAGAGTACAACACATTTACTCCCCTCATGAAAATATCACTTGATACTCTTGGTTGTCACATACAAATGTTGTGTTAACTTCTCAAATGAAAACATCACGATTTGAACAATAAGTGTATTTCTATTCGATTGTTTCTTTCCACATAAGTCAATCATTTCTATGTCGTGACATTTTTCAATATATCTGAGTATATAATAATATCGTGAGCAACATTGTATGCAAAAATGTTATCAACTTATTTAAGTATGGTTCCATCTTTTTCTCGTCATGCCATATAATTTATCAAGATCTCTTTATTATCCTCATTTTCTTCAAAATTATTATGAGTACTCATATTTAGGATTTCTCCTGGAATATCCACATTCTTAACTGAGTGATTTTGATTATTGACTACCTTTTTTCGAAGATCTTTATATTTGGAACCCATGTGTCTATCATGCTTCAGACGCGTTGTAGACTCATTAGTATTGACAACTTGTTGCATTGAGATATAGATGGTGTATTTGCAACCATTACATATAACTTGGTCACTTTCTTGCAACAGTAAAAGTTGTTCTACAAATGCATCTAAGATTTGATTTACAATATTTTGCAAATAAATTATTTTTTGAACTTCTAGTTCAAATTGATCTATATGATGATCAAAATGAGACAATATTTATGCATTTCATTCAATTGCTTTTTTCAACTTCTTAATTCCTCCCCCTAATGTTGGAAAACTTGTCTCGAGAACAAACAAATTGTATAGTAAATATATCACCCATCAGGGATCCAAAGATTTTATTAGTTGATGTGAAATCGATCTCAACATAGATTCATAACCTCTTTTGAGGACTCATTTTAATTGCTCCATTATCATAATTATTATTGTGGAACAATTTAAACACTTACTACACATTCGCACACATGAAATATATTTGGCTTTTAGCCATAAGCTTATACATTGGCTTAGAGCATACACAATAATATGATCTCATACAAATTTATAAGTTTTACTATTTGAACATAAGCTATAGATTGTTCAAACACTTATCCCAATCAATTATCAAAGTTTGAGATGCAAACTCACTATATATGTATGTGGTTTTAATAGAATAATTACTTCTTCCTTTACTAATATGATTTCGACCTCGATTATTAAATATTGCAACATTCACATCAGGGAATGATATTAAATTATTTGGTCAATTTTTTTTTTCATAGAACATATGCTCATATGTTTTATTCAACCTCAAAATATATTAGATAAATATTCATCACAATGTTTCAAACTTTCTTTCTCAAATTGCTAATGCAAGAACATAGATCTTTGATATATGGAAGTAATATATGCTTATTAATTTATAAGCATTTATTAATTTAAAATATGTGCAACTACAGGTGCAACACAAAAATAATGAGCACTAATTGATTTATGCAACTTCAGGTATATTAAATCAAAATTAGCTTTAGGAAGAGTAATTAACTATGATACATAACTTTCAAACTTTGCCATGAGAGAATTCAGTCAAATATATATAACAACTATATATAAAATTTTAAAGCTTACAAAAAATTACAATATTAGCATAAGAATAATATTGACTAATTTTAATTATCCACATGAGAATAATTTATGTATTCAACAATCCAATAAATTTCAATATTAGCATGAAAAATAAAATTTGACTAATTCAACTTAGTTCCTATTAAATACCTTAGCTAACCAAAACAATCCTTAGATAGAGTTCCCTTATAGTAAAGTTTTATTTGTAATTCATTAATCTTTTAATTAAAAAAATTAAAAGATTAATGAATCTAAGTAAATTTTTAATATTATTAAAAGAAATCCACTTTAAGAAACAATCTTTAATATCTTAAATCTTAAAGATTTCAAAATAAAATTAAATATAATCTTGAATATTTATTCTCATATTTGAAAGATAGAATATAATATTTATCAGAAGACAATCTTAACAAATAAAATATAATATTAATAGGGGAGAATCTTAGCTTTATTTAAAAGAAACACAAATCTTATCAACAAATATGCAATCCAAAAACAAATATCCTAATTTAATTTTTCATATATAATAATTATATTCAAATATATAAAAAATATAAATTAATTAGGAAAATATCTCAAGCAAATCTTTCAAATATAAGAGTTATATTTAAAAATAAAAGTAGATAATATTATATTGGGATATAATCATAATATTCTAAACATAATAGTTATAATGAAAATAATTTAAAACATATAAGTATAAACAATTTAAAACATATATCAAATTTATAAATAAAATTAAATAGCAAAATTGACTAACATATTTGGTAGATTTAAGAAATTGAAGGCAATTTGAATTACAATAGTTTAAATTTAAGATATTATATCTTTATCTATTTTAGACATTCTAAAAATTAGGTTTCCCTAAATTTTACCAATTGCTTTGAAAAGTTGGCCGGCAAAAACTCTTTTAGCTACTCAAGCACCAATATATGCATATACTTCAAATAAAATTCCAGTTGACCATATATACTTATCCAGGATAAATATGTTAGGTTGATATATATGCACCTAAAATTTTAACAATGAATATCATTCATAATAACACAATTTGACATCAAAAGATTACTTCTTTATTAACTTCATACTAAATTCAGCTGCAAATTTACAATTCAATTATTTTCATGTGTTAATCAAACCGCAATCTCAATATAATTTAATCAAATCAAATTGATAACTAATGCAAAATATACCATAGCAATCAATTTGTAAATACATAAATCACACACACACACATATATATGATATTAAAATAGAGTACTCACCTTCTTTGAACTTTAGTGAGTCTTTAGCGTTCATGGTGTTCCAATTAATCGACTCAAATCTGCAATCCAACGTCCAAATGGTAGAGATTCGTGCTGATAACATATTTAAAACAAGAGAATAAAGAACAAATTAGGGAGAAGAGAAAGTAGAGAGTGAATGTATTCTCTATTCAATTGTGTATCTCAAAGGTCCTACTGACCTCTATTTATAGAGTTTACAAGATATGGAAAAGATAAATATAAAGAGAAGATAATGGGGAAGATATTTGGAAATAATATTTGGGGATATATAATATTCTATGGACATCTATATCTAACTCAAATATTTATAACATATATTTATTTTTTCAGAACAAACTTTCACAAAAACAATAAAACATCATCAATCATCCTCTTTGAGAGTAGAGGACAACAAATTCGACAACTCAGAATCCCAAAAAATACAACTCTCCTCCTAAATGGTGCTAGAAGGACCAGAGTTCACCAAAACAGAGGCTCTAGCTAGAGAATGGGCAAAAAGATTGCACATACGAGGACATTTGCAAAAGGAGCAAATATGGAACAGACTACCAACACCTAAAATTTCTTCCACAATATTCCTAGTCTCAAAGAGGTCCACCTCTAGATTGTTAAGTGAGCTAATAATATCTGAAGATCTAGATTCCACGATCAAGGGGGGATGAGACCAACGATGAGACATCTAATTGAAAGTAGCCCCATAAATATTGCTTTACCTTCTAAAGCTTTAATAGGCCAATTACGATTTAGAGCTTGGTTACCTGCCACGTTGAAGAGAGGGACTCCAAGAGGCATTTGCATTCAGCTTTCAGAAACCATTAGGAGAAGGAGTCTAGGAACCATAACTTGCGCGAATCTCCAATCTAACAGGAATATGGGAATAATTCGAACAAAGCTCCAATTCGTTTAAAGATCTATTCATGAGCTTAAATAATTGAGCAGTGTTCGCAGGCTTGCTGGGACCTGGAACAAATAATATTTATAACCACCCTATCGGGCTTGTAGCAAGTACGAGCAGGTCATCTCCACAGGGAACTTAGGACGATCTTAGCCTTAGCTTGAATTCGAACCGTCAGGGGGGGTTGAGATTTTTTATTACAAAGAATTTAAATAACATTAACATAGAAGCATAATTGAATTTGGGATTAAATTTGATTAAAGGAGTCTAGCTTAAGGAATTTAGATTCTATTCATTTACTTGGTTGTTCATCAAACTCAAAGGATTTAATTGCATGCTTAATTCTATTATTGGCCCGTTTGCTTGACTATGAGATCAAAATCAACGCCCTATTGAACTAATCAATTGCTTAATTAGTCTGAATGTTTAATTACCCGGTTCTAATTAGAGGCCTAATCAATTAAACACGGCATTAAGCTTAGAGAATCTAACCAAGTTCATTAGCAATTTGAATAGCCTAAATTACTAATAAATTCGATTCTTGAATGATTAATCATGCAATGTAGCAAAAGAATAATTGTCCTAAACAACTTAGAATTTACATACAAGTATACTTTAATCTAATCCTTATTGAGATTAACACACATAGATGCCTTATTCCCTAGCAAAGCAAGAAAACACAATGGGTGATTGATCGAGCTATGAATGTGCCGTCATTAAACACACTCAAAGGATCATATGAATTTATAACACCAAACTTCTTAAAACTATACTAAAGAACATAACATAGATGGTAAGTTCGGGATCGATCCATAGGGACCTAAAGATTAATCTCTTCTAATCTAAATTAATCTTTGAAAAACTATAAAAGCGGGAGTTGAAAAGAAAATGAAAAATCATGCAAGAATCAAGAATAATTTTGGTATTTATGATTTTTGGGAGAGTCAATATGAGTAGATTGAAAATTTGGATAAGTTGATTTCAAATTCTATCATCAAATCTGAAGAAAAGTTGATCAATATCAAGAATCCACAACCAAAAGGAAATCAAATCTCTAATTATTCCAACTCATAAAATCAGTCCAATTAGAGATCATTTTATAATTGCACTAATTTATTAAAACAAAAATTTCTTCAAGATTAACTCTAAACTTCATTCATGTATGTATATCCCTCAGCAGTTTTCAATACTAAATGAAGTTTGCATTACGATCTAGGTTTTGTAGTTGCAACGAATTAAAGAACGGATACCCTCTTCGATTATTCGATTTGTTGGTTAATTCTAATTAGTTCAATATGCTTTAAACGAATGCACGCATACCTAATCTTACAACCTAATTCACAATTTAGTTGCTTAGTGCATCATGAATTTTGTGAACAAGAATTCAAATTTAAATATGAGTTATCACTTCAATCGATTCAAATTCTAGAATTATGCTAAAAAATTAACCAAGATTCAAGAATCAATCAAAGAATTGATGAAAGGATATAAGAATTTTGAGAGAGAAGGTTAAGGGAGAGTGAAGAATAATCCCGAATAATCAGGTCTAAGGATAATCCCGAATAAACAAGTCTAAGGATAATCTCGAATAAACAAGTCTAAGGATAATCCTGAATAAACAGGAGTTCATAGTTATCTCAGGATTGAGATCGAGTTACCTAGGTCATCTAGTTGAAATAGTCAGCATTAAAAGTAAACGACGTTATAAAGTAATAATGACTTTTTCATAGTCTGATCTTATGCAAACTCATTGCATAGAACGCCTCCACTCATATGTCTCCACATAAACGATTTAGGATCGCATCGTTTGTATCAAATACAAAGTGGATCGCATTCAATAGTGTCGCCAGGATAAGGTACCCAGCCTAATCCTTATACTATAGACTGTTTATGCTATATTACTTGAACTTGATCCACTTTTATGTCACCACATGGGTTCTTAGTTTATTGGTTTTAGAGTTATATTAACAATAATTCATATATTCAATAACATGTTTATTGAATAACCTCGATAACAACTTTATTGATAATAGAATGCATGTTAGTGTTTATAAACTACGAGTTTTAAGACATAAAGCCCAACATAATCTAGCTTGCTTGTTATGTTTTATAGGATTAAATGCTTATTTTGTAGGAAATTCGAGCAATTCATGCATTTTGGAGTGTTACGGGCCGTTCGGGGTTGATTTGGAGCTATCGAAAGTGAAATCAAACACCTAGAGCTTTAAGGATGCAAAATGAACAAAATCCACTAGAGTCAAGCGTAGTTGCACTCTAGGTGTGTTGCTACACTCCAAGGCAAAAGCGAGCGCTGCTAGAAAATAGAGGCAGCGTCGCTACGCTCTCCATGAGTGTAGCGATGCGCTTAGCAGTTCTATATAGATTCTCTTCTTTCTTTTAGAGTTGAGTAGATGGTGGACTGGATGGAGGCTGAGGAGTTTTTCAAATCCCTTACTCTCACTCATGGAGAGCATAGCTATGTTGCCTCCATTTTTCAGCAGGGCTTGCTTATAGGAGCATAGTGCTACAATGGCAGGGGCATTTTGATCATTTTGCATCCTTGAAGCTCCGGGTGTTCAGTTTCCCTTTTGATAGCTCCAAATCAATCTCGAACGGTTCATAACACTCTGAAATGCATGAATTGCTCAAATTTCCTACAAAATAAGCATTTAATCATATAAAACATAACAAGCAAGCTAGATTAAAGACATAAAAATAGCTCTTTTCGAGAGCTATCACACCCGGAGCTTAAGGACATAAAAAATACCAAGGCAGAATGCCAATTTTGGCGAGAGCGTGTGACGCTCCGAATTTTGATGGAATGATAAGATGCGCAGGCGTGCTCGAGCATTGCGACGTTGCGCTCGAGCGCAGCGTGCAGCATCGCAATGCTCGAGGCCTGTGCTACAATTTCTCTTACCCGAGGGATTGAGCACCGCGACACTGCCCTCAGGGTAGGACGATCTTTCAATTTTTATGTATATTCTTTTCTTTTTTTAGGGCTTATTATGTGAGATCTGATGGAGGCCGAGGTTTCTATCAAAGTTCTTCTTCTTCATTTGTATTTCCACATCTTTTAGGTTAGATTTTACTTCGTTTGGGTTGTAATTGAAGAATAGATGCTCCTTTCTTTCTCTTGTCTATAAGATGTGAAGGTAAGTAATTCTGTTTAGTTTTGGGAGCAAGAACTTGTGTAAATTTCTTGAGATTTTTTGAGTTTGGGCTGAATGTATATTGATTTTATGTCGTCCTTGAATATTGTTTGATTTAGATGTATGTTTTTATGTGGATTGACTCCCCTATCATGAATGTATGGCTTAGCTAATCAATTTTGGGCTTGTGCTTGCTTTTATGCTAAAATCACCTAAGTAGCAAGGATTGATTGTGTGTGCTTAGATTTATAGGCTATCTAGGATCTAAAGGATGTATGCTTAACCTAGATTCAAAGAAAAACTTGGTTAATTGAGTTAGGACTTTCCATTAATTAACCACACAATAGAATCCTAAAGCTTAATGCACATGTTCTTAATTCTATATGGCCGCTTGGAACCCAGTAGGACTTAAGACATGTAGTTTAATTAAGGCCTTGGCTTTAATTAATAGTTAGGACACTTCCTTGGTTCGTTTGTAATTAGTTGTCCACCTTTGTAGAGGCTAATTCGGTCTAGTCAAGAAAGTTGTTGTGCACACATAAATCAAATGCATGTCCAATTAGCGAAATTGATGATTGAAAATGTATAATGTCCCTCTTGCTCTCGAAACTAAATAAACCCATCTTAGGTTACATTAACCCTTGCACTTTAGTTTTCTTGCACGCTTTTATCTCTTTACACACCAATTCCTCTATTTACCACTCTAATTAGAGAATTGGCTTAACGAAAAACTCATGCTAGTCCCTCCTGCAGATCAGCCCAGACTTACCACTATTGCTACCTATCCTAGTAGTAGTGTAGGATTTGGTATTATAAATTTCTTTTGATTGGGGTTCTTCTCGAGAATTAAACAACACCGAAAAGTGTTTTATCAGGTTCTTTCAAAATCGTCTAAAATTAGAAAACAACTATAAATTTTACCTCTCCGTGAAGATGGAGAGGCTAAAATCTGGCATCTTATCAATTAATTATAAGAGAAGACCCTAAAATTGAAGAACGTGAAAGAGGGAAGAGGGAAAAAGGGTTGTAGGCTTGAGGGTCTTCTTGATAACCCTAAAAATGAAAAGAAGATATTTATAAAAATGTGATGGCGCTACAGCGCTCTACCCTCGAAGTCGTAGCGCAAGCGTTGCGGTGCTCATGTTTTGGATGCACGCGCGTCAGATTTTAGAATTTGTGCTGTTCATGACGCCATGGTGTCAACCTAGGGGATTTTTGTCATTTAACATCCTTTGAAGCTTCGGCTGCTCAGAAACGCTCCTAATTGCTCCAAATTAACCCGAACTGTGACTAGCACTCCTAAATGTATGGTTTGCTCGAGATACCTACAATATAGATATATAAACACATTAAACTTCATAATCAAGCTAGATTAAAAGCACTAAGATAGCACATTTTGGGTGCAATCAAACACCACTAACCTAATTCTTGATCGTCCTCAAGCAAGGCAAAATAAAATTCTTCTCCTGAAATTCTTCTTCTAATTTATCATGGGAGGAAACAGCAAAACATATTTGCTCCTCTTGAGCCATCTCCTTAGCAACAACAAGTCTACTACAGAAAGGATCAACAAGAACATAAGAACCTAAATTTAGAGGTGGAACAAAGTTTGGCCCTTTTGTTTAGGTTGAGGCCGGTCTATCATGTTCTCTTTCAAATTCTTTTTCTACTTTGGACTCTGGCTCATCCATTGGTGCAGGGTCAGGAGTCAAGAGAACTTCACCATATCCCACAGTCATCACAGCATTGACGTCATGGACATTGTGGTCAGGTTGGGATGGAACCTTTCTATACTGGTTCTCCAGCCTATTGATAGCAGTGGCCAATTAAGAAATCTGGGCCTCTATGCTCTACAAGCTAGTATGGGGTCGCCTTATGAAATTGCAATGCGTTTTGCTGGAACTATATCATGCTCTACGTCAGACTCTTCACCATGTCTTCTAAGGGTGGTCTTGAACTACTCTACTGAGAAGGTCCTCTATTCTCCCAACGATTTTACTGATATTGCCTCCCTCCTTGATGGTTGCTAGTGATGTTCACTCAACAATGGGCTCTTTGGGCTTTGATTAGCTAAGAGCACCTGCCTCACAAGAAAAGTTAATTAAGAAACTTCAGCTTTTAGATATTTTACTAAAGGAATCGAATTCCTAACAGAAGTGTGTGATCGCTTTTGTGGCCTCAACTATTGTTTCAAGAACGAACTCACAGAATAGTAACAAACAATAAGATTAAGCATGCTTTTACTTTGACTAATAAGGAAAAGAATATCACATTTGAAGAATATTCTTCAATCTCTTCTCCCCATTAAGTTTTTCCTTCACAGCACAAACAACAAAAAAACGTACAGAACACCACCAGGAGTACTTCTGTACTATTATCTGGACAAGGAGGGGTGGTGGGATCCTTGAAAGTAAATAGAATGTTATCTTCTAGAGAGAAAAACTTCTCTGTGAACTTAAAGAGAGTTAGAGAGATTTTTGGAAAGTGATAGCTTTTTTTCCATGAAATTCAAACTTAACCAAATAACTGCAAACCCTCTGTAGTTTTATGGCAAAGAGAGAGGGTAGTTATCCTTTCTCGCCCTGAAATGTAGGGGAGTTTAATTTTAATTTAAAATAAAATAAATTTGAATATAAAATTTTAATTTTAGGGGATTTAAAATAAAAATAATTTGAATATTTAATCATTTAAAAAAAAAACAATTAAATAATTTAAATAATGAATCAAATAAAATCATAATTCATTTAATTTAATCAAAAAAACAATTAAATAATTTAAATAATGATATAATTAAATATCCAATATTTAATTTAACAAATTTGAATCGTATTCAAATGTATATCTCTCACATAACCTATAGTTTTAAGGAAAATTGTAATAGATATCAAAAGGTATGAGTGTATTTGAAATTTTAGCACCAATTTTTTAACTTTGCAAATATAGCATAAAAGTAGATTCGTTCTTTTTTTTTTCTTAATATTTCAATGTTATCCATTTCAGTTAATCTTGATTTTTTTCTCCTTTTTTCTTTCACCAACACCATTTTTTTCATTACATCTTCATCTCATGTTGCATTCGTCACATCTTTTTTTCAACCTTTCAATTTCTTTCTTCTCTCAATCATCATTTTGTTTTCTCTCTCAATCATTTTGAGGTTGTATTTCACAATTTTATCTTCATGCCATTTTTTTCATCTTCTTCATATATTTATTTTTTTTCAAATTTAGTTTGATTTTGTACGATTCCTTTTTTATTTTGATTTGTTTTCGTTCAATTAAGATAGGTCTTTGTGTTTCATTTTAATCTGATTTTATTTTTGGTTTGATTTTAGGGTTTTTTCTACCAAATTTAGAGTAGATCAGTTGTATAAAGGGATACACTATGACTAATAATCACACCGACATACAAAAGAATGAATATAACTTAAAATGTGAAAGCTCAAATAACCATATTGATATAATAAAAATATGTACTAATATATTAGTAAAACTTGCACATCAACAATGGATTACATCTATATCAAGGAAAAGTTTAAATTTTCACATATCAATTATACTGGAATATCCAATAATGCATACGTAATAATTGGTATATAAGCAGTATACTCGATATAATAATATACTAGACATCCATTATTATATTTCAAGTATATTAGCAAATTATTAGATATAAATACAGTTTCAAATATATCACATGTTAAAAAATTTTAAGTATATCAATACATATCAAACAACTTTGAAAAATATCAATAATACATCACATATCGATCAACTTTAAGCTATATTAATAATATATAATTAGATATCAAACAACTTTCAAGTATATCAATAGTATATCTGCAGCATATCAAGTATATTCCAAGTGTATCAACAGTATATTCGATGTAGTATGAGTATATCAGACATCAATCAGTAAATAAGTGTATCAATAACAACAATCAACATCAAAAAAGTAACTTAGTTTGAAGTAAACCATGTGTGTTTCATTTTATAACCATGATATTCTAGGTGTTATCTGAATATAATAGATACAAGAAACGAGTGTATCAATCAACAATCTGTAAATACTTGAAGTAAGACAAAAGTGTATCGGTAGTATATCTAACATCAATCAACATTTCAAGTCTATCAACAATGTATCTAACACCAATCAACATTTAATCAATAATTTTTTTCAAGTAAGACATAAGTGTTTCATTTTATAAGCATGATATTCAAAGTGTCTTGGTAGTATATCATATATAAGACATGAGAGTATCAATCTTCAATTAGTAAATACTTGAAGTAAGACATTAGTGTATCAATAGTTTATACAACAACGATCAACATTCAATGTGTGCAATATATCTAACAACAATTAACATTCAAGTCAATGGGTTAGGCTTTTTTTTTTTTTTTTGGACATTTTTTGCAAACATTAAAAGATGAAGACACATGCCTAATTTTTATAATTCTTTTTGCTAATAATACAATAAGTCATTTCAAGTATATTATTAATATATCGGTAGTATATCATTAAGATGATTACCTAACTAGCTAGTATTATAGTTGTCAGTACATCAACTATTAACATATTAAAATTTCAAGTAGTCAACTATCAAGCATCAATTAACAAGCATAGTAAAATTTCAAGTACATTGTGATGCTATTTGGCATCAATCAATAAGGATATTAAAATCCAAAATATATCAACAAACTATCAAACAACAATCAACTAGCATGCATATCAAAATTTATTTGGGTTGAATGCCGCATATTTTTGTGGTTTCATTTAAGGATATTTTGGACACTTTCAAATTTTTGTTGGGCTTGGGCCATTTTTTGCTATATTTATAAAGAAGAAAAATCAATGACACGCTCTCAATTTTTATTTTCTTTTTTGCTTGATCTGCAAGCCCCTTAGTTTTAATATGAATCCAATTCATATTAATTTAATTCAAATATTAATACTCTCATATTATATAGTTTAATTTTGAATCTGATTAAAAAATAATTTTATATTATAATATATCTTATACATTATACTAATTGTATCATATACAATTAACATTAATTCTCTTAAAATGATTGATAATTTCAAATTCTTTCAACATTAAATATCATTGTTTAACCCGTTGTGAGCTAGTAGAGGAACCTAATGGACCTATCTATAGTTATAAGCTCCAATGATCCGAGATTAACTAATTAAACTCTTTAATTAAATTAATCAACATTCATTAACTATGCGGCATACCACTAAAGACCCATAGTTGCACTCTTATAAACGATAGAGTATTTATATGTCCATTAATTTAACCATTACACATAAGTCAACCCTTCACATGTTGTTCATAATTACATTTGGGTCAAATTACTATTATACCCTTGCAATTACCTCTTGCTCTTTAAGTACCACTGATCCTCTAATGAACAATCTATTTATGGTCTAACCATAAATAAAGTTCCTCTTGGGCCAATGAGATTGTGAGACCTCATTGTTCAAGTCTCAGAGTCAGCACTTGAAGGAACACCCATCTACTTACCCTAAAGGCGATGAGGAGTGAATTTTATCTTGTGTAGCTATGTTCCCAGCTCTTCACTTGCTATCGTCCCCAAAATGGTAGGCATATTGAGTCGGCAACTATGACCACTCTCACCCATACAAATCAAAGGACAACACTAATGAGCAGGAGTTTATAACTCACTAAGGATTGAGATTGAGACTGAGTTACATGGTCATCATTTGAAATATTAATATCTTCGGTTAACGATGTTATAAAGAGAGATTATATATTTCGTGGTCCAGTCTTATACAATCTCATTGTATAGAATACCCCCACTTGCATGTCGGTACATGAACGATTTGGATCAACTCGTTTGTCACACTTACAACTCTTGTAACATTTACAAAATAGGTCGTATCAGCAACGTCATCAGAATAAGGCACCCAACCTTATCCATATACTGCAGACCTTTTAGGTTCTTACCTGAACACGATCCACTTATATGTCTACCATATACCGTTCAAGCTATATTCAATAACATTGGATCTTAGTTTATTGGATTTTGAGTTTGCAAATAATAAATAACACTGTATTTATTTAATATCTGTTTATAAATTTATAAACTACGAGATTGAGGACATAAATCCCAACATTTACCTCTTGTGAAGACGTGGAAGAAAGGTCAACAACTCAAGTTCCGAATTGTTGAGAGTTTTTTGCCATGGTGGAAATGAGATCCTTAGGGCCCATTTGATAACGTTTCCATTTCCCGTTTCTTGTTTCCTGTTCCTTGTTTCTTATTTTTTAAGAACTAGAAATAGGAATGTGTTTGGTAACTATTTCTGTTTCTTGAAAAAAAGAAACAGAAACAAGAATTTATTTGATAACTATTTCTTGTTCTTCGTTTCTCTTTTTTCTTTTTTCTTTTTTTTTCCTGTTGTTGGCCACCACCTACGACCATAGCCGCCACACAATTCCAGCCACCTCCAACTATAGCCACTGGTGGCCGCCACTGCCGGCCAACTCGGGCGGCAATTACCACATTGAACCACTACCACCGATGGCTAACTCCAACCATCACCACGAATTTTATGGCTATCATTTGTTGTTTCCTTTTTTTTTGTATTTTTTCCTAACATTTTCTCTTATTTTATAGTTTAAATATAATTTAATTATGTAAAATAAAAAATATATAGCATGTATTAAATTATAAAAAATAATTATAAAACATTTACATTATCAAATACACACAAGTCCCGTTGCAAAATGAATAATTATCATATAATTGTTTCTATCATTCATATGTTGCTAAAATTGGATCAATTCATTTGACTTAAATGGTGTTGACTCAAAACCGACTCAAGTATATTATTATGTAAATGTCGTGGTTGTAAAAAATATCGAAGTGAACCTAATCGAATGTCTTAGTGAACAAAATTTATATATTACAAAATTCTAACCAGTTTCAAATGTACTAAAAATAATAAATTTAAGTTTAAAATAATATATAAACATTCATATAGCAACATTTAAAATTCAAATTTTAAAAAATATTTAAATATACATATTGATAATTTGTAATTTGAAAGTCAAAATAATATATAAATTTAAATATTAGAAAATTTAAAATTCAAAATTAAATTAAACATATAAATATAAAAAAGTTAATAAAGAGAAAAATATAAAAAGAATGAAAGAAATGTAAAAGAAAAAACATATAAAAGAAAGAAAGAAATGTAAAAGAGATACAACCAAAAATGAAATATAATAAAAAAAAAATTGTATTCCATAAGAATCAAAACCGAAATGTACGCCCAAAAGTAAAGGTTTGGTGCACTTCATTACCAACTAGCCAAGCCAACTTTTATGTCAAAAAGAATCGAAAATAGATAAATTAGGAACAGGAAAGGGGGAAACTACTTTTAATAGTTCCTCAAATTTGGCCTCATTCTTTGAAACGTTTCTCAAATTTTAGAAACAAGAAATGGGAACAGTTATCAAACGTGTCAGTTTCTTAAAAAATGAGAAACAGAAACAAGAAACAAGAAAGGGGAATGTTATCAAACGGGCCCTTAGCTTTTGTATGAGTCTTGTTCACTAGAGCTTCATCTACAGCTGCATCAATGCTACTCTTGTCCTGCTGTGACAACCCCTCGTAGAAGTATTGTATCAGAAGCTAGTGGGAGATCTGATGATGGAAGAATCTGGCACAAAGGTGCTTGAATCTCTCCTAGTACTCATACAACGTCTCATTTTGATTTTGTTGATGCTATAGATCTCCTTTCAAATCCTCCTAGCTCCAGATACAGGGAAATATTTCTCCAGGAACTTCTTCATTACGGGCCAAGTCGTAATGCTTCCTAGTGGGTGAAGGTACAACAAGTCCTTCGCATTGTCCTTAAGAGAGAACGGGAAGACTGTCAAGTGGAGCTGCTCCTCAGTAATACTGTGAGGGCGAATGCCATCACACACGATATGGAACTCCTTTAGGTGCTTGTGCGAGTCCTTGCATGCACGACCATAAAAAGTGGGGAGTAAGTGAATTAACCTAGATTTGAGTTCTAAGTTTGGTTGTTGGGTATGTTATGCAGAGTGGTTGTTGGGCTACATTAGGTGTTGCCAACTCCCTCAACGTCCTCTCAAGCTAGACCGCCATCTCAGCCTCCTCTTCTATGTCCTCCAACTCTTCCTCAGACACTTCTTCTGCATGGATAAAACCCTAGCGCAACAGAAAAATACAGAGGACCAATTTCAATTTATAATTGAGAAATTGGGAAATTATGCACTGCAAAAATACATAATAAAACCACTGTATTATCTAGGTTAAGCATAAAATATAGAAAGAAAAGTAAATACCTTTTAGAAGAGACCAAACACCACCAATGGGAGACCTCCCTAAACTCTGAATAAATGAGGTAAAGGTTTGTGAGAACCTTCCTTGAAATTTTTGGGTAGAGAAAAAAGAGAGAGCACATAACCTTTTTGGGAAAAAATTAAACAACAACCAACCTCTAATCTTCTTCTCTGAATCTTTTTTTGAGAGGTATCCAGAGAGGAAAAGGGAGAACGTGGGATCAATCCCACGTTTCAGGTAACTCCCTTCCCCAAAACTAATTAGGTTAATTTAATTAAATATAAATTAATTAAAATAACTAATTAATAAAATTAATATTTAATTAAATATAATTTAATTAATATATTCATTTAAATCATATTTAAATAAATTTCTCTCACATAACCTATAGTTTTAATGTGCATCTAAAGCACATTAATTTTAACCTATAGTTTTAATATAAATCTAATTCATATTAAATTAATATTTGAACTATTTCAAATATTTAATTCTCTCATGAATTAATTTTGAATCATATCCAAAATTAAATTTATAAAGTTTGATTTATAAAATAAACTTTATATTATAATGTATCATTATACATTATACTATTTCCCTTAGATAATTTGAACATTTCAAATTTC
This sequence comes from Lagenaria siceraria, assembly GCA_002890555.2. Taxonomy (NCBI): domain Eukaryota; kingdom Viridiplantae; phylum Streptophyta; class Magnoliopsida; order Cucurbitales; family Cucurbitaceae; genus Lagenaria; species Lagenaria siceraria. Next base: position 13,512,310 of record CM016493.1, read on the forward strand.
ATTCAAAACTTAATTACCTTAATACTCTTTACGAGATAGGAAGGGGACCTAATGGACCTACAGATCAAAAGCTCCAACGATATGAGATTAATGCGCTAAACTCATTAACCACATTAACCAATTTCGTTAACTGTGGGTACACTCCACTAAAGACCCACAACTGCATTGTTCTCACTGTAGATATATTTCTGTGTACACGAATATAGACTAATAACAACAAATTAGTCTTTCACAAGTATTCGTAATACCAGCTGGGTCAAATTACAATTTTACCCCTAGATTACTTCTAAATCCTTAACTACCAATGCTCCTCTAATGAACAACCCATTTATGGTCCAACCATTAAACAGAAATCCCTCTCGAGCCAGTGAGAGGGTATGGCTCTTTGTTCAAGTCCCAAAGACACCACTTGGAACACTCATCTACTTACCCTAAAGTCGGGAAGGAGCAAAATCTATCTTGTATAATTATGTTCCCAGCTTCCCACTCGGTCATGTCCCCTAATGGTAGGCGTACTGAGTCGACAAACTGGCCACTCTCATCCATATAAATCAAAAGACAATCCCTCATGAACATGAGTTCATAATATACTCAGGATTAAGACTAAGTTGCCTATGTCATCCTATTGAAATAGAAACCAAACTAGTTAACGGAGTTACATCTAGTGGTTACTATAACATGGTCCAATCTTATGTAAACTCATTGCGTAGGATACCCCCACTCACATGTCTCCTACACGAACGCGTTGGATCATTGTGTTTGTATCAAATACAAAGTGGGTTGTATCCATAGTGTCACTGTTGAATGTGTTAATCGTGTTACTATTTTGTCTATATTTACAATTTATTGGATTCCTAGCATCTCAAGTTTTTCTTAATATCAATCCAAGTATAAACTGATACAAAGATTTCTTGGTGAGAACCAAGGTCGAACACAGGGATTTTTGTGACTAAATGTTTGCTAAATTGGAAATCTCGAGGTAGTAAACAATTAAGATTGAATTCGATACAGAGTGTGAAAACTAAATGATTTAACTTTTTAGGTTGTAGCTACAAAACTGATAGTGCCCTATGAGCAATGCAATTTCAGTGATGTGATGGGTAGAGAAAATAGTGTTGGAGACCGTCATTCATCAATCTGTCAAATATCAGTTTAAATACATCGATCATGCTTTCAAACACAATTGGTTCATACCTTTCAGCAGAAGCGCCGCACTAATCATATGTCTATGATGCGTGTTAGTTTAAATGACCCTAAGAAAAATCCTATTTCTAAGATTAACTTCTCAGTTACAACAATGAAGCCTATGGTTACTTGCTCTCTTGAGTAGCCGACCGCTAGCACTTAAAACAACATTCTCACGTTGAAATAAGGACAGGTAATTAACAATACAATGCTGTAAATGACCTAGTATTTAAACTTGATTCAACAAGATTGATGAAAGAGCCTCCAACCCTCGTGGAGGTTTAGCTACTCATAATGAGTTGTGAAATATATGTAAACATGAAGAACAACAAAAAGATGTGAAGTAGCAATATATTAAAATGATAACAACTTGAAGTTCTTGATTCAATGATAAAACAAATAACTAAACACTGGTTATGCACTTAATGATAAAAAGATTAGATTGAAAGAAGAAGCTGTCGGCAAGAGTGTCCAGCTTACAGTGAAGGTGTGATCTTCATCTCTGTCGAGCTTTGGTTCACCGCGCTCCTTGTGGTGGTTGTCTGAACTAATCCTCGCAGTTGTCGCTGTGAGGGGGAAGAAGATGATGTGTGGCGGTGCTCTCCCAGAACTGGTTGCTGCTAACCCTATTTCTTTTCTCTATGATTTTTCCCTTCCCTCCTCTTTTTCTTTTTCCTTCTTGGATCGCTTTTATAGCCCTCATCGTAGTACTTTCCATCTTAGCGCAGGATGGACCCACAACGCGTTCGGCTCCGTCCTTTCTAACCGCGCAGTCCGTCTCTGCCTAACGGCTTATAGTACTACAAATATTCTGGCACAGTTGTCATGATTGGATTTTTCAGAATCATAGGCTTTGTCTTTATTAGCCATACATTGATGTAATCTTTGACGCATGGTTGCGATGACCTTTTCCTGCAAACAAAGCGTTCAAGGGTTGTAAATTCTTATCAATAATATCTCTTTTACTTTTTCATACACTTATGCGCATAGTAAGAATATATTAGAGAATCATGCGTTGAAATGGTATTCTTTTCACTAATCTTTCATTTATTCTAAGTAAAAGAAGTAAAATAACTTGTATTCCTACAAGTTATCAGTCACCAGGATAAAGTACCCAGCCTTATCCCTATACTATAGACTCTTTAGTTGTATCTTGAACATTGATCCTCATATGTTTAAGACTCATAAAACAGTCTAGGATGTTAGTTTATTGGATTTTAAGGTTATTAATACAAGATAATAGAAATATAATCAAACACTTATTGAATAATAATTAATAACAACTTATTAATGACGGTCAAAATAATACATTTACTACCTACGAGTATTAGGGCATAAAACTCAACAAACTCCCACTTAAACTAAAACTCTAGTTAGTGGGATTTACATAATAATACAAAACAATGGAAATGGTAAATAATGCAAAATACAATAAACTAGGGCATCCATATACCAATTACACATCTCCCACTTGCCTTAGATTAGATTATGTACAAATCTCGCAGGCCTAGACTTTCTAGATGACCCTCAAACACTTTAGCCAAGAGAGTCTTCATAAACGGATTAGCAATGTTGTGCTCCAAAGCGATCCTTGTGACGATCACATCTCCTCATTGCATAATCTCCTTTATTAGGTGATACTTCCTTTTGATGTGCTTTCCTCTTTTGTAGTTGTGAGGTTCTTTAGAGTTGGCTACTATCCCACTGTTGTCACAGTATAGGGTAATGGCAAGTCCATATTTGGAACAACTTCCAAATCACTTAAGAACTTCCTGAGCCAAACTGCTTCCTTTGCTACTTCACAAGCAGCTACATACTCAACCTCCATAGTAGAGTCTGCTATGCATCCTTGCTTGATACTACGCCATACTACAACTCTCCCATTGAGAGTGAACACTGATGGTGACGTGGATTTCCTAGAATCCTTGTCAGTCTGAAAATCAGAGTCAGTGTATCATGTAAGGATCAAATCCTTAGCTCCATACATAAGCTTGTAATCCGTCATTCTCCTAAGATACTTAAGGATATTTTTAACCACAATCCAGTGGTTAAACCCTGGATTAGACTGGTACCTACTGACTATTCTCACGTGATAACTTGTAGAAATACAAGTTATTTTACTTATTGTACTTAGAAAAAAGTAGAAGATTAGTGAAAAGAACATCATTTCAATGCATGAATCTCTGATATATTCTTATTACGTGCACAAGTGTATGAAAAAGAAAAAAAAGATATTATCGATGAGAATTAACACCCTTGAACGCTTTGTTTGCAGAAAAATATCATCGCAACCATGCGTCAAAGATTACATCAACGCATGGTTACTAAAGACAAAGCTGATGATTTCGAAAAATCCAACCATGACAGCTGTGCTAGAATATTTTCAGTACCATGAGTCGTTAAACAGAGACGGACTGCGTAGTCAGAAAGGATGGAGCCGAACGCGTTGTGGGCCCATCCTGCACCAATATGGAAAGTATTACGATGAGGGCTATAAAAGCCACCCAAAAAGGAGGAGAAAGGGACCGAAAATCCTAAGAAAAGAAGTAGGGTTAGCAGCAAGCAAATTTTGGGAGAGTGTTGCCACACATCATCTTCTCCTCCTCACAGCGATAGTCGAGAGGATCTGTTTTTACATCCACCACAAGGAACGCGGTGAATCGAAGCTCGACAGGGAAGAGGATCTCACCACTGTTTCCATCACTATCTGCAATATCAGCGATACATCTTCACTGTCGGCGAGTAGGACACTCTTGCCGACAGGTTTTTCTCTCAACCTCTTTATTATTAAGTTTTTGTAGTGTTTAGCTATTTGTATTATCATCGAATCAAGAACACCAAATCTTTATCATTTTAATATATCGCAACTTCATATCTATCAATCATCATTTGTTCTTCATGTTTACAATTATTTCACAACTCATTATGAGTAGCTAAACCTCCACGAGGGTTGGAGGCTGTATTCATCAATCTTGTTGAATCAAGTTTAATAACTAGGTCATTTACAGCAATGCATTGTTAATCACTTGTCCTTATTATAATGTGAGAACGTTGTTTTAGTTCCAGCAGTCGGCTACTCGAGAGAGCAAGTAAAAGTAACCATAGGCAACATTGTTGTAACTAAGAAGTTAATCTTAGAAATAGGATTTATCTTAGGCTCATTTAAACTAGCACGCATCATAGACATATGACTAGTGTGATTTTTCTGCCAAAAGGTATGACCCAACTGTGTTTGAAAGCATGATCGATGTAATTAAGTCAAGATTTGATAGATTGATGAATGACGGTCTCCAACACTCTTTTCTCTATCCATCACATCACTTAAATTGCATTACTCATAAGGCATCCTCATTTTTGTAGCTGCAAGTTAAAAAGTTAAATTCATTTAATTTTCATACTCTGAATCTCATCTTAATTGTTTACTTCCTCGAGATTTCTAATTTATTCAGAATTTAGTCACAAAATCCCTATGTTCGACCTTGGTTCTCACCAAGAAATTTTTGTATCAGTTTATACTTTGACTAATATTAAGAAAAACTTGAGATATCAGAAATCTAATAAATTGTGAATATAAATCAAACAACAACACGTTTTCAACACAACACCACGAAATAACAAATGTCTAGCCTAGTGCAGAGCATAACATACATTAAGCTGCCCATAGTTGAGGTATAGGGAATACGTCTCATATCTTCAATTTCTTGAGGTGTCTTAGGACATTGTTACTTAGACAAGTGAACCCTGTGCCTGAAAGGTAATAAATCCTTCTTAGAGTTCTGCATCGAATATCGAGTCAACATTTTGTCGATATAAGTTGCTTGAGATAGGGCCAACATTCTATTTTTTCGATCTCTAATGATCTAGATCCCAAGAACATATTGCGCCTCTCCCAAATCTTTCATTTGGAATTGGGCTACTAGATATTTTTTAACGTCAGTAAGGTATCCTACATCATTCCCAATGAGTAAGATATCGTCTACATATAGTACCAAGAAAGCTACTTTACCATTGATGATTTTCTTGTAAACACAGGGTTCGTCAACATTTTGATCAAAACCAAAAAAATTGATCGCAGTATCAAATCTAATGTTCCAAGATCTAGATGCCTATTTCAACCCATAAATGGATCGATTAAGTTTGCAAAATTTTGGCTCCTGACCTTGGGCTATGAATCCTTCGGGCTGAGACATAAAGATGTTCTCTTCAAGATTGTCATTCAGAAAGGCCGTCTTGACATCCATTTGCCAAATTTCATAGTCATAATATGTGACCATGGATAGGAGAATTCTTATGAACTTAAGCATAACAACAGGGGAAAAAGTTTCCTCATAGTCAACCGCTTCCCTTTGGGTATAACTCTTTGCTACAAGTCGAGCTTTAAAGGTCTGTACCTTACCAGCTACGTCCCTCTTTCTCTTATAGATCTATTTACACCTTATGGGTTTAACCCCTTCAGGTGGATCTACAAGTTCCCATACTGAATTGAAGTACATAGACTCCATTTCAAGGTTCATGGCTTTGACCCATTCGTCATTGTCAACATCATTCATTACTTGTTTAAAAGACAATGGATCCTTAACACCGTCATCGGGTACGACCACCTGAGTTTCTGTTAATCGGACCTGAAGTGTTAGGTCCTTCATCAACTCTTGTTGAAGGACTAGCTTCATCAACAACTCTTGTTGACTCTTCAGTAGCTTCATTTAATACTAATTTGCTCCGTAGCTTATGATCTCTCATGTGGTCTTCTTCCAAGAATGTAGCGTTTATCGAGACAAACACTTTATTTTCTTGTGGATCAAAGAAAAGGACACCTCTCGTTTCCTTAGGGTAACCAATAAATTGACATAATCTTGAATGAGGTTCCAATTTCTTGGGATTTGTCATTAGCACATGTGCAGGACAACTCCATATTCTGACCTAGCGCAAACTAGGTTTATGCCTCCTTCATAACTTGAAAGGTGTTTAGAAACACTCTTCGAGGGAACATTGTTTAAGATATGAACTACAGTCTCTACTGCATACCCCCAAAACGAGCTAGGCAATTGAGCATAACTCATCATAGAACGAACCATGTCTAACAAGCTTCTATTTCTTCTTTCTGATACACCATTCTGTTGAGGTGTACCAGGTGCTGAGAGTTGAGATTGGATTCCATGTTCTATCATATAGTCTTGGAATCTTAAATCCATGTATTCTCTACCCCGATCAGATCGAAGTATTTTAATTGTTTTACCTCACAGGTTTTCAACCTCAACCTTAGACTCCTTGAATTTTTCAAGGGCTTCAGACTTATGTGCTATTAGGTATAAGTAACCATATATTGAATAATCATCTATAAAAGAGATGAAGTATTTGTACCCTCCTCGAGCTTTTACATTCATTGGACCACAAAGATCCAAACGTATGAGCTCTAAAGATTCTTTAGCTCTATAGTCTTTTCTACTAAAAGGTCTTTTAGTCATTTTTCTTTCGAGACAAGATTCACATGGAGGTAATGAATCATCTTCTAACTCGCTTAGAAGACCATTCTTTACCAATCTCTCGATCCTATCAAGATTTATGTGACCCAATCTCAATTGCCAAAGATAAGTATTATTGTTACTTGGAGAAATTCTTTGCCTTTTTTTATTGAGTATTAGCAGTTTTAAACATCTCATGATTTAAAAGTGCTTTTATTTCAGTTGGTCTTAATACATATAAGTTTTTTTCTAGTTTAGCAGAACAAATATGTACACCATTTTTCAAAATGAACGCTTCATTGATAGAAAAATTAACTGAGTACATATTTTCGATTAAACAGGAAATAGATACTTGTTGGGGTTGATGCCCTAAATCTCGTGGTCTTGTATTTTGTAAACTTGTATTGTACAAACCAAATTATTTATTTAATAAAATAATTCTTATTTTCTTTGACATTTAGTTACATTAACCAAAAACTCAATAAACTAAGATCCTAGGTTATTCGTAGTAACTTAAACACGTATGTAGAGACATACAAGTGGATCGTGTTTAAGTGATAACCTAAACGGTCTGTAGTAGATGAATAAGGTTGGGTACCTTATGCTGATAACACAACGGATATGACCCACTTTGTGATTATTACAAGTGTTGTAAAGTGTCACAAACATTTAGATTCTAAATGTTCATGTGGAGACATGTGAGTGGGTGTTGGTGTGCGTAGTGGCTATGCTAAATATATGCTCAGTTGTGTTACTTATCATGCACAAATGTGTTACTTATCAGCCCAAGTATAAACTAATACTAAGATTTCTCTGTGAGGACCGAGGTCAAATACGAGAATTTGTAGCTAGTATGATGAGTGAAAAGTTTAACTTGCGGTAGTTATAAAATGGAATGAAATGTTGGTGATAAATGATAAATAGTAAAATAATAAAAAAAATGTACAACAAGTGAACTGGAAATCAGTGAGATGTTTGTGCAAATAAAGAAGTTTTTATTTTTCGAATGGAAAAAGAGAGTTGGAGCAAACCCTTCATCAACCGGTTGAGTTCTTGCTTAGTTTCATGGTTCGTGCTCCTAAACTCAAGTAGTTCCTACCTCTCAGTAGATGTGTCACATAAATCATATGTCTATGATGCATACTTGTTTAGTTGAGCCTGAGATGTTTCCTATGTCTAAGTTTAGTTCTTAGTTACAAAGATGAGATCCATAGTTACTTGCTCTTTCAAGTAGTTAACTATTTCTACTTAAATCAAGTTGTCAAGTGGATTCAAACAATAAAGACTAAAATACATCAATGTAAACGAACTAGAAACTAAGCTTAAACTTTTAAAGTTGACAAATGTTTTCTTCCAAATCTTCAACTGATTTAGCTACTCATGCTTGTTTGTGAAAAAGAACATAAAGATGGAAGACAAGAATTGATTCATGATGTAAGAAATATATTAATCAGAGTGATGACTTAGTTCATACAAAGTTACAGAGCAACCAAATACACTTAAAGATACAAAAGATTTAATGGAAAGTTAAAGAGATGGAGCTGGCAGCGACAGTGTCCTGTTCACCGACATCGATAGAGATGGTGGCTTCTGTTGTCTGCTTGCGTTTGGGAAGGAGAGACAAGGAAAGTTCCAACTCACTTTCAAGGTTGAAGCTCACTGTGTTGGGTTTTATGCCCTAAAACTCGTAGATAGTAAATGTTGTATTTTGACCGTTATTAATAAATGGTTATTCATTATTATTCAATAAATGTTATTGATTATTTTATCTTGTTTTAATAACCCTAAAATCCAATAAACTAACATCCTAGGCTGTTTTATGAGTCTTGAATAATATGTAGAGACATACAGAGATCAATATTCAAGTTACAGCCTAAAGGGTCTATAGTATAAGGATAGGGTTGGGTACCTTATCCTGGTAACACTATGGATACGGCCTACTGTGTATTTGATAAAAACGCAATGATCCAACGAGTTCGTGTAGGAGACATGTGAGTGGGGGTATCCTATGCAATGAGTTTGCATAAGACTGGACCACGAAATAGTAACCACTAGATATAACTCCGTTGACTGGTTAGGTTTCTATTTTAATAGGTTGACCTAGGGAACTTAGTCTTAATCTTGAGTATATTATGAACTCCTATTCACGAGGGATTGTCCTTTGATTTGTATGGGTGAGAGTGGCCCGTTTGCCGACTCGATATGCCTTCCATTTTGGAGACAAGACTGAGTGGGGAGCTGAGAACATAATTATACAAGATGAATTTCACTCCTTCCTGACTTTAGGGTAAGTAGATAAGTGTTCCCTTAAGTGGTGTCTCTGGAACTTGAACAAAGGGCCCTACCCTCTCACTAGCCCGAGAGGGGTTTCTGTTTGATGGTTGGACCATAAATAGGTTGTTCATTAGAGGAACACTGGTACTTAAGGATTTAGAAGTAACCCAGGGGTATAACGGTAATTTGACCCAACTGGTCTTACGAACACTTGTGAAGGACTAACTTGCTGTTATTGGTCTATATCCGTGGACACAGAAATATATCTACAGTGAGAAGAGTGCAGTTGTGGGTCTTTAGTGGAGTTTACCCACGATTAACGAATATTGATTAATGTGGTTAATGAGTTTAGCCCATTAATCTCATATCGTTGGAGCTTCTGATCTGTAGGTCCATTAGGTCCCATTCCTAGCTCGTAAAGAATATTGAGGTAATTTATTCTTGGATGAAATTTGAAAAGTTCAAATTTACTAAGGGAAAAGTATAATGCATTATACATTGTAATATAAAGTTTATTTTACAAATTAAACTTTATAGTATAAATATAATTTTGGATATGATTCAAAGTTAATTTGTAAGAGAATTAAATATTTGAAATTGTTCAAATATTATTTTAATACGAATTATATTTATATTAAAACTATAGGTTAAAATTAATGCGCATTAGATGTGCATTAAAACTATAGGTTATGAGAGAAATGTATTTGAATTTGATTCAAATGCAAGTTAAAATTAAATATTTGATATTTAATTTGGTAAATAATTAGTTGGAGAATTAATTAGTTATTTAATTTAATCTAATTTAATTAAATTTGATTTAATTAAATTAATTGAATTAAAACTATACGTTATGTGAGAGATGTTCATTTAAATATGATTTAAATGAATTGGTTAATTAAATTAGATTTAATTAATTATTAATTTAATTACTTAATATTAAATAAGATTTAATATTGTTGTAACTCCCACGTAGGGGAGTTACTTAATACGTGGGATAACACCCACGTTTCCTATTTTCTCTCGCTTCCTTATATAGCGTCTAACAGAAGAAAAAAAAATTGAATCATTCGTTCTCTCTCAAAAATCCTCTCAAAAAAGTTCTGTGCAATTTTTCCTTGCTAAAAAGGTTCCCACAAACCTTTCCTCAACGTTCAGAGAAAAGGAAGGACTCCAAGTGGTGGTGATCCAACGTAAGTTTTCTATTTTTTCTCTAATTTGTAATTTTGTATTCAATATGCTTAACCTAGATTTTTAGATTTATTTTACCAATGTAGAAGTATTTCAAAATTTTAAAATTAATTTTGAGACAGGGTTCTGATATGTTTCCGCTGCGCTAGGTTTTTAATCCCAGCAGACTGGTTCTCCGATGGTGATGGTAAAATGGAGGATGACTGACTGATTCTCGAGCTCTTTTGTAGCACAAAAATAACTCTAATCTAACCTTTTTGATCTGTTGATTCAGCTGGCTTTTATAGCCTCAAAAATGTACTTTTCATGATATCATCAAGTAAGGCTCTAACGCAGAGGATAAGGATGCGTCTGTCAATCATCATCTCTAATTAGGTAGGTTGTCACTGTTTCGCGGATCAGAGGGCCGAAAATCCTCTTTGTCTACACATGTTGAGATCAGGTTGTTCGAGGTTCAAGGATTTGTCTTTTAGTACCATGTATCTGAGGTATACATTTCTTAATCTTCTTCGACGCATGCGTTGAACCTTCTGTTTTTCTGCAAAATGGGGAGTTTAAAGAGTTAAATTGCATATTATTATTTCTCCAGCCTATTTACATGTTTGCACGCAAAAGAGGTATTTATCATGAAATTAAGCATAAGATGATGCGTTTTTCAATATTCTGTCGCAATTATTCTAAGAAAAGAGAAGCAATAACTTGTGTTTCTACAAGTGATCAGTGGGGGTATCCTATATATGTGAGACATATATAAGGCTGGACTGTGAAATGATTAGTCTCCCGTATTAATAACGTTATTGAATGAGACTTACATTTCACTAGGATAATCATAGGTGACTCGACCTTAATCCTGAGTTAGTTGTGACCTCCTGCCTGTGAGAGCAATTCTTTGATTTGCATGGGTGAGAGTGGCCAGGTTCACAACTTAATAAGCCTACCACTTTGGGGATTTGTTTGAGCAAGCAGCTGGAAACTCAACTGTACAAGAAGGAATTTACGTCTTATGAATTTCTCCTTTAAGAGCTGATACCGGGTCTTGAACAATGAGGTGTCTCACCCTCTCACTGGCCAGAGAGGGGTCTAGCTCATAGTTGAACTATGACTAAATTGTTCATTAGAGGGATTAGTGGTGCTTAAGAAGTTAGATGTAACACAGGGGTAAAACGGTAATTTGACCCAGCTGTGGTTATGAGCAATTTGTGAAGGGTTGACTCGTCGTTGATTGATTAAATCCATGGACACAGAAATATATCTAGTGCGAAGAGTACAACTGTCAATCTTTAGTGGAGTGACCGACAGTTAATGAATGTTGGTTAATTAATTAGAGAGTTTAATTAAGGCTTCTAGGTTCCTTGGAATTTGTAACTGCTCCACTGTTATCACAATAAAGAGTGATAGGCAGGTGCATGTCTAGAACGACTTCTAGATCAGTCAAGAACTTCCATAGCCACACTGCTTCCTTTGTTGCTTCACAGGTAGCTATATATTCAGCTTCCATTGCGGAGTCCGCACTGCAAGTCTGCTTTACACTTCTCCAAACTACAGCTCCTCCATACAGAGTGAACATTGATCCCGATGTAGATTTTCTAGCATCTTTATCAGTCTGAAAATCAGAGTGAGTGTATCGAGTAAGGATCAGATCCTAAGCACCATACACGAACATATAATTCCTCGTTCTTCTAAGATATTTGAGGATATTCTTAACGGCAGTCCAATGATCATATCCAGGATTGGACTGAAATCTGTTGACCATCCCTACTGCATAGCATATGTCAGGTCGAGTACATAACATACCATACATTAAGCTTCCAACAGCTGAAGCATGGGGAATATGTCTCAAATGAATTCCTGAGACAATGAATTCCAACAGCTGACCATACATTTCTGGAGGTGTCTTGAGACACTGTTCCTGAGACAAATGAATTCCATGTCTAAAAGGTAATAAGCCTTTTTTGGAATTCTGCATCTTATATTTAGACAACATTTAGTCGATATAAGTTGCTTGAGACATGGCTAGTGCCCTTGTTCTTTCGGTTCTGAACTATTTGGATGCCTAGAACATGTTGTGCATCGCCCAAATCTTTCATTTGGAATTGCTTAGCTAGCCATTCTTTCACATCAGACAGAAAACCTACATCATTCCCAATGAGTAAGATATCGTCAATGTACAAAACTAAAAATGCTATAGTGAATTTGACGATTTTCTTATATACACAAGGTTCATCAACATTTTGCTCAAAGCCATAACATTTGATCGCAGTATCAAATCTTATATTCCAGGACCGAGATGCTTGCTTCAATCCATAAATGGATCTCTGAAGCTTATAAACCTTTTGTTCTTGGCCCTGTTCAATGAACCCCTCTGGTTGAACCATATAGATACTCTCTTCAAGACTTCCATTTAAGAATGTTGTCTTGACATCCATCTGCCAAATTTCATAATCATAAAAAGTGGCGATGGATAAGAGTATCCTAATTGACTTTAGCATGGAAACGGGAGAGAGTTTCCTCATAGTCAACTCCCTCTCTCTAGGTATAACCCTTTGCCACAAGTTGAGCCTTGAAAGTCTGTACTTTCTCAGTATGGTCTCGTTTTCTCTTGTAGATCCATTTACAACCAATTGTTTTTATGTCATTTGACTGATCTACAAGATCTCAAACCGAATTGAAATACATTGAATCCATTTTTAGGTCCATGGCTTTCATCCACTGGTCTCGGTCCACATCATTTAACGCCTGTTTATAGGTTGATGGATCCTCTATGCCGTCATCCGGTATGACGACTTGAGTTTCTGATAAACCCAAGTAACGGTTAGGCTGTTGAACAACCCTCCCACTACGTCGAGACATTCTCAACTCTTGAGAAGGATGTGACTGACCAGAAATGCTAGTTCCATCAACTACTTTAGTGGATGAACTAGCTCTTCTGTATTGTTTTTAGACATCTCATTTAATACTAGCCTACTGCAAGGTTGATAACTCCTTATGTGGTTTTCCTCTAAGAATGTGGCATTTTTTGACACAAATACCTTATTCTCCTGAGGATCAAAAAACAAACCACCTTTTGATTCTTTTGGGTAACCTACAAATAGGCATAATTTTGAACATCGTTTCAATTTCTTAGGGTTTTTCACCAACACGTGTGCTGGGCAGCCCCAAATCCTAAAGTGATGTAAACTACCTTTACACCCTTTCCATAGCTTATAAGGTGTTTCATAAACACTTTTAGAGGGAACATTGTTCAAAATATAGATAGCGGTCTCTAACGCATGACCCCTAAAAGAATTGGGTAACTGAGCATAGCTCATCATAGAGTGAACCATGTCTAACAAGGTTCGGTTTCTTCTTTCAGATACACCGTTCTGTTGAGGCATACTAGGTGCAGAGAGTTGTGACTGAATTCCATGTTCTATCAAATAGTCTTGGAATTTCAAGTCCATATACTCTCCATCTCGATCTAATCGAAGTGTCGTTTTGATTTACTTAATTGGTTTTCAACTTCTGCCTTATATTCCTTGAACTTTTCAAGGGTTCCAGACTTGCGATGCATTAGATAAATATGACCATACTTAGAATAATCATCAATGAAGCTGATAAAATATTCATACCTACCTCGAGCTCTTAAGTTCATCGGTCCACAGAGGTCTGAATGAACGAGTTCTAAGGGTATCTTGGCTCTAAGACCTTTTCCAGTAAAAGATCTTTTAGTCATCTTTCCCTCAAGACAAGACTCACATGGTGGTAATGAGTCATCTTCTAACTTATTTAGAAGTCCACTTTTAATAGCCTCCCAATCCTATTGAGATTTATATGTCCAAGACTTAAGTGCCATAAATAAGCGTTAGAAGAAACTTTTTGCGTTAGAAGAAACTTTTTGTCTTTTATTCCGAGTTTCGACAGTTCTAAACATCTCAGTATTAAAGGCAAACTTTGCTCTAGTTGGTCTTAACTTGTATAAATTGTTTTCGAGTATAGCATAACAAATTTGGATACCTTTTCTGAATATGAACACTTCATTAATTTCAAAAGATATTTTGTACATTTGTTCTAATAAACACGAGATAGATATTAAGTTCCTTTTCATAAGAGGAACATACAAAATATTATTTAATATAATGAATCTATCTTCAAAAAATAATTTTATATCTCCCACTGCTTTGGCCGAGACAACTGCTCCTGTTCCAACTTTGAGAGTTATCTCACCTTCTTCCAGCTTCTTTCAGGAACTAGTTTCCTGAAATGAGAAACAAATATGGTTAGTGGCTTCTGAATCTAATATCTAGGTAGAAGTATCATACTCCACCAAACATGTTTCAACGACTAGTAAATCGTATTTACCTGTTGCTGCTTTCTTTGCCTTCTTCTCGACGAGGTACTTTAGGAAATTTCTCTTCCAATGCCCATCTTTGTTGCAATGGAAACATATTCTCTTTGCAATCTTCTTTCCCTTGTCAGTCACGGGAGCCTTCCCCTTTCCCTTCTTCTTCTTCATTTGAACATTTCTGTTCTTTGAAAGTCCAGCTTTAGCTTTAGAGGTCGAACCTCTTAATATTTTCTTTGTGGTAGCAGCGTTTGCCTCCACTTCCTTCACCTTAGCCTTGGTAAGGTCTGGAAACACTGGAGCTCGTTCAGAAGGGTTGTCAAGTTAAATTCTATTTTATTCAGATCAACATTGGTCCGAAATGGTATGAAGCTCATCGGAAGAGATTCCAAAATAAAACTTACTTAACTGGCCTCATCAATGGTGGCCCCCGTTCACTTCAGCAGTATTGAAGTGGACCATCGTGTCCAGGACATGTTCTCTAAAAGAGGTCCCCTCCTTCATATCCTTGTTATAAATGTATTTAAGCGCCTCATGTCTTAAGGTTCATGAAGGTTGCCCGAACATATCCTTTAATGAATCCAAGCTTTCCTTTGCAATCATCAAGGATTCATGTTTCTTTGCCAATACATCAGATTTCCTTCCCAAACATTTCGTTGGCATTTGTGGCAGGGGTTTGAGGACATTCCTCAGTTAAGACGAAACGTAGGTCATCGACGACTAGTATCGTATTGAGATTGGTTTTCCGTGTTGAATAATTATCTTCGTTCAGTTTTTCGGAAGCTAAGAGTTGAATTATTGAGCTATTCATGCTAAAAAAATATTCTAAATCCAATTTTTAAGTTTAGCAAAATTCTAATAAAGTACCCACCTTTTATTTATAATTGCAACGATACTTCAATGGTTTAGAACAACCTCCACCGAGGGGCAGTCGACTATTCCTCCATTGAATCAAAACAATTTTGACTAAATGCTAATACCAGAATAACTCTTATTCCTATAGTCTTTAGTTATCGTTTGGTTTGGTCAACAATATACTAACTCTTAGTAATTCTTGTAAGTGTGACCTTCTATTTTAGATCTCAGAGATTAGCGGCCCCAAAAATGCTACCGATTTGGAGAGTCCAAGCTGGGAATCGACCTAAGAGACCCTATCCATTTCTGGAGATTCCGGTGTTCCGATCCTCATGAAATAGCCCTCCGAATGGGTGGTCACTTCCAAGGTGACACACAGGCAGAACATGAGAATCTCACGGTGCAACCTAATCGAAGAGACCGTAGGATACATTGACACACATCCTTCACCCACTTACTATGAACTACTTCCCCTATTCACCTTGTTCATAACCCATGCAAATACTCTCCGAAGGGAGGCCGCTCCCAGTGCGGCACGAAGCCAAGCATGGATCTCATGTTGTGAACTCGCTTAGGGACGCTAGAGCTAATAGTACGTTACTAATCTCCAGGTGAAGTGTTATAGACGGTTTTCAGTATACATTCACTTAGGCATATATTTAGGTTAAATAAACATATCCTAAGTCTAGGTGTGATGATCCAAATATAACTCTTATATTGGATTTAAACCTACAACGTCTAGGTGATAAACCAGTTTTAAAACCTCACACCGCTCATGCATGCTCATTAAATTGGTTAACACAACTCAAGAACCGACTCAATCTCCAGGTAGGAGGTGTTCCGTAAATTGTCAACTTAAATACCCCAGCCTTAGACAAGATTTTATCGGGTGAGTGTTCTTGTTTACCAATTTATGAGTTAACGACCTAGTTTTGTCTATGAAAACTTTGCAATGGCCATTTAACCCTAAGTGAGCATGCATATTATCTTTGTTATGGATTTTAATGTCTATCACTTTTATAACAATTATAAACTATAGGCATGTTCCATAACTATACATTCAAATCATAATTTGAATTTATCATGAATACTATACATTATAACTACTTATAACATATTTATGCATGATTTATGCTTAATCCTATGGTGGGATTTTAATTCTAAATGGCATACATTATGCACAATCAAGATTAAAACAATTAATTCATACATTCATAATGCATAATTAAATGAAAAACTACTAAAATGGTTGATTTTGTCATCCCAAGCACACACAAACTAAGCTATTAAATTAATAAGCTTGAAGTAGCCTCGAACTGCACCCGAACCGCCTTCCTAGGTGCTCGAATCGGCCTCTAAAAGGTAAAAAAAAAGTGATGAAAATGCAGAAAACAACAGCAGTAATGGAAAAAACAGCATGCTTTTGAGCTTGAATCCGCTTCGTTTACAACCTTTGTTCCACTCTAATCGACTCAAGTGAATTACAGACTCGATCAAGCACAACGAGGCCCAAAAACGAGGGCTTAATTACAATAATTAAACAACCAAAAGCAAGCTAAAAGGGATGCCAAAAACAGAAAACCATTTTAGTACATGCAACAATTCATCTAATGAATTTGTACCCATCATATGCAAATGAGTGTTATTCTAGATGCTCTGATACCACATGATGGATCTAAATCATACATGCGCAGCGGAAATGAAAGAGGATCGAAAATAACAATCTAGATGAATATATCAACCTAGGATTAAACATGCATGATCATACAATATGATTTAGAGAAAATGGAAAGAAATTACAAACCTTTGTAGCTCTTCTTCCTTCCTTGAATTTGCTCCCTCTTGGACCACCAATAGATCTTCCTAGCTATTCTCAAGGGCTTGGAATAGAGTGGTAGGACTCCTTAAAGAAGGAAAATTGAGAGAAATTTGTTTTTTTTTTTTTTTTTTTTTTGTTTCTCAAAACTTCAAAAATTCCAAGATTTTCCAAGAAGAAAAAAAGGATGAACAAAGGCCTTCTTAGAAAAAGCAAAAAACATGCAACTTTTGCATGTCTAAGTTTACCAAATGTTGAAAACACACATTCCACTAATGCATGTTAAGATTATGTGTCAAAGTGTAGAATTTTGAGATTAATTAAATGTTCCACTCATCAAGTTAGTGGATTTTTCCACTTATTTGGTAAGAAACATTAATTTAATCTCATGGTCAACTTCTAAAAAGTTTGACTAAATAAAATAACTCTTTGACTTGCTCGGGTCAAAGTCAACTATTTAACTTTTTCTGAAAACCAACTGTTTGACTAAATCCATATTTCCGATTATGAATCCGCATTCATAATTTCAATATTTAAATCTCATTTAAATATTTTTGACCAAATCTCTCATTTGATATCATATATCAATTACTTAATCATATCTCATATGATTAACCTAATTTGAATAATTTGAATTATTTCTTCATTTTATTCCAAGATTATTCCTGTATGAGCTAGCCAGGGGACCTTATGGACCCACAAATCATGAGCTCCAACGATCCGAGATTAACCGGTTAAACTCTTTAACCTAGTTAATCAACATTCGTTAACTACCGGGTCACTCCACTAAAGCTCGTATTGCACTCTCCTCACTGTAGATATATTATGTCCATTTGATATAACCATGATTGGTAAGTCGACCCTTCACTGGTTGTTCGTAATTACAGCTGGGTCAAAATTACCGTTTTACCCCTGTGATTACCTCTTCTTCCTTAAGTCCCACTAATCCTCTAATGAACAATGATTTGTAGTCCAACTACCAAATCAAAAGTCCTCTCAAACCTTATTTGAGAGGGTGGCGCCTATTGTTCAAGACCTGGATTCAGCACTTAAGAGAACAACCTTTCTACTAACCCAAAAGAGGGTAGGGGTGAATTCCTTCTTACACCCTATGTCTCTAGCTATCTACCTGGTCTTACCCCTAAAATGGGAGGCTTATTGAGCTAGCGCTGTTCAGCTACTCTCACCTATGCAGATCTAAGGATAATCCCAAGTAAACAGAGGTTCATAGTTAGCTCAGGATTAAGATCGAGTTACCTAGGCCATCAAAGTCGAGATAGTCAGTTTTAAACAGTAAACGGTGTTATAAAGTAAAATTGACTATTTCATGGTCCGGTCTTATGCAAACTCTTTGCATAGGACGCCCCCACTCGCATGTCTCCACATGAACGAATTAGGATCACTTCGTTTGTACTAGCTACAAAGTGGGCCGCATCCATAGTGTCCCCAAAATAAGGCGCCCAACCTTATTCATATACTATTGACCATTTAGATTGTTAACTTAAACTTGATCCACATTTATGTCTCTACATAAAGTTTGAGTCTCAGAGTAACAGTCTAGGATCCTTTCATTGGATTTACATTTAGTAAGAACAATTTATAGGATCAATAACTACTTATTGATTATAAATTTCAATAACAACTTTATTGAAAGATAAAAGTATATTTGGTATTTACAAACTATGAGTTTTAGGACATAAAACCCAACATGATCAACATTCATATAAGTGATTATCAAACTCATACATTGAAGACTGTAAAATTGCACCATGTTTCTCAACTTTAGAAGCAATGTTTACTAATTTCATCTTCTTTTTTTTTCCAATTTTGATAGCAATATTTGCCATTTTTATTTTGGCAGTGATGTTTGATTTTTTTTTTTTTTTTTTTTTTTTAGAAAATGTCGCGTTGTGAATACAAGATCAATGAGTTTTTCATGTGAAAAGGCATCTAAAAAAGGAGCATGCTCATGAACAAATGTAGGACCTGTTTGATAATATTCCCGTTTCCTGTTTCTTGTTTCCCGTTCCTTATTTTTTGTTTCCTGTTTCTTATTTTTTTAGAACAAAAAATAAGAACATGTTTGATAACTATTCTTGTTTCCGGTTTCTTGAAGA
Organism: Lagenaria siceraria; assembly: GCA_002890555.2. Lineage (NCBI taxonomy): Eukaryota > Viridiplantae > Streptophyta > Magnoliopsida > Cucurbitales > Cucurbitaceae > Lagenaria > Lagenaria siceraria. The sequence continues at coordinate 13,531,528 of CM016493.1, forward strand.
AAAAAAACAGAAATAGAAACTTGTTTGATAAATATTTCTTGTTTTTTTTTTTTTTTGTAACAATATAATATAAAAAAAGAAGATATGTCATATATTAAACATCGAAAAAGATATTATCAAAAGTTTGTGTCATCTAATACAAGTAAGTCTCGATGACAACTAAATATAATAACAAAGTTGTATCATATCCTTTAAATATGTTGCCCAAATTTGATCGACGCTGTCATCTCTAGCTCGAATCATTTGTCTTAAGTGATGTTGAGTCAAATCCAACTTAATTATATTATTATATAAATGTTGTGATTGTAAAATATTAAAGTAAAGCTAAATGAATGTCTTAGACAGTAAAATTTATATAATGTAAAATTGTACTCAATTTCATATATACTAAAAATATTAGAATTAAAATAATATATAAAGTTCCACAGGATTTGGGTCCTCCCAAAATTTCTCTCCAGATCTGGGTCCTCCTATGACAACCCAAAATTTTAGGTAATTTTAATTTAATTATCTTAAATTATTTGAGTGTTATTTTGAAATTTTTAAGGCTTAATTGGATTATTTTGAGAAGATAACTCAATTTAAATTAAATTGGATAAAAGATTTAGGTTTAAATTCAAATGGTGAAAATGGAATTTTAATTTGGGAGATTTAATTTGTTTAGTTGAATTGGTTGAGGAAAAAGAAATTTAAAAATATATATATGTATACCTAATTTATTAAGGAATTAGGATTTAGGTTTAAATTCAAATGGTGAAAATGGAATTTTAATTTGGGAGATTTAATTTGTTTAGTTGAATTGGTTGAGGAAAAAGAAATTTAAAAATATATATATGTATACCTAATTTATTAAGGAATTAGGGTTTAGGATTATGTATATATATATATATATATATACTATCAAGTGACCTAATGAGGTAGAGAAGGAGAAAAACACACCAAAAAATGGAGAAGGAAAAAGAGAGTAGTGTAGTTCGGTTTTTCAGCGACAGCTCCCGGAAAATTATCGTTTTCGGAGTTTCAATCGCCAAATCGTGTTTAAATTTGGTTAAGCCTATTCGAGACACATAGGGTCTCATTCTGAACGGTTGGGTCGTTGTTTTGAGCTTGGTTTGTCTGTAATCGCTGCTGAAAAGAACTTGTAAAACTGGGTGATATTTTTCGAGTATTGGTGAGTTTTCTTACAATTTCTTGATTACCCATTAATTTGTGACCCAAATTGGTTGATGTCATTGTATTCTTGGTGTTAGGAGAGAGCTTTAGGGAAATTTCAAAGACAGAAGCGTGTTGTTCAGCTAAGTAAAGTTTGGTTTGGCGATTTTGGATCAATTTTAGTGAGTGACAATGTTTTGGAAGTTATTTTGGAAGTTTTATTGTTGCTGGAAAGTTGGGTTAATTCTTTAATGCTGATTTTGTGTTAGGTTTGAGTTGTTGAAAATTTGGGCAATCTTGGTTCAAGCCTCACTTTGGGATTGGTTTTGGGCTCAAAGAATCTACGTGGTTTAATTGCTGACTGCATTGGGCTAAATTTTGAGGTAAGTGACGTTATCATCGGCTTGCATTTGTGCCAGGTGCCCCAATTCATGTTACCAAAGTTATCAATGAAATTTGGGTGCTTTTTATGATCTATGGAAATTGAGCATGTACACTTATGATGTTTTATGAGTTTATGATTTGTTGGTGTGAGACTGTTATTAGAAGTGTATATGTATGTATGTATGTATGTATTACATGTTAGACAGATAGTGGTGATTTACCTCCCGTCACGCCTCATGTTACGATACGGTGAATCGACAGGTTCACTTCCATGTTTGACGGTGCTCCATCAGGCCACTAGACATGTGTGAACCGACGGGTTCACCTCCATGTTCAATGTTACGACGTCGTGTACCATCAGGTTCACTTCAATGTTTTAACGATGTGCTTTCAGGCCACTAGACATGAGTGACTGGGCGAGCAAGTTATCCACTCAGATAGACATCTAAAACAGTTACATAATGCATGCGATCCCGAAATCGGGTCACTTACTGAGTATTTTTATACTCAATCTTTCTTATGTTACAACTTTTAGTTCAAGGTAAGGACAGACAGGAAAATAACAGGAAGAATTCATGATCGTGTCATTGGGACCAATCAATGCTTCCACTCATGTTTTTATGTTTTCATGTTTTTGCACCACTAGATGTTTTATGCAAAATTTACAGTTTTGTTTTCGTAACTTCTAGGGGTACCCCGATCAAAGATTTTTAATTATTTAAATTTAATGAAATTATTTATTTTAAATTTCTTTTGATTTTAGTCAAATATATGAAAAGTGTCGCTTTGAGATGTGTGCATGAATGTAACGACCTAGAACAAGTTCTAGGAAGTCAGGTCGTTACAATTCATTTCAAAACTTTTTCCTTGGGTTGATTTCTTATTGTTTTGGGGTTTTTTAGTATTAGATATAAAGGGTCTTGTTTCTTAACAAAGTTGTTAGATCCAATTTTTCAAGGGTTACTTAACAATTTTATCAATATGAAAATGTTAAAAAAGTTAAAAATAAATATATATAATTTATAATTATGTATGCCATATGAAAAATACTGCAAAAAAAAAAAAGTTGATTTGATTTATATAAAAAATATAAAACTAAAAATGTAATCAAAATTACCATTTTGAAAGCACATGAACCAAAATGGTTATCAAAGGGAGCCTAAAATGACCATTTTAAAAGCATATGAACCAAAATGAACCAAAGTCAAAAGTGTAGAGATCAAAGTAGTATTTAAGTTTAAAAAACACTTTTGGTCTCTAAACTTTCGTCAAAGTAACAATTTAGTCCATGAACTTTAATTGGTAACGATTTAGTCCTTATACTTTCAAATTTGTAGCCATTTAGTCCTTAAATTATAATAAGTAACGATTTAGTTCTTGTAGTTTACAAGTTGTAACGATTTAGTTCCTCTTGTAAAAACTTTCATCAAAATTAAGTGCCAATTTTTATTATGTAATGACTTAGTCTTTATAATTTATAAATAAATTTGATTCTTGATCAATTTATCAATCTACACGTGAAAGAAATTTCATTAAATCATAATAATATTTGTTTCACATTGTAAAATACAAAGACTAAATTGTTTCTTATTAAAGTTCAAGAACTAAATTGTTACAAAGTATAGGAATTAAATTGTTAACAATTAAAGTTTAAGGACTGAATTGTTACTTTCATAAAAGTTCAAGAACCAAAAGTATCTTTTACCTAGTATTTAAATTCAACAAAAATTAACAATGAAGATTGTTTTTCTAAGATTTTTTAGCCTAATTTAAATTTGAAAGTAGAAAGACCAAGGTAAAATAAAACACGAAGTATAAGAACCATAATGGTATTTAAACCTAAATTTTAAGGTCATATATCTCCGAGTTTTGTGAAGTATCATAAATATTATTGCTGGTAACAGGATCATCCAGAATTACAAGGTACAATTTGAAGAACTACTAAACACATTATAAATTTAAGATGCAAAAGAACATAAGCTCACATTATAATAGCAGGAGCTTTTAAACTGGGAATTGCTTAGAATTTGGATTGGCAATGGATCCCTCCTTTTAATAGGAAGGATTATTATTGTCTCAGCCACAATTGGTAATCTGATCCTTTGTCAACAAACTTCTGCCAATTCCCATCCAAATGATTTTCCTTCGAGGGATTCCAATCAAAATGTCCAAGCTTCATGACCAGTGTATCTCCAACCTGTGCAACATATCCTTCATTATTTGCATGGTAGATCTTAACAGAGCTCCGACAATGGATCCCAGCACGTTGTCGAGCCTCGATTAACTCATTGATTATTTCACGAATCCCAAAATCATAAAAGTGGTCGTAGAAAATTGTAGGCTGCAAAATGAAAGACAAAGCCAGCAAAATTAAACTTAAGAAAGAGCGAAGACTAAAATTACAGTATTATAAAGCTTTAAAAACAAGAAATAACCTTTAAAAAAAAACTGCAACTCACAACAACGGATAACAAACTCATACCGATGTAACTTAGATTGAAATATGGTTGTTCAGTAGAAATACTTAGCTTCCCACCTTTTTCTTGATGATATCATATCGTATCCGTATCCCGCTTACTCTCTTCCTAACAGTCTAACACCCCTCTGACCTATATCTCTTTTTAGTTTTAATAATTCTCGCCCCCAAATTTTCTCCCCTCTTCTTCATTTCTTCATGTTATAGTCTACAATAGGAAGCTTATCTAATGAAATGATAACCAAATGAACTAATAATATATATATATATTCTTAGGATTCAGCGACTTCTTACTTACCGTTCCAGGATGAGTCAAGATATATGCATATCCTTGAGCAAGTTTATCACGTGGAAATGGCCAGTGTCCCTGTAAAGAAACAACTGGACAAATTCAATTTCTGCTACCCCAAAATTACTAGCATGTAAATCAACAAGATCTCAGTACGGAAAAATTCAAATAATGGAGGCTAGCTTTAATGTTAAGGTGCTTCCAGAATGAAAATAATTCATACTATAGCAGCCAAGAAATGTCTCAAGGAAAATGAGATTTTTACATTTATGTTGAGGTGCTCAATTCACAAACGAATCTATCCAAAAATATTCTCTTACATTATTTATTTATTTTTTGTTTAATAACCATGAGTGTCCAAGAAATTTATGCACATCTTCATTTAAGTCGGGACAATCAGCCCGACTCTACAACATGCATTGAACTTATGACTTCAAAGATCTTTGGTTTATGGTTGGTCCCTTTGGCTATTGAACCAAACTATAATACTTTATTTCAATTTCACTTAAAGATGAAGTTTTGGGTGAAAAATTACTCAAAAATGTATTATTGAAACTCTAAATTACAGGAAGATATACAATAGAAAACAACAAAAAAGGAAACTAGCTATATTAAGTACATAAATAAAGCTCATGCGTGAATATAAAAGGAATAGTATCTAAACCAAATAAGGTATAAATCTACAAAAGATAATTGAAAATCTGGACCAAAATGCAAGCTTGGAGAAGCCGTTTACATCAAACTATGTGATTCTCTCTAAGCAGTTGCTTTCGTTAATAATTTTTCACATCGGTTCTACTTGACACAGATGTATAAAATATCAGATTTTTACTGCCATTTGTATATGATATATGATTGTCCATGAAAGTGAAACCTGTCACCTAATGCAATGACAGCCTCGCTGCTAGTTTCAAACCTGTGTGGAACCAGTGTCATGGTTTTCCAAGAAAGTGACAGCACGGGAAGGCCACCATCCCACTACTCCTGTTGGTTTTCCTTGTGGGTCTATCAACCTCCAATATTGGTTATGAAGTGCAGAATGCAATATCCCCTGAGTGGGAGCGATTACTTAGATGTCAAGATTATCAAACAAAGAAAACACTTTGGTAGGATCCCTATTATAAGAAAACAACATTGAAAATATATTGTACAATATCGAGGAGAAATTACATCAGTAATGGCCTTTTGAGATAGTCACCTTTCTCCCATAATTAACAACAGCTATCTCGCTATGGCATTCATATCCTATTAAAACTCTATATTTACCAATTAATACTCTTAACACACTTGTGTATAAGAACATATTTGACAAAGTATAAATTTTAAAATTTAGCTAGAATCTATTACAAATGGTTTTACTCACTGCATGATTCCTTCACTCCAAAATATATAGCACAGTACCATATCCAGAAAAGAATAATAATAATAATAATAATAAAACTCCACATTTTTTCTAATAGGCCACCTAGTACTCTAAAGAAGGTGGCACCTGGACATTTTTTGGGCCCATGTCGTCCACCAGTTTTTTCCTTTACTTTCTTCAAAATCAGGAATGGAACATAAAAACAAAGAATACCTTGGTGGTAACATCGAATGCAGAGGAAGTGCCACCTGTGGCATTGATCCAATCAACTATTCGTTGCCGATGAGCATCTAAATATACGAGCAAGTTGAAAATAATTAGCATAGTGTGAGGTAAGTGATCATAGAAACATGAAGGGAAAGTTTTTAGCGCAGGATTACATCCACTTAAAATCCCCACGTCCTACAGTATACATATAAAATAAACATGGGCACAGTGCCAACCATAAAACATTTGTATCCACTATTTTCTTAAATTTGTATTACATAAAGGAACCAGAGAATCTCATATACGCAAGTAAGTCATCAGAGACTAAGAATAAAATTGTTCATGAAGATTAGTCCAAGAATGTACAGCAACTTATTACCTTGGTTATAACATAAATTCCCATGTTCATAAGCCAAACTGTCCCAGTATTCTCCGATGGCAAAAGCAGGATTTGAAGTCTCAATATATTCTTTAACATATGTACCCGAGAAACCCCTATAATACCAAAAAAAAAGTAATAATAATAATCAATATCCAGGTGCATAAGTGTAACTAATTTTGGAAGTATGATGACATTTTGATCCAGATTATCCCGATTTTAATACCAGCTGACTGAAAAAAATTAAAAGTTTGAAGCGGTATGAGCTTCATTCTTGATCATCTTAATCCTATGTGGTTCTGTGTGAAGGAAACTTCATGATGGGGATAATATAATGAACAGAGAATATTTTTTTCAATTTAGTATTTATTTACTGTTTATGAGAAACCATCTATACTGAAGAAAATAATCGAAGAGAAATTACCTCACAAAATCAAGGCGCCACCCATCAAAACCAATATCATTGCGAAGCCAATTTAGCCATTCTTTTATGTCTCTCCTCACAAAGTCCTGCGAATGATCAATATTTGGTGCCGCATGGAAGATGTCGCCTACAGCCATCACAAACAAACAAAAAGTAGCATTGATAACCAAACCAAAGCTTTTCATGAGTGAGCAACATATCTGCTCATTCTAATTTTTATGTGATAGCAAACTTATGCTGTATAAAGCAACCGTATTAAACTTGAAATTATCAAGAGCTAAAAACAATTACAAGGTAAAGAATTAATAAATTAAAGCACTGCATTTGTCATGCCAACTAAAGGAACAACTTGCTTTCATGTCAATGTAGCACTGTCAAGATGACAGACTAGATATCCACACAAAATCTCAGATAATAGCATTCAAAGTTCAATCAGTAGCTAAAAGCTAAGAATTACCACTTGAAGGATTTCCTCGACCCTGAAAATTCGGATCATCACAAACAATTGCTTCAGGTCCCCAAGTAAGCTTACCACCGAAAATGTTCCAAACCCCATTGGGACTCTGAAACCAGCAAGAGCACTAAGTTATATAAAGGTACAACTACTCTGAGGCGCACCAAAAGGTCTGTTAGCATCCCTGCAAAATTCTACCTGCTTTAATCAGTCATAGACAGCAGATACATGATATAAGGGTCATTCAACACAGCCTTTGAAGTCATAAAGGTAAACAACATATCTCTGAACTTCCAAAAGAAACTAATAACAAGGTCAGTCCTATCCATTGAAAAGACGCATGCAATCAAGAAATATCAATTTTTCAATACTGTTTACAATAAAGTTGCTACCAGCAGAGCAAGTTCCAGAGAACAAACCACGTACAATTCTTCTATTCTTAACGTACTCAACATCAACTTTATTTTACAACATAAATTTATGAAAGAAGTTGAAATAACAAACAATTATCATGCAAGTTCAATTATTAGATAAGTTGTGAAATGTTGTAATGCCATTGCTACATGAAACGTTTATATAGAAAGAATTGATCTTATTAACATAAAAGGGAAAATGAGCTAATAGTAAAAATAGGATGCTGTGAGACAGGAGTAGACCTGCTTGTGTGCACATCTATGATTGAGTACAACATCACCGAGGGCCTGGAGGCACATTCAAATAATATTAGTCAAAAAGAAGGGGGGAATTGAACACTTAACAAAAAGACAATAAGACAAAGACCATTCTTTTTACGTAATCACCTATGGAGTTACAGCTCACTCAAAACCATACCATATAATTAACATGTGGGAGTTACACACCTTCCTAGAATTACGCGTTCACAATTGGTGGTCTAACAGAGTTCTATATCATCCAATTTGCAACTTTCTGATATAGTTTATTTTTATTTCCTTAGTATAGGTTAATAACATGTGTGTAAGGATTCTACATCGACAGATTTTGGCACAGCACTCTAGATGCTGAAGTCTGTTTCAATAAAAAAAAATAAAAAAATAAAAAAGTAATGATTAAAAAACAAAAAAACGTATCTTCTGCTAAGTTGCCTTTTCAATGATATTTTGAAAATTAAGTAGTGTATTTTTCTAAGAGTTTCTAGCACCTATCTCTAATGGAAACAGTTTAACATATAAAATTCTACAGATGAGCACTTGCTTGAATATATTCAATTTCTTCCCGTTCCAAGAATAATTGAAACAAATAGTGGAATTAAATAAATATGAAACACATCAGACAAGTTTCAGACCATGACATACCAGAAGATCTTGAGAATGAAATTCTTCTATACAGAACTTGAGTTCTTCCTCAGATCCATAAGATGAGTTCAAATTATATAGGTCAGATGGCATATAACCTGCAAAATATTTCCCACTGTTTGTAAATTTTAGCCCAGACATCGAAATTGAAACTATCCCATGTTAACCAAATTGGGAAAAAAAGTTTTAGAAGCGTATGAAAGATTTGAAGAGCTTATTGGTATTTTATTTTCCTTAAACAATATAAAAGAAAAATGACATGGAGCAAACCTTGTGGAGCAACAGATTCTGTTGGTGGAGGGAGCCACACTGCTGTTATCCCAGACTGAGATAAATCAGATGCTTTGGCAGCTAACTCCAGGTACCAGCGTCTTCTCCAGCTTTCCCAGTTGAAACCTTGAAACTTCAAGAGGTATCCATTAACAATCATCAGTCAAGGTTGGAACAGATAGATAATAACATGAATATTCTATAACTGAGAAAATAATGGGTTCTCAATGGGAGAGGTCTACCAATAAATCACTGAGAAAACAACTCCTAGAAGATTCTGAACTTCACATTATTTATATTCAAAGTCTCATACGGAAGATTAACAAACTCTTAGAAGGGTCTCTATATGTTTAACACATGGCAATTGCATCTATGTACAACACACCATCCCCGTTGTTTTCAACCTGACGTTGGTTGTCTACGCAGCTCCAGCTGCGCTCCTAGCACACTCAACTTTGCCCACAACTATTCCCCATGTTTATCGTCCACATTAACATGGTCAGCTAACTTGTCAAACACCTCCACTAGAGCTAGCATTGTTTAGCCACTTAGCCTAAGTACAGCCCAAGACATGTTAAACCCTTGACACTTTAGTATGGTGTGATACCTATCCCTTACTAAAAAAACAAGAGATCAACTACAACAAAATCAATCAAAAAGGTGATTTACATTATAACTTGAGTAAATCTAGAGTGATGCAACTATGAAACATGAAAAAAAAAAAAAAAAAAAAAAACTAATAAAGGTCAAGTAAAAAATATTTTGAAACAATAAACTTATTCTTTCCAAACTAAATTATCAAGTTTGAACTACTAAGAATTTAATTATGTAAATCCATGTAAAATGCATCCGTTTGCTGATGTCATTGGTGATAACTAACCACAATTTCGTGTCCAGTCCCAGTTCCTGGTTCTGTATCAGAGTCCACAAGAATTGAATGTTAGGTTTATACCACTAAATCTTTTTTTGATTACATTAATAGGAAAAATGATAAAGCCAGCTGACCCAATTTTGTTTGATCAGGGGTCCTCTGCCATTGTATGGTCTTTCGTTGCAGTGCACGCTCAAGAGCCTTTCTTTTCTTTTCTATTGTTTCTTTCTCGATAACATGCTCAATTAGTGTATCCCCTATTTTTGGCTTTTCTTGAGCAATTGACCATACTTCTTCAAGTTTGGGCAAGTCCAATGATCTAAACTTTGATGTTGAAATTTCAGTTAAATCAATCTTTCTAGGAGGAAACTTGGGACGAATGGTTCCAATTCTTCTAGCCATCCATTGAGGTATCTCTCTTCGAGGTCCTTCGCTCAAGAGTTTCCACTTTTGTGACTCATCATCTGTCAAGAGGTCTATCCGCCCACCATTGACAATATAAGCTGCAACTTCATTATCTTTACCCATGGTTCTTTCCTTCAATAAAAATGACTCCGCCATATCCGCTCGTTGTTGCCACATCTTTGTTGCAGCTTCCGACGCCCTCAATAATCTTTGCAGTGCTTCACATCTTCTCATATAGGCGTTATCTTTGGAATGTGCAGTTTCTTTGGCAGCATGAATGGCAGACTTAATACCTTCAAGCTCAGCCTTGAAAGCTTTGGAAGCAGCTTTCTTCTTGTCTGCTACATCTTTCTTGATTTTCTCCATCATCAATTTAATTTCTCCCTCTTGTTGAATGATCTTTTCCCTGCTCAACTCCTGGAATTCGACCAATGCTTTCTCAGCATTTTTGGCTCGAATTTCTGATGCAGTTGCTTGTGCTCGGGCTTGCTCCAGTTCCAACTTGAGGTTATCAATATCAGTTCTTGCAAGTGATAAGTGAGATTCCATTTCATTGACGACACCTTTCAACTTAATATTTTCTGATTGGATAGAGGCAATCTCATCTAAAGGATATACCTCATCAGTAAATGTAGCCACAGCCTTCTTTGCATGAGCACTAGCTTTCTCAGCCACATCCAGTGCCTTCTCAATAGCTATTTTTGATTGTTCTACAAATGACAGCATTGAACCTTCAGTAGCATCCCTGATCTGTTTTTCAATATCATAAGACGTCTCAACAGCAGAAGTTTCTGCAACTGATACTCTGTATTGAGCATCTTCTAATATGTGTGAAGTGGCCTGCTGGAAGGCAATTGCGGCTAACTTTTCAACCTGCACTGCAAGATCAATAGCATCCTGCTTTGCAAGGACCAGCTTAGACTCCAAAGCAAACTTCTCACCTACTGATTCCTCAAGTTTCTTATTAAATAATGATCTGGCAGCTTCGAGTTCTGAAACTGCCAATTCCTTATCATGCAATATAGTAGCAACATATTCTTTTTGTTTAGCCTCATAGCGAGCTAACCTCTCAAGCAGTTGATCTCTCTCTTTCTCTACAGCTTCTTGTCTTGTTTGAGACTCCAAAAGCGCTTTTTTAACTGCAAGAATTTCATCTTCTTCTGTCTCCAATACTTCACTTCTACCAATTGAAAAGCCATCAGCATCATCTACCAAATCTGTTAAATGATCACCTGAATTGTCCTGTTACAAATCCAACAGCCATAAATATCGTCAGACTTTCTCCACTTGTACATAAAGTTGTAGTTGAATACATGAGTTAAATCCCAATCTCCATTCCAGGAAATGATCTCGCCTAGCATTTCCATGTTACTAGAGTAATTTGAAAAAACATTTAAATAAGAACTGATATGATGATTCGTAAAACTCTGTTCAATCATCGCAGCTAGCGGGCAGATTTAAATAATGAAAACAATAAAGAATGTAGGTTCAAAAAATATCCATACCCGACTAGAAAAGGCAACAGTGTTTCGTTTAGACTGCAAGTTTTCAATGTATGAAACTTTCCTGCATTAACATTACCAATTTGATCGTAATCGAATAGAAACGAAAACAGAAAAAGGACTGGCAAAAATCATGGTAGGGTACCAAAATCTCATCCCCCTGTTTCCAGGGTAGAAGACATGCAGGCAGAGTAAAAGCACAAATACCAGTTCCTGGTAGCTGAAACTGTTCTTAGAATGTGATGGCAATTTGATGAGCGCCTGCCATATGAAGAACCCGAAGTGATAATAGGGCAACGCGGAAAGATTTCAATTGCTGTATCAAGCAATGGGAATGGACCCATTACTTCCTGCAGGGAAAACTCAATTTTACGAGTGAAACCAAATTACATTTCAAATGAATCAAATTCAACCACGAGATACATAATTTATGCCTAACTATTCTCTGGATCGAATTATTACCCAAGCACAAAATGGTACAGTAGAAAGGAGAAATTCACGAGAGGCTGAAAAGCCACCAACATTAAGAAAGACAAAAAGATCAAAACGAAACAAGGAAGTGAAAATGGGAGTGAAAAGTGAGTAATCTGATCAGAATCAAGGGTGATTGGAAGATGTAGAACAAAAAACGGAACATAGAAATATTTGAAAAGCTTGAAAACCTGAATTGAATTGCAAAATCAATAGGAGCGCAGGATCTGCATTCTTGAGATGTGTTGTTCGAAAGAGCCGGAAGTTAAAAATGTAATGACGAAGAAAAGGGAGGTGGAATGGCGGGGAGGAAATGCCTTTTATATGCCCAAAAAGCTGAATTAATTTTGTTGGAAGCTTGGTTTCTTGTGATTGAAAAATAAAAGCGTTGACCCTTTTAAATAAGCTTTTCAATGAAAATAAAAAATGAAACAAGCGGAAAGTTATGGCTCTTTGTAACCATTTGATTTTAGTTTTTTTTAATAAATTGTGATGATTTCTTACCAATTCTCTAGGGTTGTTTTTTAATATACCCAAATGAGTTCACTTATTTATAAATATAATAAAATGTCACTATCTATAAATAATAGACACTGATAGACTACTTTTTTTTAATAAATTGTGATGATTTTATTTGATGTGAAGGAGAATTATTATGTTCAAAATGAAGAAAATTTCTATGATGGAAAAAAGAAAAAATCTTATGGATCCTCGTTGGACTTAATGGCTCATTCGGATAATGATTCAGAAGATGAAAGAGACAAAAATGAGGTAATTCAAAAATTTCCTTCTTATGATGAATTATATGATGCATTTGAAAGCATGCAATGTGATCTTGAAAATGTTAGCTCTAAATATTTGAAATTATCAAACAAGTATAAGGTCTTGATGATTGAAAATAAATCTTTGATGGATGAAAATGCATGTTTGAAAAATAGAGTAACTAATGATGTTTTCAATGTTGATAAATTCTGTGATGATGAGAAATGTGCCTTAAATGATAGAATTACTTTTCTTGAAAAAGAGAACGATGAACTCAAATCTTTATCATGTGAAATGAATGTTGAATTGGATGATTTGAGGGATAAAACTGAGAAATTTAAATCTTGTTCTTTGGAGCTAAAAGATGAAATTGTGAGTTTGAAAAATAGAATTATTGATTTGGAAACTAATAATATAGCATTAGAAAAAGAGAAAGTCTCTTTTGTTGATAAGAGTTCTTGAATGTGATAGTCATGAGAAAAATAATCTTTTACATTTGCTTAAAGAAAAAGAATTACTTGCTAATAAATAACATGAAATTGCAAAAGAGTCCGTAAAGAAATTGACTATTGATGCTCAAAAGTTTGATAAAATTATTGACATGGGTAAATCTTGTAGTGACAAAAATGGATTAGGCTATGTGGATGAAAATTCATCATCTAATTCTAAGACTACTTTTGTTAGTATCACCCCTTGTATGTCTCAAAATGCTTTGCCTAATGTGCTTAACTTTTGTAGAAACTAAATTTGTGCCAAAGCATGAAGAAGTTAATTAGACATATCCATGAAAATTCAAAATTTGTGCATAAACACATTCATGCTAGATCAAAATGCATTCATAATGTGAACTTTGTGCCTAAGCATGAAAAAGGTAGATCTATGCATGAAAAATCAAAGTTTGTGCATAAACGTGTTCATAAAATATCAAAATGGATGTGTAGTGCTAAATGTGTGCATAATCATGGTAATGCTAGAGATATTCATGTGAATCCAAGATTTGTTACTACTTGTCATTATTGTGGAGTTAAAGGCGTCATATTAGACCAAATTGTTTCAAATTGAAAAATGCTTGTACAAAAAGTTTCTTGGATAAAAATAAGGTACAAAATCAATTAGTTAAAAAGAAAATATTGCCTAATGTTACTTGTTACTTATGTGGTAAGGTTGGTCATAAATATCATACTTGCTATTTGCCAAAAATGAATGCAAGAAATTTTGGAACTAATTTGAAATGGATTCTAAAATCTTTGCTCATTAACAACCAAGGACCCAAGAAATTGGTACCAAAATCTTTTGGTTGAGCTTTATTTGTAGGTGTGATTCAAGAAGCAATTGTTGCTTGGAATTAATTCAAGTTGGAGCAGCTTTTATGACTTGCTTGAATCTTAAAAGTAAATGACTTATTTGGTAACTTTATATGTCTTATTGAATTTTTGAGATAAGCATTTCTATTGATATCTTTTATGAAAATTATTTTGATGTATGTTGTTTGTCTCATGTTGAGAAGAATTGATCATTGAGCATGTTGTTTGAAAAAGTTGTTAAATTCATTTTTCATAAGGGAAGTGTTCATGGAATTGATATTTTCTTGAATCCCATGAAGTTTTTGCTCAAATTTGGTTTATTTATTGGTTATGCTGTAGCATAATAGGTGATAATGTTGATTTGCTTTTATTTGGTATGATTATTTGTTTTTCAACAATTAGTAACATCTTATAATATTTTATATTTGGTATCTCAATTGCTTGAATTTTTTCTTGAATCGTTTTATCTCCTTGGTATTTATTAATATTCCTTGTTAGAAAAAGAATGTTTGATTTTAGAAGGATTTATACACATTCTTATATGAATTTCATGTTTGAATGAAATTGATTCACATATTGCTATATTGTTGTGTATCTGCAATGGCGGTTCCAGAAATATATGTCACGGGAAACACAATTCAAATAAAGTTGAATGTCAATTTTAATTGTTTAGGTCTCGTTTGGTAACCATTTCGTTTTTTTTGTTTTTGGTTTTGAAAATTAAGCTTATTTCCTTTATATTTTTACAATGATTGGCATATTTCTTAAGTACAATCGTTGAATTTTTTAGGCAAATTTCAAAAACAAAAACACTTATTTAAAACTACTTTTTTTAGTTTTCAAATTTTGGTTTGGTTTTTTAAATCATTGGTAAAAACTAGACCGAATAAAAAGGAAGAAATTTGGAGGTACTACCTATTGCAATTACTCAATTTTGTAATACATTTATATATTATGTTAAGTACTATTTATTCCCAAATTATCATTAATAAACTATTATAGAAGTATCCCCTTAAGTTTATAAACAAAGAATAAAAGTTTTTAGAATTATTATTTTAAAAATAAAATGAATTTTTCTATCAATTAAATTATCTAAAATATATTTTAGATACTAAATTATAGATATAATATACCCAAAATAGAAAAAAAAAAAAAAAAAAAAAAAACAAGAGAAAAGCAACAATGGGAAATTTCGATCTATAGAATAATAGCGTGGAGCTATTCCAAACCTACAATGAAAAAGAACTAAAGGTAAATAGGAGGATTTGAACGCGCACAAGCAAAACACAATCTAACACTAATAATTCCACGCTTAAATATTGTGACTTATAATAAAAGTAATCATTGTTGTAAAATATGAACAAAAGAAGAACAAAGAAAGAACAAAACAACAAAGTTAAAGAGAACTAGAAAGTAGAGATAACAATTGAACTCAATTGTGGTGTGTCTTACAAATGCACAATTCCACACACTATATATAGGACATGAATGGTATATGTTACATTATATAATTCAATGGGAGGTTATAGATTTTTGTAACCTATGTAGGTTATAGATATCTATACTAAATATTACATTTATAATACTCTCCCTTAGATATCTATATTATATAGAATATATGTCTCGGTAAAACCCTACTAGAAAAAACTCAATGGGATAAAAAACCTAGTGAAGGAAAAAGAGTACATTATTCATATATTTTAACAACTGTCTCATTAAAAATCTTACTAGGAAAACCCAGTGGGATAAAATCATAGTCAATGGAAAAAGAGTGCAACACATATAACTCCCCCTCATAAAAACATCACTTGATAACTCTTGGTTGTCACATGCAAATGTTGTGACTTAACTTCTCAAATGCTGTTGTAGGTAACACGTTCGTCAATAAGTCCTCCAAGTCATCTTTTGAAGAAATATGTTGAATATTGATGTAGTCATTTTATGTTTTATTGTCTTCATGTTAGAACATTATTGGAGCCAACATGAATCATTAGGATTTCAATATGATTTAAAGTGGTTGTTGTTATGATCTGCTCCATAGGCTGCCACAAAATATAAAAATGCTTCTCCTATACTAAGTAACCTGTTTAGGATCTAGCTCGCATGGGTTAGATAAATAATCTACATCTTCACAACTAATTAAATCATAATTAGATTTATTATAATAAAATAAGTCCATCTAAGCTAATTCTCATATAAAATCTAACATATATTTAAATATACTTCAATATCTTTCTTTTGGAGAAATATTATATCTATGTAACAAAATTACTACAATACTACGATATGTAGTATATAACTAGTAAAGATATATAAGTGCACTTATTTTCCAAAATTATGGTTCTTCAGGACCCTAATTTTGTTTTATTATCTTCCTGAAATTGAATGGTATATCTTTTCACATCAGGTGAATGAACCACCACAGGAGTGTTCACTGTTCTAACTAGTTCATATAAGATCTTTTTTGTATAAATTGATGTAATCACATCTGCGCGCTTTATGTTTTATTTGCAAGGTAAGACAAAACTTTGTTTACTGGAACTTTCATCTCAATCTCTCTCTCTTTTTTTTTTAAGAAACTTTATTGTCTTTGAAATCTCTTCAGGAGTTTCCATTATATATTCAGATCATCAATATATACGTATATAGTAAATCTTGACTATGATTTCTTTATAATATCATATTGACAAATAGGGTTATTTTATACCCTTATTTCAACAAATCTTTAATAAGATGATCACTATATCACATTTGTCAGGAGTGTTTTTATAAGAATCTCTATAATAAATATAATTCTCTAATATTTAAATTATATGATTTTGGTACCTTTAATCCTTCAGGGATTATCATTATTAAGAGATTCATTAAATGTGGTATGACTGCATCCATAAGATGTATATCAAACTTTTCATACACAGTCAAATAAATTAGATATCTTGGTATTGTATATCCACCGTTAGAGGATATGTTCTATCATAGTCAATACCAATTCATTGTGAGAATGATTGTGGAATCTGTCTTGCTTTATATCATGTGACTTCATTCTATTTGTTTTTCTTACAAATACTCACTTGTATCCCACATGTTTGACATTATCTGAAGTCTGGACTACTAGTCCTCATGATTTGAAAAGTGAGTTTATTTCTATTGGATTGTTTCTTTCCACATAAGTCAATCCCTTATATGTCGACATTTTTCAATACATAATACTCATTTTCGTAAATAATGTCGTGAGCAATATTGTATGCAAAAAAAATGTTGTCAACTTATATAAGTATGGTTCCATCCTTTTTTTTGTCATGACATATAATTTCTCGAGATCTCTTTATTATTCTTATGACTACTCATATTTAGGATTTCTTCTGGAATATCCATATTCTTAACTAAGTCATTTTTTTTATTATTGACTACTTTTCGAGGATCTTTATCTTTGGAACCTATTTGTCTATCACGCTCTAGGCATTATGTAGACTCATTAATAGTGACAACTTCTTGCATAGGATATTACTTTTAGATGTTTGTATTTACAACCAATATATATAATTTAGTAACTTTCTTACAACTATAATGGCTTCGTAAATACATCTAGCATTTGATTTGTAATATTTAAATTAGTTATCTTTTGATCTTCTAGTTCAAAGTGATCTGTATGATGATCAAAATGAGAAATACATATGCGTTTCAGTTAATTTTCTTTTCCAACTTTCTTAATTCCTCCCCCTAATGTTGGAAAATTTGTCTCATTAATGATAAATAGCAAATTGTGTAATAAATATATCACCCATCAGAGGTTTATAGTATTTATTAATTGATGTGAAATCAATTTTAATATAGATTTATAACCTCTTTTGAGGATTCATTTTAATTACTTCATTATCTTAATTGTTGTTGTGTAATAATTTAATTATTTACTGCACATTTGCACACATGAAATATATTTGGCTTCTGGCCATAAGCTCATAAGCTATTGGCTTAGAGCATACACAATAATGTGATCTCATATAGATTTATAAGTTTTGCTATTTGAATATAAGCTATAGGATGTTCAACACTTATCTCAATCAATTATCAAATGTTGGGATGCAAACTCACTAGCATTATCAAAACAAAAATTTTAATTTAAAAATCATAAAATTGTACTCTTAACTATTTGAGCAACTAAACTTGCAGATGTAACGTTTTGGAGATAATAAACATATATGTGACCATCAACTGGATGCGCCAACAAAACCATAAAATATTTAAATGGTTCACTTGAGAGGTTCAATTTCAATTTTAACTAGTGAGAGTTTGCCTCTTGAGAACAAAGCCACGTATAACAATATTAATATCCTTTAGTTCTTCAATGTATATTTTTAATAATTATTTTCACTATTGACCCAGAATGACTCATCATGTCAAATAAAAATATATTTGGATCAATGAACTTCACGTTCATTATTGCATATATTTCAATTACACTAATATGTGTAATACAATTTAGAAGAAAAAGTATACAACTTTTCTATATGCATTTCTCGTAGGAGACAATAGATTATCAATTTCTCTAGATGATATTTATTACCATATATACCTTCCAAATTTACTAAACATCTCTTTGATTTACAAGAGAATGTGGTATATGAATTGTAAATTTTGTTCCTCTGAACAAAATAATATTTTCTTTTCCAAAATATTTAATCAAGTCTATAAGACTTAATGTAACAACCCAAAATTTTAAGTAATTTTAATTTAATTATCTTAAATTATTTGGGTATTATTTTGAATTTTTAAGTCTTAATTGAATTATTTTGGAAAAATAATTCAATTTAAATTAAATAGGATAAAAGATTTGAATTTAAATTCCATCGGTGAAAATTGAATTTTAATTTGGGAGATTTAATTTATTTAGTTGAATTGGTGGAGGGAAAAGAAATTTAATATGTATATACCTAATTTATTAAGGAATTAGGGTTTGGGATCGTATATATATATTATTAAGTGACTAGAGAGGGAGAAAAATACACCGAATGGGAAAAACGGAATGGGTTTTTCTCTGCGACAGCTCCTAGAAAATTTTCGTTTTTGGAGTTTCAACCGTCGGATTGTATTCAAATTTTATCAGCATATTCGAGACATATAGAGCCTCATTCTGAACGGTTGGATCGTTGTTTTAAGCTTTCATGTGTCCGTAATCATTGCCGAACAGAACCTGTAAAACTGGGTGAGTTTTGGGATTTTGGTCTCCATTGGTTATTTGATTTACTATCGAAAAATTTGGTTAATCTCTAATGTTGATCTTGTGTTAGGTTTGAGGTTTCTAAAGTTTTGGTTACGCTTAACAAGCCTTGGCGTCAACGTATTATTATTATTTTTTTTTGTGGATTTTAGGCAACAACCGTTGTGGGTCATAACACTGGTGTGGATTGTAATTGGTACACAGGGAATTTCTGAGCGCGATTGTTACACTTATTTCAAGGTAAGTAATTCTACTGCTGGCAGGTCACAGCTTCACAGTATTATTTGACCATTGGCATATAAATCATTCAGAGTATTATTTGGCTATTGGCTGGCTATTAGCATGTTTGCATGTATGATTTGTCTGGCTAATGCTTGTCTGGCTACTTTATGATTTATCTACTGTTGAGAATTTATCAGTTGAGAATTTACCTATGCTATGTATGATTGAATCCGATGCCAACGCCCGTTGTCCCATGCTATATTATTACTTGAATCATCAGTTCACCTCAAAACAGTTTTGACGGTGTGCCATCAGGCCACTAGACCTGTGTGGACCGACGGGTTCTCATCAGGTTCACCTCCAGTTTCGACGGTGTGCCATCAGGCCACTAGACATGTGTGGACCGACGGTTCACCTCCATGTTCACTGGTGTGGGTCATCAGGCTTACACCACAGCATTGACGGCGTGCCCTCAGGCCGCTAGGCATGGTGACAGGGCAGTTGGCCTACAGATCTAGAAATCCCGGCAGTGGGATTACTTACTGAGTTTTATACTCATTCGGTTACAATTTTATGGATTTCAGGTAAAGACAAGGACAGACAGGCGAATGACAGGAAGAATCCATGACCGTGCCATTGGGACCAGTCAATGCTTCCGCTCATATTTTTATGTTTTGATGTTGTTAAATCCAAATCTGAATGTTTAAATTATAAATTTTAGTTTTGCATTCTTAGAGGTTTTATGCAAAACTCACAGTTCTGGTTTTATAATTTTTTTTAGGGGTACCCCGATCTAATATTTTTAATTATTTAAATTTAATGAAGTTATTTATTTGATAAGTTTCTTTTATTTTAGTCAAATATACGAAATGTGTCGTTTTGAAATGTATGCATGCATGAAGTAACGACTTCTAGAAAGTCGGGTCGTTACACTTAATATATTTCATATTTGATTTTTCGCTTCAAGCATTTGAATTTTGGAAAATGTATTGTCTACTTCTAGGTATCATATGCATAGATGTACTATATGCAAAACATAAATATTATCAATTATTTTTTTCTCTTCAGGAGATTCAAAAGAAAACCAAATATCTCATATACAAGTAGGTCAAAAAGAATAATCATCTCTTCAGGAGATTCTAAAAACTTGTAACATCCAAATATCATCATATTTAGGGATTAAAATGATAAGTTATGATCTCTTCAAGAGATTCAAATAAATTCTCAAAATTTGCTATACCACACATCGTCTTCCTTTTCATTATTAAGAATTTTAATTTTTCAAAAAAGACTCTTAATGTACGACAGCTACAAGATCGTTGTCTCTTTTGCATCACATTTGAAATATGAAATTCTCATATAAATATGTGTGGTTTTAATAGAATAATTACTTATTGCTCTATTAATATTATTTCAATCACAATTATTAAATATTGCAACATTCACGTCAAGAATGATATTAAATGGTCGAAATTCATTATTTTGCATAAATCATAAGCTTATTTTGATTTATGCAACTTCAGGTGCATTAAATCACAATTAGCTTTAGGAAAGTAATAAACTATTATGCATAACTTTCAAATTTTACTATGAGAGAATTCATTCAAATATATATTGTCACTATATATAAATTTTAAAGTTTACAGAATCCACATGAGAATAATTTAAATATTCAACAATCCAATAAATTTCAATAAGCAAACAAAAAATTGACTAATTCAACTCCCACGTTAGTTCCCAGGTAGAGGTGTTCCCTTATGGTCAGCTTAAATACCTCATCCTAACCAGAATCATCCTTAGACAGAGTTATCTTATAGTCACATTTTTATTTCTAATTCATTAATATTTTAATTAAGAGTTAATTAATAGATTAATGAATCTAAGTGAATTATTAAAGTTTATTTTTCATCTTATAAAAACTAATTCACTTAATGAATAATCTTTAGTATTTTAAATCTTAAACCTTTCAAAATAAAATTAAAGATAGCCTTGGATATTTATTCTCATATTTGGAAAATAAAAGATAATATTATTAGAAGATAATTTTAACACATAAAAGATAATATGTGTAGGAGAGAATCATAATAATCCTTATTAGAAATTTCCAATGGTTAGAAATATGAGAGTAAAGCATCCTATTCACTCTTCCTATCAAATATATGGAAAATATAAATTAATTAGGAAACATCTCAATTGAATTGACCATAATTTACAACCTTATTCTAAATGACATACTTTATGCAAAATATCAAGCATTTTTAAACATATATGATAATTTATAATTTGGTAGTCTTAAGAAATTGAAGACAATTTAAATTATATTGATTTGAATTTAGAATTTAAAAACCTTAAAAAAAAAATTTTGCTCAACTTACACAATCGCTTTGAAGAAGTTATTCAATTCACAAATTCAAAATTGTTTATGGCCTAACAATGGTAAACATACATATGTATATTTGTATATACTTCAAATAAATTTAAACAAAATGCGAATTACTATGTTTATATGCATCATATGCAACCCAAAAATAAAAAGTGAATGTCAATGCTTTATATGAATTTCAAAATAATGCTAATTACTTTATACCAAAGAGCATTCAAGAGTCATGTAGGCAAGGCACGCTTAACACAAATGCTTATAAAAGCAGAGATTAAACTTTACTTCAAAATGTTGAAAAATCTCATCACTGGTAGTAGAATAGCTCCAATCAAAATCAAGAATAAATAAGGTCTAGAAAACCAAAATTACCATGCAACCTACTGCTTAGGTTTTCTTATTAAAGAAATCTCATAATTAATATGAACTTTTTACCTTTTATCTAATTTAAAGTTTAACAAAAAAAACTAATACCAATATACCTTAAAATCATTGCAAACACATAAATCACATATATGATTAAAATAGAGTACTCACCTTATTTTGGCCTTTAGTTTTAATAGAATAAAGATGAATGATGGTGGTGAGAAAACCAATGATGAATACATCAAACACATATGTATAATTTGTTTCCTCTAAATCAAACAAGACCAAATCGCCAAAATCAAAATACTCACCGTATTTGAACGAAATTCTAATACCTTAAAAATTGGGAGAAAATTCTAGCGGGTCTTTAGCGTTCTTTATATTCCAATGAATCGAATCCAATCTCTACAAAATCTTTAAAGTGGTAGAGACTCGTGCTAATAACGTGTTGTAAAATATGAACAAAAGAAGAACAAAAGAAGAACAAAGAAAGAACAAAAGAACAAAGTTAAAGAGAATTAGAAAGTAGAGATTGTTGGGTTTTATGCCCTAAAACTCGTAGATAGTAAATGTTGTATTTTGACCGCCATTAATAAATGGTTATTCATTATTATCAATAATGTTATTGATTATTTTCTTGTTTTAATAACCCTAAAATCAAAAACTAACATCCTAGGCGTTTAGAGTCTTGAACAATATGTAGAGACATATAGAGATCAATGTTCAAGTTACAGCCTAAGGGTCTATAGTAAGGATAGGGCTGGGTACCTTATCTTGGTAACACTATGGATACGGCTCACTTTGTATTTGATACAAACGCAATGATCCAACGCGTTCGTGTAGGAGACATGCGAGTGAGGGTATCCTATGAAATGAGTTTGCATAAGACTGGACCACGAAATAGTAACACTATAACTCCGTTGACTGGTTAGGTTTCTATTTCAATAGGTTGACCTAGGCAACTTAGTCTTAATCTTGAGTATATTATGAACTCCTGTATGTGTGAGAGTGGCCCGTTTGCCGACTCGATATGCCTACCATTTTGGGGATAAGACTGAGTGGGGAGCTGGGAACATAATTATACAAGATGAATTTCATTCATTCCCGACTTTAGGGTAAGTAGATAAGGTTCCCTTAAGTGGTGTCTCCGGGACTTGAACAAAGGGCCCTACCCTCTCACTGGCCCGAGAGGATTTCTGTTGATGGTTGGACCATAACAGTTGTTCATTAAGAGCACTGGTACTAAGAATTTAGAAGTAACCCAGGGGTATAACGGTGATTGACCCAGCTGGTGTTAAAACACTTGTGAAGGACTAACTTGCTGTTATGGTCTATATCCATGGACACAGAAATATATCTACAGTGAGAAGAGTGCAGCTGTGGGTCTTTAGTGGAGTGCACCCACAGTTAACGAATATTGATAATGGGTTAATGAGTTTAGCCCGTTAATCTCATATCGTTGGAGCTTCTGATCTGTAGGTCCTTAGGTCCATTCCTAGCTCGTAAAGAATATTGAGAAATTTATTCTTGGATGAATTTGAAAAGTTCAAATTTACTAAGGGAAAGTATAATGTATAATGATACATTATAATATAAAGTTTATTTTACAAATTAAACTTTATAATATAAATATAATTTTGGATATGAGTCAAATTATTTTAATAGAATTAATTTATTTAAAATTGTTCAAATATTACTAATATGAATTTATTTATATTCAAATAAGTTAAAATTAATGATATTAATGTAATTAAAATTATATTATAATAATCTATTTAATTTAATTAAATGATTTAATTATAATTGAATTAAACTATAGGTTATGTGAGAGATGTTCATTTAAATATGATTTAAATGAATTGATAATTAAATTATATTTAATTAATTATTAATTTAATTATTAATTTAATATTAATTAATTAGTTGTAACTCCCACGTAGGGGAGTTTATAATACGTGGGATAACACCACGTTTCCCATTTTTCTCTCGCTTCCTTATATAGTGCTTAAACAGAAAAATTCTTTTCGTAGCATTCTCTCCACAAAAAATCCTCTTAGAAGAGTGCTGTATTTTTTCCCTTTGCCAAAAGGTTCCCACAAACCTTTCCTCAAGATTAGGAGAAAATGAAGGTCTCCAAATGGTGGTGACACGTAAGTTTTTCTTCTCTAATTTTTTTTTGCTTAACCTAGATTTTTTAAAGTTTTTTTTTTTGCCAATGTAAAAGTATTTCAAAATTATTAAAATTAATTTTGAGATACGGTTCTGATACGTTTCCGCTGCGTTTTGGGTTTAAATCCCAGCAGAGATAACAATTGAACTCAATTGTGGTGTGTCTTACAACTGCACAATTCCACACTATTTATAGGACATGAATGGTATATGTTACATTATGTAATTCAATGGGAGGTTATAGATTGTTGTAACCTGTAATTATGGATATCTATACTAAATATTACATTTATAATAATCATATATATTATTAACTCTACATTAAATATATATTAAAAATGCAAAAACCGATAATTCGAGAGGGGGCACGGCCCCTATGTTGATCCGCCACTATGTATCCGTCTTATGCATATTATTGTTTATCCTTTTAGGGAGAGTAATTGTTTTTAAAGTAAAAATATGTTTTTAAAAATATGTTTGATATTTCTACCCTCTAGTTGTTATGTGCTAAATGTCTTTTTGTCCCTTATTAAGGGGGAGTGTTCAATTGATTTCAAAAGGGGGAGAAATTTGTGAAATTAATCCTAAAGTGTATATGATGTCTCTTAAATCTACAATGTTGATTATTATGGTCTTTTAGAAGCCATGTTGATAGGAGAAGAAATGCAAAATTAAGTGTTCATGTTTTAAGAAGAACTTTCATGTCTTTGTTTATTTTTTTTAGTTGTCCTTTTTTTTATTATTCCAAAAGGGGAGAGTTAACAAGAAAAATGAAAGCATGTTATTTATTGAATATCTTTGTTACTATTGAATGGAGTGTGATTTAAGTTTATATTTTACATCATACATCTCTTTAAATTTCATTTTTCTTGAGTAGTTTGTCATCATAAAAAAGGGGGAGATTGTTGGCTTTTTGGCCCTTAATCTTAAATTAATTAATTAATTAATATTTTGATTATAACAAACCTGTTTTTATTTGTTAACAATTTGAGTGTTTTGAAGTGTTTATTGTGTAGAGCTTGTAACAACGGTTGTAACGCAATTTGAATCACTCAAATTAGAGTTCAAAAGAAAAAAATATGATTGAAATAAGCTTTACGAAAAAATACTCGAGGTGATGACGTGACGGCTAAATCATCAAAGTGGACCTATTAGAGGATGACAAGTGAAACAATAGATAAATGATACATGGTGGGCTTTAGAGTTTTTGTTGGTTTTAAAAACAAAATGAATTTAATATTATTATATATGTTTGTGTCTAAAGATTGTTGCTTTTAAAAGAAAATGAATTTAATATTATTTTATGTTTGTGTGGCTAGTTGAGTTTAAATCTCCACCATTAAATTTTCTTCTAACATCATCTAATGGTCCAAATTTAATATGGTTTCCAACAACTTTTTTCTCTTTTTAAACACTTCATCTTCTCCAAATTTTCACAACAATTACATATTTTCACAATCCTCAAAGTCACCATTGTTATTCTCTCAAAACTCTCATTTTTTTTTCTTTTCATCTTATTCTTGAGAAAGATACATTGTATTGTGAGGATTTATTTGTTGAGTGCTTAAATTTGCAATTCCACTCTTGAAGAGAGTTTTTCGTCTTGTTCTTCATTTCCAAATCTATTGTAAAGAGTTACTCTTGAACCCAGAACAAGAGTGTTATAACAATTTGATC
Source organism: Lagenaria siceraria (assembly GCA_002890555.2). Taxonomy (NCBI): domain Eukaryota; kingdom Viridiplantae; phylum Streptophyta; class Magnoliopsida; order Cucurbitales; family Cucurbitaceae; genus Lagenaria; species Lagenaria siceraria. The sequence continues at coordinate 13,557,583 of CM016493.1, forward strand.
CTCAACTGTGGAAAGGATTAAGTTTGTTCTTGTTCCCGAAAAAGGAACATTGTAACGGTTCGACTCTAAGCCGTAAAAAGAGTCAAGTTTGTAGTGACATACCCAAGAGAAACTAGGGAAGTAGATATAGGCCGGTTGTGCCGAACCACTATAAATTTTTTGGTGTCAATTTCTCTATCTCTCCCCTATTTATTTTTGTAATTAATATGTTATTTAATTTTAATTGCATACTTTTGTTGGTTGAGATTGATTGAGTTGTTTACTTTGATTGATAGTTCTAAATTTGCATATCTATTACCAATCTTATTATTAGAATTAAATAGGGTGCTTGAAAGTGTTATTTTAATTATTTGTATAAAATTCTTGTTTAAATTACTTTATAGGGAAAAGTGTATTAATCTGTTTAATTGGACCCATATTAACAAAAAGTTTTCATTAGTTTGAAGAAACCCTATTCACCCCTCTAGGATTGTCATACCGATCCTACAACTACATCATAAGACTTATGTCTTGGTTGGACTCGTTATGTTTTTGGCATCGAGGAACAATATTTTCAACAAAATTCTATTTTTGCAGCAAGATTTGAATCAGATTGCAATAACTATTTAGGGTAGTTGCATAAATTTGAAATTAATTTGTTAAAATTAGGCCCGTAGCCCATGTGTTTATGATTTTGCAAAAATTGCAAAATTCTTCATCCCAACCCAATTGAAATACTCGGATGACCAATATGTCCCTCACAATTAAAAATGTGTGATTGCATCTGATTGTCATCTGATTACCAACTATATCGATTGTTATTTGATTGTTGTCTGATTGCTGTCTAAGTGCTATTTGATATTGATTCTTATCAGGTTGCTATTTTGTACTCATTTGTTATTTGATTGTGGTTGTCTAATTACTCTAATATTGGTTGTCAATGATATGATTGTTATCTAGACAGCATAAAAGCTTGAGAAATTTACTCTATGAAAAATTCATTCAAAGTCAAAGTCTTGTTTTCGAAAGGTTGGAATTACAACCCTATTTAAACTAATTGAAAAGACACTATGAAAGGACACAACCTTTCACTAAATTGTCTAATTCATCTAAACCTTTTCAACTACCCTAATAAATATAAATGCATGAAATTAAATAAATACATAGAACATTAAATATGTGGATGAATCTGAATTTTAAGATTCATTGTGATTCTTGGATGAAAAGGTGCCTCTTTGAGCTTTAAAAGTTGCGTCTCTTCAACTCTAATTGGAAGCTTAGCATGGAAGTAACCCATTTAACGTTCAACTAATTATTACCAATTATTTTCTTATCATTCTCCCCTTCTTCGAGTGTCCTCGAATCTTAAGGGCCCCCTTGTAAAGTAACTTTGTAATTATCATCATGAACTTTGGAAAAAAGTTTGTAAGGTTCATCTCCTCCAAAATCAAATGAGTAAATTCTTTGTAGAGCACGCTTCCCCAATCGCCATTGATCCAATCTCTCAACCTTGATCCTTCTCGAATGTGTCTTTAATGAGTCATACAAAACATAAGGAAAGTAATAGGAGGGAACGTTAGAAGGAAAAAAAATTACACTCATGATTTTTATCACTTAAATACTTTTTTTCCGATTCACTGTTAACCACACTTTTTTCTTTTTCTCTTATCTCTAATGTCTCACTTTTCTCTATTTTCTTATTCTCCACATTGTCCTCACTTTTTGGTATAGATTTTGTCATGTCCTCAATCTCAACACATACTGCAAATATCTCCTCATACACCTCGGCAACCTCACCATTAGAATCTTCCTTCTTGACTTGTGGATGACTTTCCTCATCTTGAATTGGTTGATCATCTTGATTCATCGGCCCAACATCACTGTTGGGATTTTTCTTTTCAACTTGTGGATGAACTTCATCACTTGGAATTGGCTGAAAAGTTTCTTGAATTTTAATAGCTCGTATGGCATGATTCTTCCTTGCTAGCTTTTGCAACTTCAACTCTTCATTTAATTGAGATATGTAATGCATCGAATTACGTAACTCAACCAAACTTTCTCGAATATTCTTCCAAAAATTATCATCATTATTATAAGTCGCATGTTGATTTCTCCTTTTGTGAAGCATACCGTAAGACATTCTAATATTTCAAGCTTTCAGCAAGTCTTATAGTATTTTCATGAGAATCATGCAAGAAAATCCAATATAGTCTAGAATGTGAAAAGTCACAAAATCTTGAAAAAATTATGGAAGGATGCAAGAGAAAATTTCTTTTTCTAATTTTTCCAACAAATAAACTGAAAAATATGAAGAAAAAGAAAGAAGATGAAAAGTCATGAGAAAATGATAAGTCACTTTTTTTTGTTCTTTCTTCTTTCAACAACCACAATAATGTATGAAGCAAAAAAACAAATGAGAAGATGAAGAGTCACGAGAAAGATGGAAATAGATGAAATGATTTAAAGAAAGAAATATAATATGGAAAGGAATACAAGAAAAGATATAATCTATTTAGACCCAAAGCTCTTATACCAAATGATAAAGGGAACTACCTCAATCACGTTTGAGAACCCCCACAACAGTAAAAAGAATAACCCCAATTAACGAATTGATAATAACCCCAAGAAAGCTAAACAGATTTGGCTTGGAAGATTGATCAAAGATCAAGAAGAATTGTGAACTTGTTCCTAACTTCAAGATTTCGAACTCTCCACAATCTAATTGATCAAACTAGATTGAAAGTTCTAACCATGCATTCTAAACACAAGAATACAAAGAAAGCATAAAAGCTTGAGAGATTTACTCTATGAAAAATTCATTCAAATTCAAAGTCTTCTTTTTAAAATGTTGGAATTACAACCCTATTTAAACTAATTGAAAAGGCACTATGAAAGGACATAACCTCTCACCAAATTGTCTAAATTCATCTATACCCTTTCAACTACCCTAATAAATATAAATACATGAAATTAAATAAATACATATAACATTAAATATGTGGATGAATTTGAATTTTAAGATTCATTGTGATTCTTGGATGAAAAGGTGCCTCTTTGAGCTTTAAAAGTTGCGTCTCTTCAACTCTAATTGGAAGCTTAGCATGGAAGTAACCCATTTAATGTTTCAGCTAATTATTACCAATTATTTTCTCATCACTAACTGCCAATAATACCAATTGTTATTTGATTATTGTCTAATTAGTTTGATACTAATTGTTAGTGATATCAATTGCTATATAATTGTTGTTTAATTACTACCTGATACTGATTGGTATTTGATTGTTGTGTGATTACTATTTGATGATGATTATCAATGATACTGATTGTTATCTGGTTACTATTTGATACTGACACTTAATGATACTGGTTTCTATTTGGTAATGATGGTTATCTAATTGCTATCTTGTTGTTATCTTGTATTGATTACTAATGATTTGCTGATTTATTAATTGTTACCTAATTATTATTTGATATTTGATTGTAATATGATTGCTAATGATGTCGATTGCTATCTGATACTAATTATTATTTGATATTGATCGATTGCCAATGATACCAATTATTTTATATTTCTATCATCTTCTATTTCTGTAGTTAGTAGCTTGTGATTACCATTTGATTGTCATCTGACTACTATCTGATTAATATCTGATTATTGTTTGATTAATATCTAAAATGGATTGTCAATGACACTAAATTTTATTTGATTACTATCTAATTCTGATTATCAATGATATGTGATTGCTATCTAATTTTCACTTGATATTGATTGTTATATGATTGTTATCCGATTACTATATGATATACTAATTGTCAATGATTACATTATTCTTTTCAACAATAAACTGCTAAAATAAGACACTATATATTTTACTTACATAAAAACAGATAATTGACAAATATATCTTTAATGTCCACAATATGATTGTTCAAATAGGTACAAATTATTTACATGTTTTTCTATTATGACTAACACACTTACAATGACTACACTTCGTGTGCTTTTTCAAGTCACTAATTGAATGAATCATTTGCTATTTATAAGGTCTTCTTGCTTGACATTAGGCTTGTTCACCTCTAAAATAGAAGTAGTAAAAAAATCAAACATCAATCACATGAAAATCAAATATAAATAACAAAATACTTAATATGTAATGAAAATCATATGACAATCATATAGCAGTGAAATATCAATCATGTGCAATCAAATAGAAATCACAAAATATCTAATATCTAATGAAAATCACATGACAATCAGATATCAATCCTATGGAAATCACATAACTTTATAATGTGTTCCACGAATAAAATTTATAATGTATAGCTTTAGAGTTGATTTGACAAACAAAATTTCAGAAACAGAGAAATTAAGAAAAAAAACTAAAAAAAAAAAACAAAGAACTTTGGTTAATTGTGGACTAAATTTGTATGTGTTGATTAGAATTTGTAGTTAAGTTAGAAACAAAAGTCTAAGAAGGAAAAACGAAAAACATATTATAAATTGAAGCTCTACTGGATCAACCCGACCCAATTCCCATGTGGGTGTTGGACCATAACTGAAATCTTCCATGGCTTCCTCCGAGAGCATGAGCTCTACGATTATGGGAATGGTGCGGGAGAGAGTGTTAATGGGTTGGGTAGTGATTCCATGAGCTCTAATGGAAGTTTGGTGAATGAAAAAGGGTTGAAGATGATAAGAGACATCGATTTCAGAAAGCATTGAGGAAATAACAAACCTAGAGAAGGAATCTTGAGTTAGAACATCACATCTTTGTCGTTGTTTTGTGGGTCCGACGTGGTTTGAGGTCGCACAATGGTAAGGTGTTCGTGCCATGTCTATCATCACTGGAGTAAGATGGTGTCGGTGGTTGGAGGAAGGAGAAAGGGAAGAAGACAAGGGTTTTATTGTGGGCAGTTTGGGAATAAGAAAGAATATGAAAATAGGATTTTAGAAAACTGCCATATGTGCAAATTATAAAAAGTGGGTGACACGCTTGCAGTATCATATTATTAAACTGCCATCCATTATAATTTTCCTAACTATTTTCTCTTATACAGGTCACCAAAGCTTAATTGCAATTTTCTTTCCGGTTCGGTTTTGGTGTATGCCCAGAGCGCCTTGCAACTTTGAGCTAGACCCCGAGATAGAGATGACCCTCCACTAGTGTAGGAGATTACAAAGGAAGAAGAATGGTATACCAGAGTTGATCTCACAGGAAATCCATGAAGAAATTGTCTTACAAAACTTTGCAATGGACCAACTTGTTGAAGAACCTCATGTTCTCCCACCTCAGCAAGGAGGAGGTCAACAAAGGGATCCGGTGGACAATCTATTCTTCGTCGAATTGAGTTATTGGCTATCGCTTGCGGCATCCTTTTGCACTTTGTTTGAACAATTTTGTCATCAAATTGTTCATCTTTGCTGATTTGGGTATGTTCTGCAAGATTCAAGCATAATGAATTAAAAGCAACCATAAAGAAATTCAAAAGAATTGAAAAGAAAAGGAGTAGTGGTTCATAAATTCACAAAAAAAAAAAAAAAAAAATTGAATATTATGGAGAATTTTGAGTAGAAGAAGGGAATGTATATTATTTTTTTTTCAAGAGGTTTGTGAGTTTAAAAATGGAATTGGAACTTGAAACTTAGTTAAATTGGAGAAGTAGATGTTGGCGGTCCATAGAAGACAGTGGAGTTGCTCAAACAAGCAGTTACATTGGATGGGCAGGCGACTTAGAAGTGAAAATCCCTGGTAGAAGCTTTTTTGGAACTCATTCTTTTTTTTCTCCCAAAATTATTAATCATCTGTTTGTAACCTCGTGATTTTAAAGAATTTCAATTTATAACGAATTTTAAATGAATTTCTTTGTTTGTTACTAGAGAAAAGATAATGATTTTAAAATTCGAAGTGATTTTAAATCTTATTTTTACTTTAAAAACTTTTTTGACCAAAAAGCTCGGACTTCGCAGGATTTAAAAATAAATTACTTAATTGACATTATCCTATTATGATTTTCAATTAACACATATTAGTAAATTTTCAATTATCATCTAAACACAAAATTTTAAATACGTTCATTTTAAATCTTTTTCATTCCAAACAAAGTAATTAATTTAAAATCATTTATCGAATTTCAAATCATTTATTCAACAAATGAAATAAACGAATGGGAGTGGGGGGACTTGACCACAAACGTCTTGGTCCTTAGCACATATTGATGTCAGTTGAGCTAAGCTCTTTTTGACAGTATTTGGTAAATTAATACTAAATTAATGTAATTTAGCTATATGAGCCAAAATAGCTTATTATTTCAATTATTATCATATTGATAATTAATTTAAAATTTGTTATAATATTTTTATTTAAAATTTTGTATGATTTGGATTTCAATTAATTTTGTTTAATCTAGAGTATTTGATAAAGATTTAAGAAAAATAATTGTTATAAAAAATTTAATCAATTAAATTTCGAAAATAGATTTGACAGAATATATTATACATTAATATAGAATGATATGACTATAATATATTTATTTAAATGGTCAAGAAGGTAACATATTTTTTGAAAAGCTAAATCTAAAAGTTGGTATTTATAAGCTTTTATACGTTAGTTAAAATTTAAAAGTAATTTTGGCAAATTTGTAAATAAGTTGTTTTACCAAACAGCAAACACAATCCCAAATAGAGCCTAGATCAAATAGAAAAGTAAACTTAAGAAGGCTTTGTACTTTGATTGATTTCTCTTGGAGTTTTTTTTCTCTCATTCTCTAACGTAAACTTAAAATTGAACGAAAGAGAAGGGGCTTCTCCTATGTTCCTCATCTAGCGATGCACGATAATGGAAAAGGTAGTGAGGGTGGCGGCAATGGGACAAGTGGCACAATGACAGAAAGGTTGAATGAAGGAGGGTTGAAGGAGAAGATAGAGAAGAAAGAAAGGAGAGGGATGTCACATCATTTAAACATATATCAAATTAATGAATTTGGCCAAATGGGAACCAAAATGCATTTTGCCCAAAGAAGATTTAACAAAAAAAAGAATGTCTTATTCGACTAAATTATGCCAGGTCAGAACCCAATCGCACCTTATTATTGTAATATTTATTAATTTATTAAGTTCCGTAAATGTCGCAATATTTTTTGTTTAAATTTCTTTAAAAAAATATTGGAAAACTATTTGGGAGGATAATTAGTTGTCATTACTAGTACAAAATTGGGCTTTAATGTTGGTTTAAAACATACATTATAGGGGTACAATGTTGGTTGACAACCGACATCGAAGATCGTGTTTTAAAAGGTCTTCGATGTCGGTTGTCTTTAATGTCGATTTCAAACTAACATTATAGATGACTAAGATTTCAATGTCAGTGTTCAACTGACATTGAACATCATCTTTAATGTTGGTTTTCACCTACTTTTTGTCAGTGATTGTCTGACATTAGATGTCTATCATCATTTTGTTATTGAAGAAATGATATATATATATATATATATATTATATATATATATATATATATATATATATATATATATATATATTGCTTCCGCACGTGCAAATCAATACTATTTCTCTTTTAGAGGTACATGCACAAAATAAAATCTTAATTACTTTCACAAATCTCCAATAAGTCACAAAAGAGGAATAAGACGATTATTTAACTCCAAAACCAAGATAAAATATATTTATCATTGAATCAACTCCATATGGTTTAGACAGTAAATCTCTACGTATTAACCATGAAGTATACATATATATTCTACATTGAACGAGTATACATGCTAAGTTGCTGTTCGCATGAGGTTTCCGTAGAAACGTGTTTCGTGGAGTTGAACTTAATATTTATGTAAATTTGATGCAGATGTGATTCAATCTCTAGTACTTGATCCTATGATTCTCTCTCAGTTGAACACGTGCGCTTGATGTATGGAAGCGAAACGCGGTTGAACTTCAGTCTTCAAGTGTGGTTCAACTTCAGGAGTTAGGGAGTCTCTTGATTGATTGTAGGGAGAATTCTCTCTAGACTCTCTTAAATTTTTTGAACCTTTCGAACGAGAACTCCTCTATTTATAGAGTTCTCTGGTAGGCTTTGTGGACTTGGGCTTGGCTGGTCCATGGACCTGGTCCTTAGGCCCAACTAATTGGATTTGGGTATTTGTGGGCCTTTGGGCCAAATTGAGTCTATTTTTTTTTTTGACTCAATTGAACTTTAGCCCAAACGTTAATAATTAATTGAATAAAAAATAATTAATTTGATCTAAAAGTGAAGACGAAAACACGTGGCACCATCGGAATTTGCAAATTTACGTCTTCAATTTCAATTTAGGATACATGTAACTTTTAATTAGTCCCAAATTTAATTGTTTCTAATTTTACCATTAATTTGGAAAATGATGTGGCAATTTGTGATTGGTTCAAAATTTCTCATTCAACAAATGCCCCTTTACGAGATTTATGCACTTATATGGGTGGGTGAATCTCGAAAAAGATGAAGTTGAGTCAAAATGCAAGTTGAATTTGACTCTATTTGATGTGTCAATCAAACTATGAATTTAGTACACGAGTTTAATTAAAACTTAAGATAAAATTTAGAATATGACCAAATTTTAGTTCGAGATAAACTTGAGATGTTATCCAATTTGACTTAAGGATAAACTTGGATGATTTGAATTTGAGATACAATTTGGAATATAGTCAAATTTTGATTCGGGATAAATTTGAAATTTTACCCTCAGTTTGATTTGGCGTGAGGAAGACAGCCCAAACTTGATAATTTGAATTTGAAATAAAATTTGGAGTATGATCAAATTTTAGTGTGAGATAAATTTGAGGCTCCATCTTCATTTTGATTTGGCTTGAGGATAGAAGCTCAAATTTGGATCATTTGAATTTTGGGATTTAGAATATGGCCAAATTTAATTTGCAATCAACTCGAAATTTGATTTGAATTTGAGATAAAATTTGGAATATGACTAAATTTAATTTGGGATAAACTAGATATTTGATTTGAATCTGAATAAAAATTGGAATATGACCAAACTTTAATTTGAGGTAAATTTGAGATATTATCTACAATTTAATTTGGGGATAAAATCTGTAGATTTGAATTTGGAATAAAATTTGGAATATGGCTGAATTTTAATATGAAATCAATTTAAGATCCAATCTACAATTTGATTTTACTTGAAAATCTCATCAAAATCTTCCAAGGAAATAAGATTTCAATAGAAAATCCAAATTGAATTAGGATTTGAATACAACATTGATTTCTATAAATAGGGCTCCCCACATACATCTTTCTCATTTTCATCTTGCACTCCTACTTTCTTCTATTCATTCTTTTTGTCATTCTCTTCTTTCTTCTTTCTTTTTTTTTTATTCCTTCTTTTTCTTCTTTTTTCCTCTTTTGTTTTTTTTTTCACGTTTGTTTTTTAAACTTTTTTTTTCTTCTTTTCTTCTTTTCTTCATGTTTTCGTTTCTTCCTCCCAAGCTTCATCACATATTTTTAAAAGGTTAGCTCTCTTTCTTTTTTTTCCATATATGTATGTATATTTGTTTTGTTGCAGCAGTGGTTGCCCTTTTTGCAGCTTTGCCGTCAGCGACCCCTCTTCTACTAAGTACCTTCTCTCGTGTTTGTGTAACTGGTAGGAACGATCGGGCGTTCCAGATTTTCCGTGCAGCAACCCCACTTCTGCTAGGAACCTTCCCATGTGGATACATAACTTGCAGGAATGGTGGGCATTCCAGCTTTGTCGTTGATAGTTTCGCTGTCAGCGACCCCACTTCTGCTTGGTATCTTCCCTTGTGGTTGCGTAACCTGCGAGAACGGTCGGGCATTCCAGATTTACCGTCAGTGACCCCACTTCTGCTAGGTTACTTTCCCTTGTGGATGCGTAACTTGCAGGAATGGTTGGCCATTCCAGCTTTGTCGTCGATAGTTCCGCCGTCAGCGACCCCACTTCTGCTTGGTACCTTCCCTTGTGGTTGCGTAACCTGTGGGAACGGTTGGGCATTCTAGATTTGCCGTCAGCAACCCCACTTCTACTAGGCATCTTCCTATGTGGATGCGTAACTTGCAGGAACGGTTGGGCATTCTAGCTTTGTTGTTGATAGTTTCGTCTTCAACTACCCCACTTCCACATGGTACCTTCCTTTGTGGTTGCGTAACCTGCAGGAATAGTCGAGGGTTCCAAATTTGCTGTCAGCGATCCCACTTCTACTAGGTACCTTCCCTTATGGATGTGTAACTTGTAGGAACGGTCGGGCATTTCAACTTTTCCGTTGAAAATTTCGCCATCAATGATCCCACTTCCACTTGGTACCTTCCTTTGTGGTCGTGTAACCTGCAGAAACGGTCGGACGTTCCAGATTTGCAGTCAGAGATTCCACTTCTGCTAGGTACCTTCCCTTGTGGATGCCTAACTTACAGAAACGATTGGGCATTCCAGCTTTGTCGTTGATACTTTCCTCGTCAGTGACCTCACTTCCATTTGGTACCTTCCCTTGTGGTTGCATGACCTGCGGGAACGATCGGGCGTTTCAGATTTGCCATCAGCGACCCCACTTCTGCTAGGTACCTTCTCTTGTGGATGCATTGCTAGGTTTTATGTCATAAAACTCGTAGTTTGTAAACATTAACGTGTATTCTATTTATCAATAAAGTTGTTATCGATGTTATTTAGTAAACTTGTTATTGAATAAAGTGAATTGTTGTTAATATAACTCTAAATCCAATAAACTAAAAACTCGTGGCTTTAGTATGAAAACTTGAACTTTATGTAATGACATAAAAATAGATCAACTTCAAGTAAATAGCCAAAACGGTCTATAGTATAGGGATAAGGCTGGGCACCTTATCTTGGAGACACCATTGAATGTGACTCACTTTGTATTTGATACAAATAATGTGATCCTAAATCATTCATGTGAAGACATGTGAGTGGGGGCGTTCTATGCAATGAGTTTGCATAAAACCAGACCACGAAATAGTCACTATTACTTTATAACACCGTTTACTGTTAAATACTGACTATTTCAACTAGATAACCTAGGTAACTCGATCTTAATCCTGAGCTAACTATGAACTCCTATTTATTCAGGATTATCCTTAGATCTGCATAGGTGAGAGTGATCCGGGTGCGCCGACTCAATAAGCCTCCCATTTCAAGGGTAAGATCAAGTAGATAGCTGGGGACATAGTTTTGCGAGAAGAAATTCACTCCTACCCAACTTAGGGTTAGTAGATAGGTTGTTCCCTTAAGTACTGATTTCGAGTCTTGAACAAGGAACTCCACCCTCTCATTGGCCCGAGAGGGACTCGGTTTAGTGATAGGATCACAACCAATTGTTTATTAGAGGATCAGTAGGACTTAAGGAACCAGATGTAATCACAGGGTTAAAGCGGTAATTTTGACCTAGTTGTGATTACGGACAACCTGTGAAGGATCGACTTACTAATTATGGTTATATCAAGTGGACAGAAATATATCTACAGTGAGGAGAGTGCAACAACGAGCTTTAGTGGAGTGTCTCGTTAGTTAATGAATGTTGGTTAACTAGATTAAAGAGTTTGACCAGTTAATCTTGGATCGTTGGAGCTCATGATCTGTAGGTCCATTAGGTCACTCTACTATCTCATAAATGGATAAAAACCTTAGATAGTGTGGTGAATAAGTTTTGACTCATTCAATCTTAGGTTAAGGAATGAAAGTCGGATATATACGATATATCAACGTTTAAACAGACAAATAGAGTTAATTATAATATTTAAATATGATTTAAATATTTAATTATATGAATAGGGATTCATATCAGTTTTTTAGAAAAATCGGGATAAGTGGAAAAATATTATTTTATTATTTAATATTAAAATAACATTATATTTAAGTAATTAAATATTAAATTATTTTTTATTTAATTCATTAATTTTAAATTATTTTTAAATTAAAATTAAAATTAAAAATTGATTTTAAATACAATTTTTGAAATTCATTTAAAAATTAGATTTAAAATTGATTTTTGAAAGTTTGGATTTTCCCACTAACTAAGCAAGTAGCTTAGTTGTTATCTTCACAATTAGTTAACAAATTGAGAGTTTGTGTTATCAATTTGTGATGCAATTAGATTGCATACTGATCCTTAATAAATAAGGATGATTTTGGCTTAATTTGGGTTAAGAAATTTGTGAAATTAATGGTTAATTTTGCAAAATTTCATCCATAAGTCATTTTCTTCCCAACTTTCATTCCTTCTCAAATTCACCATAAATTTGGATCCCACCATCCAATCTAAGGCCAGAGAATAGTAGAGAAGACTCTTGTGGTGGTCTACAAACAAGTGTGTGGATTTTCATCAAGAATTAAGGGAGAATTTTTAACTACAAGGGTAAGTGTTCTTGAAACTTTGTTTTTCCCCTTTTAGTTGCATGCTTTATCCTCTAAATTGAGCATCTTAAAGTGAAAATTGATCAAATTAATTTATGCTACATGCTCGTTTATTCTTCATGCGTAACTTTCCGTTAGCGACCCTACCTTTTTTTTTTACTGGACCGAACTTAAAGTTTCCCTACGTACCCTATATAATGTATAGGGATCAAGTCATAATGTAGTTTAAACAAACTTTTTTTTTGCCATTCACCTTTTAAGCTCATACGGGCAAGGAGCACCATGCAATTTAAGCTCTTACAATAAGGAGCAGTTTACAAACTTATCAAGCATAAAACTTTTTAAGGAATTTTCTGCTGATAGGACCAATTTTTAATCCATCCTGATCCACGATCTTGTATGCTCCATTTGTGTACACTTCTTTGACAATATAGGATCCATCTCGCTTAGGAATGAATGTATTTCCTATATGTATTGTCGTGATGATTGGTCTTCTTATAGCAAGTTCTAGATCACCAATCTGAAATGACCTAGGCTTCACATGTTTATCAAAGACTTTGGACATTCACGCTTGATAACATCCCGACGCCTATTGAGCTTCTGGCCATTTTTCATGAAGTGCCTCTAACTCCTAAAGACCTAATTTGACATTGTCTTCTGTAGTTAGCCCCTCTTGAACTGTCATCTTTAGTGATGGAATTTCTCTTTCCAATGGGAGAATAGCCTCCACTCCATAAACAAGAGAATATGGTGTAACTCTTGTAGGAGTGCGATGAGTAGTTCGATAAGCCTATAGCGGTTCACCAATCTTCTCTTGCCAATCTCTCTTTGACTTAGAGACAATTTTCTTCAATAGGGTACACAACGTTTTGTTGAAAGCTTCAGCCAGCCCATTTGCAACTGTGTTGTACATGGATGACTTGTATTGCTTGAATTTGAACTTTTCACACAATTTATCTATCAGGCTGTTAAAAAATTGTCTTCCATTATCCCTCACAATTCGATGAGAAATTTTGTACCGGTAGATGATGTGAGTTCGGATAAAGTCTACCACATTTTCTTTCTTGACTTCTCTCGGTGCAATGGCCTCAACCCACCTTGGAAAGTAATCTATCGCCACAAGGATGTAAGAATGTCCTGCTGACGACTTGGGTGTTATAGGACCAACAAGATCAAGTCCCCAAGCTTCAAAAGGCCATGAAGCCACAGTTGGATGTAGGGGTTCTAGCAGTTGATATATGAAGTTTTCATGGTATTGACAAGTTTTACACTTCTTCGCATACTCCATCGAATCTTGGATCATCTTGGGCCAATAGTATCCCATTCTTTTTAGCTGGAATTGGAGCTTTGGTCCAGATTGATGTGCACCACACACACCTAAATGTGCCTCCTCTAGCGCTTTTACTGACTCTTCTTTTCCAAGACATCGATGAAACATTCCTTCTAGAGAACGGCGATATAAGGTCCCTTCGTAGTAAGTGAAGTGAGTTGCTCTCCTTCGCACCTCAGTTTTAAGACGGAGATCTGTTGGAAGTTTATCATGCTCAAGATAATCTATGATGGGTTGGCGCCAGTCCTCCTAGTCAATCAAATAGACTGATGTCAAGTTCATTTCTTCGCATTCAGGTTCAATCGACGGTATAACCCACCTTTGGAAAAGCGATATGTTTAAAGTTTCATCATCTTGAATCGTCAATGCAGTAGGCAGGTTTGCCAAAGCATCTGCCCTCTTATTTTCTGACCTTGGTACATACTCCAACATCACGCTGTCAAACTTTTTCGGCAACTGTCTGACATAGGTGAAGTAAGACTTTAAATTTTCATGCTTCACATCATACTAGAGCAAGAGTTGACTGATTATCAACTTCGAATCGCCATAAACTTCTATGTACGATATTCTCATTTCTAATGCCATCTGGAGGCTAATTATTAGAGCCTGATATTCAGCGATATTGTTTGAGCATAATTCACCAAGTCTAAAGCTATAAGGCAACATATGTTTTTCAGGTAAGATGAGGATGATGCCTGCCCCCGCTCTGCTCCTTCGCGCTGCACCATCGAAGTACATGGTCTAAGGCTCAGTAATTTCAACCAAGAAAACTTCTTCGTCGGGCAAGTCTTCACATAACTTCTAATTCGATGGAATCGGGTGATTTGCTAAGAAGCCAACCAATGTTTGTCCTTTAATCTCCTTTTGTGGCAAATAAACAATGTCGTATTGCTGAAGCAGAATCCCCCATTTGGCTAGGGGCTCGGAGATGATAGGCCTAGATAGAACATACTTACTAGGATCAGCTTTTGCAACTAGGTGAACCGTGAAAGCCTGCATGTAGTGCCTCCGTTGTCTATCGCAAAGAAAAGCGCAAGACACATTTTCTCGATGGGGGAGTAATTGATCTCAGCTCCAGTTAGGGTCCTACTTAGATAGTAGAGAGCACGTTCCTTCCCCTTCTCCCCTTCTTGTGCTAATAATACCCCCAGCGATCTTTCCTGTGCGATAATGTACAATATCAATGGATTGCCTGCTAAGGGAGCGCCTAGAACAGGGGGATTAAGCAATTATTTCTTTATACTGTCAAAAGCATTTTGACAGGCCTCATCCCACTCAAAGCTTTCTCCTTTTCTCATAAACTTTTGAAAAGGTTGGCATCAGCTAGCAAGGTTGGAAATAAATCTTCGTATGTAGGCCAAACGGTCCTAAGACTTCTCAACTTGTGTAAATTTCTTGGACTTGGCATCTTCTGAATAGCATCAATTTTAGATTGGTCTATCTCAATTCCCCGATGCCTTACGATGAAACCAAGAAACTTTCCTGAGGTTACGCCGAATGCACACTTGAGAGGGTTCATCCTCAACTGATATTTTCGCAAACAGTCAAACACAACTTTTAAATCTCTCAGATGGTCTTGTCGTTTCTTGGACTTAACCACGAGATCATCAACATAGCATTCGACCTTTTTGTGCAACATATCATCAAATACTTTTTGCATGGCGCGTTGGTAAGTAGCGCCAATATTCTTTAATCCAAAGGGCATCACCTTGTAGCAGTATATTCCCTTCGGAGTGTGAAAGATAGTCATTTCTTCATTTGTGAGAGTCATCCGTATTTGATTATACCCAGACGACCCATCTATAAAAGATAAGATTTCGTGTCCAGTAGTTATGTCAACCATGATTTCCGTGATAGGCAATGGAAAGTCGTCCTTTGAGAATGCATTATTTAGGTCACAAAAGTCTACGCATACGCAAAGCTGTCCATTCTTCTTTCTAATGGGAACAATGTTGGCTATCCACGTTGGATATTTTACTTCGCGAATGAATCCCGCTTCAATCAACTTATTGACTTATGCTTCAATTTGAGGGATAAGCTCTGGTCGATACACTTGTTTGATTGCGAGAGGATGGACTGCTACTTTTGGATCAAGTCCTGACATCTCTTTGTATGACCAAGCAAAGATGTCCCTGTATTCAGCGAGCAGGCTCATATATTCACCCTCCTCCTCACTTGAGAGAGACGCGTTAATGAAAGTTGGGCGCGGTTCCTCTACTGTGCCAAAGTTCACTTCTTTGACTTCATCTACTGTGGATTGACCACCATCCTCAAGTGTGAGTGGGGCGTCCTCCACATCTTCTTCGGAAGTTTGGCATTGAAAGACTGAAGTCCTTAGGGGCTACTTCTTTTGAGGGTACCACAAATCCTGCAGACGCAGAAGCATGGTTGAATCTAATTGAGAAATGTTTCAGGGTAATGAGGTGCCCTAAGGATCGGAAGGTGGAGCTAGCTGCCTTCTTGCTCCAGAAAGGGGCAGAGGATTGGTGGAGACTCTTCGAGGCTCGGAGAGGTGATGCAGGAGTAATATTGTGGGGTGATTTCAGAAAAGCATTCCAAGAAAAATATTACCCTAGATCTTACTGTGATGCTAAGAGAAATGAGTTCCTCGGGCTTAAACAAGGCTCTATGACTGTTGCTGAATATGAAAAGAAATTTACTGAACTGGCTAGGTATGCGTTGAACCTCGTAGTTGACGAGGTAGATCGTTGTAAGAGATTTGAAGAAGGATTAAGGGTGGAGATTAGAATACATGTAACAGCGAGTGCTGACTGGGCTGATTTCACCAAATTGGTGGAGGCGGCTATGAGAGTTGAGAAGAGCTTAGCTGAAAAAGAGACAAGTACAGGTGAATATAGAGTCGGGGGTCGAGATCGACTGGATACCAAAAGATTTACGCCTGGGATTTAGCAGAAAGGTAGATTTAAACCCCGGTATAGTGGGCCATTTGGGTCCAAAGCTAGTTCAGTAAGTGGATCTCAAAGGCGAGACCAGAGACGGGTTATGAGTGAGTCAGGGGTTGGTTCACAGGTGGGACAACCTGGAGAATCCGTAGCTAGTTCCATGAGGAAACCTCAGTCTCCTACGTGTGGTAGGTATCATTTCGGGCAGTGTTTTGGTGGCTCGAATGTTTGTTATAATTGTGGCCAAGTTGGGCATTTCAAGAGAGATTGTCCTCAAACTGTAACAGATAGAAGGGATCAAAGAACTGTGTCTCAAGCAGGGAGTCAGGTGAAATCAGGAGGGAATACAGGTGAAGGCACTAGTAGTGCCAAGGCCAAAGGACCAAGTGGGTCTAAACAGCAAGGCAGAGTTTATACTATGACACAGAAGGAAGCCGAGGATACACCTAACGTGATCACAGGTATAATGTGAATTTGTGATTTGCCTATGTACGTATTGATTGATTCTGGCGCTACGCATTCCTTTGTATCTGTTAGATATACTGAAATGTTAAATATGAACTTAGAATCTTTGAATGATGATTTAATAGTTAGTACACCTACGGGAGATGTGTTAATAGCTGATTCTGTATGTAAAAATTGTGAAGTGAAATTGGGTAATGTATGTATGTTGATTGATTTAATCCTGTTAGAAGTTCATGAGTTTGATGTGATCATGGGTATGGATTTTCTGACTAAATATCATGCTACTATGGACTGTCACAATAAGGAGGTAGTCTTTAGAAATTCAGGGACGGCTGAAGTTGTCTTTAAAGGGGATAGGAAAGCGGTGTCTACACGTTTGATATCATCCATTAAGGCCAGGAAGTTGTTGACTAAGGGTTGTACAACATATCTGGCTTATGTAGTTGATACTCAGGTTAGGAAGAAAGGACCTGAGGATGTTCCAGTGGTACAAGAGTTTCTAGATGTGTTTCTTGAGGAATTGTCAGGGTTACCACCTGTTAGGGAGGTATAATTTACGATAGATCTGGTTCCAGGAACAACTCTTATATCTCAAGCACCTTATCGTATGGCACCCAACGAATTGAAGGAACTAAAGATACAACTACAAGAACTGGTAGATAAGGGCTATATTCGACCTAGTGTTTCGCCCTGGGGAGCACCAGTTCTATTTGTTAAAAAGAAGGAAAGAAGGATGGCACAATGAGACTATGTATTGATTATCGTCAACTTAATAAGGTAAGAATACGTAACAAGTACCCTTTACCTCATATAGATCATTTGTTTGATCAATTGAAAGGTGCTTCAGTTTTCTCTAAGATTGATTTACGTTCAGGATATCATCAGTTGAAAGTTAGGGAATCAGATGTCCTTAAGACTGCTTTTAGAACCAGGTATGGGCATTATGAATTCCTAGTTATGCCATTTGGATTAACTAATGCTCCTGCCGCATTTATGGACTTGATGAATCGAGTGTTTCATCCCTACCTAAATCAGTTTGTGATTGTATTCATAGATGATATCTTGGTATATTCAGGGAATAGGGAAAAGCATGCAGAACATCTCAGAATTGTAATGCAAACACTTTAAGAAAAGAAGTTGTATGCTAAGTTCAGTAAGTGTGATTTCTGGCTTGAGCAAGTAGTGTTTCTTGGTCATGTTGTATCAGCCGAGGGAGTTAGAGTGGATCCTCAGAAGACTGAGGCAGTGGTTAGATGGGAACGACCCACATCAGTATCTGAAATCCGTAGTTTTCTCGGTTTAGCAGGATACTATAGAAGATTTGTTGAGGGATTCTCCAAAATAGCATTGCCATTAACAGAGTTAACCAAGAAGGCTACGAAGTATGAATGGACTGACAGGTGTGAGCGGAGTTTTCAGGAGTTGAAAGGAAGACTTGTATCAGCACCGGTACTTGCATTACCTACTTCAGGGAAAGAGTTTGAAGTTTATTGTGATGCTTCACATCAAGGGTTAGGATGTGTGTTGATGCAGGATGGTAAGGTAATAGCTTATGCCTCGAGAAAATTGAAGAAACACGAGCATAACTATCCTACTCATGATCTAGAGTTAGCCGCAATTATCTTAGCTCTGAAAATTTGGAGACATTATCTATATGGAGAGAAGTGTCGTATTTATACCGATCATAAGAGTTTGAAATACATCTTTGATCAGAAAGAGTTGAACTTGAGACAAAGGAGATGGATGGAACTAATTAAAGATTATGATTGTACCATTGAATATCATCCAGGAAAAGCTAATGTGGTGGCGGATGCTTTGAGCAGGAAATCAAGACCAAGTAAAGCAATTGCGGTCAGAATATCACTGTTAGAAGAATTGAAGAACTCCAGAACAGAGCTAACTACAGGGCCAACGGGTTGTTTAATAGCTCGGTTTCAGGTAAAGCCTACTTTGGAAGAAGAGATTGTTAAAAAGCAACATGAAGATCATGAGCTTAAGAGGGTAGCTGAAGAGGTGAAACTCCAAAAACGTTCAGATTTTGTATTCAGACACGATGGAGCCTTAATGAAGGAAAACAGGTTATGTGTTCCAAATGAGAGCACACTGAAGGAGGCTATTTTAGAAGAAACCCATAGTTCTGCGTATGCCATGCATCCTGGAAGCACAAAGATGTATAGGACATTGAAAGAACATTATTGGTGGTCAGGTATGAAACGTGAGATTGCTGACTATGTAAATAGATGTTTGATTTGTCAGCAGGTTAAGCCTGAACGTCAAAGGCCAGGAGGACTGTTGAATCCACTACCTATACCTGAATGGAAGTGGGGGCATGTGACGATGGATTTCTTATTTGGTTTACCTCGAACTTCCAGTGGTCATGATGGCATTTGGGTAATAGTGGATAGACTCACAAAAACAGCACGATTCTTACCAATCAAGATAACTTTTACTCTTGATAAGCTAGCTAAATTGTATGTTGATAGGGTTGTGAGTCAGTATGGAGCACCTGTATCTATAGTTCCAGATAGAGATCCAAGGTTTACTTCTAAGTTCTAGCCAAGTTTACAGGAAGCCTTAGGTACTAAGTTACATTTTAGTACAACCTTCCATCCGCAAACAGATGGACAGTCAGAACGTACTATTCAGACATTGGAAGATATGTTAAGAGCTTGTGTACTACAATTTAAAGGTAGCTGGGATGATAAGTTATCTTTAATAGAATTTGCTTATAACAACAATTACCATTCGAGCATTGGTATGGCACCTTATGAGGCTTTATATGGAAGACGATGTAGAACCCCTGTATGCTGGAATGAAGTAGGGGAAAAGAAACTATGTGGCCCTGAACTAGTCCAGGCGTCGTCAGATAATTTAAGATTAATCAGAGAAAACCTGAAGATAGCTCGAGATAGACAGAAGAGCTATGCAGACAAACGTCGTAGAGACTTAGAGTTTGAAGTTGGAGATCAAGTATTCTTGAGACTGTCACCCTGGAAAGGGGTAGTACGGTTTGGGAGAAAAGGAAAACTGAGTCCAAGATATATCGGGCCTTATAGGATTCAAGTACGAGTTGGACCGGCAACTTATAAGCTGGAATTACCAGGGGAATTATCCAAGATTCATGATGTGTTTCACGTCTCCATGTTACGGAAATATGTTCCTGATCCATCCCATGTACTCCAAGAACAACCATTGCAGTTGAAGGAAAATTTATCCTACGAGGAGATACCAATACAGATTCTGGATAGGAAAGAGCAGGTGCTGAGAAATAAGGTGATACCCTTGGTAAAAGTCTTGTGGAGTAACCATGAAATTGAAGAAGCCACGTGGGAAGGTGAAGAGCAAATGAAAACTAATTTTCCCCAGTTATTTGCTTGAGCTTAATCGCAGAATTTTGAGGACAAAATTCTAATAAGGAGGTAGTAATTTGTAAGCCCTAAACTTTTTATTGCTTTCAATTTGTTATGATCGAGTAAAAAGGCCAAGAAGTAGCATTAAGGTGCTAAGAAAAGAAGGGAATATTGTTAAGGCAAGTTAACCGGAAAATACCTAACAATTAAGTTATTTAATTATTATTAAAGTTATTATGATTATTATTATTATTATTATTATTATTATTATTATTATTATTAATTAAGGAAGTGGGATGATTTTTTTTAAAAGAAAAGAAAAGGAGAAAGGAAAAGAAGGAAAAAAAAAAGAAGAAAAGAGAAAAACAGTCGATGGTGGGTTGATAAGGAAAGGAAACTTTGGGGATCTAATTTCTCTTCATTTTTTTTCTTCTTCTTCAAAGAGAGACACCATCGACTAAGCTCAATTGATCGGAGAAGGAGAGAATTGAGAGTTTTCTGGTGAGTTTTGGCCGGAGAGGAAGCAGAAATTGGAGGAAATAACATTCTGGTCTGAAGCAGGAAGAAGCTCGAGCAGTCAGTGGTGTTTGGACGACTTCACACTGTAGAGTTCGATTTTGGAGCTGAAATTTTGAGGTTAGTAAGTTAACACAATTCTCTACAACTCTTGTGAAGATTACCTGAGCTGAAAGTGGCTGGAAATGGATGAATATTTAGGTGGAAATCAGTAGACGAGAAATTTCGCGAAAAGGGGAATATCTCTGGTTTTTGAGTCGGTTTGAGCTTTCTAGGAAGAGTTAGAAGCTGAAATTGGTAAGTATAGTTAGATAATTCAATTTTTAACAACTTTTATGAAGAATGAGAAATCTGAAAATGAGGGGATGTGGATGAATTTTTAGGTGGAACAGAGGGAAGATGCTGGAATCGAGAAGGGTAATACCTACTGGTTTGAGGTAATTTCCGAGTAATCTAGTGATTATTAAGCTTTCTTGTCTTCAGATAAGTTGTAGAGGAGCATGAAATGAAAAATTTGATCTAAAATTTACTCTGTTTGGTTCAGTATTGAGTAAGTTATGAATTTTTGAAGTAGGGCTGAAATGCTGGAAATTATGAGCAGGAATCAAACAGAATTTTCGTATAGCTACTGATATAAGAGAAATTCTGATTAAACACATATGTTTTTAGATCTTGTACTCTGAAGATGAATTGTAGAGAACTGTAAAATGAAGAGTTTGCCATAAATTTCATTTTATTTGGTTAAGAATTGAGGAAGTTATGAGCAATCAAAAATTGATATGAATATACTTATGTTTAGACAATGCTTGCTAAGGATTTTTATGAACATCATGAGTTTAGTTTAGCAAGTGGCTATGGCAAAGACTACAAGCATGTTGAGAACTAACCTAAGGAGACTACTCTTTTCAGGACGAATAGAGTTGGGAGAAGCTTACAAGCCGTTGTGAGCTAGTCGACTATACACCGTGAGTGACAAAATGTTTTAACAAAGCTTTATAAATTCTTGAATTAAGCAAGATGCTTTATATATGAATGAGCTATGTTCTACGCAAGTATGATCTGTTGTATTCATGAAGTTTATATGTACGATTTGTAAGATGCTCTATGTTCCTCGTTTCGTAAATATGTCAATAAGATTTGACCGTTGAACACGGTTTAGTTAAGAGATAAATGTGTAACGATACCTAAGGACATGGAGACGATATCGAGATGAGAATGTAACGATACCTAAGGACATGGAGACGGTATCGAGATGAGAATGTAACGATACCTAAGGACATGGAGACGGTATCGAGATAGTTATAAAGCGGTACCTAAAGACATGGAGACGGTGTCGAGATAGTTATAAAGCGGTACCTAAGGACATGGAGATGGTATCGAGATAGTTTTAAAGCGATACCTAAGGACATTGAGACGGTATCGAGATAGTTGGGATCCTGATACATGAGAACTTCGATGACGTGTCAGGACGGCCCTAAGGAATATATATTTATAGGTATAGCAATATATATATATATATATATATATATACCTGTATTAGCCTGAATGTATGCATGACTGTTATGAATTTACGACGTTGAGAGTGTTGAGTTTGCTCCACCTCAACTAAGGCTTAGGAATATTATGTTTAAATGAGAATTATGTTTTCAGTTGAATAAACGATGGTAAACTAAGTTTTGAGATGTTTTATATAAAGAATTCCATTTATGCTAGGCATGCACGTTTTAGTGGAAATGTTTTACGCCCTGTCACTCACTAGACATACGTCTAACGTTTTCTTTTAAATGTTTTCTTACTTCCTAGGTAGCGTTCGGTATCCAGGAGCTTGACCTACCCTCGCACAGTCCTTGCTGCGGATCCTCTCTTAGTTGTAAATATTAGTCTCTTTTTGTGTTGACTGGCATATAATAGAGAGGAAAATGTTGAAACTAGAAAAGTATGGTGTTTAATAGGAAGTGGGTATGGTTGTATAAACGATAGTGTAACCACTATTTGTATGTATTTAAATGATGTTTGTGTATATAAGTGATGTATGTAACTCACGCTCCTTTCTTAGGTCTAAGAGGGTTATCTGGGGAGAGGGTGTGACAAAGGGTGATGAAAATTTTTCTTTTCATTTGTGAAGGAACAACACTATGAATTTCTCCTCCATCTTTTGTCTCGCAAGGCGACTTCTGATTTGAATGATTTTTGGCATCCTCATGCTTAATGTGGCGCCAAAGTGACGTGCGAGATTTTCCTCCACTCTTCTTTATAGTTATATTAATGAGGCAACTTTTTGCTAGAACGATTCTCGACACCTTCACACTTAAGGCGATTAAAAATTGACACGCGAGGTGCTTCCTCATTTTTCTTCGTAAGCACACTTAATCTTCCAAAGGCTGAAGGTCGAGTCATCCCTGAGGAATGACAAATGTCTTCCTCCCCCCTAGAAGGCATGACAAGTCTTCAAAAGGCAGAGCGTCGGCCAAGGCTGGGTGTTGGGTGTTGACTTTCTTCTTCTGTTTTCGTCATGCTTAGCCTTTCAACGACTAAAGCACGTGCGACAGGCGGTCGAATGCGATCGAAGTCGGAGGTTCTTTGACCATTGTTTTCTCCTTCTTTAGAGTTATCAACCTCCTTTATCGTTATGTGATTGCTGTCAGCCACTTTTGCAATTCTCTTTCTAGTTATGTGAACCGACTCGAGAGACTTATATCCAAGTCCTTTCCTTGAGGCAGGTATAGCATACCCTTCTTGCAAAAGCTTCTTCTGAGACGGAGAAAGTTCAGGCTACTCGTAAATTTTCAGGCTCTTGAATTCAATGTGAGTTGTGAAGTCATAGCCTGCTTTTACCAGCAGCTTATAAGCCTTCGGGTCGAACCCATCTTTTGTTTATTTTTTAGGCAAACTCACCTTCGTCAGGTCCATTTTTGGTTTGTGAATTTCTTGTTTTGTTATTTTTGTAAGAGGTGTAACAAAACTTTCTTTTAAGATCTCCACATCACCGACCTTCAAGCCCCTCAAGCATTTTGCGAATAGTGACTCGCCTTTCTTGCGTCTTGACAAAGGAACATAACGCAAGATTGGAGGACTTGGAGCTTCCTCATCTTCTAAAGTTTTAGTCTTCGTAGAGCTAATAGATGCCTTACTCTTTTGAGAGTCAAAAGTACTGGCCCCTTCGCTTGGTTCTTTTCTTGCATCTATTTATGGCTTTGACTGAGATTTATCCTCCCCTTTTATTAGAGGAATCTCCACAGGCATAATGTCATCTTGACAAAACTTGAAATATTGATGAAGTGTAGAAGTTATCACTCCATTTCCATGAATCCAAGGACGCCCTAGCAACAACTTGTAAGTGGTTCTCGAATCTATGCATGGAATAACGTGTTGGCCTTCAAGTCACCAATAATGAGCTCTAAGCATATCATGCCGATGGCTCTTTGACCGCCTTGGTTGAAGCCTTGGATTACCAACTTGCTGTTTACTAGTTCTTCTATTGAAATGCCCAATTGTTTCATAGTCGACTTAGGCATACTGTTGATAGCCGATCCATCGTCCATGAGAATCCGACCAATCCTTTGTTCACACATGTATCCTGAGACAAACAGGGGCATTTTATGAGACTTTGATCCCAGCAATAGGTTTTCATCTGAAAACCCTATGGATGTGCAACAAGAAGCGCATCTACGCACCATGACGGCTAGGACGCTTGAACTTGATGAACTTGATGCACCTGAGTTTAGCAATGCATCAATAAGAGCAATCTTAGCTGTCTGAAGGAGAGACAACAAGTCATTTATGCTGAACGACAATAGGTCTTTTAATTCTACCATCGTCTTCAACGAACTTGAAGGAATATCTTCGCTTTCTGCTGTGCTGACGACATAACACGCAAGAACTTCCAGTACTTCCTCTAGATGATTATTAAGGAAGTTTCTTGGAAGAAATTCTGCCAAAGTTACTGGTTGCCGAGGTTGAGAAAAATCCTCATCCTCCTCCTTGACAGGCTTAGACTTTCACACTTTCTTCTTTGCTTTCTTTTTCTGAATCTTGCTTCCTTTCTGTAATCTCGACGAAAGCACAACTATTTTCGGGTGGAGCTCGACTTTCTTTTCTTTCAACGAGTTACAAAGATCCACCCTTCATCGTTATCTTCAACAAGCTCATTTTTGCTTT
Source organism: Lagenaria siceraria (assembly GCA_002890555.2). Classification (NCBI taxonomy): domain Eukaryota; kingdom Viridiplantae; phylum Streptophyta; class Magnoliopsida; order Cucurbitales; family Cucurbitaceae; genus Lagenaria; species Lagenaria siceraria. Next base: position 13,582,662 of record CM016493.1, read on the forward strand.
GGGAGTCTGTCATTATGATCTCTTGCTGAAACCAAAAGACTATAGGCTCAAAGATCCCAAATTGGATCAAGCTTTCTCTTTGATCATAAAACAATGTTGATGGTGGAACGCTTGAAGTCATTGCCACCGCAGCATGATTCATCTGAGCTACCTCATCCAAATCTAGCTTTATGTTCTTTTCACGAGCCAACCTCATAATTAGCTTCTTCAGCACAAAGCACTTTTCAACTGGGTGGCTAATGACCCGATGATATTTGCAGTAGTTGGATCATCGACTTTCCCTAACTGCTCCAGCTGCTTGTATTCAGGCAGTTGAATAAGCTGTTTCTCTAACAGTTTCTCCAGCATGTCTACAACATCAGAGTCAGGGAATGAATATACCTTTTCCTATCTCGCCTTCAGAGTTAGTCGACACCGCTCGCCTTCATCATCTTTCTTTTTAGCTCTTGACTCTTTTTCTTTGGAAGAAAATTTCAATGGGGTCATATTGACGATCATAGATTCTTTCGTGGCACTCTTCACAGTTTTCTCAGTTCCTTTATCTTCTTCTTATCTTTTTTCCCCCTGGGACTAGGAAGTCCTTCGTTCCCCTGTTGGTGATGCTCAACTTTATATTATGAGCGCGAGTCGCCAACTCTTCAAATGTGCGAGATTTTATCCCCTGTGGAATATAGAGGAGTTCTCAGTGCATGCCTTGGGTGCACATCTCCACTGAAGATAATTCAGTGAGTTGGTCTTTGCAATCAAGGCTTAGAGCTCTCCATTGGTTGATGTAGTCGTTGACTGGCTTCCCCTTCCACTACTTGGCGTTTGTCAGCTCCATCATGTTAATAGTCCGCCTAGTACTGTAAAAGCGATTCAGGAATTCTCTTTCCAGCTGTCAATCACTTCTGGCTCTAGATCGGTATACCAATCGAAAGCATTTCCTTTCAAGGTACGAACGAATTGTCTGACCAACAAGTCTCCTCTAGTTCCTGCGTTTTTGCAAGTTTCAACAAAATGAGCAACATGTTATTTAGGGTTGCATTTTCCGTCGAACTGCTGAAATTTTGGTGGTTGATATCCAAGAGGCATTCTGAGCTTGTCAATTCTCTTAGTGTTTACGACTTGGTGTACATAAAAGAAGTCTGTGGCGGTCCTCCATACTGGGCTCTGATGGAGTTTATGATCATGTCCTGTAGTTGCTGGACCGACAGAGAGGCGACGGAGGTGGAGTGTTGTAGCTGGCTTTCTTGCAACAGAGTTTTCTCTTTGTCATTCGTCTTGACGGCGGGGGTTTGGCTCGACTAAGTAATTTTTCGAGCCTGCATTTTCTCTCTCAAGGTAGCGATCGCATTATCTCGCTCCTCGAGAGCTTTTGCTAGGAAATTTATTTTTGTTTCCATTTCTGCCATGGTTGCCTCAGTCGTTACGTCAGTCATCATGATGGACATCACATCAGGGTGTGTTTCCTTCTTGGATCAGTCAGGGAAAGGAGTAGAGTTGTCAAACAAAGGATTTTTCTTGATGACAATCCCACCTTTAGGGATTCTGTCAATTGCCTCCAGATGTTCTCTACGACGGCAGAACATTTTTCCTTCTACTGCATGACCGCTTTTGAGCGACTGCGAGTGATGGGTCTTGTGTATGCATCGCTTGTAGCAAGAGTGTTGGACACAACATGAGTATTAGATGCAGCAGGAATGTTGGACGTAGCTTTCTTAGAGGCGATTGCTTGATTTGATTGTTGAGAGAGAGATGAGAGGTAGAGATGTCCCGCTGGACGTGTCAATTTGTTCACACGAGGTTTCTGGAGAAACGTGTTTCATGGAGTTGAACTTGATGTATATGTAAATTTGATGCAGATGTAGTTTGATCCTCTGATGCTCTCTCAGTTGAACGCGTGCGCTTGATGTATGGAAGCGAAATACGTAGATGTTCTTGAAGTTGAACTTCAGTCTTCAAGTGTGATTCAGCTTTAGAAGTTAGGGAGTCTTCTGATTGTAGGGATAATTCTCTCTTGGCTCTCTGAGTGTAAATTTTCTGAACCTTTCAAATGAAGGAGAACTCCTCAGGTGGGCTTGGGCTTGGCTGATCCATGGACCTGGCCCTTCGATCCAACTAATTGGATTTGGACATTTGTTGGCATTTGGGTCAAATTAAGTCTATTTTTTGACTGAATTGAACTTTAGCCCAAACGTTAATAATTAATTGAATAAAAATAATTAATATGATCCAAAAATGAAGACGAAAACACGTGGCACCATCGAAATTTACCAATTTATGTCTTCAATTTCAATTTAGGATAAATGTAACTTTTAATTAGTCCCAAATTTAATTATTTCTAATTTTGTCATTAATTTAGAAAATGACATGCAAATTTGTGATTGGTCCAAAATTTCTCATTCAACAGTTACACACTAGAATAGAATTCAAACAAATTAATAACAAAATGGTTAAAATGACAAAAATAAGCTAAAGATAAATTAGGAGTGTTCAACGATGTCTTCCCAAATTTCTCTGATGTCAATTTTTGGAACCTAAGGACTATTCTCCCACCTACAAAATAGATAAAATAACAATTTGAATAAATAAGTAAAAAAAATGGTTGTTTTCAAATATAGAAATATGAGCCAAATTATTTACAAATATAAAAAGATTTTACAGTCTATCAATGATAGATCGCGATAGAATTCTATCGCTTTCTGGGGGCGGTGTGCCTAGAAAGAATATAATCCACTAATATTAATGAGTCAAGCAATTATAATGTAGTACTTATCTCTAATACACCAATCACTACAGTGGCTCACGTAGAGCTCAACTCCCAAGTCATCTAGGCTCCCCCTAAATGTGAGACTCCCTCTCAATTGTACTTAGGCTCCCCCTAAGCATGATAATATTAGTCATGAATACTTCGGCTTCTGAAAATGTGTGAGACCCTATCTCAGCTTGATTATCTTCCTCGTGACTCAGTGAACTCCCTTCGCATGAGAACTTAGGTCCCCCTAAGTCTTGAGAACTCCCTTCTCAATTTGCAACTCCTTAGGCTTCCCATAAGGCTTGAGAAATCCCTTCTTAATGAATGAAGTCTTAGGCTCCTCCTAAGACCGAGAAATAATCTTCACATTCTTGAATGATTCAATCAACGGATACACACAGTGGAAACAATGAGCAAAGATCAAATCACGTTGAACAAATCGACCACCTAGAATAAAAACTCTTTCTCACTAAGAATAAATGTTGCTGGATCCCAAAACAACAAAGCTTCAAAGTATTCAATAATCACGACCTCACAAAGTTGATAGATCAACTAGAAAAGAACGGCCTCACAGCAAAAACCACACATTCTCTTTAATGTTTTGTAAGGAAACAATAATCCTAGCTTGGCCACAAACACCCCAATAAATAATTCCTTTTAAAAAGGAAAACATCTCCACAATAAATCACGCAACCCATAAAGAAGGAAAGTATCCAACAAAATCAACTCTGCAGAATATTCCAAATAAAGAAAGTATAATCTGCAGGAATGACACTTGTTACAACTTTTGTGACAACTCGCGAATGGTCAGAAAAACATAACTTGCTAGCCTTAAACAAATATATAGTCAATCACAAATCTCTAACAAACTCCCCTTTGGCTAATATATTTTTAAAGGCAGAACAAAAGCAAGCAATAGAGGAACAATCATCACAAACAAACAGCAACAATATTGGCTTTTTGGCCCTTAATCTCAAATTAATTAATTTTAATTAATTAATTAATTAATACTTTCATGTTAATAAACCTGATTTTGTTTACTAATAATTTCATTATTTAATAGCCCATAGTGTAGAGCTCAAAACAACGATTCTGACGCCTATTGAATCACCCAAATCGGAGTTCAAACGAAGAAGTTATCGCTGAAGTAAAATTAATGGAAAAATACCCGAGGTGGTGATGTGGCCAAATTAATCATCAAATTAGATTAATTAGGGAGTGCCACTTGGAGCTATAGAGTGAATGACATGACCGTGGTCTTAAATTTGCAATTGGTGGATTTTAATTTTATTTAAAAGAAAAGAAAACTAAAAAGATGTTGATTTTCAAAACTAAAAAAAAATGATTTTAAAAAGAAAATGAATTTAATATTATATATGTTATAAATATTTGAAGTAGATATAGATGTCCATAGATTATATATCCCCAAATATTATTTCCAAAGATCTTCCCCATTATTTTCTCCATAGGTTTACTTTTTCATATCTTGTAAACTCTATAAATATTGGTCATTGGGACCTTTGACATATACAATTGAATAGAGAATTCATTCAGTCTCTACTTTTTCTTCTCCCTACTTTGTTCTTTATTTTCTTTTTTTATAATACACGAGACTCTACCTCCTTAAAGATTGGTTTTGGAGTTGATTCACTCATTGAATTACCAAGAACGGTTTTGGAGTTGATTCATTGGAATACCAAGAATGTTAAAGGTTCTACATATTGTAATTGAGGTATTTAAAACTAAAGTTCCAAGAAGGTGAGTACTCTATTCTAATCTTGTTACTCTATTTTAAGACTAATGTGATTTATGTGTTCGCAAATTGATTGCTATGGTATATTTAGCATTAGTTTTAAATTTGATTAAATTGTATTGAGCTTGCGGTTTGATTAACACATGAAAATAATTGAATTGCAAATTTGCAACCGAATTTAGTTTGAAGTTAATTAAAAAGAAATCTTTTGATATCAAATTGTGTTGTTATGAATGACATTCATTGTTAAAAATTTTGGGTTCATGCATATCAACCTAACATATTTATGTTGGATAAGTATATATATGGTCAACTTGAATTTTATTTGAAGTATATGCATATATTGGTGCTGAGTAACTAAAAGAGTTTTGGTTGGCCAACTTTTCAAAGCACTTGGTAAAATCTAGGGTTTTTAGAAACCTGTTTTTTGGACTGTCTAAAATAGATAAAGATAATTTAAACTATTGTAATTCAAATTGTCTTCAATTTCTTAAAGCTACTAAATATGTTTAGTCAATTTTGCTATTTAACTTTATTTATGCATTTGATATGTGTTTTACATTGTTCAACTAATTCTAAGCGTTGATATTTATGTGGTTGTTGTAACCCGGTTATGTGGATGTCTATTAGGTGTGATGATCCACTAAACCTAGTTGAATCAAATCTTGAGGTTTAGTCGATTTGAAGATTTAGAATTTTAATTATGATAATTTATATCGTCCTATCTCTTATGACTATCAATGATGCAAGTTTAAAATTGTTAGCAAACATCTTATTTGTTTAAGATTTAATCTTATCTTTAAAAGATTTGATTGAGATATTTTCTTAATTAGTTTATATTTTCTATATCTTTGAATTTAATTATTATATATGTGAAAGATTAGATTATGATTTTTGTTTTCGTAATTGGATTGCATATTTGTTGTTAAGATTTGAATTTCTTTTAAATAAAGATACGATTCTCTCCTATTAATATTATCTTTTATTTGTTAAGATTGTTTTTTATAAATATTATTATATCTTTCAAATATGAAAATAAATATTCAAGATTATCTTTATTTTTATTTTGAAAGATTTAAGATATTAAAGGTTATTTCTTAAGGTAGATTTGTTTTAATAATATAAATAATTCACTTAGATTCATTAATCTATTAATTAACTTTTAATTAAAAGATTAATGAATTAGAAATAAAAATTGACTATAAGGGAACTCTGTCTAAGGATTGTTCTAGTTAGGCGGAAGTATTTAAGCTAACCGTAAGGAAACGCCTTTACCTAGGAACTAACCTGGGAGTTGAATTAGTCAAATTTTATTTTTCATGCTAATATTGAAATTTATTTGATTGTTGAATATTTAAATTATTTTCATGTGGATTTCGTAAACTTTAAAATTTTTTTATATAGTGATTATATATATTTGATTGAATTCTCTCATGACAAAGTTTGAAAGTTATAATAGTTAATTATTCTTCCTAATTTTGATTTAATACACTGGTTGCATAAATCAATTTGTGTTCATTGTTTTTAAGTTGCACCTGTAGTTGCACATATTTTAAATTAATAAGCATATATTACTTTCATATATCAAACATGCTATGCTCTTGCATTAGCAATTTGAGAAAGAAAGTTTGAAACATTGTGATGAATATTTATCTAATATATTTTGAGGTTGAATAAAACTTTTGGCCATATGTTTTATGACCAAATAATTTAATATCATTCCCTGAAGTGAATGTTGCAATATTTAATAATTGAGGTCAGAATAATATTAGTAAAGGAAGAGTAATTATTCTATTAAAACCACACATATATAGTGAGTTTGCATCCCAAATATTTGATAATTGATGGGGAGAAGTGTTGAACAACCTATAGCTTATGCTCAAATAACAAAGCTTCTAAATCTGTATGAGATCATGTTATTGTGTAGGCTCTAAGCCAATGTATAAGCTTATGAGCTTATGCCAAGAAGCCAAATATATTTCATGTGTGCAAATGTGTAGTAAATGTTTAAATTGTTCCACAACAACAATTATGTTGATGGAGCAATTAAAATGAGTTCTCAAAAGTGGTTATGAATCTATGTTGCAGTTGATTTCACATCAATCTTTGGACCCCTGATGGGTGATATATTTACTACACAATTTGCTAGTTGTCATTCAAATTTTCCAACATTAAGGGGAGGAATTAAGAAGTTGGAAAAAGAAATTGAATGAAATGTATAAGTATTGTCTCATTTCGATCATCATACAGATAAATTTGAACTAGAAGTTCAAAAGATAATTCATTTGCAAAATATTGTAAATCAAATGCTAAATGCATTTATAGAACAACATTTACTGTTGCAAGAAAGTGACAAAGTTATATGTAATGGTTGCAAATGCACCATTTAAAATTAATATCCCAATGCAACAAGTTGTCAATACTAATGAGCCTTCAACACGCCTGAAGCATGATAAACACATGGGTTCCAAAGATAAAGATCCTCGGAAAAAAAAGGCAATCAATGATCAAAATGACTCAGTTAAGAATATGGATATTCAAGAAGAAATCTTGAATATGAGTACTCATAAGAATCTTGAAGTAAAAGAGGACGACAAAGAGATCTCGATAAAATATGTCATGACAAGAAAAAGATGGAATCATACTTAAATAAGTTGACAACAATTTTACATACAATGTTGCTCACGATATTATTTATGAAAATGAGTATACTCAGATATATATTGAAAAATGTCGCGACATAGAAAAGATTGACTTATATGGAAAGAAACAATCCAATAGAAATAAACTTATTTTTCAAATCGTGAGAACTAGTAGTTCAAAACATTAGAGAATGTCAAACATGTGGGATACAAGTAAATATTTGTAAGAAAAATAATTCGAATGAGGTCACATTATATAATGCGAGACAAGTTCTACAATAATTTTCACAAATAAATGGTATTAATTATAATGAGACATAATCTTCTATGGGGATACAATACCATGAGATATCTAATTTATTTGGTTGTATATGAAAAACTTAACATACATCTTATTTATGTAGCCATTATACATTTATATGAATCTCTTAATAATTATATCCCTGAAGGATTAAAGAAATCACAACCTGAGATTTACTATATATTATTTATTTGAGCACGAATTCCTGAAGTGTTTCTAAAAGCAAATAGAGTTTCTTAAGAAATAAATTTAGATGATAAGTTTTGTCTTAACTTGCAAATAGCAGATGGAATTGCATCAATTTATACATATAAGATCTTATATGAACTAGTTTGACTATTGAACATTCCTACCATGGTTCATTCACTTGGTGTGAAAAAGTTATAACATCTGATATCAGAAAGATAATGAAGAACTTTAGGTCCCGAAGAACCATAAATTTGATAAATAACTGCAATTATATCTTTACTAGTTTATACGCTACCTATCGTAGTATAATTATAATATTTCTTCAAAGAAATATATTAGAATAGAGTTAAACATATGTTATGTTTTTATTTGAGAATTAGTTTACATGGATTTATTTTATTCTCATAAATCTAATTGTGATATATTTGATTGTGAATATGCAGGTTACTTATCTAACCCATAAGAACTAGATCTTAAATAGGTTATTTAGTACAGAGAGAAGAATTCTTATACTATGACAACTTATGAAGTAGATAATAACAACTATTTTAAATCATGTTATAATCTTGATGATGTACAAGGCAAGCTAATAGTGTTCTTATATGAAGATGATAAAGCATAAAGTACCGACATTACTACTTAACGAATTTCTTCAAAAGACGACTTGGGAGACTTATTGACGAAGGTGTTACTTCAAACAACATTTAAGGAGTTAACAAAATTTTTATATGTGACAACCAAGAGTATCAAGTGATGTTTTCATGAGGGAGAGTAAATGTGCTGCACTCTTTTTTCCTTGACTATGGTTTTGTCCCACTGGTTTTCCGAGCAAGGTTTTTAACGACACATTTACTAAAGTATACGAATAATGTAGTCTTTTTCCTTTTTAACTCATTTGGTTTTTCCTAGTAAGGTTTTAATGACGCATATATTCTATACACTATGGACATCTAGGGGGAGTGTTATAAATATTTGAATTAGATATAGATGTCCATAGATTATATATCCCCAAATATTATTTCCAAAGATCTTCCCTTATCTTCTCCATAGATTTACTTTTTCATATCTTGTAAACTCTATAAATAGTGGTCACTGGGATCTTTGATATATACCATTGAATAGAGAATACAGTCTCTACTTTTTCTTCTCCATACTTTGTTCTTTATTTTCTTGTTTTATAATAATATATATGGTTGTGTCTGACGGCTAATTGTTTTTAAAAGCAAATGAATTTAATATTATATATGTTTGTGTCTAACGGCTAGTTCGCTTTAAAATTTAAAAAATATATTTTTTTACTTTTAATCTTAACCATTCAATTTGCTTTTTACACAATCCAATGGCTCTATTGAATGAGAAATTTTAGACAAATCACAAATTGCCACGTCATTTCTCAAATTAATGGCTAAATTATAAATAATTAAATTTGGGACTAATTAAAAGTTACATATGCCTAAATTAAAATTGAAGACGTAAATTGGCAAATCCCAATGATGCCACGTGTTTTCGTTCTCACTATTAGATCAAATTAATTATTTTTTGTTCAATTAATTATTAATGTTTGGGCTAAAATTTAATTAAGTCCAAAAATAAATTTAATTTGGCACAAAGGGCCAACAAATGTCCAAATCCAATTAGTTGGGCCCAGGGGCCAAGTCCATGGACTAGCCAATCCCAAGTCTCACAAAGAACTATATAAATAGAAGAGTTCCCCTTCATTTGTAAGGTTTAGAAAATTTATACTCAGAGAGCCTAGAGAGAATTCTCCTTTAACTCCTGAAGCTGAATCACATTTGAAGACTGAAGTTCCTTGGAACACATACATTCCTCCAAGACTCCAACTCCATATATCAAGCGTACACATTTAATTGAGAGAGAATTAGAGGATCAAGTACTAAAGATCGAACCACTTCCACATCAAATCTACATAAACACAAGTTCAACTCCACGAAACACGTTTCTCCGGAAACTTCATGCGAACATGCTCAAATTCAAATTCAATTTTTTAGCCCACTTCCCTCTCCTTTTAAACTTATCTTCCCAAAATTGTTTCAACTTTTTTCCACTTTTCAATTCTCAAAATTAGAAAAAGGTCACCATTGTTGCTCTCTCTCCAAGCTTCCAATTTTTATTCATTTCATCTTATTATTGAGAAAATTTTCTGTTGTATTGTGAGGATTAAAGTGTGTGAGCTCAAATTTGTATACCCACTCTTTTTAGAGACTTTTATTGTGTGATTTAAAGTTTTCAATAACATTGTAACGACTTGATCCAAACTCGTGGAAAGAACCGAATTTGCTCTTGAACCCAACAAGGAGCAAGGTAGCAGTTCGACTCCCATCCGTGGAGAGAGTCAAAGGAGATTTTTAATCAAAATCCCAAGAGGCGCTTGGGAAAGTGGATGTAGGTCAAGTTTGACCGAAGCACTATAAAAATTACGGTATCTTCTTGTCTAACTCTTTCCTAATTATTTTTGCATTTAATTTAATTGCATGTTTTTGTTGGTTGAGATTGACTGAGTTTATTATTACATACTTTTTATCAATCTTGTTATTTGGCATCAATTAGGGTTTTTTATTAATTTATCTTAAAAAAGTATTTAATTAGTTTAAATTGAGCATATTTTTCAAAAATTTTAATTAAACCTTATTCACTCCCTATAGGTTTGCCATACTGGTCCAACAATTGGTATCAGAGCGAGGGTGCTCATCTTGAAATTTAATTTTCTTGATAAACTTTATTGTTAGAGCATTTTGGCAAACCTAGTTGCAAATGGAATTGCTGAAGGCCAATCTACTTCTAGACCTCCTTATTTTGATTGATCAAATTATGCATATTGGAAAGCTAGAATGAAAATTTATTTGCAATCTATTGACTATAATTTGTGGCTAATTGTTGCAAAAGGTCCATATGTTCCCATAAAAAAGGTTGATAATGTTAATAAGCCTAAATTAGAAGAAGAGTATGATGAAAATGAAATGAAAAAGTGTTCTTTTAATGCTAAGGCTATAAATTGTTTATATTTTGTTTTGCGCAAAGATGAATTTAATAGAATATCTATGTGTTCTTCCGCTTAAGAAATTTGGAATACTTTTGAAATTACTCATGAAGGAACAAATCAAGTTAAAAAGTCCAAAATTAGCATGCTTGTTCATAATTATGAATTATTTAAGATGGATGCTAATGAGTCTATAAACGATATGTTTACTAGATTTACTAACATTATCAATGCTTTGAAGGGACTTGGTAAAGTCTATACAACATCCGAAAATGTTAGAAAAATTCTTAGGTCTCTACCTAAGACATGGAAAGCAAAGGTGACGGCAGTCCAAGAAGCAAAGGATCTCACCAAACTCCCATTGGAGGAACTTATTGGTTCCCTCATGACCCATGAGATTACTATGAAGGAGCACTTGGATAATGGGTCCAAAAAGAAGAAGAGTATTGCATTAAAGACCATCTCGTTGGAAGTTGACTCCGAAGATGAGGATGCCCTTGATGAAGATGGCATTGCCTATTTTTCACGTAAGTACAAAAATTTTATTAAGAGGAAGAAGCAATTCAAGAAACACCTATCAACCAAAGAGAGACAAAATATGAGAAGAGTGAAAAGAATGAGGTGATGAATGAGGTGATTTGTTATGAATGCAAAAGGCCGGGTCATATAAGAACGGATTGTCCTCTCCTCAAATCTTCTAAGAAATCCAAGAAGAAGGCAATGAAGGCTACTTGGGATGATAGTAGTGAAAGTGAAAGTGGAAATGATGTTGAAGAAGTGACAAGCATTTTGTCTCATGGCTCATAGTGACAATGATGATGAACTTGATGATGAGGTAACTCTAGAACCCCCTTCTTATGATGAATTGTTTGAAACTTTTGAAAGTATGCAAAATGACTTAGAAAAACTTAGTTCAAAATATATTGTGCTTAAGAAGAAATACAATGTCTTGGCTAGTGAAAATAAGTATTTACTTGATGAAATTGCTTGCTTTAAAGACAATGAGCATGTTGTTCAAATTGATGGAATGAATGTCTCTTGTGATAAGCATGATGGTGTTTGTGATGAGAAAAATGCATTGCTTGATAAAGTTAGATTTCTTGAGCATGATAATTGTCGAAAGAATAATTTGATTAAATTGCTTAAGGAAAAATAATTCAATTCTTTACAAGAACTTGATAAAGCTAAAAAGAGTCCATTAAAAAGTTGACAATAGGTGCTCAAAGGTTGACAAAATAATTGAAGTAGGCAAGCCTTATGGTGATAAAAGAGGTTTAGGCTATATTGATGAATGCTCTACTCAAGTTCTAAAACTATATTTGTTAAAGCATCTTCTATTGTGCCTAATATGCCTAATGTTGTGTCTAATAATGCTAAATCTAGTTTTGTAGCTATATGTCATAATTGTGGTGTTGAAGGTCATATTAGACCTAAGTGCTTTAAGTTAAAGTATGCTCACACTACTTCTTCAAGAAGAAATTTTTCTCAAACAGCAAAGTTTTACAATGCTCCAAAAAAGAATTTCTCCAAGAAAGTAAAGGGCATACATTTGTTGTGAAAGATAGATCATTGAATGATATTGTTTATTTTTCTTGTGGCAAGTATGGACATAAAGCTTACTCTTGTTACTTGTCTAGATCCAATGCTTTTAATGCCAATGCAAAAATGAAATGGATCCCTAAGTTTGTAAATGCTAACACTCTAGGACCCAAACAAGTATGAGTATCAAAGAATCAAACTTGAAATTCTTATTTGTAGGTTTGTTTGAAAGCCTCCAAGAAGAATAGAAAGAGCTGACAAGATCTACAAGATCTACAAGGAGAAAACCAAGAAGTGGCATGACAGCAGGATCAATAAGAAAGAGTTGTTTGTTGGTCAACGTGTCTTGTTGTTTAACTCTCGTTTGCGTCTTTTCCAAGAAAATTGAAGTCAAGATGGTCTAGACCTTTCATCATTAAGGAAGTGTACCTGCATGATGCTGTTGATTTGATGAGCGGAGATGGAACGAGCACGATCAAGGTCAATGGACAAAGGGTAAAGCCCTTGTATGGAGGCAAAATTGAAAGAGAAAAAGCTTCCATTAACTATACAAGCAAGTTTGATGGCTTGTGGCGAGAGGTCCCAGCATCGAAAAAGTGGAAACATCTGTCCAGGGACGCTTTCTTTTTACTTTTGCTTTCTTTAAATTCAGCAATTAGGAGTAGTGTAAGTAATTTGTTTGGTTGATTGGTGATGGAAGTAAGCCTTGAATGAATGAATTGAATTGAATTGTATGGTGATTTGATTCGCATTTGCTTAGCTCTGCGCTTATGATTGAAGGATATGCATCGAATAGGGGTAGATAAAGAGTAAGAAGTTTTGAAAAGCCTTAACACTCAAGTGTCTGTACACTTGCGTGCAAAGGAAAATGCGTGACAACCTATGAAATGCATGACTCGAGGAATCTCCTCGGTTAACGAGAGATTTGGTGCGTCATTACTGACAGTACTCATTACTCACTATTTAACCCCCCTAAACTGCTTCTCTTCCATTTTTCGAATCCCTTCATCATTTTCCTCGAGCAGTTGAAGCTTTCACAAGTTCTTCGCCACCGATCTACATACTCTGGTGATGTCCAGTGACGAAGACTCTCAAAATAACTTCCATAGCGGCGACAAAAACAGTGTAGTCTCCTCCTACCCTACCAAGTACCAAACTCCATCAACTTCTTTTTCCTTTAGTATCTGTCAGCCCCCTCCGCTGCTGGTAAACTCAAAGCAAGCTTCTCCTCCACCTGCTCCGCTGGTGATGCCTCCCCCTCTAACTTCACCAGAGGTTTGGCCTTCTGCCACAGCCTCTATCGCTCCTCAACCTCCCCCACCATATCAAAACCCTTGCTTCATCCCTTTGCCCTTTCGCATCCCTTCCACCCAAGAGCCCCTCACCTGCCGTCCAACCATCCTTCTTCCATTCAACTTTTCTAGTAGTAGATGGATAAGGCTAGGTACCTTATCCTGGTAACACTACGGATATGACCCATTTTGTGATTGTTACAAGTGTTGTAAAGTATCACAAACGTTTAGATTCTAAATGTTCATGTGAAAACATGTGAGTCGGGGTATCCCATACATGTGAGACATATATAAGATCGGATCGCGAAATGATTAGTCTCCCATATTAACACCGTTACTTAATGAGACTTACATTTCACTAGGATGATCATAGATGACTCGACCTTAATCCTGAGTCAGTTGTGAACTCCTGCTTGTGAGGGCAATCCTTTGATTTGTATGGTTGAGAGTGGCCAGCACTACTAGAAAAACCTCATTTCTTAACGTTTATAATTTTAACTACTTGACATTTTTATGTAAAAAAGTCAAGTAATAGGAAAATTTATAGAAAAATGTCAAAAAAAAGTAAAAAAAGCGGAAGTTGGAAACTTTTCGAACTTTTTTCACGATGACAGAATACTTGATATTTAAAAAAAAGTCAAGTTTTAGGTTTAATTTTTAGGTGCTCAATTTTTATCTTTCTACAAATTTTTCATGCGTGAACACCACACCTCTCGCTTGCTGTGTTTTCTCTCTCTCAAGCGAAACCCTAGCTCCCTCTCAAACGAAATCTTCCTTTTCTGCAAATCTTCTTCTTCTTCTCTTTGATTTTGTAGTTCAAAATCGCTATCTTCTTCTATCGCATTGAGAATTTTAAACTTTGAAATTTTAGGGTTTCTTTCTTCTCCCATTATCCGGCGACTCATTTCCTTTTTTTGCAACCAAGCCTTTGATTTTGTTTCTTTTATTTGGATCCATTATGGACCTTCGAGATTCATCTTTATCGCCCAATTCGACTAAAGATGGGTCCTTGATTAATGCTATGAAATGCATGAAATTATGCTTTTATTTTAGCATTTTTAATATGAAAAAATGAACTCTTGCATGACTTTTGTCCCAAATCTGGTCTTCATATGTTTAAATGAGCTTAATAAGGATTAATAATGCGTAAAAGATTATTTTTACGGATTTGGTGCAGATCTGGTACGTTTTTGACAGGTTTCTGGCTATTTTTCATGTGATGTGCCCACAGCAGCAAGTGATGTACTAGCACTGTCGAGCCCTAATTTTTCAGATTCGATTCTGCCCAGATCAGTTGCGATTTTTACGATTTTAACGACTAAAAATCCTCGATTCTGCCTGGTGAATCTTCAGAATGCAAATCTTGGCCCTCCTTAATAGATTTGGGACCTATAAAAGGCAAGGAAACCCTCCATCTCCAACAACAACTCACTACCGCCGAATTCACCACTTTCTTCTCTATTTTACTATCAAATTTCCAGCACCTTGGATTTCTTTTCTAAGTTCAAGTCAGTGGTCTTAAGAACGTAAGTTCCTCTAAGGCGTAGCGGCTCTAGGATTTCTCTTTCACAGAAGTGTGTGTTGAGGCAAGATTCTCCCTTGAGAGAGGGGAATTGTCCTAGGGAAAGACTTGTTACTTGAGGATTTTCCTAAGTTTTCTTGAGTTGTATTTATTTTCTAGCGTTATTATTTTCTTGTTATTTTCCATTTTAATTTCTACCAATCAAACGTTATATTGTAGCTAGGTTTATGATTTAATAAAAATGACTATTTTATCAAAAGTCATGAGCTAAATATTTGTAGGGGTTTGGTAATATGAAAGTCTTAGGGTTGTTATGGCTTAGGTTATGTAATGCTCACATCACTTTGTGTAATCACATTCTCTTTGTTGATTTTAAAAGATAAAATCGGTAAGTTAAACTGGCCATTTGATTTAATGATCTAGCGGAGCTCTAATGCTGAGAAGGTTAGGGTGTAAGCGGATTTCACAAAGGATATGGGACTAAGAGCCTAGACATAGGATGGTCATGTTACCTTAGAAATAAAGGACACCATAGGATAAAGGAATTAAACTTGATTTAATCTAAGATCCAGCTAACCATGGAAACATTAGGCATTAGCTGCTTAGAACTCCTAAAGGAACTTGACACAAGACCGAATAGGTGTAGTTTCCTGTCCATGTGTAATTCATTGTTAGGTGTGATGCGGTCACATCACCTAAGGCACAACACCCGAATGGTTGTAGCATTGTTTGCCCCTGTTTGATTCCCATTGTTAATTGTTTTTAAGTTTTCTTTCCCCAAAAATTTTAAACTTTTTCTTTGGTTACCTTGTTTCATTGATCCATAGTCATAATTAATTTAAACTCAATATAGTCCTGTGGGATTCGACACTTGGAATACTCCAAGTTTATTATTTCATCGATCGTGTATGCTTGCACGTAGACCTTGTTCATTCTATATTTCTTATCATTTTTATCATTTATATACGCCCAGTCGATTAGTCCTCCTCGGTCGTTAAGGACAATGGTACTCCATCCATTATCGCCGCTCTCGCTAAGGAGGTTGCATTGCTTTTCCAATCGGGCAAGTATGTTGCGTGTGTTGAGGTCTTGAACTAGCTATTGCAGAAGAAGGAAGACGGTCCTAAGGTTTGATTTTTCTTCTACCATAATCTAATTTTGTTTATTTGTTTTTTCTTTTTATTGAGTGTTGAAGCTTGCTGTAGAAATGATTTAATCTATTTCAAGCTTTCATTAATTCTTTGTGTCTATGTGCAGATGTCGTTGAGTGTTTTGAAATCTGTGATGTGAAATGTTGAGCTTAAAATAATTTGGGGTGCTTTTTTTTCATCCCTTCGTTTACACTTTAACGAATGTTGAGATTTGAATTATTTGTGGATAACATACTAGGACTATATGCAATTTCATTATATCATTTGACTACGCTTCTGTTATTTTGACGTGGTGATTTTTAGTGAATCTTATCATTTTCCCTGGGTTTTATGATAGTTAACAGGAATTTAGGCTCGGGTTGTGGTATTTTTGTTTGTACAATATTCATTTTTCTTTATCACTCGTTAATTTGAATGTTAATCCTTCTAGTCATAAGATTATTACCTAACCTCTAATGTGAAGGTGACACCAATAGATTTTCCCTAGAAACTGATGGCTTGGAAAGTATTTGGCATTTCGACCGCTTAACTAACAAGCATCGGTGATCAACTCCACTAAAGGCTCCATAATCATTTTGGTGCAGCTCCTTCATCAACTTTATAAGCCCACGCCGAAACCATTCTCCACAAACATGGGGTGAGATATTTAGCCTAACTTGTATATATGGTGGAAGGAGTGAATGATTTTTATGATTTTTTCTCATCTTAGTTTAATTGTCACAATTTTTCATCTAATTTCCAATTACCAGTAGATTTCTCTAATGCCATAGTTTTTAGATGAGTTTAGAACTCTGTATGGGAGCTGGGTGCAAGCTGAAGGCCCACCGTAGAAGGCAAAGGTAGGCTGGCAATGCTTATAGGAAGTCTCACCTTGGCAATGAATGCCATTTTTCGAGTCTTCTCATGCTAAAGGCATTGTGCTAGTAAAGATATAAGATTGCTAACATACTGTATTATCCTTCATATTGCAAGCTTAATTTTTTGTTATCTTCAAAAAATATTTCAAAATGGATTTACAAGCATATATTAGTATGCAATGTGTGATTTTGTTGAGAATTAAGTTTATTTATGATGCTGAGAATCAAGATTATTTCTATTATATATAATTGTTGTTCTTCCATCCATTAGTATAAATATTTTTCCTGTCAAATCTGCTGAGAATGATGTGATTCCTTTTTTTCCGGTGCCTTAGTGATTTATGTTCTCCATCCTTAGTGATTTGGCATATAATAGGTATGTCCAGATCTTATTTTAAAGTTTTTCAGGAATTCACATATTGATTTTGAAACCTTAAGTTTTTTAGGAATTCACAAGGTCGCAAGAACATTAGTTTTCTATTTTATTTTTAGGTAAGGACCTGCTAATGGTACTCACTCTTCAAAACTTTACTCATTTCTTAACTACATTCTTGTTTGGTTGCTGAAAAATGTTTTAGTTACCCATTTTTCAATTTTCTTATTGGAAAATATATTTCTTCTCATCATCCATTTTGAGCTTTGTCATACACTTTACTGGAGCTGTAAATCCCATTGTTTGAGGTAGCGTATCCATATTGCCCAAATTGGTCTGAGTTTCTTGATTCAAAATTAGGTTTTATGAGAAATTCTTCAAGAAAAGGCTTAAATTTCTAGAATTAGATTGGATTTTTCTGTGTTTGCTTTTATGGATCAGTAATTTGTTATTTGGTACTCAACTAAGGTTTGAAATGTGCAAGAAATCAAGCTTTTTCCACCTCTTTGAAGGCAATGATAACCAACTATTTTCACCCCTCTTTAAGTTCTACCGCAACTATTTTGTTGTATCCTTACTTTTGTTGCTGATTTCCATATCATTCTTTGAAATAATCGCTTGTTTCTATAGTTTTTCTTAAAAAAATGTTTATTTTATAGATGGCAAACATTTCGGGGCAATTGGTCTGGAAAATCGTTAAAAAGAATAGCTAATTCTTCGTTAAAGAGTTTGGCAAAGGCAATGCCAATATTCAATTCAACAAAGAGCCTAATAACCTTTTACAATCTCTGTAACGATTCGAGTTCAGGAAGGAGACATGAATGAACTGAGATCACATTCGAATGAGAGGGATCTTGAGGACATGAAAGCATAGTTAAGAAAGGCTTAAAAGAATTGAAAGTTACTACCTATACCAACAAGGTGCACCTTTCTTTTCGGTGGCTCAATCATAAAAACTCCACAGTTAAGCGTGCTTAGCTTGGGTCAATCCTATGTTGGGTGACCTTAGAAGCATTCATGACAAGTAATGATCAGTTGTTGAATTCGAATTTCGAATCATGGGCTTGGGTCGTTACAATCTCAACTCCTAACAAGCATTCTGGTAAGCTTCGAATAAATAATCTTTTACTTGCTTAATATAATCGTTTTATCTTGACCAAATATGTGAGTTTTAGAACTCTTTTTTAGTAAAAGTTTTGTCTTGGTTGATGAATCAATTGATTGTTTTCTATTAAAGTACAATTTTTTTGTTCCATAATTATGTCGATTGAGCTCTGAGAGGTCTTCTCCCTTTCTCTTGAGTGGATTTCAATTGTGGAAAATCTTCTTTTCTTCCCATTTCTTATGCTATTAAAGGGAGTTAACAATGTCACTACAATGTGAAATTTTGTCTCCATTTCTTGTTGTGCTTTTGGTAAGGAGCTCTTGCCCGAGGTCTTTATTATCATACCTCATACATAGATTTTATGGAGATGATAGTTTTGTTCATATGGGGTGAATTGTAGTTTTGATCATAGTAGTTTTGAAATGTAATTTTTTGAAATTGTTCATATAAGGTTGACTATTGGAATTATGTTCTTTTTTAAAATACTTCATAGAACTAGAAAATACTAACAACAGTAGAGTATGGGGTGGGGGGAGGGGTGTTTGTTCTTTTTTATAACATTACAATGAACTTAGATTAGATTAAGTTTACTATATGACTATCTTGAAGTTATGGTGCTCATAGTTTTGATTAAGTGTAATTGTTTTCATTAATCCTTTTCTGCCATGTTCTTAATGGAATTTCTCGTTCAGAACTTCAAGTTTTCTCATTTAGTAAAATATTCCCCATATAGGCCTTTTGTTTCCTCTACGTATGTAAACCTTTGTTTGGGACTCTTATTCTTTGTGGGACTTGATTAGAATTGTGCTGATTTTCTTGACTTCCTTTATACTGGTTGCTTAGAATGGTGAGCTTATTTCTTATTTCAGATTAGTACTTATTTTAAAAATGAATCCTTCTATGGCATTGGGTTACTGGGTTTCCATTGCCAGAACTAGAAGTCCACCTAAGGTTTGTTACTATCTTGTTGATGGATTTTTAGAGTTGATTTATGCATTGCTAGTAGATTATTTTACTATTTCATACTTGTTATTTTTAAACATACTGATGAGGATGAAATGATTAAAGAAAAATAAGTTAGAGATGATCTTCAATGTTCATTTTGTTTTTGTATACTACTACTAAAAATGATATGTTGTTCCAAAAGGTTGAAACAAATGGACTTTTTTTTACATTTTAGGTAGGCTATGTTGCTAGCTATTACGGAGCAATTTTATTAAGCAAGATTAGAAAGGTATGTGATTTACAAGAGTTCTCTCTTAATATGGAGCAATTGTTGTTTTTCTTGTAGTGTTTGTTCCAGTTTTTACGATTGTCTTGAATGTAACTACTTAGATGTTTATTATCATGCCGTTTTATCAAAGTCAAAAGTGAAGTGTCATTAGAAGATGTGGCTACTGTTGTAGATATCGCGATAAAAGTCGATGACTTTTCTTCTTCTACATGATCAATTTACCCATTGGGGGGGTGGGGGGTTATTGTAGTTTGGAAATGTGTTCACATGAGGTTGATAGTTAGTTATACTTTTGAAATTGTTCATATGGGGTTGACTCTAATGTTGGAATTGTTCATTATATTCTTTTTGTAATTGTTCATATGGGGTTGTCCATATTCTTCTAACTTAGAAATCCTTTAGGAGGTTGTAAGTTATATATTGACAATGTTGAAGAAGTGAACTTTTGTTAAAGGTATTAGAGGAAATTTTGGTTGATAAGATTGAAAATGTGTGTGATTGTTTATTTGGTTTGATGAATGTTTGTCCTTCTATATATTATCAATTCGATTGTTGGACCAAAATACAGGAACAATTTTAGGTAAACATCTATATTACAGATTAAAAAAAAATCACAAACAGACTTGACAAGTTAAATGTGTCAAGATATAGATATATTTGACAAGTAGAAACTGTCATAAAGTTTTGTACTTGACACTTTATCCTTATCAAGAGCACCCATGTTCTTGACATTTTTCGCATATCAAGTAAATTACATCTTGACATTTTTAACATATCAAGTAAAAAATATTTGGACGTTTTTTCCTTGTCAAGAATGCTCATATTCTTGACATTTCAAAAATGTCAAGTCTCACTGTTATTCACGTTTTTACCATGTCGAGAACCCCCACATTCTTGACACTGGCTTCCTTGACGTTTTTAAAAACGTTAAGAACAGTGACACTTGACATTGCAAAAACATCAAGAAATACTATTTTTCTTGTACTGCAGGTTCGCTGACTCAATAAGCCTACCACTTTGAGGATTTGTCCAAGCAGACAGCTAAAAACTCAACTGTACAAGAAGGAATTCACGTCTTATGAATTGCTCCCTTAAAAGCTAATGCCGGATCTTAAACAATTAGGCACCTCATCCTCTCACTGGCTAGAAATGGGTCTAACTCATAGTTGGACTATGACTAAATTGTTCATTAGAGGGATCAGTGGTACTTAAGAAGTTAGAGGTAACATAGGGGTAAAACGGTAATTTGACCCAGCTGTTGTTACGAGCAATTTGTGAAGGGTCGACTCGCTATTGATTGATTATATTTGTGAACATAGAAATATATCTACAGTAAGAAGAGTGCAGTTGTTAGTTTTTAGTGGAATAACCGACAGTTAATGAATGTTGATTAATTTAATTAAAGAGTTTAATTAATTAATCTCATACCATTAGAGATTCAAACTGATAGGTCCATTAGGTCCACTTGCTAGCTCATATAGGTTAAGATGACAGTCAGCTGTCTTGGTTTAATTTGAATTGTTCAAATTAAGTTAAGGAAATTAATTGTATGAGATACAATTAAATAATGTATATGGATACATTATAATATAAAGTTGATTTTTATATGAAATGTAAAAGTTAAACTTTATAATATACATGAGGGAAATATTTGAATAAGATTTAAATATTAGATATTATATGTATGAGATTCATATAAAACTATAGGTTAAAAATAATGTGAATGTGATTCATATTAAACTATAGGTTATGTGAGAAAAATTGGTTAAGTAGTAACTAATTATTATTATATTTTAAATGAGATTTAATATATATATTTTTTAATTTAATTTATATTATTAGTTTATTTAAATTAAATTAAAAAATAATAATAACTCCCATTTGGGAGTTATTATCAACATGGTGTGGAGGTTTTTTCTCCATAATTCCTCTCTAATGAAGAAAATAACTTCTTCTTCCTCCCTTTAAATAGACAAGTGGAGACTACTCTCCATGGATTTGATAACTTTGAGCATAGTGAGTGCTCTTTAGTGGTAGTGTCTTTATCCATTTGTAGAAGGATTTTGTGAAGAAGATTCATCAAAGGTAAGCAACTTCTTCTTCCTTTAAGTTTTTTTTTTTTAAAAATTGCATGCTAGTTTATGCTGTTTTATTCCTTTTTTCTCTGTTTCTTTAAATTTCATAACTGAGTAATTGAACCACAATGCGATAAATTGCTTTCGTTGGGAATTCAATTTCTTCATATGGGATGTATTCCCTATGCATCAGCAGTTGGAAGTTTAATGTATGCTAATGTTGTGTACACGACCTGACATATGCTATGAAGTAGGAATAGTCAGTAGGTTCCCATCCAATCTTGGATATGATCATTGGATTGTCATTAAAAATATCCTCAAGTATCTAAGGAGAACGAGAGACTATGCGCTTGTGTATGGCAATAAGGATCTGATCCTTATAGGATACACTGACTCTAATTTCAGATCGATACAAATTCTAGGAAATCTATATCGGGATCAGTGTTCACTCTGAATGAAGGAGCAATAGTTTAGAGGAGTATCAAGCAAGGTTGTATTGTTGACTCCACCATGGAAGTTGAATATGTAGTTGCATGTGAAGCAACTAAAGAAGTAGTATGGCTTAGGAAGTTCTTAATCGATTTGGAAGTGGTTTCAAATCTGCATCTGCCTGTCACTCTTTATTGTGATAACAGTCGCGCAGTTTCAAACTCAAAAGGACCTAGAAGCCATAAGCACGAAAAACGCATTCAACGCAAGTATCATCTAAGGAAGATACAAAGAGGAGACGTTGTCGTTTGATAGATTCCGTCAGAAGACAACATTGTTGATCCGTTTACAAAGGCCTTCACTGCTAACGTGTTTGAGAGTCACCTAGTAAGTTTAGGACTTTGAGTTGTATAATCTAGGGC
This sequence comes from Lagenaria siceraria, assembly GCA_002890555.2. Classification (NCBI taxonomy): domain Eukaryota; kingdom Viridiplantae; phylum Streptophyta; class Magnoliopsida; order Cucurbitales; family Cucurbitaceae; genus Lagenaria; species Lagenaria siceraria. The sequence continues at coordinate 13,605,281 of CM016493.1, forward strand.
AAGTGGAAGAAAGACATGGGTATCTGATGCCCTAGTTTATTGTATTTCTTTGTTTTCTCTCTGTAAACTCAACATTATGTATATATCCTCACTAGGAGTTTTAGCCCAACTGGGAGTTTGTTGGGTTTTATGTCTTAAAACTTATAGTTTATAAACATTGAACGTTTTTTTATTATCAATAAAGTTGTTATCAAAGTTATTCAGTAAACTTGTTATTGAATATGTGAATTGTTGTTAATATAACCCAAAATTCAATAAACTAAGAACCCATGACTATAGTATGTATACTTGAATTATATGTGGGGACACTATTGAATGTGGCCCACTTTGTATTTGATACAAGCGATGTGTTCTTGAATTGTTCATGTAGAGACAAGTGAGTGGGGGCATTCTATGCAATGAGTTTGCATAAAATCGGACCACGAAATAGTCACTATTACTTTATAACGTCATTTACTGTTAACGCTGACTATTTCAACTAGGTAACTCGATCTCAATCTTGAGCTAGCTATGAACTCCTGTTTATTCGGGATTATCTTTAGATTTGCATAGGTGAGAGTGGTCCGAGTTTGGCAACTCAATAAGTCTCCCATTTCAGGGGTAAGACCAAATAAATAGTTAGGGACATAGTCCTGCAAGACAGAATTCACTCCTACCCGAATCGGAACTTGAACAAGGGACTACACCCTCTCATTAGCTCGAAAGGGACTTGATGTAGTGGTTGGACCATAAACTAATTGTTCATTAGAGGATTAGTGGGACTTTAAGGAACGAGATGTAGCTGTAGTGGCAAAACGATTTTTTTTACCCAGCTACAATTACGAACACAATCTATGAAGGATCGACTTACTGATTATGGTTATATCAAATGGACAGAAATATATCTACAATGAGGAAAGTTCAGCTACGAGCTTTAATGGAGTGTCTCGTTAGTTAACAAATGTTGGTTAACTAGAGTTTTGTCGGTTAATCTCGGATCGTTGGAGCTCATGATCTGTAGGTCCATGAGGTCCCTCTACTAGCTCACAAACGGATAAAACCTTAGATAAACTTGGTGAAAGATTTTGAATCATTCAAAATCGAATTAGAGAGAAAACGTTATTTGTATTTGATATTTAATTTTGAATTGTTTAATTTTGAATTAAAAAATAAAGAGAGTTAAAAATATTTAAATGTGATTTAAATATTAAAAATATGAATAAGGATTCATATTCAAAAAATCGGGTTTCCGGTAAAATTGGGATTGATGTGAAAATAATATTATTTTAACATTGGATATTAAATCAATATTATTTATTGTAAAATTAATTTTATATAAAATTAATTATTACATTATTTTTTGAAATTAATTTTATTTAAAATAAAATTCAATTTAAAATTGAATTATATTTTGGTTGATTTTTTCCATTAAGCATGGTTTAAGTTTGGTGTGTTCACCAAAATTAGCCACAAAACCCACTCCAAATTCTCAAGATTTGGTGTCGACATTTTAGGCATTTTAAGTTGCATGGCTTGATACATAAATAGAGAAGATATGCTGAGATTTTTGGTTGATAATATTTGGGAATTAATAGTTAATTCTTTCAAAAATTCTCAAGAACACTAAGCTTTCAAATACTTGAATCTCTCTTAAATTCACCACAATTTTGGATCCCACCATCCAATCTAAGGCCATAGAATAGTTGAGAAGACTCTCGTGGTGGTCTACATGTTGTTTGTATTCAAAATCATCAATACTTCAAGGAGAATTTCGTGCTACAAAGGTTGTTGCTCTAAACTCCGTTTTTCCTTTTATTTTTTATGCATGTTTGTCCTTTAAATTAAGCATGTTAGAGTATAATTCATTTTAATGCGCTTCCACTGCATATTTGTATATCCACCACAAAGAACTCTTACTAGAGGAAGAGGAAGAAGTTACCACCTTACGCGATACATTTTGCTCGTGACTTACCTCATCCTCATACTTAAGGGCTTTGTAGATATCAAATGTTACCTTCTCGTCATTGAGTCTAAATGTAAGTTTATCATCTTGCACATGAATGAGGGTCCTTTCAATTGCCAAGAATGGTCTCCCAAGAATTATGGGAATGTTAGCATCTTCCTCCACGTCCAAAACTACGAAATTTATAGGGAAGATAAATTTGTCAACTTTAACTAATACATCCTCAACAATGCCTCTAGGATAAGCCAAGGATCTAAAAGCTAATTGCAATGAGATGGCAGTAGGTTGTACTTCTACAATATCGAGCTTCCTATAAACAGATAAAGTCATTACGTTAATGGAAGCGCCCAGATCACATAAAGCTTTAGAAACATTTAAAGAACCAATTGTCCAAGGAATAGTAACTCCCTAGATCCTTCAGTTTTTGTGGTAACTTATTTTACAGCACAACATTGCATTCCTCTGTCAAGATAATCATCTCAATCTTTTTAGACAAGATGTCCTTCATGAATTTAGCATAATTGGGAATTTGATGTGCAACTTCTTAAGCATCTCAAAAAATTTAGAAAATTGAGAATCTAATTTCTTTTTCTGGAATATTTGAGGATATGGTAGGGTATTAGGAAGAAAAGGTAAAGGGTTAGATGACTTACTTGAAGATTCCGATTCTTTTACCTTTTCTTTGACTTCTACCTTTTCTTTTTTTGTGATCTCCTCGGGTTCATCTTCTAGGATAGGCTCATTACTCTCTTATTCTCATCCTCTTCATCAATCAAAGGTGTAGATAGTGTTTTCCCACTCCTCAAAGTCGAGGCTTTGCGGTCCTCCCTTGGGTTCTTCTCGGGACAACTAGGAAACTTTCCCTTTCGCATTGTTTGAAGAGAAGTGGCTATTTGACTAATTTGTGCCTCAATGTTGTGGATAGTCTTGCCATGACTTTCTACAGTAATTCTCTAATGTCATGATCCTTTGACTAGACTGCTTGATGATGTAAGCCCTAAACTTTTTATTACTCTTTTATCGTGCTCTGGATAAGTAAAAAAAAACTAAACTAAGAGGCGGAATTACTATACTAAGAAAAGAAGGGAAATGCCGTAAAGGCGAGTTGATCGGGAAATACCTAACAATTAAGTTATTGGTTATTAAATTATTAAATTATTATTATTATTATTATTGTGTTTTTTTAAAAAAGAGGGAAGTGGGAGTTTAGTGGATTAAAATTAAATAAAAAAGAAAGAAAAGGGAAATAGAAAAGGGCAAGTGTTAGTCGTGGGAAGGAAAAAATTTCATTGTCTTCATTTCTTTTTCTTCTTCAAAACAAGAGAGCACCGACTATCATCTTCTTCAAAGGGAGAAGCCACCGTTTATGATAAAATTGGTCAGAGAAGGAGAGGATTGAGAGTTCTGGTGAGTTTTGGCCGGAGAGGAAGCAGAAAATCGGAGGAAAGAACACCCTGGTCTGAAGCAGGAAGAAGCTCGAGCAGTCAGTGGTTTTTGGACGACTTCATGCTGTAGAATTTGATTTTGGAGCTGAAATTTTGAGATTAGTAAGTTAACACAATTCTCTACAACTCTTGTGAAGATTACCGGAGCTGAAAGTGGTTGGAAGTTGATGAATATTTAGGTGGAAAACAGTAGACGAGAAATTTCATGAAAAGGGGAATATCTCTGGTTTTTCAGTCGGTTTGAGCTTTCTAGGAAGAATTAGAAGCTGAAATTGGTAAGGATACTTAGATAATTCAATTTATAACAACTTGTATGAAGGATGAGAAATCTGAAAATGAGTGGATATGGATGAATTTTTAGGTTGAACAGAGGGAAACTGTAGGAATTGAGAAGAGTTCTACCTACTGTTCTGAGGTAATTTCCGAGTAATCTAGTGATTTTTAAGCTTTCTTTTCTTCAGATAAGTTGTAGAGATCATGAAAAGAAGAATTTGATCTAACATTTACTCTTTTTGATTGAGTATTGAGTAAGTTATGAGTTCTTGAATTATGGCTGAAATGCTGGAAATTATGAGCAGGATCAAAACAGGATTTTCGAGTAGCTACTGATATAAGGGGAATTCTGAAGAAACCATATGTTTTTAGATCTTGTACTCTGAATATGAATTGTAGGGGACTGTAAAATTAAGAGTTTGCCATAAATTTAGTTTTATTTGGTTAAGAATTGAGGAAGTTATGATCAATCAAAAATTGGTATGAATATATGTATGTTTAGATAATGCTTGCTAAGGAGTATTATGAACATCATGAGTTTGGTTTGCAAGTGGCTATGACAAAGACTACAAGCATGTTGAAAACTAACCTAGGGAAACTTATTCTTTTCAGGACGGATAGAGTTGGGAAAAGCTTACAAGCCATTGTGAGCTAGTCGACTATAAACCGTGAGTGACAAAATGTCTTTAACAAAGTTTTATAAACTCTTGAGTTAAGCGAGATGCTTGTTATATGAATGAGCTACTTTTATGCAAGTATGATGTGTTGTATCCATGAACTTTATGTGTATGATTTGTAAGTTACTCTATGTTCCTCGTTTCGTAAATATGTCGATAAGGTTTGACCGTTGAACACAGTTTAGTTAAAAAAATAAATATATAACGATACCTAAGGACACTGAGACGGTATCGAGATAAACATGTAATGATACCTAAGGACATTGGGACGGTATCGAGATAAATGTGTAATGATACCTAAGGACATGGAGACGGTATCGAGATGAGAATGTAACGATACCTAAGGACATGGAGACGGTATCGAAATGAGTTTATGTGGCGGTACCTAAGGACCTTGAGACAGTATCGAGATAATTGGGATCCTGATATATGAGGACTTCGGTGACGTATCAGGATAGCCCTAAACAAATGTGTAGGTGTAGTTGATATATATGTATGTGTATGTGTTAGCTCTAAATGTACGCATGATAGTAATGTAATTACGACGTTGAGAGTGTTGAGCTTACTCCACCTCAACTAAGGAGTTAAGAATGTTATGTGCGAATGAGTATTATGTTTTCAGTTGAATAAACGCTGGTAAACTAAGTTTTGAGATGTTTTATATAAAGAATTCCATTTATGCTAGACAAGCACGTTTTTAGTGGAAATGTTTTATGCCTGTCACTCACTAGACATACGTCTAACGTTTTCTTTTAAATGTTTTCTTACTTCCCAGGTAGCGTACGGTATCTAGGAGCTTGACCTACCCTCGCAAAGTCCTTGCTACGGTTCCTCTCTTAGTTGTAAATATTAGTCTCTTTTTGTGTTGACTAGCATATAATAGAGAGGGAAAGGATTGAAACTAGAAAAGTATGGTTGTATAAACAATAGTGGGTATGGTTGTATAAATGATAGTGTAACCACTATTTGTATGTATTTAAATGATGTTTGCGTCTATAAGTGATGTATGTGATTCACGCTCTTTTCCTAGGTCTAAGAGGGTGATCTAGGGAGAGGGTGTGACAGATGAATTCAACCATCAAGTTCTCTATGTTGGATCTTTTTTCAGTGCAAGAAAACCCTACAAAAGAAAATCATGGAGGAACCTATAAAACATTTTTATTGTTAGCATAGGAAAAGTTCTCATAGTTCTTCAAGCTACGGTGATAGTGAGTTGAAAGTTGTTGTTGTTTGGTGGCCTCTATAGTGTCCTCTATCAACATAATTGGTCGTCTCATTGTCATTTTGCTCAACTCCTTTTGATTCGTGGTTTCCATAACCATGGAGGCTAGAGAGGATATGGATGGTGGATTGACTTGTGTTTGGCCTCCTATATTCAATTTAGAAAGAATATTAGTAAGGGAAGCCAATTGAGCCTTAAGAGAATTTACCTCATCCACCTCAAACAATCCAGCGGTCTTGGTTGAAGATGATCTTTTATTAGGCCAATTGTAAGATGTGTTGGCCAAATCCTCTAATATTGTGTAGGCTTCTTGGGCGATTTTAGAGAATATGGATCCTCCGACATTGGCATTTAAGATAGACTTTGTGTTACTTGTTAACCCAATGTAGAACAATTGGATTTGCAACCAATTCGGGTATCTATGGTTAGGACATCTTCTCAAGAGGTCCTTGTATCTCTCCCAAGCCTCATAAAGTTGTTCATCTTCTTGTTGGCTAAATGTGTCAAACTAAATTCTTAATCGTTGTGACTTCTCCTATGGAAAATATTTGTTCAAGAAAGCTTGAGCTAGTGCATCCCATGTGGTTATACTCTCTGACAATATGAATTTTAGCCAATCCTTGGCCCAATCCTGTAAAGATAAAGGAAACAATCTTAGTCTAATTGCATCATTAGGAACTTCATTCTTCTTTATTGTTTCGCATATTTTAATAAAAGATCGAAGATGCTTATGAGGATCGTTAGTGGACCGTCTTTGGTGGGATTATTTTGAACTCTTAGATTCCTTCTAAAGGTCCTATCAATCTCGGGATCAAAAGGAAGAAGATTAGTATCGTCACGTGACATAAACCAAAAAATTCCACGACCAATCTATTTATCAAAAAGAAAAATAAAATAAAATACACCTGAAATTAAGATCTATCAATTCTATGAATATTAATTAGGCAAAAATATCGTTCCTGGATCCCCGACAATAGTGCCAAAAACTTGACGCGAACACCGCAAGTGAACGGGTCAAGTAATAGTATAAGATGGTCAAGTTCGAATATCGTCCCACTGAGGATCCAATTATGGTTTAATCACCTAGCTATTCTAAGTTAAGTCAATTTTATTTTAGGATTCAAAATCGAGTTTGTGTTGTGAAAATCTTGAAAACAATAAAGAAAGCAAAGTAAAGTTTGAAAAATCAAGAGATAAAGAGTGTTCTAGGGTATTGATTCATTATTTACTCCATTATGCAATATTGTAGAATTTCATGGATTTAATTACAAATCATATGCCTAAGTCTAGAAACTTAAATCCGGATTATTTTCTATAAAAAAACAATCATTTCTCATGTAACTTAAATGATTACGAACTTCTTGAAACCAAATTAAATCACATGGCATTAAGTATAATCTTTAGCAACTTTTATTATTAACCTAACTATTTCCATGAGAGATTAATAACAATTCACAATTATAGATTCAATTAAACATGCAATCCATCAAATTGAATATCTAACCTAACATGCATTGAAGGCCAATGATCAATGCTAAAAACGTATGTCGTTAAGCACATTTAAAGGATCAAATGAATTTATAATACCTACTTATGCAAACTATACTAACGGACATAGCATAGATAGTAAGTTAGGGATCGATCCAAAGGGAGCTAAAGAATTAATCTAATTCTAAACTAAACTAATCTTTGAAAAGTGATAAAGCGGGGGATTTGAAAAAGAAAAGAAAAGTGGTGCAAAAACTTAGAATATTTTTGGGTTTATGATATTTTGGAGAGACTTAATTGATGAGAATGGGAATTAAAGAAAGTTGAGTCCAATTTCCATTATAGAATTGAAAATACATGATTTATGCAATGAATCCACAACCAAAAAGAGAATAAAGCCCTAATTGATCTAACTCATTAAGCTACTCAAATTAAAGCCTAATTTCTAATTGTCCTAAGTTATAAATCGAGAATTACTCAAAGATTTACTCTAAATTTCATTTTAGCATGTATATCCCTTAGCGGTTTTCAACACCAAATGAAATTTGCATTAAGAACAAGGTTTCGTAGTTGCAACGAACTAAAGAATGGATAGCCTTTTCGTTAATTTGATTTGTTGATTTATCCTAACTAGTTCATCAAGTATTGATTTAAAGGAAAAATGCTTTAAACGAATACAAGAATTCTTGATCGTGCAACCTATTCATAATTTTGATGCTTAGCGCATTATGAATTTGCTAACAAGAACTTGAATCTAACCATGAGTTGTCAGTTCAATCGAAACAAATTCCAGAACTAAACACAAGGATCAATCAAAATTCATGCATTCAATCAAGAATTAAGAAGAAATCCTCAAGAAATTAAGCAACAACTACTAAATTCTCATAAAAAGTACCTTATACTTGCATCCTTCAATGGATCTTCAACGAATTAGTGAAAGGATAGAAGAAAATGGAGAGAAAATACAAAAGGCATTGAAAAGCTCTCTGAAAAATCTAAGGAAATGGGTCTCTCTCTCGGGCAAAAAGTGCAGAATTCTATTTAATTCTGTCGACAGTGTCGCGACGCTATGATCTAGCGTCGCGATGCTGGTCTGAGTTTTCGCAGCGTAACACTACGCTGAGATGAGCGTCGCTACGCTGTTGGCCTGATGAAGAAGGCGCACACGTTGCAACTTTGAACTTTTCGTCAAACTACGGAGTATCGCTACGCTCCCCTATTTTGTAGAAAAATGAAGCTCTCGGGTCTTGAGCGTAATTGGGGCGTAAAGGGGGCGCAGCTACGCTCTTCACAGGGGCATTTTGGTAATTATGACCCCTTTTTTACTTTTGATGCTTCCCAGCTCGATTTAGGCTCGTTTTAGCTTCAAAAGACCATTTTAACATCGGGATGATTATTTCCTACAAAGATATGTAATTAGTGAGTAAAATCAAGTAATTAAGGGGGATTTAAGCTATAAAACATAGCACTTTTAGGGCGCTATCAGCCAATCAATGAAAAATTAAGCATAATAACCATGAAAAGTATTTTATTTACAACAATCCATAAAAGAGTCTACAACATTAGCATAACTTCATAAATAACTCCTCAATACTCTAAAATTAAAGAGTTTAGCCATTCATAGTTCTAGAAAACATATTGGCATACAAATTACTCATGAAAAAGAGTAAAAGAAAGAGAGGACTAAGAAAACTCTACTGTTGGAAAACTCCTTTGATCGACACCTTCAGAAGTCGAACAGCCTCCAAACACTCTCAAACTTAATTTTCCTCTTTTTTATAGTAAACTCACTCTATTTCTCTCTGAGATTTCGTGCTTAGGGTTGTTGATCACCTCTAAATTTATAGAATTTTCCAAACTTGCAGCTCAAGAACTTTTCAAAATTAAGAATTTTTTAAAATAGGAAAGTTGGCGCTTCGACACTTTGGGACGACATTGTGCGTCATAAAAAGCTACCCCCAAGAGTCGTGCTGCAACACTGCGACACTCCCTCAATAGCGTTGTGGCGATGTTAATAGCACTGTGGTGCTATTGACTATGTCAAAAATTGGTGCTCTTGGGTTTTAGCGTTGATGCAGCGTCGCGGCGCTGCGCCATTTTTCATAACTTCTTCTATTTCTTCTCTTTTTCGTTTGATTTTGGCTCGGTTTGGTTCTTTTGGCCTTCATAACTTATTTTCTTCATTATTACTTGAAAATTACTAGCAAACAACATCAAATATTATAAAAACATCCCTAAATAAAGAGAAATAAAAACACTTTTTGAGTGCTTTTCACCATAGTACACACTCAAAGTTCGATATCCACCCATAAATTGACCAAACATACCATCAGAGAGCAAGAGCTTGTTGGAATTTGTGTCCTAAAATATCGTAGTTAATTAGTTATTTAATAATTATTTAATTTAATTATTAAATATGCAATATTAAGTTATCCATTATAGTAAAAATCCAAGGTTAATAGATGTAAGTTTGAAAAATATGTGTTTGACATACAGGTGAATCATGTTCACGTAATAACCTAAAGGTTCTATAGTATATGGAAAAGGCTGGGCGTCTTATCCCAGTGACACTATGAATACGACCCACTTTGTAATTGTTACAAACGTTTTGATCCAAATCGTTCATGTGGAAACATGTGAGCGAGGGTATCCTATACAAAGAGTTTGTATAAGACCATTCCTCAAAATAATTAATCTCTTTTTGTAAATCTGTTAATTGAAATACTAATATTCCACAGCATGATCATATATGACTCGATCTTAATCCTGAGTAAGCTATGAATTGTTGCCTGTGAATGCTCGTTCCTTTGATTTGCATGGGTGAGAGTGGCCTGAGTTGCCGACTTAATATGCCTACCATTTTGGGGACTTGACCCAATAGGGAGTTGAGAATGTAATTTCACAAGATGAAATTCACTCTTTCCCGTATAGAGAAAGTAGATGAGTAGTTCCTTTAACTGCTGACCTAGGACTTGAATAAGGGGTTCCACCATCTCACTAACCCGAGAGAGATTTAGTTTATAGTTGGACAATAAACAAATTGTTCATTAGAGGATCAGTAGTACTTAAGGAGATAGAGGTAATTACAGGGGTAAAACGGACTTTTGACCCAACTGTATTTATAAACAACTCATGAAGGATCGACTTGCTTGTAATGATTATATCCATGGACGCAACTTGTCATGTAGTGCATAAGAGTGCAACTATAGGTTCATAGTAGTTTGCCCTATAGTTAATGAATGAAGATTAACTAATTAAAGAGTTTAGTCAATTAATCTTGTATCATTAGAGCTTATAATGAGTAGGTCCATAAGGTCCATTTGTTAGCTCACAACGAACCAACAGTGATCAAAGGTATTGAAAGAAAATTTGAAGCGTTCAAATCTATTGAAGGAAAAATATATTTATTGTATTTGATATAATTAATATAAGTACTAATGTATTATGATACATTATTATAAAGTTAATTTGAACGAGATTCAAATTTAAAAATTTATTATATGGGAGAATTAATGTATATGAATACGATTCAAATAATTAGATATTTTTATTTTAATATAAGATCATATTAGAATATTAATATAAATAATTAGGGTTTCCCTAATTTAGGTTCTATAAAGAGAACCTTATAGAGGAAGAATTCTTAGTAGTTCACATATTTCTCCTAAAGATCACAGAGAAAGATTCTTGGTTCTCCCAATTCTTTCTTTTCTTTCAAGAAGGCTCCCACAAGTCGGATCCTTGCCAGAGTCATAACAAGGAAGACCTCGTAGAGGAGACTATCTATTGGATAAGACTTTTACTGCAGCTATGATTCTACAAAGGTATGATTCTCTAGTGCTTAACTCGTTTACTGTTTTAGTATGTTTTTTAAATTCTAATAAGAAATCAAAGTATGTGATTCCATCGCTTCCATTGCGGGATCGAAGTATTCGATCCCTTTAAAGCTAACTGGCAGCGAAGAAAGAGACAAAAGGAATATGGCTAAGCAACAGGATGCTACTAATGCAATAGTCCCTGATAATCTCATACTTATGGCTCATGAAAGAAATAGGCCCATACACAAGTATGCATCTCCAGCTTTCTATGACTTTTCTCAAGGAATCATGCGCTCAACATTTGATGGTCCTTAATTTGAGGTAAAACATGTTATGCTTCAAATGACACAACCTGCTGGTTAGTTTGGGGGATACTACAATAATTTTGACATTAGATGTCAATTCTGAACTAACACCATATCCATATAATGAAGAATTACAAACTGACATCGTACAATGTATCGTTTAATCCAGTTAAAATCTAATCTATCTATAATATCTATTTAAAATCTAAAAGGGGCTTAAGAGGAGATATAACGTTTGATTTTCCCTTTTATCCCTTTTATTTGATGGTTATAGGGTTATGTTATGGAATTCAAGTTATAAAGATTAAACAATTTATTAAATTCCAAATAATATAATGACTAGATTTATTTTTACATTAAAGAAATGGTTTCAGTTTTAATTTTTTTATTTTATTTTTTGAGATTTGATTTAAGACCAAATTAAAATATTTTGAAACTAAATTTTATCTATAAATGGACTAAATTAAACTCTCAATCTTCTAAGGTATCTCTCTTTCATTTCTTTCTTTCTTTTACTAATTTTTCTTTTGAGGTATCTAGAGTTATTGGTACCAGACCCTTACGCTTGTTGCTAAACTTCAAATCAAAATTGAAACAATTGTGCTATCAAATAGGCAAAGGAGAAGGAGGGTGGATTGATCGCCGAAGGCTTGTTGAAGGCCTTGGCTCTCAAATAATTTTAATCGTACTCACCAAACCGTAGTAGTGGCAAGGCCGAGTCGAACACAGCTCTAGAATTTCTTGATCAAACGGTTTACAGCCTGAGGTGTAACCAAAGGGGGGTTCTGAATTGGTTTTTTCGATTGCAAGAAAAATAAATTGCAAGAAAAGTAAATAGCTAATGAATTCGTATAATTAAAAATGCTACCTTAGGCTTTAGAGTTTTTTCCCCAATTTTGCAACTTGATCACAACTTGTCAATTTTTTCTATATTGTCTACCTTAGCCACCTCACCTAGAAAAGCTAGGTTAGGGTCCAAACCATCAAATTAACTAAATTAGTAGATGAGAAGCATCCTATTAGTTAGTTAACCGCATTAAGATCAAGTAAATCACCAAGTCAAGTGTTCAATTAAAAAAGCTAAATCAAATATTCTAATCAAATCTTTCCTAGGTTAATTAATCAATGTTCGTTGAGATAAATTTACAACCAACATTGAGATAAATTTACAACCAACAAGCTAATTGAACAATTTCCTACGTCGGATTAAAATGCAATTTAATGTCATGCGTTGTAAATTAAACCCTAGCGATTGTTTACATAACAAAAGTTGAAATGTAATCATGAATCATTTATAAATTGAGAAGAAATTGTCAACAATATAGAAAATTACAGAACCGATATCAAAATCTCACAAGTATGCAAAAGAATGGGAAATCTACTCCATGCCTAAGCTAGAAATGTTACCTTTAGCCCATAATAGGCATCATGGACATCAAAGAGTTGTTCTGATACATCAAAATTACAGAAAGGAGAAGAAAATAGAGAGAAAATGATGTAGAAGTCGGTTGGCTCCGTGCACCCCTAACCCTCAGCGGCCAAAAATATATTTTATAAACTCGAATGGGCACTAAGGTGCACCACCACGGTGCTGACGAGTATTCACGCGCGTTCAGACTTTAGAGTGCCGCTATGCCAGGACCTTTCTCCAAAAGTCCTCTCGGGAATTAGCATTGAGGTGGCGCCTCAGCATCACCGTTGCGCTATGGCTTTAGGGGCATTTTGGTCATTTCGACCTTTTCTTTCCTGATTGATGCAATTAAGCTCTGTTTTGGCCTGTTTTGGCTCCATTTCAGCTCTAACGCCCGATTCTACCTCTCAATTGCTCGAAACCTACAAAATAACCATATAAACACGCAAAACCAAGTAATGACCTTGAATTAAGTAGAGCAAGATAACATATTTATGATGCTATCACAGATGAAGCAGAATAATCTTCTTATTTATTTTTCATTTAATGTGAATATTTTTTTGTTAATTTTTTTTTTTGTTACATTTAGAGGTTCTCTATTTTATTTACTTGTATATGAGGGTTCTATAGGTTGAAGATGATATCATAAATACAAAAGAAAATTTTGAATTTATTTATATATACAAAGGTTAGTTTTACACCAATATGAGTATAGTTCAATTGGCATCAAATTTATACTATAAATCTAGAGGTTAAAGGTTCAATCTCCACTCCTCATGTTGTAAAAGAAAAAAAAAGTTTAATTTGTTTAAATTAATATTTGAGATTAAATAGATAATTAAATTATTCAAAAAAAAATATAGAGCAAATATCAATTACTTTGAACTAATAATTATATTAATATAAATTCTTAACTTTTACAAATGTATCAATTTAGACCCTCTTTTAATTATTAAATATTAAGTCAAAATTTTTAAAAATATTAGGTTGATTTAAATTAAGTCTCGAAAGTAATTAAGTAATCAAATGATATAAATAAAATAAAAGTTTGAAATTAAATAGTTAATCAAAACAAAAATCAATAATTTTGAAGATTCAAGATTATGTTATAAATGCAATATTTAATTAGTAGATATGCATAACCTATATAGATTACAACATTTCATAATTCAGCCATAAGTTACAAAATACGAATTACAACTTGTAACCTACACTCTTTCATGTCCTATAAATAGCGTTGTAATGTGTCTTTGTAATACACACCACATTATTTGTTCTCTCTAGTTTCTCTTCTACTTTTCTCTCTAATTACTTTTCTCTTTGTTCTTTTATTGTTCTTATCGTTCTTGTTTTATAACAGTTTGGTCGTTTTATCATGTTTTATTTATATTATTTTAATAATATAATATATTTTAGCTATTAAATAGTTAATTTACAATGATAATTACTTACTTGCTTATAAACTAAAATTTAATCTAAAGTTATTCTCTCTAATTAATTTAATTTAGTGTCTATAAATTGTATTTTTAAACTTTTGTCAATAAGTTACATATTAAACTTTACAAAACACGTGCAATGCATGTAATATCAAACTAGTTTACTCAAATTAGACTTCAAGTAATATTTCAATTTAACTTGATCAAATTCCAAATTAACCTTCAAAATAATAAAATTAATCTTACCAAGATGGGTTTCCATGACCTTTAAAACATTGTCATAAACACATTTCTTTACTCTTTTTTTTAGTCTTTTGAATCAAGGAAAGTGCATCTAAAAATTTTCATTATTGATTATTTTGTGACTGTTCAATGCAATTAGAAAATAAGCAATTATTAACATTAATTACCGATCATTATAAAATTTTCTATGACAATTTATCATTATTAATAAATGACTCAAAAGTTTAACTTTTCTTGTCAGTTAAACCTTTATATTGACCTATCTGCCAACGTTAATAATGTCACTTTTACAATATGAAGAATGTCCTAATCAATCACTTTCAATACCTCGCATAATTATATACAATGACACATATTTATCATCGCTAAAGTTCGATTGATGATAGAACTATAAACAATGGCAATATATCTATCGATTATTTTATAGAGAATAATTTATTTTGAGTGATTAGATTTAGTGTTGGTGAGTGTAATTTGTACACGTCACTAAAAGATAGTTTAGTTTGTGGAAATTTGATTATCTTAGATTCTTATTCAGATCATACAATAAGGTGACACTTTGAGATTGAGTGAGTAGGTTGATCTCGATTTCAAAATAGGATTAAATACATTTAAGAATATACTAGTTTTCTTCGTTAATTAAAAAGTTAAATATTTAAGAATGACATTAAATCCATAAAATAAAATAAAATATCATTTAATGAGATGTCAAATATTGAAAGAAATGCACATACAAAAGGGAGGGAACTCGAAAGAGAGAACGAGCTAAGATTTTTTTTTCCTCTAAGAGTATATACTATGTGGTATTAAAACTTATATCACGTATACTTGTCTTTATAAGCGTTAGTAGACTTCACATTATTGTTAGTAAACCTAACTCCTCTCACAAATTAATTACAACAACTTGACAAATAATCATCATTTATTATGCTTGGACCTTTAAACACCACTGAAATTTGCATATCCATCAAGAAACTCTATCTTCTTCTATTTCTTTATTTTACATATTTATCAAAGAACTTCATCTTACAACTTTGCACTCCAAACACGGACTTCTTAACTTCAAAATATTAACCCACGCTTTATAACTTAACTCAATGCTCCAACACCCTCCTAAGATTTTACTATTTTTTTTTGGTATACTTCTAGTTTGGTTTTCAATGCTCCAAACCAAAAATATATTATTTTCTATTTTTTTTTGGTATAATTTCGTTTGGTTTTGCAACCAAAAATATTTATTCACAAAAATTTCGATATATTACAATTTATTCAACCAAAACCAGAAAAATTTCTAGTACTGTAGTATGTACTCCTTTCACTTATATTTTGACGTCATTAGATATATATTATCGAAAAATTTACCTATATAATCTCCAAAATTTACAAAAATATATATATTTGATCTTAAGTTTTCAAAATGTACTTTGAAAGAATAGTAATAATAAATATTTCTTGTACTAGAGTATAAAAGACTTCTTATACTCAGTATGTTAAAAATTGAGGAAGTCCTATGACATAATGTGAAGTCATACTAATATATACTATGCTACACCCATTGTAGTAGAAAATTTCTCATTCCCACCAAACCCAAAGAGCCCATAAAAGTTGAGTTTAGCACATGGCATGGCCTTTCCTGTGTGTAAAAAAGCAGTGAACATCAGGCCATCCATTGATTTTAAGACACAGACTGTGGCTTCTGATTTCCATCTCACTAGGAATTGGAATAGAATTATAGGAATAGAAGAATCAGAAACTACATCTCTGCTCTGTCCCCTTCCTTACACTCCACAAATTGCACTCCCCTCTTATTTCTCCTGCTCTTAGTTTCACCAAACCAATGGAAATTAATATAACCAATTGTAATTAATTCCTATCATGTATCATCTCATTTCTCAGATTTCAGTCTAAGTAAAAGAATGATTACCTTACCTTACCTTACCTTACCTTACCTTACCATGTAATTCTTGATTGAAGAAATTGAAATCATACTCTTGTTCTTCAGATTTCAACTTCTCTCATCTTCTCTGTATTTCTTCCTCAAAAACACCTACAAAACTTCCCTAAATCAGAGAGGACAAATCAGACGAATTTTGTATGTGCATATATATGATTCATTTGGAGCATAAAGGAACTTGTATTCATGTATTGAATATTTAAAAGAAAGAAAGAAAAAAGAAGAAATTCTAGAGACTTCGCTCGCTATTCATCAAATTCTCTCCACTTTCTCTCCAACCAAACACGGCATGCAAAATGAAAATTCCAGAAAGTTATCGATCCTTCCGACCTTCTCCTCTTCTCAATTTCCTATTTCCTTGATTTAAGAAGAATTAAACTACGAGGATACGGCGTTTTCTCTATCGCCGGATCCGTAAAACTCGATCAGCCTCTGTAGAACGAACACCTGATTCTTCAACAGCACGATGTAATCCGCCGTCTGCTGAAACAACTCCTCCGCTCTCCGATGTCCACCGTCTTCACTGCGAGTCGGAATGAGGCTCTGGAGCGACTCAAGCTTCGCCGATACGTCTGAGGTGCAGGCTTTTCCGCCATTTTTGTGGTTTCTTCGAGCTCTAAGGATCCGAGAACCGTACCTCGATCGCAAAACCGTTCTTCTGGTTGATTGCTTCCACGGTATTCTGTGTTTCTTCGTAATCGAACTCATTTTATGCGCCAGATTTAGAGAGAGAGGAAATGGAGGAATCGAAGAAGAAGAAGAAGAAGTGATACGTTTATAAGGACTGAATACAGAACGAGAGGACTCGTAGTTTATGTAACAATGGAATACCTAATTACCCCTTTTGCGCCATTTTATTTCGAAAATGCCATTACGTTTGTCGTTTTGTGATCTTTTTAAATATGGGTTTTTTTTTTTAAAATGTCAAATTAATTACTTATTTCAGAAAATGTGCTGTTTCTGATAATTCCGTAGCCCTTTTTTTTGTAGATTATTTAATGATTTAATTGATGAAAGTCATTTTAAAGTCTGTTTGAATGGAATATTTGGAATGCCTTTTTCTTTTTTTTTAACCTTTGGGTCAAATCTTAGAATATTTTAAAGGAAAAATGAAATTTTATGTTGGATAAAAAGTTTTTTTTTAATATCTAAACATTTTAAGAATTAGCCAAAAAAAAATTAGTGGCTAGAATATGTAGTGAAATGAACTAAAACAATATATATTTACTGAAATAATTTTTTTTTCAAAAATATTTTAAGAAGTATAATTCATTCTAGAAAGGATAAAATTTTTAAGTACCATCATAATTCCATGGTGATTGGCATGTAAAACAGTACAATTGATTATTTTTAAATTATATTTTTTTAGAAAATAAAATAAATAAATTAAACGTCTACAAATTTCTTAATCACTAACACATGTCAATTGAGCTATGTCCATTTTAGATTATTAAATAAAACGTCCAACCTAAATAAGTGACACATGCCAATTATCGCTTATAAATAACAATTGCTTTACCTGTTAAACAAAAAAAAGGTTTAGAGTTTAGTGTAATTGATACTTTAAATAAGACAAAACTATGTCCTAATTTGATTTAGTGGTCAGGTTTAAAATATATTATGGTTGAATTTATTTCACTTCATTTTAAAAAAACACAACTAAATAGATAAGATACTAATTATCTTTTAAAAGTTAATAGTATTCCTCTCAAGTCTTATAATTAAAAATACAATTTGGAAAAACTAAAGGTTAAAAATCCAAATTCTCTCTAATAAGAGAAAAACAAACATTTCTTCATTGATCATGCATTCAGGAAATTAAAGGGATTTTTTTAGACTCCAGTACCAAGAAATTTAAGGGATTGTGAGGGGTTTTTCCTACCTAGAAGTCTATGTATAATAAGCTCCCTTTAATTTGCGCACCCATAATCAAAACAAAGTCAAATTATACAAAAATATTTTTGAACTTTGAGGAAGATTACAATAATCCAAAAATTTTTTAATTTATTTTAAAATAATTCTTCCATTAAATTTTTTTCATAAATATAAAAGTGACATAGTGATGACACTATAAAATTAATGTACATTTAGCATATACATAGTATATTTCAATCATACTCCTAAAATGGTTAAATTTCAATTATGCCTTTACTATTTTAAAAGTTTCAATTTAACACTTAACTATTGAGATTATTTCATTAAGTTCTCTGGTTTAAAACGAAAATAAAAAACATGACACGGTCATAAGTATTAAAAAAATTATTAAAGAATCTTAATCGAAATAAATTAATATAATTCAATTTCACGAATAATGGACTAAAATTAGTATTATGGTATGAATGATGAAGTTAAAGACAAACGATGATGGAAATTATATATATATATATCACTGCTTCTCTATAAAATTTCTTATATATTTCAAGATGAAAACTATTTTTTTCATTGATTAGTCATTCTTTTTCAGCGTTATGTAGACCAACACTTTTAATTGGACTTCACTCTTACCAAAATTTATAGTTGTACGACTTTTTTTACATTATATGGCTTTTCTTACCATTTCAATTCTTCTCCTCTAGTATCTTATTCAAAAAACAGCATGTTCACATGAAACTTTTATTTTCAACTAATCGTCACACTATTCATTTTCATTTTAATGGAAAACCAATGAAATAATTGTTTTGAAATAAATTTAAAAATTTAAGGTTTAAATGTAACTTTAGAAATGATAAGGCTTAAAAAAATATAAAAAAAAAAAAGGAAACTTAATTTAAAGGTTAACGGAAAATTGAAACTTACCACATATTCCATGTGTATTGTTGTTTTACATGTGATCATCATATACCTCATTTTTTCATCTTTATACATTTTTCATCTTCATTTTATTTTATATATTCTTGAGTGTTCGGGCCAACTTACGCACATTTCGACTAATCTCACGAACAACATATTTTCCATCTTCATTTTAATCGATAAAAAATACCTTTAAAAGTTGATGGTATTATTAAAACCTACTAGTCTAAGATTGAAGAGTATTGTGTATAATTTATCTTATAATCAAATTTCTTTAATGAAGGGACAAATTATTGAAGGATAGGTGTCCTTTGATTGTACTTTTTGAAAATTCCATTTGTTTAAAAAAAGAATTATTAGTAGATTAATTTTTTTTTCTTTAATTTTTAATCGTCTGAATAAATACTTTTTCTTTCCATGCTTTTATCCACTTATACATTAACTTTAAAATATAATTTATTTGAATTATTAATTTAAAAAATAAAATACATAAATTTAAGGAGATTTTATCTATTTCAAACTAACTCATATTGAAAAGTACTTTACCCTAAAAATTTAAATATGTCTATTTATATATTATGGACTAAAAATTAGAGGTTCAAATACTTCTACAGATATATAGATATTGTTAAATTGTAAGAAAGAAAAAGAAAATTATACCTACCCTTTGGATTTTTTTTCAAAATTAGAAAAATAATCCAAAATTTTTATAAATATAGAAAAATTTTATTATATAAAGCGATAGACTGCGATAAATTTTGATAGACTTATATTACTGACAATAGACTGCAACAGACTTCTATATTTTTAAATAGTTTGATTTTATGGGAGTTTTTAAAATTAGAAAAATAAGAGAAACTATTTACACAAAATAACAAAATTTTTAGATAATTATGATAGACGCTGATAGAAGTCTATCAAGATCTATCAGCGATAGAAATAATAGAAGTCTATCACTGATAGATGCTGATAGAAGTCTATCAATGTCTATAAGTATTTTTTTTTGTTATTTTATATAAATAGTTTGACATTTTTTCTATTTGTGAAAATTTTCTTTCATTTCATTTATTTATAATATAATTATTTTGCAATTTTGATGAAAAAAAAAGCGGGAAGAAGGCACAATTTGCGAGCGCAAAGCCAAAGCCTGCTCCTCTGTAACGCCACATGCAAAGCCATGAAACCGGGACCTTTTAATTTCATATTTCCCAAAATACCCCCAATATTATTGTAACTTTTGTTTTATTTATTTGACAAAAAAAAATTTATAATTATTTTCTAAAAATGAGTCAAACTATTTACCAATATAAAAAAATTTCATTATCTATCGCAATATAGAAAAATTTCACTGTCTATCGTTGATAGAATTTTTCTATACTTGTAAATAGTTATCGCGATCTATCAGTGATAGAATGTAAAATTTTTTTATATTTGTAAATAGTTTGATATTTTTTCTATTTATAGTAATTTCCCTTTTTAAATTTTAGAGGTATAAATTAAAATTTATCTTTTCTTTTTTTAAAGTACAAGTTAAATCTTCCAATTTTTTAAGTTATGTTTAATAGATCATTAGTTGTTTTTAAAAAAGTACAATATATTTTTAAACTTTCAGTTTTGTGTCTAATCTAATATATATTGATCTATGAATTTTTAATATTTGTGTTTAAGAGTTTATGACTTATTCAACACAAAACTAAAAAGTCTAAAGTCAAATTAAATAATTTTACTTTTACTCTATGATTGAATAATCATCTTTAACATTTTGTGAGTTGATCATTACAATTATGATAATTAATATAATTTCTCTTGATTAAGAGATTAGATGTTGGAATTCTCCACCTCATATGTTGTTGAGCTCTTAAAAAATAATATAGGATATCTTCAGATATAGTAAAATGAACCAATTTATTTACAAATATAACAAAATGTCACTGTTTGTCAGTAATAGAGACTGATAGATGTCTATCAGTGACAT
This sequence comes from Lagenaria siceraria, assembly GCA_002890555.2. Taxonomy (NCBI): domain Eukaryota; kingdom Viridiplantae; phylum Streptophyta; class Magnoliopsida; order Cucurbitales; family Cucurbitaceae; genus Lagenaria; species Lagenaria siceraria. The sequence continues at coordinate 13,626,260 of CM016493.1, forward strand.
TTTACTATATTTAAAAATATTTCCACCAATTTTATCCATTAAAACAAGTACTCTAATATTAAACCATTTTATTAATTAAATTACTCCGGAGGTAAACTGGAAATATAAGTCTTGTTCTTTGGAAATTAATAAGTTAAAAGTTAAAATTTAGATAAAATTTATATTTTATCTCAGTGAGTCATTTTTCAATTTAATCATGATGTGGTTTGATGTTTTTCTTTGTCGTTCTAAATGGTTTGAATTTTTACTCACGAGAGTCGTGTTGGTTCTTCTCCTTGAAATCTATTTTCTTGAAATATGTGTACCGTAATTATCTTATTTATCCTTTTTTTCCTCTTTTCTCATTGTGTCTTCATCTTAAGACTTTGAGGTTGTTATTCTTTATTACAATTCAAGAAAAAAAAAAAATCATAATGTCTTAAGAGGTTTCAATTTTAATTATTTCATCTTTACTCTTTTTTTTTTCTATTTAATGAATGTTTCATTATTACAAAACGTCAAAATTCATGGATAAGTTGAAGAAGCAAAATATGTTTTTAATTTATTAACAAATAGGAAATACCCTCTATCATAATTAATTTAAACAGAGAGATTTATTTACTCATAAAATTTAAAATGAACGAACCCACTTCAGAGTACAATCTATTTGTCAAAGAGAATGTACTACTACCAACATAACGTAGTTATATATTATAGTAACGACTACTAATTTCATTATAAAATAAAATAATCAATTTACCCTAAAAGAATAACTAATATTATTTTAGGTTTTGTTGTGTAATTTTAATATGGTTAATTTTAATCTCTATATTTTCAAAATTTGTATATTTTGATATGTACTTATATTTTTGTTCATATACTCTTTAGAAAAGACTATTTTAGTCAATTCATTTTCTTTTCTATCTCATTTTTATATATCACAATTTCAAAAAAATGCCTACACTTAACAAATTATTAGAAATGTAGTTATAGTTTTGTATTAAATAGTTTCTTTTGTATATAAAATTCGTGTCAAAATTTTGCTATTAGTGACCCAATATAGTTGTAATATTTTTTAATGGTACAGTAACCAAAACCAACTTTTTAAAATTAAACGAACAAAAATTGAAAATACATATATTAAAATATATATTTTAAAAGTAGAAAAATTAAAGGAAAATTTTCATAAATAGAAAAAAATGTCAAATTATTTATAGAAAATAACAAAAAAAAAATACTGGTAAACATTCATAGCTTCTATCAGCATCTATCAATGATAGATTTCTATCATTTCTATCACTTATAAATTCTGATAGACTTCTATCGACGTCTATCACAACTATTTAAAAATTTTGTTATTTTATATAAATAATTTTTAAAATCAAAACTAAAGGAAGCTAAGTCAACCCGAACCATTAGAAGTAGAGTATTTATTTGGCCTAAAATGTGGAGACATGAAGATATTTTTGGGATTTTTGTTCCAAAATTAGGTATAATCCCAAAAGGGTAAAAAAGTAATAGGCAATAAGGGAAAGATAAGGAAATGAGTGAAATAGGGGATTTGATTTAGGGGGAGAAGGGGAAGGGAGATGTGGCCTCTCCTAAAGAATGCATGTGGAGGTGCAATGGGCCAACACACAAATATATAGCCAAATAGGATATGAAAAGTACATAACTAACTAAGGCTAGAGAGAGAAAGAGAAAGAAAGGCACATGGCAAAGCACATGGCAAAGAGGAAAGAGGTTTTTTTTTTTTTTTTTTTTTTTTAAGTAATACTTGGATGCAGTCTAAATTACACTTATTTCCATGCATGTTGTTCAATCACAAATAAAAAAAATTATAAAAGATATGTTAAATTATCATTTTGGTTCTTATACTTTGAAGTTTGTTCAATTTTAGTTCCTATACATTTAAGGAATCTTAATTTTTGTCCTTCAAATTTAATTTTTACGAAATTAATTGCAAATAAATATAATATGTGAATTTATTTTCTAAATGCATAGTAAAAATATTAATAAATAACCATTTAAAAAAAATCAACAATAAACTAGTATTGAAACTAAATTTAAAATTTATGAAAGTACATGAACTAAAATTAGACAATTGAAAGTAGAGACTAAAATTAAACAAAATTCAAAATATAGAGATTAAAATGATATTTTAACTTTTTTCTTTTTTTTTTTTGTAAAAAAAATCACTTTTTCACTTGACAACTCGTAATTGGACATTTAGGTAGAATGTTGAGGATTTCACATTCAGAAATTTAAGGGACCACACACTCTTAATAAGATAGATGAGCTACTCTTCTTATTACCAATTGATTTTGAAATGGAACCTATGCTATTTGATATAGACTACATTCAAGTATTTTTAATTTAAAAATAAAAAGAAATAAAAGAAGAAAAGTTTAAGGAGTGTTTGGATGATAGCTTTTTAAGAGAGAGGTTTTAATCTTTTACAAGGCAAAGGCATGCATGTGACAGTGACAAAGGGAGGAGACATTAAAGCAGCATCAAATGTACACCATGTTCTGCACATTCCCTGCATCCAAACATCACTTTTTTCCTTTTTCTTTTTTCAATTTTTTTTTTTTTAAATTTAAAATTTTATTTAATTATTTGATTTTGGGCACATGCTTACACACTTGGGATTCAAGCTCATTATTTTTTCTTTCTCTATCCACCATGTGACACATGTGTAAACCCCCTCAGACCTGCATGTGGTCTCTTTCATTCAATATCATAATGTTATTCTTTTTTTAAGATTATTTTGAATTTCAAATTTCAAATTCTCAATTCTCTCTCTTTCACTTTAATTCTTTTTTAATTCTTTTGTTTTCTTGTATTCAATATGAATTTTGTCTATTTTTTTAAATAATTTTCTGAAGTTTTTTTTAATACAAGGTTTTTTATACTTAATTCTAAGTTTTAATCTTACATCGATGACTCTTTATTCATAATTTAGTTTAGTAATTACGTTATTAAAGGCTTAAACTCTAACGAAAACCAATTTGCCATACATGGATTTATAAGAGATCATTAAATTGAAAGTTTAAATGTTCTATTAAAAATCGGTAACACAATATTTTTAATTTCAAACTACAAAATATATATATATAATTTATTAGAAACACTTAACAGTATAAATAATAAATGGATACATTTGTAAACTATAAAATTGACCAACATGAACATTGGTCAATTAGTAAAAATGTATGCCTAAATTTAGAAGTCAAAGGTAAATCTTTCTACATGGTTGTTTGAACTAAAAAAATGATGGAATCGAATTTATAGTTTAACCTTCTTTTTTTTTCTTTATGGACAATTATTTTTATCATAGTGGGATGTAGTGAAAGAGAATTTTTAATGTATGCCTAACTTTAGAAGTCGGAGAATCAAATCTAACTACTTCGTTGTTTGAACTAAAATAAACGATGGAATCAAATTTATAGTTAATCATTTTTTTTCCTTTCATGAACAATTATCTCTCGTGGAGTGAGAGAGAATGATTTTAACATATGCTTAAATTTAGAAGTCCGAAGTTCATATTTTTCTAATCTAGCTTAGTGTGTGAACTAAAAAATTATGCAATAGAATTTATAGTTTTAACCTTCTTTTTTTCTTTTTTCTTTATGCACAATTATTTTTACTGAGGTGAGCAAGTGAGAGGGAAGAACTTTTTAATTTTAGTCCAAAATGGCTGTGGCAGCAATGATGAAAGGGAGTGATGCTAAAGATAGGTGGATTAGATTCGTTCAAAATCTTGGGCCAACACTTTGAGAAAGTAAATAAATAAATGATGATGAAACTTTTTAAGTAAATAAAATTTAGTACTATACTAAATATTCACTTTATAATTATATGTTTTTATTAATATGAGTAATATTGTTGTTTTGTGAAAAGACATTATACCATGCAACGTACTAACACTAAAAACAAAAGTTAAACAATGATCACTATCCAAAAAGCCATTTTGGTAACTAAAAAGATGATTGATTGGAATAATTTTGGATAATTCATTCTTTTTAGTTTTAAAAAATGTTTAGTAGCATTATGAAAAGATTGTAGTTTGTCACTCTTATACTTTTATGAAATAATATTCTTCTGAATAATTTTGAATCTATGAAAAAAATTGGAAGATAAAGTTTGAAGGTAAAGTCAAGAAAGTTACCTCATCTCAAATGACTTAAAGACATGCGGACAGGAAATAAGTCTAAACAAGGTATTACTGGAGAGTGAGTGAGGAGATTGGGCCATCCGGCCCAAAAGATCCGTCGAAGGTCGAGACCGAAACTAGCTTGCCTTAGTTGGTTCTCCCTGCTCAAGCTCGATCCAGCCCTTCTCGAGTTCTATTAATTCTTAAAGTGATTGAGAAGAAACTCTATATTTAGCCTTACTATATAAAACATGATAGCTCCATATCAAGTAAATTCGTCTTCTTTTCTAAAAGTTTGTTTTGACTCTAGTGTTGAAAATTAACTTAAGTATCAAAATATCTGTGACAAGCACCACACTGGTGTGTTATTATGATTGTTTTGTAGGTGACATCTTTTTCAAAATACAAATTCACCATTGATGACACGTGAAGACTATGTGATTTTTCTTAACCAAATTTTGCCATCAACAAAGATAATTTGTGGTGTATTTTTTTTAAAATCTACCATCTGAAAAAAAAATGGATAATATATTCAAGTTGAACGAGAATGCATAATTTCCTAAACTCTCTAAACCTTAAACATCTTCAAGACAATGCTGGTATTTGGACAGTGAAACAAGTAACCATCTCATATGATCAAATTAGTATTTTTGATCTTTCACTATAATAGGAGTACTATATGGGAAACAAAGCTATTAGTATGGGAAAGGGAAATTTGAGTTGCCTATCTCTTATATGTTCTGATATCTTCACTAAGGAAAGCCTCTTCTTATGGAAATCAAGAAGTCACTAGAAATAATATATATTTGCATTCTCATGGATTTGTGGGGCCAACTTCAAATAAGTATATGACGATAGTTTTGGATGATTTTGGCTTATATACTTAGATATTTTCTAATCTTAAACTTAATAGTTAGGTTGTTATTGTATTTCAAACAATTTAAAAGCTAAATTCAAAATCTGCTCAAAATACAAGAACCAAAATGTTGAGACGTAAATGATTTGCTTGTAAACTACAACAATCGTTTCAATAGAATACAAAAAATAATTCTAAGAGAACAAACAACCTAAAATTGGTTTTTCGCTTGCTCTAAACAAGATCAAATAAGAAAAGAAAGAAAGAATTCTTGAGTGAAGAGAAGAAACTTGTATTTTTAAATAATTAGGGATACTTTTTGAAAATAGCCAAAAAAGAAAACCAACAACTCTATAATACTTGCAAAGATATGTAACTCCCCTACCATAATTACGTCAACAATAATACAAATTAATGCAAGAAGCTTGAAAGTAATGGTTAATAATTATTTATTTAGTAAAATGGGATCAAATGACATAACCAAATCAATTGTTTAACCATTATTTAATTATGGTCAAAGTGAGCTTAACTCAATGTTGAAATGTACTAAGATCGGAGGTTGGAGGTTCGATCCTTCCATTCGGGTCATAGTTGTCCTCAACATCCCCTCAATTAAGGATTTGGCAAATGGAAGCTCTTATGTATGACATTTTTATGTTACCTAATTGTCTTGAATTGCTTCTAAGAGTAAAAACTATCCTCTCAGACTAATACATATCTTTTCAACATGTTTGTCCTTACTTCACATGCTTCCTATGAATATTTCTAAAAGGTCACCTAACTGGAATTACTACCTAATTGTCTTGATTTGCCTATCATGTGTTCAAACTCACATGCTTTCGTAGGAAAATTTTTAAGAGGTCACCTAACATAAAATTGCTCTAAAGTTGGGAACATTTTATTTTGAAATTCTTATGATTGAACCACTAAAAAAGAAGATACACCTTTTTGGAATATGTAGTAACTATTAATTCTCTTATTCCTTTCTTAACTATATTTTTAAATCATTAAAATTTCTATCATTTAGAAGTGATCTTAGTTTATTCATGTATTCTTCTACTCGGATATTACAACTTGTGATAACACCCAAAATGTGTTATCTTAATGCCTATAATCTAGCTTGCTTATGAAGTTAAGGGGATGTTTGGGGTGAGGAGATGAGATGAGATGAGTTGAGTTATGAACTCAACTCATTGTTTGGGAGGTCAATTTTGTATGTGACCGACATTTTATACTATGTATACCAACAATGCACTCAACCCTCATCACCATCGGTGCCTCAATGCTGACTTTGACAACCACCTCCGACGACCACCTTTGGCGACCAACTCCGGCAACCACCTCTGACGACCACCTCTGGCGACCACCTCCGATGTCCGACTCCAACGACAACCTCCGATGTCCAACTCTAGAAACCACCTTTAACGGCCAACTCTAGTGACCACCTCCAACCCCTAACTCCGACAACCACCTCCGACAGCCAACTCCGGTAACCTGTGACCAACTTCAGCAACATCCAACTACCACTGTTGATGACTGATTCCAGCGGCCTCTCCACCAACTTCGACAACCATTATTTAAATTATGATTATTACAAATTTAGATTTTGTTGACACATGAGTTTTTTTTTTGGTTTGTTGACGCTTGTGACATAAAACCGTTAATAAAACCTTAATTTAAAGCTTAAAAATAACCATTAATTTAAAAATACATAAAAAATATCCATAAATGTTTATATTTAAGTTGACATATTTTTTTTATTAGTTCATAGTATTTTATAGTCGTTCTTTATAGTAATTTAACATTAATAAAACCACTTTTATCATGTAAGAAATCAAACAAACTTGTATGTAAAAACACTTTTGAGAAAAAAATGTTAGACATGTGAGTGTCTTTATTTTAAAAATTTTTAAAATAAAAATGACTTAACTAGAAACGTCACATGCACAAATTTGTAAAATGATTGCTTAAATTAAAAAAAAATTGTAATGCATGATCCAAATGTGTTTATATATCCATATTTGTAGGATCTCGAGTATTTCATGCATTCCAGAGCATTATTGGTTGTTCGAATTAATTTGGAGCAATTAGGAGCTAAATAGAGCATTCAAGGTACTCAAAATGATCGTTTTACTCCCAGGAGGCTGGCGCCGCAGCTTCTATGCGACGCCAACACAACGTAGAATCTAGTAACTAAAAATTGGGCAAGGGCCATGGTACTCCGAACTTCGACGAAAAAAAGTCACACAAGTGCGCGTGCAACACCAGATGCATGAGCGCCACAACATTCACCCGCCGCTGCGGCAAGGCGCTTCAACAAAGGGTATAAGCGCTGCAACACTACTTTATATACTATTTTCCCTTTTTAGGGTTGAAAGGATCACTCCAATCAATCTTCAGCTGATTTTCTTCTATTTTCCTACCTTCCACTTGTATTTTTCTTCATTTTCTCTCATGTAATCGATAAAGACATGCCGAGTTTTGTTTTCTCTATCATCATGGGAAGGTAAGATCTAGTTTTCTAATTTAGGTGATTGGAACATTGTAATTTTGAGACTTTTATCTTAATAAGATTCATATTCTTGTCTATGAGTTTCTTTTCTACCTTAATTGCTTAATCAATTGTATTTTCTCTTGATTGTATCACAAATTGCTTGGGGATTTATGATTAAATGCTTTAGGATTAACTTGTAATACGTGACATGAAATTATGGGGTAATCTTTGAAAAGTAATAGGTTAGATAGTGGTAGCTCTCGAAAAGAGCTATTCTTATGTCTTTAATCTAGCTTGCTTGTAATGTTTTATATGATTAAATGTCTATTTTTGTAGGAATTTGAGCAATTCATGCATTTTAGAGTGTTACGGGCCGTTCAGGGTTGATTTGGAGCTATTAGAAGTAAAATTGGACACTCGGAGCTTTGAGGATACAAAATGACGAAATTACCCGAAGCTACGCTACAAGGCAGTAGCGAGCATTGCTGAAAATTTCAGGCAACGTAGCTACGCTACCTTGCAGTGTCACTACACTGTGGGACAGCGTAGCGACACTCTCGTAGTTTCTATAAATTCTCTTATTCTCTTTTAGGGTTTAGCATGTGGGATCTCATGGAGGCCGAGGTTTCTCTCAAAGTTCTTCTTCTTCTTTTGTATTTCTACATCTTTTAGGGTAGATTTGACTTTTTATTTTGGGTTGTAATTGAAGAATGGATGCTCTCCTCTTCCTCTTATGTATGAGATGTGGAGGTAAGTGATTTTGTTTAGTTTTGGGAGAAAGACTTCTGCATTTTTCTTGAGTTTTCTGTTAATGGAACTGAATGTATGTTGATCTTATGCCTCATTTGAATCTTGTTTCATTTAGATGTATGTTTGTGTGTGGATTGACACCCCTATCATGAATGTATGTCTTAGCTAATAGATTTTAAGTTGCGCTTGCAATTATGCTTAATATCACCTAAGTAGCAACGATTAATTATGTATGCTTAGATTTATAGGCTATCTAAGATCTAAAGGATGCATGCTTAACCTAGATTCAAAGAAAAACTTGGTTAATTGAGTTAAGACTTTCCATTAATTAACCTCATAATAGAATCCTAAAACTTAATGCACATGTTTTCTATTTCAATATGGATGCTATTGAACCCAATAGATTTAAGGGCATGTAGGGTAATTAGGCTTTGCTTTGAAGCTTTAATTACTAGTTAGGACACTTCCTTGATTTGTTCATAATTAGTTGTCCGCCTTTGTAGAGACTAGTTCGGTTGAGTAAAAAAAACTTGTTGTGCATGCATAAATCAAATACATGTCCAATTAGCAGAATTCGATGAGAGAAATTACATAGGATCCCTCTTGCTCTCGAAACTAGATAAACCCAATCCTAGGTTACATTTACCCTTACACTTTACTTTTCTTGCACGTTTTTATCTCTTTCCATACCAAACTCCCCATTTTACACTCTAATTAGATAATTAGCTTAACAAAACATCATTAACGCTTGCCTCCCTGTGGTTCGACCCTGGACTTATCACTATTATTATGCCATCATAGTAGTAGTATAGGATTCGGTGTATTATAAATCTCTTTTGATTGGTGATCTTTCCGAGAATTAAACGACACTGAAAAGTTCTCTGTCAAAATGGCATCGTTGTCGGGGAGATGCCTACTTGTTTCGTTTAGTAAAGTATTTAGTTAGAGCTTTATTTTTGCATTGATTTGTTATCTTTTCTTGTGTCAGGTTTATCATGGCTAACGAAGCGCTTAGTATGTACTATGCACTGCGCGCAAGGTGTCACAATCGTACTTGAAGTAAGTAGATTATGACCCCACTAGCGAGTGGGGCAGACAGTGCAAGTGGCGACACGGGAGTGTCGACACATCTGACAATGACAGAGGGCCAAGAGGAGTGCCGTAATGCGACCGAGGAGGACGGTGCATCATCCAACACACCAAAATAAGTGGGCAACCATGTCAGGTTGAGCATTAAGCAAGAAGACAAGCATCAGTGCTATTGGCAGTGTCAGTGACAAGCTCAGTGGGGGCCAGATGGGGCCCCGGGCCGTTTCCTCAGAAGAAGGAGTTTCGTCGTGAGTTTGGACGAGCGGCTCTAGAGTTAGATCCATATCAATGGAATATGGAAGCACGTCGAATTTCATGTCAATCGGAGTTCAGACGGGTGCTCTACAAAACTTGTGACGAGGTAGCACTATCAACGTGCGAGGGTGCCAAGGTGAAAAATGTTCAGAATGTATTATAAGGGGAGGCATGGTGTCAGCTCTCCACCACCCCTGGGCCTGATGGCTTAAGCGAGCTACCCTATGGCACAGACATGTGTCATGGCGTGGGCGAGCGTTGCGAGACAAGAGTCTCAGGCATCTTTCATTGAGAATGGGATCTTGTGGACAGTGTCGGACGGCACGGGTGTGCTGACATTGTGCCTTCTCCCATGGGCCGGAGGTTCATTATAGCACCCGCTATGCCGTTTTATCTCGGCAAACGATTTAGCATGGACACGGGAGGGTTCATGCCTCGATATGTTTGGATGGATGGATGTCCGGGTGGTCCCGATGTTAGAAAAATGCCCATGGGTTAGTTGTGACGATTCTCGACAAGTAGACCCGAGTGAGGAAGAGAAAGCTAGTAACCTTAGCCTCATACAAAGGCAAGGTCGAGCTGCAAGAGTTGGCCTAGATTAAAGGCAAGTCAGATGGAGTCGCTTGATGAGGGAAAATACACGTACAGGCGACGTGTATGACCGAATGAAGTTTAGTTCTGCACGAGTTCAATTTGGTTGAGGATGAGAGAACCTCGCCTAAGGTCCGACGACGCTTCAAAAAGAATGGAAAAAGAATATTGGGGCTTGAGTTCCCCTTAAGGCTGACCATGAACGAGTGAATGTCATGGTGCCGCACGGTTGGAGAAGCCCGATCGTGACACAAGGCAAGAAGTTGAATGGTGGAATGAGGAAGCTAATTAGATTTCTGAGCTCAGAAGTATGCTTGACGAACTCATCTCATATGTTCGCCTGTTGGTCGAAAAGCAACTGCAAGGTAGCCATACGCCAACATATCCTGCCTTGAGAAGTCGCCCTAGTCATTGAGAGCATGAGCCTTGCACCCATCCTGGATGGATCGTTCACTCCTATGACTATGGTAATTCCTATGTGGCCCCACAATACTACAATTGCCCTGTCTTTCTCGAGCCGTCAGAGTTTGCTTAGGAGGCCAACCAAGATATGTCTTTAGAGGATTTAGTTAGAGAAATGCATAACAACAATTTCTTTACCCAGCAGGAATACTTTAGAATCCAGCAGGAAAATCTCCAGTTCGCGACGAAGATTAGAGTTGAGGTACAACATTTGAGTGATCAGCTCGCCCAAATTGCCGACTCAGTTAGGAGGCTAGAGGAACCCCAGCTGGAGCTTCATCACCTTGAGGCTACCAAGGGGCCCCACCATGAGGTAATATGCTTTGACGAGGAGGAAGATGACGAGGAGCCTATGCCATGGTTAACTCTAGTAGTCAAGGAAAAAGAGGAGCCCGGGCCTAACCTCGATGAATCCCAGGTGATAGAGTTAGAGGTCAAAAGACCTCGCCCTGTTCCGTCATCTGGTATTTTGTATATCTTTTAATTTTTTTCTTTTTGTTCTCAAGAGTCAATTGTTGAGTCTTTTCTTTTGTCGGACTCGTTTGAGTCTTGTAGTTCTTTCTTTTTTATCTTTTTTGCCTTATATAAAAAATTACAAATTTAACCTGTCTAGTTCTCTTCAGAAGATGAGAAACCTTATAGCCTTACTGGGCTATATCGACTTATCCAAGAAAGGACCAGAGAAATATGAGAATTTCTTTGTGCCTTGACAAGGGACAGGTCATGTCGAGCAACCGACATTAAAAATTTGTCCTTCCTGGAGGGAGCCAGGAGAACAATTTACTGATTTCTTTATTACTTTCCTATATTAGCTTATTGTTTTTCTTTTGTAGGGACCCCCTAGAAGAAGAAGAACATCATTTTGAGCAGTGAGCCTAGAACCACACCTCAAAGACTTTGCACAAAAATGCCTACAGGGGAGGTTTTCTGTTCCCTTGTCTTTTATTTTTATTGGGCTTAGATTAGAGATACATTAGGAACAATGTATCCACTACAAGAAAAACAGTGTTTCTTGATATTTTTGCAATGTCAAGTGTCATTGTTCTTGACCTTTTTTAAAATGTCAAGGAAGCCAGTGGCAAGAATGTAGGAGTTCTCGACATGGTAAAAATGTCAAGAACAGTGACACTTGACATTTTTGAAATTAAAAATATGGGAGTTCTTGATGAGAAAAAAAGGTCAAGATATATTGTACTTGATATGTTAAAAATGTCAAGATATACTTTACTTGATATGCAAAAAATGTCAAGAATATGGGTGTTCTTGACAAGGATAAAGTGTCAAATGTATCTATATTCTTAACACATTTAACTTGTCAAGTCTGTCTATGATTATTTTTTAAAATTTGTATTAACATATAAATTGCTCCTGTATTTTGGTTCAACAATTGCATTGATATATAAAAGGGAAAAATATTCATCAAACCAAATAAACAACCACACACATTTGCAAACTTGCCAACCAAAATTTCTTCCAATACCTTTTATAAAAGATCACTTCTTCACATTGTCAGTATATAACTACAAATTCATGAAGTATTTTCTAAGTTATAAGAATATGGACAACCTCATATGAACAAAACTATCATCCTCATAACATCTAAGGTTCACATTGTGAATAAAGTACTCAAGAACTAAAATGAAACTTCCATCTGAATTAAACATAAGACAATCTTGTACTCAATCTGAGTTACCAATATAAGTTCTTTGAACTTCTATCTGAATTAAACATAGGGTAATCTTGTACTCGAGACCATCAAGGCTTAAAATCTGACAAATAAAAAGAAATGGAATATGTGCGCACATAAGAATAAAGAATTGAAGTAGAGAAGAAGTGTAAATAATAAAACTTACAAACACAAACAACTAAACAAATTTTTAACTCAAGCAACTAAACTCACCACAAGATCCACATACTCTAAGAGCATTGGAATATGATAGTCTCATTTATTCCACAAACACAATCTTAGTAGCTTATATTCAGTAGCTTATATAATAGTACACACTACTAATTTTACTTCTATGCATAGCCACGAGCTACTATAGAACATAACAAGGAATTCAAGAAATAGTGCAACTTAATTTCTTCTCGGAGATATAAGCACTTAATAAATCACCTCAAATTCATTTCAAGATTTAACCAATGCGATTAATTATGGAAAACAAAAGTTTTTGAGAGACTATTGGCCAGGGTTGAAGCTATTAGAATTGAAATCAGTAACTCAAGGACAAGCAATAAGTTAGGATAAAAGAGGCATATGTACGTAAGTAAAAAATTTTGAGTCGTTATATGCTAAACTTCGGTGCTGTTATGGAAACCCATAGATTACACTTGACTGTCCTAATTGAGTGATAAAACCTTGCAACTTCTCTTTTCTAAATTTCCTAAATATGTCAGAGTATCATGTGCATATTCAAAGTCCCTCAAAATTAAATTTTTATATCATTTTCATTTGATTAAAATCTTTGAAAAATAAGAAAACAAGTAAGTGAAATATGAAAGAACTTAATATTTTCTTGAAGGCAAGTCTATTGCTGAAACAACTTCAACTGTGCAGCCATTTAATTGAATTGTTCTCTTCTTACCATCTATCCGGTTCCAATATCATTAATATGTGGTTCTTGATTCTTGCATACTTCTTGACATGATTTATCTTCAAGAAATCCTTCCTTTTCTTTTGCTCTCTAGGTCTTTTCTCAATGATATCTTCTAGGACATTTGATTCTAGTGTCCAAACAGAACATGAAGAACAAAGAATACATTTAAATTGAGACAAACAATACAACTTACTTGGTAATGCAAAGAATCACATAAGAGGAAACAGTGAATCTTGTACTATGGCTACACAATCAAAACAACTTAAAATATTGCCTTTGATGATATATATATCTTCCTCTTAAAAATTTAGTAATGTCACTGATTGAGAAAAGATTACAGACCTGCAAACTAAAGAAAAATTATCAAATTTCATTGGTTTGATTCAAATTTTAAAGTATGATCCTACAGTCATCAATTGATGCTTCCACTGATTTCTTTACAAGAACCCTAAATCAAAGTTCCAAAACTTAACAAAGGTAACAAAAACTAACTGTAATCAACATTCAATTATACTAAACACTCAATAAAAAAGGATTCATAAGAATACCCATATAAATTTTGGACATATAAACCGAAATAGACTCAATTACCTTAATGTCATTCTCAATTCTTAGATGACCATGATAGACTCAATTCTCGATTGGTCATCCTTAAAACTTTGAATGTCCAAGATAACTTATAGAAACACAAGTTATTGTCCTTCTTTTCTTAGAATAATGGTGAAAGAATGTTGAAAAATGCATCATCTAATACTTTAATCTTTGATATATCCTTAGAATGCGTACAAGCTTGTAAAGAGGCTGAAGAAAGATTATTTTGAAGTTTAATGCCTTTGAACATCCCATTTTGCAGGTAGTCGATGTTCAACGCATGCGTCGAAGACGAATGGAAATACATATATCGAACGCATGGCGTTAAAAGACAAATTATCTTACCTCGGGGAGCCTGACCTTGACAACTAGAGACAGAGAATTTTTAGCACCTTGAGCCGTTGGACAGAGACAGGCTACCTAGTCAGAAAGGATAACGTCAAACGCGTCGTGGGCTCCCTGCGTCAGATTGGAGGGTACAATAGAGGGCTATAAAAGCCAGCTTAATCCGCAGCAAAAAAGGGAGACAATTATATATAAACTTTTAGGAGAAACATTTTTAGGGTTAGGGTTCTTCGTGCCTACAAGAAGTCTAGAATCGCGTCACCGCCCTTCATCTTTTCCCTCTCAGCGACAGTCGGGTGTCTCCTTTTCATCTCCATTGAAGTTCTACTGAACCTCAACCTCGAAAGAGAGTGAAGCCTCATCAGTCCTTCCCCTCAGCACGAGCAAACACCAAAAACACCATCTCTGTCGGCGAACAGGACACTACCGCCGACAACTTCATCTCTTTACTTTTTCATCCTACATTTTTGTACCTTGAAGCAATTTTGGTTGTTTGTACTGTGATAGAACAAAAATTATTTTTTGTCCCTTAATATATATCTATTTCTTACATCATGATTCATCTATTGTCCTCCATATTTAAGTTCAATTCACAAACAAGTATGAGTAGCTAAGTTGCTTGAGGGGTTGGAGAGTAACATTTATCAATCTTAAGAGTTTAAGCTCAGTTTTTAGTTCATTTATATTGATGCATTCTTACCCTTTCATTGCTTAAATCCAATTGACAACTTGATTTAGGTAGAAATAGTTAACGACTCGAAAGAGCAAGTAACTATGGAACTCATATGTATAACTAAGAAATAATCCTAGATATAGGAAACATCTTGGGCTTAACTAAACAAGCATGCATCATAGACATATGATTTATGTGACTCATCAGCTGAAAGGTATGAACCATATAGGTTTAGGAGCATGAACTAAGAGATTGAGCAAGAACTCGACCAGTTGATGAAAGGTTTTCTCCAACCCTCCTTTCTCCATTTGAAAGAAAACCTAATTTCTGTAGTTTGCATAACCCACATCAGTGATTCTTCACCTATTGTTGCACGTTGCTAGTTATTTTATTTCTTGTATGTTTGTCACCAACACCTCACATCATTTGCTTACTTCAGCACGATTTACACTTCATTCATTTGTTTAGTCTAAAATCTCCGTGTTCGACCTCGGTCCTCACCGAGAAATCTGAATATTAGTTTATACTTGAGCTAATATTGAGAAAAACTTGAGCATATCTGAACATACATTAGCATAATCATAGAACAGCAACACATATTATATTTACACAACAGTCCACTTTACCATCATTTTCCTATATGTAAAAGTTGAGTAAAACCCCATAAATCGGAATAAAGAAGAGAAGCATAATAGGTAATCGATTGAGCTTTAGTAAAACAAACATCAATAAACACCAACTAGACGAACTCTAAATCAGAATAAATAAGAGAGGCATAGGAGAATCACTTCACCATTTTTGTAAGTTTTTCAGCTTATGTAATTTCATAACCAAAGCTCCATCACTTTTACTGTATTTTAATTAATGGCCACTAATAAGATGAAAAAGAAAAAGGAAATGTATGATAGAAATTAAAAAAATATCAACGCTGATATATTATTTTTGTTTATTGAAAACTAAGCAAGAAGATTCGTACATGGGGCTAGATATATATGTTTGATAACCTGTAGAAATATAAGTTATTGCTTCTATTTTCTTAGAATAATTGCGAAAGAATGTTGAAAAACGCATCATCTTATGCTTAATTTCATGATAAATACCTCTTATCTGTGCAAGCATGCAAATAGGCTTAAGAAAGAATAATCTGCGATTTAACTCTTTACACGCCTCATTTTGCAGGAAAACACAAGGTTCAACGCATGCGTCGAAGAAAATCAAGAAACGCATACCTCAGATGCATGACACTAAAATAAAAATCCTTGAACCTCGGAAAACCTGCTCTTGATAGTTGGAGATAAGAGGATTTTCGTCCCTCTGATTCGCGAAACAGTGACAACCTACCTGGTCAGAGATGACGATTGACAAACGCGGGGCCTTATCCTGTGCGTCAGAGCCTTACCTGATGACATCATGAAAAGTACATTCTTGAGGCTATAAAAGCCAGTTGAAGAAATAGATAAAAAAGGTTAGATTGTTAGAGATATTTTTTGCCTACCAAAGAGCTCGGGAATCAGTTAGTCATTTTCCATCTTGCCCTTCTCAGCGACAGTTGAGTGCACCTTTACCATCACCATCGGAGAACTAGTGAGCTTCGACCTCGAAAGAGCGTTGGATCTTCCATTGCCTTTCCTTCCCCAAAGAAAGCAAACAACAGAAGTCTCCATCTTCGTCAGCGAACAGGACATTGTCGCTGCCAGCTCCAACTCTTTAACTTCCATTCTATCTTTTGTATCTTTAAGTGTATTTGGCTGCTCTGAATCTTTGTATGAACTAAATCTTCATTCTTATTAATATATTTCTCACATCATGAATCACTCCTTGACTTCCATCTTTATGTTATTTTCACCATCAAGCATGAATAGTTAAATCACTTGAAGGGTTGGAGAAAAATACTCATCAACCTTAAGAATTTAAGCTTAGTTTCCAGTTTATTTACATTGATGTATTTTGTTCTTCATTGCTTAATCCACTTGACAACTTGATTTAAGTAGAAATAGTTAACTACTTGAAAGAGCAAGTAACTATGGATCTCATCATTGCAACTAAGAACTAAACCTAGACATAGGAAACATCTTAGGCTCAACTAAACAAGCATGCATCATAGACATATGATTTACGTGACACATCTATCGAGAGGTAAGAACTACTTGAGTTTAGGAGCATGAACCATGAAGCTAAGCAAGAACTCAACAGGTTGATGAAAGGTTTTCTCCAACCCTTTTTTCTCCATTTGAAAAAACAAAACTTCTTTTGTTTGCACAACATCTCTGATAACTTGTAAAAATACAAGTTATGTCCTTCTTTTCATAGAATAAGGGCGAAAGAATGTTGAAAAACACATCATCTAATGCTTTAATCTTTGATATATCCTTGGTATGCATACAAGCTGGTAAATAGGCTGAAGAAATATTATTTTGAAGTTTAATGCCTTTGAACGCCCTATTTTGCAGGTAGTCAATGTTCAATGCATGCGTCGAAGACAAACAGAAATACATATATCAGACGCATGGCGCTAAAAGACAAATTTCGTTACCTTAGGGAGCATGACCTTGACAGTTAGTGATAGAAAATTTTCGACACCTTGAGCCGTTGGACAGAGACAGACTACCTAGTCAGAAAGGACGACGTCAAACGCGTGGTGGCTCCCCCTGCGTCAGAATGGAGGGTACAATATTAGGGCTATAAAAGTCAGTTTGATCGAAAAATTTTAGAGATTTCTCTTGGAGAGAGAATTTTTAGAGAGACATTTTTATGGTTAGGTTTTAGACAGAGGAAGGAGTCTGAGAATCACGCCGCCGCCCTCCACCTCTCCCTTCTCGGCGACAGTCGAGTGCTTATCTTCATCATCATTGGAGTCTTGCTGAACCTCAATCTCGAAAGAGAGTGAAGCTTCATCAGTCCTTCTCCTCAACCCAAGCAAACACTGAAAACACCATCTCTGTCGGCGAACAGGACACTGCTGCCGACAGCTTCATCTCTTCACCTTATCATTCTATATTTTTGTACCTTTAAACAAATTTGGCTATTTGTACTGTGAAAGAACATAAATTATTTCGTCCCTTAATATATATCTATTTCTTACATCATGAATCATCTCTTGTCTTCCATATTTAAGTTCATTTCACAAACAAGTATGAGTAGCTAAATCGCTTGAGGGGTTGGAGAGTAACATTTATCAATCTTAAGAGTTTAAGCTTAGTTTCTAGTTCGTTTACATCGATGCATCTTTACCTTTCATTACTTAAATCCACTTGACAACTTGATTTAGGTAGAAATAGTTAACTACTCGAGAGAGCAAGTGACTGTGGATCTCATCTTTGTAACTAAGAATTAATCTTAGACATAGGAATCATCTTAGGCTTAACTAAACGAGCATGCATCATAGACATATGAGTTATGTGACTCATCTGTCGAAAGGTATGACCCATACGAGTTTAGGAGCACGAACCATGAAACTAAGTAAGAACGCAACCGGTTGATGAAGGGTTTTCTCCAACCCTCTTTTCTCCACTTGAAAGAAAACCAAATTTCTTTGTTTGCACAAACTACATTACTGATTCCCTACTCTTTTGCTACACATTATTAGTTGTTTTATTTTTCTTACATATTCATCACCAAACCTCACTTTATTTGCACACTTCCACAAGATTTACATTTCATTCATCTGTTTAGTCTAAAATTCCCGTGTTCGACCTTGATCCTCATCGAGAAATCTGAATATTAGTTTATACTTGGGCTAGTATTGAGAAAAACTTGAGCATATCCGAACATACATTAGCATAATCATAGAAACCAACAACAATCTCACTAATTTCCAGTTCACTTATTACATTTTTTTATTACTTTATTGTTTAGTATTAATCGCCAACATTTCATTGCATTCTCTAGAACACCGCAAGTTAAGCTTTTCACTCAACATAATAGCCACAAATCCTTGTGTTCGACCTCGGTCCTCATCAAGATATCTCATTATTAGTTTATACTTGGGCTGATATTAAGAAAAACTTGACATTAGTGCATGATAAGCAACACACAACTGAGCACACATTTAGTATAGCTAATCCAAGCACAACAATGTTATATATAATCATTATTAGGTGTGTAGAAAAACACAGATTAGATAAAAGATGCAATTATTCTTGAAATAATACATTGATGAGTAGAGTAAAAGATACCATCTTTTTTTTAATCATGATTAATACAAGAGGAAAGCTAATTTCGCTTTAATTTCTTCACCAGTTAAGATGCTTAGGACATTAATATTCCTCTTCCAATAGTTCGAGCAACCAATTTTTTTATTTGAACTCTGATTCTATATGTCTGTTTTCTTATTTAGTAGCATTTTAAGTTAACAATGATGTTAGCGACGTTCAATCGATCCACTACAATAAAGAAGAGTAAAACCCCTTTCAAGCTAACAATAAAGCTCAAGGTTTAGAACCATACCTGCAAAATGGGGGCGAATTCGGCGAGATCTAGTGAGATTCGATAAGATGTGGGTGAATCTGTTGAGATCCAGCGAGACGAGTTGCACAACAATCAGATCCAACGAGATGGAGCTGCTATTCGGTCAGATTTGTCGTTGAGAGAAATAAGCAAGGATGTGGTTAGATCTCTGATTGAGAGAAGTCTAAAATGGGGTCAATAGTAGTCGAGAAGCTCAAACAAACGGACCTGCAACTCAAATGACTTGTAATGTGAAGCTTGAACAAACTCGAACAGATATGCAACATGTAGCTAGACGGTGGAGTAAAGCTTTGAACGACGATGAACGAACGACGCTTGAATGGATCTCATTCGAATTATTGAGGGTTTGCACGATTCTAAGGGAGGAAGAGAGATGGGGAGAAAGGTGAAGGGGTGGGGTGAATGGCTGCTGAGAAATGAGAGAGAAAGAGTGGGGACTGAATAGTGCATGAGAAAGAGGGAGAGGGAAAAAGAGATGAGTATATTGGGTTAGGGTTTTCTTTTTAATTCCTTCCTTTAATTTCCTCTACATTAAAAATATTGAAATTCTTGACGTTTTTAAAACGTCAAGTTTTATGTCAGCGTGAAAAAATCCGAAAAACTACGTCAACCTCCGCTTTTTTTTACATTTCCTTGACGTTTTCTTTAAAATTACCTATTACTTGATAATGTCAAGTAGTTAAAATTGAAAACATAAAGAAATGTAGTTTTTTCTTGTAGTGATCGTTTTAGGTTGGGGTGGTTGGTTAGATATACATATGTGGCAAGTCCTTGAGCACCTAAGCTCGGACTTTGTAGTTGATTTGATGATATGTTGATTGTGTTGCATGTAATGTGATGATGAAATTCCATGATAGGCTTTAGATAACCTTTATTCACTTTGTTTTGAATTATGAGCATGTATGCATGATTTTAGGCTAAATTTAAAAAAATTTCTTGATTCCTTTGTATATTTTGAGCACACAACCATCTTATTTTTGGTCTTGAATGCTTAGGATTGGATTATTTGGCCCATATACTTGTTGTCACCCCGAAAGGCCTAGGTGTTAGTCTTAAGTAACTGAAGCTCAACTTAGTAATGCATGTTAGGTTTTTGCCAAACTCTTGTTGTAAAGTAAAAGTCCAGTGTAAAATAAATAAAAGAAAGTTGTAAAAGGCAAATTTGTTGTATAGTAAAAGGAAGTTGTATGTTATTTTTGAACGAGATTACTCCTCTTCCTTAAAGGTATGATTAACCTGGGGTGGCTACGACACACGTAGTTTCCCTCTGTGCTAAAGTACCATTGAGAAATGAGTAAGCTTCGGTGCCTTCTAAGGAGACATTGCTCGTAGTTTGATGTCTTTCATATAACTCGTGTGGGGAAAGCCAAAACAAAGGTAGCGTGTCTAGACAAGTTTTCCTTTTTTATAAAAGTAAAAAAAAAAAAAAGCAATAAAAAGTTTGGTTCCCTTAAGTGTTTCATTGCCACTTTGAGTCTAGGAAGCTTAACTCTTGAGCCTTCAAGCCAGAGTAGGGGGAAAACGAGCTGAGAGTTGAATAAAACCTTTTCAGGCTAGTAAAGACCTAGATAGGATTGGCTAAGCGCACACACACGTAGAGGATAGAGAACTAGTTTTAAATTTCTTAATTTAATGCATGAATTTGAATGATTCTAGCTTTGTGAATTCCGGGTTATCTTTAGTCTTGAGATTAGAGTCACTCATTTGCAGCACATGATTCATATCTATATTTTATTTTGTTTTGCTCGAGGACGAGCAAAGTTTAGGTTGGAGGTGTTTGATAGCTATCGAAAAGAGCAATTCTTAAGTCTTTAATCTAGCTTGCTTGTTATGTTTTATATGATTAAATGTCTATTTTTGTAGGAATTCAAGCAATTCATGTATTTTGAAGTGTTACGGGCTATTTGGGGTTGATTTGGAGCTATCAAAAGTGAAATCAGACACCCAGAGCTTCGAGGATGCAAAATGACAAAACCCTGCTGGTCAGTGTCGTTGTGCTCTAGGGAGCGCAGCTACGCTGCAAGGCAATAGCGAACGTTGCTAGAAATTTCAGGCAGCGGCAGTGTCGCTATACTACGGCTAGAAAAAGCCAGCGTCACTATGTTGTGGGACAGCGTAACGACGCTCTCGCAATTTCTATAAATTCTCTTTTATGGTTTAGTGATCGAGGCTAAAAATGTGTGTCGTTAAGCACATTTAAAGGATCAAATAAATTTAACACCTACTTATGCTAACTATACTAAAAAATATAACATAAATGGTAAGTTAGGAGTCGATCCGCATGGAGCTAAAGAATTAATCTAATTCTAAACTAAACTAGTCTTCGAAAAGCAATAAAGTGGAGGTTTGAAAAAGAAAAGAAAAATCATGCAAATAATTGAGAATATTTTTGGTATTTATGCTTTTTAAAAGAGACAACTTGATAAATTTGGGAATTTGGCTAAGTTCAATTCAAATACAATCATCCAATTAAAGAGAATTTGATTAATTAGCAAGAATCCACAACCAAAGAGAGATTGATTCCGTATTTATTCCAATTCTTAAAATTGGTCCAATTAGAGGTCAATTTCTAATTGCCCTAAGTTGAATCAAGAATTTCTTCAAGATTAACTCTAAATCCCGTTTATGTATGTATATTCCTTAGCGGCATTCAATACTAAATGGAATTTGCTTTACAATCTAGGTTTTGTAGTTGCGGCGAATTAAAGAACGGCTAGCCTCTTCGTTAATTCTATTTATTGATTAATCCTAATTAGTTCATCATGCATTGATTTAAAGGAAAATGCTTTAAACGAATATAAGAATTCCTAATCTTGCAACCTAATTCACGATTTATTGCTTAGCGCATCGTAAATTTTGTTAACAAGAAATTGAATATCATGAGTCGTCAATTCAATCAATTCAAGATCTATTAGGAATTTGTACAAGAATTAATCAAGATTCAAGCATTGATCAAAGAATTAGAGATGAATTCTCAAGAAATTGAAAGAAAACTTACCAAGTTTCATAAAAATGTTTCCTACACTTGCATCCTTTGAAGAATCTTCAATGAATGGGGGAAGGAATACAAGAAATTAGAGAGAAAAGATGAAGGGAGAGTGAAGAACTCTCTGAAAATCGAGCAAAATTGGCTCTCTCCTCGAGTGAAAATGAAAAGATTGTATTTAAAATTTGCTGACAGCGTCGTGACACTAGTCTAAGTTCCCACAGTGTAGTGTTGTGCTGCAATGGGCATCGCGACGCTCTGAAGAAATTCCAACAGTTGAAGCTTTCGGGTCTTCAGCATAAAAGGGGCGTAAGAGGAGCTATGCGACGTTGTTTTAGGGGTATTTTGGTAATTTTGACTCTTTGTTGACCTTTGATGCTCCTTAGCTCGATTTAGGCTCCTTTTAGCTCCAAATGACTCTTTTACCTTGAGATGACAAAAACCTACAAAGATAAAGATTGAACGAGTAAAATGACTTATTATGGGTAGATTTAAGCTAGGAATATAGGCACTTTTAGGGTGCCAACAAATCACTCCCAACTTTAATCTTGATCGTCCCAGGAAAAAAATTAGAATAAAAGAATATACAATCAATCAATCAATCACGCAAAGATGATATGTAAATTGAAGTATGGTCATGCTTTTTATTGAATCTATGTATGCTTGCTAAATGCTTATGAATATGCTAGGTGTTAGAATGTGTAAATGTTAGAAATGTTAGTGTTAGAAAGTCTTGGTTAGGAATGCTCATTTTTAGAAAACTTCAAGCTAATGTTCAAATTGGAAAGGTATGATATTCCACTCTCAACAATCTCAAGAGATAAGAAATGCAATCAAAGATGAAATCTAAATGATGATCAATCAATTGAGTGCACATATTTTTTAGAAAAATGATTCTAAGTCTATTCATGCATGAACAAGTTTTAAATTGTTATCAAATAAGTGAAACATAAGTAAAATGCGTTTATAAAGCTCTCAATCTGCTTTTCCATTGAAATGCACCTAAATTGTGCATTTATTACTCTTTATTTAGAAGATTTTTATGTAATTTAATGTGTTTTCTAGTGAATTTCAGAATAAAATGATAAAAATTGAGCTTCGAAAGCATCAAAATCAAACAGAGTCAAAATCGGTCAAAGATAGCTAAAAAACCCTAGAAAAACAGGGCAACATAGAGCAAGAGCATGCTACGCTGCCCCTTTATGCTCAAGACCCGAGAGGACTTAAATTTGGCACAATAGAGAGCCTAGCTACACTCCTCGAGAGTGTCGTGACACTATAATGAAAATTGGATTAGCGTCGTGACGCTTTTTTGCAGCGTAGCGACACTGGCTTTCCTTTTCCATTTAGGAGACGGATTTGGAAATCAATTTTTTATAAATAGGGAGGTTCTTAGTAGCCCTAATCATCAGATTTTGGAGTATTAGAGACCTAGAGAGAGTTTAGAGAAAAGTGTGAAGAAACCATGATGCTGGAAGGTTCGAGGATCGTTGGAAGGTCAAGTCCATCCTTGAAACGAGCTTAGAAGCCGGATAACTTATCTTCCCTTTTTTTACTCTTAGTTTATTTGCTTTATTTTGTTATTCTAACGTGGATTTCGTTTATGGAAGCGATATTAGGCTAAATTTCTCATAGTTTTAGGGGTACATGAATTATTAGGTTTAAATTGTTGAACACTTGCTTCTTGAATGCTAATTTACATATACGCTTTCTAGCATAATAGTTCCTAATGCTTTTGAATGTTTGACCAATGTTTGAATGATTTCATGATTTAGAATCTTTCTTGAACAAGTGAGTTTTAGATTAGATCATGCATTTTAAACTATCGTTTGAAATCACAGAAAGTAGTTGGATAACGGTAGAGATTGTTAACGAAGGTCCTTAATACTTTGCTTAATCATCTAGTTTCAAGCGATTAGTAATTAGGGTTTAAGCTAAAGAAAAGATTGTTTTCGAAAGATTCAATATAGATAAAAGGCTTCTAGATCTAGGTGTTGTATTAATTACTTCAAGAGTCAAGCAATTGTGTTTAATAATACCTTTGATGAAATCTGTTCCGTAAAACATCTTTTAGTTGATAATCTTCATATCTCGATCACTTTTATTTGCTTTCTTAGATTAGTTTATCCTAAGTGTCATTGTGACTCGATCCCCTAAATAAAATTAGAATAATATCTGAATAGCTAAAAGATTGATCAATCTGATTCTCTGAGGACAATACTCGGCCAAGGCCGTTTTAACTATATTATTACTCGACGCGTGCACTTGCGACGCATCACCCACTGCTCTGGCTCAGTTATTAACTTTAGACATACCAAACTTGTATAGAAGGGTAATATTAGGACAATGGTGCATACTCATGCACACAAAAGATAGAAGGCATTTGTTTTAAGCTAGGAATATAGGCACTCTAGGGCACCAACATTTAGCATGTGGGATCTCATGGAAGTCGAGGTTTCTCTCAAAGTTCTTCTTCTTCCTTTTTATTTCCACATCTTTTAGGGTAGATTTTACTTTTATTTTGGGTTGTAATTGAAGAATGGATGCTCCCCTTTTTCCCTTGTCTATGAGATATGGAGGTAAGTGATTTTGTTTAGTTTTGGAAGCAAGACTTTTGTATTTTTCTTGAATTTTCTGTTAATGGAACTTAATGTATGTTGATCTTATGCCTCCCTTGAATCTTGTTTCATTTAGATGTATGTTTGTGTATGGATTGACGCCCTTATCATGAATGTATGCTTAGCTAATCGATTTTAGGTTGCGTTGCAATTATGCTTAAAATCACCTAAGTAGCAACAGTTAATTTTGTATGCTTAGATTTATAGGCTATCTAGGATCTAAAGGATGCATGCTTAACCTAGATCAAAGGAAAACTTGGTTAATTGAGTTAGGACTTTTCATTAATTAACCACACAATAGAATCCTAAAACTTATGCACATGTTTTCTATTTCTATATGGATGGTATTGAACCCAATAGATTAAGGGCATGTATGGTAATTAGGCTTTGCTTTGAAGCTTTAATTACTAGTTAAGACGCTTCCTTAATTTGTTCGTAATTAGTTGTCACCTTTGTAAAGGCTTGTTTGGTCGAGTAAAAAAAACTTGTTATGCACACATAAATCAAATACATGTCTAACTAACAGAATTCGATGATTGAAATTACATAATATCTCTCTTGCTCTCGAAACTAAATAAACCCAATCCTAGGTTACATTTACTCTTGCACTTTATTTTTCTTGCACGCTTTTATCTCTTTCCATATACCAAACCTCCCCTCCCCCCCCCCCCCATTTTACGCTATAATTAGATAATTAGTTTAACAAAACATCATTAACACTTGCCTCCCTATGGTTCGACCCCAGATTTATCACTATTATTATGTTGTCGTAGTAGTAGTATAGGATTCGGTGTATTATAAATTTCTTTTGATTGGAGATCTTTTCAGAAATTAAACGACACTGAAAAGTTCTCTGTCAGATAGGCTTGCAATTTGTAGTCAACAACGAAGAGTATTGTCCTATTGACCTAGAGGAAACTGTACTAAATGTTTACTTAGATGATGGAAATTAAATGTTCATCCTAGCATAATCCTAGAGTGTAATGCGGTTAGTTAAATGTGTTTAGCATGGATTCATCTATTCATGTTTAGCTAATTAGGTAATTTGGACTATTGGTTGAATTTTCAATCAATTGGGCGAGACATAGGCAAAATAGATTGTGTTTCGATAATTCACTGAACGAAATTACAATGGTCCATCCCAATCCTCTAAGCTAGAACGTCCTTATCAATTGTATTTTCTATTTTTTTACTTTCTTACATTTTATTTTCAAGCATGTTCAAATATCAATCCATAGCAAACCCCTCCATTTACTGCTTTAGCTGAAAATGGGCTTTGCAGAACTAATCTTCCGTGCTTCCCTGTGGTTTGACCCCGTTCTTGCTATCAATACTACTAGTTAGTTGAAGTCGTTTGATCGGTGAATATAAATATTATTTGATTGATGAAAAAGGCTTAACAACTTTTCGTTCGATCAACTAGCATGGGAGGTAAATCATAGACCAACAAGACAATTTTTGCTAGGAGTAACTAGTAATGCAAGACTCTTTTAGCAACAAAACATATGGTAAGGAAAGTCTTTTCACATCCAGTTTAATGGGAGAAATATCTATTTTATCTTTAAAGTTATTAAGTTGTATCTATTTGTACTAACTTTCAACTCTATCGGGATATTTGGCCCATTAATTTGAGTTGAGTTGAGTTGGTTAAAATATCTGAATCAATGTTTGGCCTACCAACTTCACAAGTCATTGTTAAATGACTCAACTCCACCAACTTCAATAAAACTCAACTCACTCCAATAGTGTACTATTGAAGTTTGCACATTTATCAAGGAACTCTATTTTCTCATCTTTCTCCCCTCCCTTCATCCAATGTTTTCAATGACTCCATCCACCGATCATCGCTAATCACCAAATCCAACGACCACCTCTAGCAATCAACTCTAGCAACCACCTTCAGCAATAACCATCGTAGCGAGTCCACTGTCGCCTCACTCAGATGATATGGTTAGACGACCACCTCCAGCGGCCAAAATCCGAAGTTGACTACCTCTGGTGAATACCGCTTTCAGCAACCATCTCTAGTGACTACCTTCGACATCCAACACTGCATGATTACCAACTTCGATAACCAACTTCGACGATCACCTCCAGCAACCAACTCCACCAATCATCTCCAATAACTAACTCTAACAACCAATTCAGCCAATCATATACTCAATGTAGCCACCAATTTTTTTCCGATCTTATTTAAAATAAGTTTAATTATTACATTAATTTTGTATTAATTTTGCCAATTTTAATTTGATATTTATTCACCTTTATTTTATTTATTTTTTATATAAAAAAGAAAAAATGCAAAAAAGGATAAGTTTTTATTAAGTTTTATTTTTAAATTTTTGCATCCTTTTTGGGTTTGAGCCAAGTTTGGCTTTTGTTTTCAAAATTTAAAAACTAGCCAATATTTTTTTGGCAAATGGAGAACGTTTTTTGGCTATTAAAGCCATCTTATTCTTCAGCAAGAGGGGGAGACAGAGAAGAAATCCTAGGAGAGAAGGAGAGACAGAAAGAAAAACACAGAGAGAAACCCTAAAAAAATACAGAGGAGAAAACATTTTTTTTTACCCAACAACATACCCTAGAGAGATCTTTACAAAAATCCTTACACACAAAGTTTTACAAAAAATCAGCAAAACATTGCCCAAAATCTGAAAATCTCATAACACAAAAAGCCCTAACTTAGTTGGAGGTTGCATTTGGTAGGGATTTTCTCCCAAGAATCCGCACCTCGTACAACGAGTGACTTCGTGTTCAGAGGCCCAACCTTCAACCATCTTCTTCTCTCTTGGAGATCTGAAAAAAAATAGAGAGAAAGAAAATGTTATAAGGAAAACTTATTTTTATTGCTATTATTTCTTCCATTTTCTATTTCTCTTATTTTATTTTTATTTTAATATCATGTGATATTTAACTATCTCTACCTACACTAAAATTATTATTATTGTTTCCTCTTTTATTTTTATTTATTTATTTACTTTTATTATTATTTTTTTGGGTCCATCTTCTTCCTCTTCCACGTTTGTTTCTTCATTGTTGTTTTATTTTTTTTTAAAGAAAGTAAAGTGTAAAAAAAAAAAAAAGAAGAGATAAAAAAAAATAAGAAAATGATCTTACCTTAGTAGAGAACCCTCTTTTCTTGGTAGTCTTAAGAGAGCCATGGCTTTTTATTTTCTTGAGTGTGATGTTGAGAAGCTTATTTTCAAATAAAAAACAAACCGTAGAGAAGTTTTGGTAAAAAAAAAAAAAGAAAGAAAAAGGAAGAGAGAGCAAGAGAAGAAGAAGATGAGAGAAAATAAAAGAGAAGTTGAAAAAGACAGAGAAGTGATAGTTTAAAGTGTTAAAAGAAAGAAATGAGATTTGATAAAAAAAAAAATGAGATCTTTTAGAAGTCTAAAAAAAAAAGAAGTTTAAATATATATATATAATATAATATAATATAATATAATATAATATTTAAATTAATAATATTTATTATTATTTTTCTTTAATTTTTTTTAATATATGTTTGTGTTTGGCATAGAGATGGATTCAGCCACCCATCAGTTCAATTTAATTTAATTTTTTCCACTTATTTTATGGGATCATTACTTCAAATATTGGAATAATGAGGGGTAAAATAAGACATTTGTTTTAAAACTTTTTCTTTCCAAGTGATTTTCTTTAAAGAATATATTTAATTTAAGATAAAAATGAATTGGTCACCGTTTTCTTAATGGATGTTGTGGGGTGCTAATACCTTCCCTATATGTAAATAACTCCCGAACTCAACTCTAGTTTTTTAGACCATTTTTATTGATTTTAACTTAAAACTTGTTTACTTTATTTCGGTGTCCATACACAAATGACTCCTGACTCCTTTTTATTTATTAATTTTAAATTAACTCTTTTTAAGGACGTCGGCCGTCAACACTCAAAAAAGAAAAAAAATTGGTTGGTGAAAGTATCTTTAAATAAAAATTTGAAATTATTAGTTCATAGTGTTTAATAGTCATCCTATATAATTGTTAGAGTTTGGTGTTGGCTATATATTTGTTTAAGATTGTGGGTGTTGTTTTGTAATTGTCTCAACCATTGTCTCATAAGTTGTCTTGCAGGATGTTGTATCTATTGTCTAATCCTGCAGAATTATTTTTTCCTTATCTGAAAATTCTGTAGAGTTATTTTATTTTGGATCCTTTCTTTGCTGGGGTGTGCAGAGTTTATATGTGAATTTTTTCCCATATTTCCGCTATGCTATTCAAGGAGAAGTTTGTGGTTTGCTAGGGTTGACCGATTATGCATTTTTTTGCCAAATTACAATCGTGTGTTCTTCAACGAAGTGTTCTTGATTATGTGAATGGTTCACTTGTGCGGCTAGTTTGATGCGTGTTGATTGCTTTCTTATTCATTCAACTGATTGAGTCTCAGAGGGAGTCTAAAACTACGGCGCTGAGAAAGGATTCCCCACCTTAGTGAATACCGAGGTGCTAATTAGAGAGAAGGAGTTTTCATACTTAGGGGGAGCCTAAGTGTAACAAGTGAAGGGAGTTCACAATAAAGAGGAAAGATAACTATAAAGTGAGAGGGAGACTAGTAGATCTTACAAGTTAGGCTAAACACGAGTCACTGTAATAGCCAATAGATTACGTATAAGTACTACTGTTGTAATTGCTTAACTTTGCATATTAGTGGATTATCTTTCCCAGGCATTCTACCTCCCAGACGTAGGTGGTTAATCACCAAACTGGGTTACCAATCTCTGTGTGTTAATCCTTGTCTCTCTGCTTTTTGTTTTGTTGTTGTTTCTATTTGTGTCAAGACGTTCCTTGAGACAACTATATTTTGTGTGACAACCCTTCCTAAAATTTCAATTGGTATTAGAGCGGGGCACCTAAGTTGCAGGTGTAGCGATCATGGAAGGTGTTAAGAAAGGTGATTCAACAACTTGTCCTCCCATTCTCGACAGAACAAATTATTCATATTGGAAGGCAGAATGACTTTGTTTTTGAAATCCATTGGCAGTAAGTCTTGGAAATTTGTTGTAACGGGTTGGTCTCTGATGCGCTATTTCTGCAAGTGCACGGATCAAGTTATAATATAAAACGGTTAAGTCTAAGTATTGTTCCACTAAGGATCTTGTTACAGTTCAAATATTACCTTATTCAAGCATTGAGTCAACTTTAGTTAATGAATCAACTTCGAGTTTGGTTTTGGTTTAAGAAAAGCAAATAAAGAAAGTAAAAACAAGTAAAAATCAAGATATCAAAGCGTTCTAGGGTGTAGAAATCATCAATTATTTTACTAAGTTAAGCTTTAGGTTTTTTCTTCATGGAATTATAAGCAAACGATATGTTTAAGTCTATAAACTATTATCCAGATTATTTTCTCTAGAAAACAACCATTTCTTATGCAACCTAATTGATTACTATTTTCATGAAACCAAATTAAGAAGCATAGCATTGAGAACAATTATCAACAACTTCTTTTAACAATCTAGCTATTTTCGTGAAAGATCGATAAAGGTTCAATACTATACATCCAATTAGACATCCAACCACTTAATCACACATCTAACTTAACATTCATTGATGATCAATCAAGGAAGAATAAAGCACAATAGTATTAAAAAACATATCATTCAACACATCCATGAAAAACACTAAAAGGTCAACTTAAATTCATAATTAAATCATCCAACACACTAAAACTAAGAGTTTAGCCACACGTAGCTCTTAAATACATATTGTCATATGAGTTTTCAAGCATAAGAATAAAGAGACAAGAAAACTTGGGAAGAAGATCTCTCGAATCGCTTCCTATTATTGAATTTCTTCGATCTCCACTCGGTCGGCACATTGGGATCTCGAACGACTTCCAACTCTTCTCTAATCAATTTTCTCTCTTTTAATGTCAAAATCTCACTTTTAGGCTCTGGTATTTCGTATATTAGGGATGTTGATCACCCCGCATTATATAGAGAAAACTTTCCAAAAGTTGCTACAAAAACCAAAAAAGAAAGGCAGCATCGCGACGCTCCCTTGCAGCGTCCCAACGCTGGCCTAATTTCATCGAAGCGTAGCCCTGCACTGCAGGTGGACCTCACAGCGTTACCTCAGCATCGCTACACTCTCGATTATGCTAAAAGAAGGGGCTCTCGGGTCTTGAGTGTCGCCACGTGCTCGAGATGATGCGGAACGACCAATGTCCTTAAAAAGAGTTTATTTTAAAAGAAAATAAAAAAGGAATGGCCACCAATCTTTTTTACGGTGATTGGACACCGAAATGAAGTAACAATTTTTAAGTAAAAATCAATAAAGATGGGCTGGGAAAACTAGAGTTGGGTTCGGGAGTCATTTGTGTATAGGGAAGGTGTTAGCACCCTACAACACCCGTTTAGAAAACGGTGACCAAATCTCACTTGGAAAGAAAAAGTTTTAAAACAAATGTCTTATTTTACCCCTCATTACTCTAACATTTGAAGTAATGATCCCATAAAATAAGTGAAAAAAATTTCATCAATTAGACTATGCTATAATTAAGGAAAAACTCCTCACCTCAAGAATGTGAAAAATTATTTCATTTTCTCAAAATCCGTCATACGAATAGTCTTTTAATAAAAATTTTAAAACATTAATTAAATTCATTTTTTCTTGGGATCAAATCTCGGACTCCAAAAGATGTGATCCCTCACCTCAATAATTCTAGAAAATTGGACTCCCAAATTTCCTAGATTCCGTCTTAGGAATTTTTTTAAGTAAAACGGTGTCAAGTTCTTAGAAAAAACTAAACTTTTTGAAATAATATATTCATTGTTTTAAAGATTAAAAAAATGTATTTTAAAAAATATATATTTAAATGCCTTT
Organism: Lagenaria siceraria; assembly: GCA_002890555.2. NCBI lineage: Eukaryota > Viridiplantae > Streptophyta > Magnoliopsida > Cucurbitales > Cucurbitaceae > Lagenaria > Lagenaria siceraria. Next base: position 13,658,014 of record CM016493.1, read on the forward strand.
AAAAGAGTTTTAATAATAAAAGATTTAAAAAAACTTAAAGAAATGTTAGTTAGAAATTAAGATTAATTTAAATGTGAATATTAAATAAACAAACGTAATTTAAGAAACATATAAATTAAATAAACATAAAAGGGCATATTGAAAATTTAATAAAAACATATTGGAGATCGATCTGGGACTCCCAAAGAATCGACTCCTCACCTCAAGAATTCTAAAAAATCGGACTCCCAAATTATGTAGATTCCATCGTCGGATTATTGTTAGAAAGAAAAATACAAAATAAAAAAAAATTAATGAAGGATGCAATTTACAAATTATAATGATATATATTAAATTAACAACAATGATAAGAATTAAATAAAAATAACCAAACAAAGAAAAGGTTGAAAATTAGGATGTAAAGTAAAAAGGAGAATTGCATTGGGTATCAAAATTTGATTATACATTAGCATCCATATCATCAACTTTAAAAATATTATAAATATGTCAAAATATATTAATAACAACATAGATGGTAAAAAGATCATGCTTGATTTGATTTTTATGTGAAAATATATTCCAAAAAGACCCTCGTATCTCCAAAAATAGAAATTAGTATTTGATATTCTCCTCACACGTGCATTTCTTCCTCTATTCGATATTCTCCTTTAAAGTACAAGATTTCTTTTGATGCACACGATTGCGCATATTTTTTTTTTCGAAATCTGGTTTTGATTTCGTTAGTTAAACCCAAGGCTTCAAAATCACGATTTCTTCTTAAAGCCACAATTTATATTTGATTTTTTTGCTTGATTTTTTTGTTGAAGTTCGTCTTTACCCTCTCTCATTTACAATTGCGCTCAGGTTAACATTTTTTTTTTTTTTTTTGTAATCAGCCTTTTGCTGGTTTTGATTTCACCAGTTAAGATTTTGTGTTTAAGTTTCTGTTTGAAAGTATAAAGTTTGTTTGATTGATTTCTCATAGTTAAGTTTTCTGTTTGATTTATCTTTTTATTTTTTTGTTAAGTGATTTTGTTGGGATTTGGAGAGATGAGGAGTTTAGATTCTTTAAGAGGGGTTTGATATGAGTTTTCTTAGTTCGTATTTTGGTTCCTTTGTTATTTGATAGTATTTAGTTTGTGATTGACATTTGATTATCATCTAATTGCTATCCGATTAGTATTTAATACTTAGTAGTTTGTGATTGCTATCTGATTTCTATCGGATTGTTATGTGATTTATTTTTCATTTGATCGCTATCTTATATTTAGTTTTTATATTTTTGCAGCATTTTGCAGTTATGGTTAAACTTCCAATAGTTGTTTTCCATAGTGGTTAGTGGAATGATTAACAGTACTATGTAGATTACAAAACTATTGGTATTTTGGTTGACGAGGCAATGCGTTTTGACTCTTTTATTAACTTCATACAAAAGGAAACTCAACTTCATTCATCTATTGAACTTTTACTTTTATTGGATTTAGGTTGTACTGGGGTTCAATATGTTGTCAAGATTCTTGAACATAAACATGTATGTGATATCTATTTGATTGTCATGTGATTGTCATATCATTGATATTTGATTCTCGTGTGATCACTACAAAAAAGTTGGCCTATTTCGACCATATTTTATCGAAGGTCATAAAAAACCTTTGAAAAATATTACATTAATCGAGGAGATTTAAAAACCTTTGAAAAATATTTACTCTTTATCCAAGGTTATTGAAAACCCTTTGAAAAAGATATTATATTTATCAAAGAATATTAAAAACCTTTGAAAATTATCTACTATTTATCAAAGGTTATTGAAAACCTTTGAAAAAGATATTATATATATCAAAGAACATTAAAAATCTTTGAAAAATGTAGTATCCTTCATAGAAGGTCTTTAAAAAACCTTTGAAAAATATCTACTTTTTATCGAAACTTATTGAAAACCTTTGAAAAAGATATTATGTTTATCAAAGGACATTAAAAACCTCTAAAAACTATCTAGTCTTTATCGAAGATTATTGAAAAGTTTTGAAAAAAATATTATATTTATCAAAGGACATTAAAAATCTTTAAAAAATATATTATCTTTCATCTACTTTTTATCGAAACTTATTAAAAACCGAAGGTTGTTGAAAATTTTTGAAAAAAATATTTTATTGAAGTTGTTAAATATATATAATAATTAATTAACAAATTAAAATATCATGTTCAATATGTTTTTATCAAAATATATGATATTTTATACATTAAATTATTTTTAAAAAAATGACAACAAATTGCCTAACTTTCCTCTTAAAGTCATGCAGAAAATGGAAAGGTTGTCAAATGCCATGGTAAATTCCATAAATCATTTCCTTCCCCTACAAAAGGAATTTCTAGAATTTTTAGCATTTTAAAATGTCAAGTTTTAGGTTTTTAGTTAAATTTAAAAATAAAAAAATGTCAATTAAAAATAATAATATTTTATATTTTTGAAAAAAAGGAAAAAAAGCCCTAATCTACCTCAATTACTCTCTCTCTCTCGTGTGAAGCCCCTTCAGCGCCGTTTTCTTTTTATTTTTTCCATCTTTCTCACTTCTCCTTTCTCTCCATGCCTCCCCCTTCTCCTTCCCCTTTTCTTTTTGAAATGGAGTCCGTCAATTTCTACGGCATAGAAGCAAAGAAAGCAAACACGATTCTCAAATATTAACAACTTAGGAAAATCGCTAACCTATTTCGATTCATCGAAGTGCGTTTGATTCTTGTTATGATCTCAAGATTTTTCCAGCCATTTGTCGAGCACCTATAAGAACTCTAGCAAGTACTTCCGCTGCGTCGCTGATCAATCCTCGCTTCGTGTTTCTGATCGAAAGTGTTATAGTCATCACTCTTTTCGCTAAATCTGGACAGTTCTCTGCTTAGGATCCGAGCAAGAAGAATTTTGTTCATCGATTCTCGTAAGTTCCCTCAATTTCTTCTCCTAATTTCTTATCCAGATGTATTATATCAGCAAAAATGGAAGGGATCATCTAGGCGTAATTTTTGTTTGCATTTTTTTTAAAAAAATTGTGTTCTCATGGGCTTTTGATTTAATTTTGTTGTAATGTATTGCAGAGATGGAAGAATTGGGATGAATTTAGATAAAAGGTTTGAAATCCAATACTAAAATCAATTAGTTTGTATATGCTCCTAAACTGTTTGTTGAAATGCCTAAGAGAGATCTGCAGTTTGGGTTTCTTCATCTACATTGACATCTCTTTCACTTATGTGGGTTTTTTTTGTTTTGTTGTTCAATTCTGCTATTGATGTTTTTTGCCTTGTAACGAAGTTCTTTTTCATGGGATTTTTGTGTTTTTGCTTCTGATTGATGGAGATTATGCTTTCTGTTTTTCACTAGTTTAGCTAATGTATTGCTTCATTAGTAGGGTAGATTATATATTGATATAAATACTGCTAAATTTTATCTTTGAAGGTTGTTCAAAGGCTTATTCATTAGCTATCATGCCATATTTTTTCTGCAAATTGTATTTGCCTACTTGTTCGGCTATGTCTGCATTACTGTAACTTCTTTCACCTTTCTGCCTACTTGTTATAAAACCATGTAAAATTTCACACATAAGGTTTTAAGAGATGGAGATATTAGCTAGAAACATTATCATAACTTCTTTCAGCTTTCTTGTTCATTTTTCCACTCTTCTAATTGAAAAAAATCTACACAAATAGAAATTAAACAATTTAAGACACTCATAAAAATTATTACGATCGGAGAAACTCATTCCACCATTAAATCATATCCAAAAACTCTTGATGTTTGCTTTAAAATTGTCTTTGCTAGCTTTTCCAAGTCAATTGTGTGCATACTTGTGCTTTCTTTTCTCTCAGCTAGAATCTAATATTTCAACAATCATCCAAATTTTGTTTCTAACAAAAATAACTTCTCTATTTTTAATGTTTGCTCACCATTTCTCTTTCAAGTAATCATTAATCGGAATGAAGAAATTTTTGTTTTATAATAGCATAGATTCTGATACATTGTGTTGTGAGTTTGGTAGACATGCTTGTTATTTTCACTTTTATACTGTTTTATGTTATGCAGTTAATTTTTTAGAATATTCTTATACATTTGTTGTAGGAGTTATTCTCACATAATTTTTTAATTGAGGTTAGGTAGGGCACTCTTTGAAATTAAGTTGCATTTTCATTCTTTTTATAGAGTTAAGTGAATATTGTTTTAGCATTATTTGGTTGAAGAGTTAATATACAGAATGAGTATCAAAGACCAACCACATTCATCGTAGGATTTCTTTTTATATAGTTTTTTTTTCATATAGCATAATTATACATTTTGATGGGCTTTGAATATTGTGTTTGGTGAACGAACATGTTATAACTTTACTTCAAAATAGTTTTCTTTCTCAATATAATGTTGTGTTTGTTTAATGAAGCTAGCTTTAATGCTCTTTATAGACAAGTCATTTTCTCTATTGCTCTGTAGTATTATCTTGCGTTTCTGTGTTTCTTGCTTCTTAATTTGTTTTTTACTTTTGCATTTTTTTTGTAGCTTATGAACTATATTCTCCAATAATATCCCTAACTATATTGAATAAATTTAAATCCAAGAAGTCATGGGTAGATTCTCTTCCTTTCTTTGAAGCATTAGGTCAAGTTGTCAATTTAAAAGAAAGTAGTGTAGGTAGAGAGCAGAGTAGTATTTGTTATGATTATTAATGAATTTGATTGATTGCAAAGCAGACTGCAAGACTTCCCAAAAATTGAAGAAAGGATGTCTGAAATTCCCAAAGCTTGTCCTTCAAATAAGACTCAGAATATAGTTCTCAAGGCCCCGAAGGTAATTTGAGTTAAGCTCTTGCCTCCAATGTTTAACTTAGCATAGAAAATGCAATAGTCCACTCCTTAGTTAACTTTTGTGTTTATTGGCAATTGTAACTTTTGTATTTTTATGTTGATGAATGGTACCTAACAACCTATGCAATTTATTTTCTTTTTGAAGGGTGATATCCTCTCTCATGTGCAAGTTTGGGCATTTTCTTAATCTTAATGCCATCATGCTACGTCTATGTGAGCCATTTCTTTTTTAAGGTTGATCCTCTCTCTTGTACAATTTTATAATTTTGTCTATGAGCTCATTGTATAACATGGATAAAAGTTGGATGCAAATTGAAAATCGAGTATTGCAAGAATATAGAAATGGAGTTAGAATTTTTTTAGATTTTGCATCCATGCATGCAACATCTAGTCAAATATATTGTCCATGTAAAAGATGCAATAATGCAATACTTAAAACTCAAGATGATGTTGAAGCAGATTTATTAATGTTTGGGATAGTTCCAAGTTACACTAGATGGACAATGCATGGTTAAGAAAGTTTTACTTATGAAGTAGGAGAAAATGATAATGACACTGATGATGAAGATGTTTTTGAAATACTAGAGGATCATTTTGGTGCTTTTAACACTGACAACTGGATTGGTAAAGGAGAATCAAATAAGCATGGTTATGATGAAGAACCTAATGAGGATACATCTAAGTTTTATAGATTGTTGAATGATGCAGAAAAAGAGCTTTATCCTGGGTGTCAAAAATATTCTAAGTTGTCTTTCATTATGAAATTGTTTCATCTAAAGTCTCTTGGAAGTTGGAGTAATAAATCATTTACTTTACTGCTTGAGTTATTAAAAGATGCATTTCCAAAAGGTACTGATCTACCTAATAATTACTATGAGACAAGGAAAATCCTTCAAGATTTAGGGCTTCATTACTCGAAGATACATGCATGCTCCAATAAGTGCCAACTATATTGGAAGGAAAATGCAAATGCTAATGAATGTTCAGTTTGTGGAGAATCTAAATGGAAGCCAAATGAAACGAATAAAAAGAAGAAGATTCCACAAAAAGTTTTACGATATTTTCCTCTAACTCCAAGATTAAAAAGATTATACATGTCAAGAAAGACTGCATCAAGTATGACTTGGCATTTGAATGGACGAGTAGATGATGGAGTTCTTAGGCATCTTGCTGACACTATTGCTTGGAAAACACTTGATGGATCATATAGTTTGTTTTCTTCATAGCCTCGAAATGTTCGACTTGGATTGGCCAGTGATGGATTTAATCCATTTGGAAATATGAGTCTCTCTTATAGCATCTGGCCTGTCATTCTTATCCCATATAATTTGCCACCATGGATGTGTATGAAAGAGCCTTATTTTATGTTATCATTACTCATTCCTAGACCTAAAGGTCCTGGTAATGATATTGACATCTTTTTACAACCATTAGTTGATGAGCTGAAGTTTTTATTGGATATAGGGGTTGAAACTTATGATGCTTCAGTAAAACAAAATTTTAACATGCGTGCTGCATTATTATGGACAGTTAATGATTTTCCAGCATATGAAAACTTATCTGGATAGAATACAAGAGGTACTTTAGCTTGTCCATGTAATTTTGATACTCAGTCACTTTATTTGAAAAATAGTGGAAAGATGTGTTACATGGGTCATCGTCGTTTCTTACCCATAGAACATGAATGGAGACTACAACGAGAGTTGTTTGATGGGTTTATTGAAGAAAAACTACCTCCTAAGAATTTGTCTAGAAGTGATATAATTGAACAAGTGAACCAATTTGGAGAACATGTATTTGGCAAGAGTGAAAAAGAGAAAATGTTCTAAAGATTGGCTGAAAAAAAAACATATTCTTTGAGTTACCTTATTGGAGCATTTTATTAATGCGACATAATTTAGATGTCATGCATATTGAAAAAAATGTTTGTGAAAATATAATAAGTACACTTTTGAATATTAAAGGGAGGACTAAAGATAATTTGAAGTCTCGTCTTGATCTTCAAGAAATGGATGTAAGAAAGGAATTGCATCCAATACAAAAAGAAAACAAATTATACCTACCAGCATCATGTTGTACAATGTCATTAGATGAGAGAAATGCATTTTGTGAGTATTTGAAGATATTAAAAGTTCCAGATGGATTCTCTTCTACTCTTGGAAGGTGTGTCGATCTAAAAGGGAGAAAATTATTTGGTCTTAAAAGTCATGACTATCATATTATTATGGAATATTTGCTTCCATATGCACTTCAAGGGTTGATGAAAAAGGAAGTTCGAGATGTATTGATTAAATTGAGCAACTTTTTTAAGATCTTGTGCTCAAAAGTAGTTAAAGTGGACAATATAAATCTTCTTGAAGTTGAAATAGCAGAACTTCTTTGTAAAATGGAAATGATGTTTCCTCCATCGTTTTTTGATATAATGGTGCATTTATTAATCCATTTGCCAAATGAAGTTAGAGTTGGTGGACCAGTTCAGTATAGATGGATGTACCCATTTGAAAGGTATCTAAGTAAGTTAAAAGCTTATGTACGCAATCGAGCTCATCCTAAAGGTTCTATTGTAGAAGGTTATATCAACAATGAATGTATAATGTTTTGCACTAGATATTTTCACACCATAGAAACTAAGTTCAACCAAAAGAGAAGAAATGAAGATAATAATCATAGTCCTTATGAAGGAATATCTATCTTTAAACCAGTTGGTCGTCCTATGGGACCAATCAAACAAACAAGAAAGCTAACGATAGAAGAGTGGAGACAAGCCCACCTCTATATTTTAAAGAATTGTGATGATGTCCTCCCATATATTAGGTATGTAAAAGTTTTCTTGTTGATAATTTTTTAAAATATTTTAAAATAGAATATAAAGTAACTTTTTAATTTTTTAGTGAGCACATACAAGGATTGCAACATCTTGATCCTAGAAATGCACAAAGAAAGCATGATAAAGAGTTTGTAGAATGGTTTGAAGATCATGTAAGTGAGAAAAGATAATAGTTACTATATTTATTTATATATACAATTTCTACTCATTCTTAAATATGATATTAAATATGATAGTATTTTCTTTGTAGGTTACTAAATTATATATTGATGGAAGCAATAGAGTTGACAAACAGTTATTAGATTTATCTCGAGGTCCATCACAAGAAGTAACATACTACAAATGGTATATTATTAATGGATTTAGATTTCGTATCAAGGATGGTGATGATTTAAGAAAGACACAAAATAGTAGGATAGTAGTGAGAGGAACTGATGATCAAGAGTACTTCGGTGTACTGCATGATATTATTGAATTGCAATATATGGGTGGAAATAAAGCAGTTTTGTTTAAATGTAAATGGTGGAATATCAATAGTCTCGGTAAAGGAATTAGAATTGATGATCATGGACTAACTAGTGTGAATATGATGTACACATTGGCTACAAATGAGCCATTTGTATTAGCATGTCAATCTGAACAAGTTGTTTACCTTGAAGATAGAAGAAATCCGATTTGGTATTTTGTATTGAAAGTTGATCCAAGAGATTATTACAATATCCCTTTGATCATAGATGAATATTGTCAAGAAGAAGATGACGAAGAAGACGACGATAGAGAAATTTAATTCTTAATTTTTTTTTGTCTGTCGTTTATGTTAGGTAATCTCTTTTCTAAACTTTATAATATATGATATCTCTTGTCTCTTAAACTAATACTCAATGTTTATTATGTTATTTATCTAGCTTTCTTTTTCCAATAAGTTTACTATTTGTGTAAAGGATGAAAAAAATAAGAACGAGATTCAACAACAATAATAGTATAGATAGTCGCGAGAATACTACAATTGCATCTACATCTAATCAAATAGTTGATGATCAACAATCTTCAACGAAATCTAAAGCAAAAGTTGGTTTAGAAGCTTCATCATCATTTACGGGAGAAATTGGATCAACTACTAGTCATGAAAAGTTTCTTAATAGAGGTAACATTTTTTTTATAGTATATATATTATTTATGTTTGATTTGGTACTAACTTACTTTCTCTTCTTCTTTTTTACTTTAGAATCTTCTTCTAGAGAAAGAAGAATACGTGGTCCCACACGCAATCTCAAACTACTGAAACTACCTCATGGGATTAGATTTGAAGTATCATGGAGGAAGAAACGACCCGTTGGAGATAATGTTGATATCTTTAAAAGGCAATGCACTATCATAGCTAGACAAGTCAACTTTACTCCTTTACAAGTGAAAAGTTGGAGAGATATTGATACAACAATAAAAAAAAAAGCTATTTGAGCTTATATTGGTATGTGAAAAAATAAAGAACCTAGTCGAATTAGAATTTGGGAGCTAACTCACTTGAGTAATAATGGATTGGCTGCGAATGAAACTACACAAGAGAAAATGGTAAGTACAAAATAATGGATATATATGATGTTATTGGTTAGATTTTGAGTTAAGACCATTAATTTATCATCTCTGTTGCTCTGTTCTGGAAAGGATTGATTTGAAGAAGTCTAATTAATGTGTATTTGGATTTGAATTTGGACAGGACTTACGTAGTGTATAACTGTTGGGTTTGCTTTAGAATCTTCCAATTTGGAAATATCTAACCATACTTAGTTGTTGCTATGATGGGATAAAGAGAAGCATAGAGCAAATTAGCTTTAGGATTTTATTTAAATTAGTTTTAGGGTTAATATATTATGTTAAGCCATCAATATTTATTTTGTTGTAATTGAGTGGAAATTGTTGTACTAATTTGAATGATAGAGTATATTAGATGATAAATGATATAGGAGACTTTGATGTTGTAAGATGATGAGTAGATTTTCATGAAGTTACATGTTTTTGTTGTAAAAACTTGAATTTATATATGTGTTAGTTTTGAATTATAAAATGTGAATTTGTATTTGTAGTCGGAGCTTAAATCATATGCTTCTCAAGTGATTGATGGTACACTTGAAATGAATGAGGATGAGATTTTTGTACGAGTATTTGGACCGGAGAAACACGGACGTGTTCGTGGTTATGGAGTAGGTGTTACTCCTTCTGAGTTGTTTGGATCATCGTCTAACATACGCAATCTTGAGCGTCGCCTTAATGAGTCCGAACAACGTCTTCAAGAATCTGAACAACGAAGAAAAGTTGAGGTAGAAGTACTTAAGCATCAAATGAGCGAATTAGAAAATCGTTTTGAAGATAGATTTAAAAAAATGATGGCAGAGATGCGTAAAGAATTTGTTTCTAGTTGATCGACTGTAGTTTGATGTTATAGAATTTTGATAGTCTTTTTTGTGTACTTTTAAGACATATAAGTTTACTTTCATCCATGTTATTGCCTATTTTCCTATTCTATTTCTTATACTTTGTAATTCAAGGTGATTAGTAAGAACAACCTTCCGAGATTTGTCAATAAATGTAAAAGGCTTTGTGAGAGAATTTTCGAAGGATATACAATTGTTGATAAATAAGTTTTTATGAAGGTTTTAAAATTTTTGAAAATAACATTATAAGCCTTTAAAAATAATGAAAACCTTCAAAAAAGACCATTTGAAAAACCTTTGAAAAAGACCAATTATTGAAGATATACGACCTTTGAAAAATAATAACATTTGAAGGTTGATAAACCTTTGAAAAGTAATAATTTTCGAAGGTTAGTTGAACCTTTGAAAAAGTTTTTTCGACGGGATCTATTTCGACGCTTTTCAAAGGTTGAGATAATCTTTGAAAAAAAGTGTAACAAAGGTTTATTAAAGGTTTTTTCGAAGGTTCTGACCTTCGAAAATAGTCAACTTTTTTGTAGTGGATCTTCATTAGATATTAAGTACTTTGTGATTTCTATTTGATTAACATGTGATTTTCATCTGATTGATGTCTAATTGTCATTGATTACCATGTGATTTTCATAAATATTAAGTACTTTGTGATTTCTATTTGATTGCCACGTGATTGATATCTCACTGCTATCTGATTCTATATGATTTTTCATTAGATATTAAGTATTTTGTTATTTATATTTAATTGTCATGTGATTGATGTTTGATTTTTTACTACTTGTATTTTAGAGGTGAACAACCCTCGTCAAGCAAGAAAACCTAAAAAGCAAAGGATTTGTTCAATTGGTGAATTGGCAAAACACACGAACTGTAGTCTAAATAATTGTTAATCATTTGAATAATCATCTAAATAATTTATATTTATTTGAATAATCATATTGTGGACATCAAAGATATATTTGTTAATCATTTGTTTTTATGTAAGTACAATATATAGTGTCTTATTTTAGCAGTTTATTGTTGACAACAATCAGGTAATCATTAGCAATTAGTATATCAGTAATCAGACAAGAATCATATAACAATCTATTCAAATGACAATCAAATAGCAATCACATATTATTGACAATCATAATTAGATAGTAATCAGATAAAAATCAGTATCATTGACAACCAATTTTAGATATTAATCAAACAACAATCAGACAACAGTCAATATCATTGACAATTAGTATCAAATAATAATCAGACAACAATCAGATAACAATCGATATCATTGACAATCAATATCATATAGTAATTAGAGAACAATCAAATAACAATGGTATCATTGACAATTATATTACAATCAATATCAAACAACAATTAGTATCATTAACAATTAATAACAATTAGTTAATAATCAGACAACAATCAGATAGGAATTGATATCATTGACAATTATATGGTAATCAGATAGCAATCAGATAGTAATTAGTGGGCGATCAGATACAGTCACACATTTTTAACTGTGAGGGGCATTTTGGTCATCCGGATATTTCAATTGGGCTAGACTTAAAGATTTTGCCTTTTTTTACAAAATCATAAAACATTGTATATGGATCTAATTTTAACAAATCATTTTGATATTTTTGTAATTGTCCCAAGTAAAAACATACCAAAATATATAAACAAATAAATTAAATATAGTAATAATAAATAACAATTACTAAAAAAAATAAATTGTTAAAATTAACTTAAATAATAAAAATAATACAAGGAAAAAGAGAAGAATAAAAATAAAAATAAAATAATAAAAAAAGGAAGGGGTCTGGATGCAGACCCCAAAAGAAAAAAATAATAATTAAAAATCAGATTTGATGGGCGACAGTCACTTCACACACTGCACAACATAAAAAATAATAATAAATAAATAAGTAAAAACTAAATTTCTTTTTTTTAACCATTTAAAATACTCAAACCTACTTTTCTCTTTCTCTTTCTCTTTCAAAACTTTTCTTTCTCTTCTTTTTCTATTTCTTCTTCCTCTCATCATCTTCGACCTTTTTTTTTTAACTTCTTTTTCTCTTTTCTACAACAAAAAAAAAAATTACATTCATTCTTATGGCAGCAACAAAATTTCTTGACGGAGGTATGTTACTCTATTTTTTTTATCTCTATTTTTGTAGAAAGGCTAAAAAAAGTGTATGATGAAGGAGAAGATGAATATGAAGAAAAAAAGTAAAATAAAATGAAAAAAAGAAGAAAAAATAGACAAAATAATAGATCTACATTTCCATAATAAAGATAAATACAAAAAGGAAAGAAATAACCGTAAATGAAATTATTTTTCCTTATAACCTTTTCTTTCTCTCTATTTTTTTTAGATCTAAGAGAGAAGAAGAAGATTGAAGGTTGGAATCCGAACAAGAAGTCGCTCGAGGTGCGGATCCTTGGACAAAAAATCATACCAAATGCAACCTCTAACTAAAGCTCGGATTCTTCTTGGTGTTCTGAAATTTAAAAAATTTTGGGAGCATTTTGGAAACTCTCTCATTTTTCTCACTAAGTCTTGTATCCTTCTAAGTGGACTCTGTAAAACTTTTCTCTGTGTGCTTTTCTCTGTGTAAAAAAAAAAAATACTCTCCTAGGGTTTCTCTTTTTTTGTTGTGAAGAGAAGAAGAAAAAAAAAGAGTGTGGTGGCTAGGGTTTTTTTGAAAGAGAAAATGAGGATGTGGGGGCTGTTGTAGAATAGAGCCTCATTAGGGTTTTTTGTGTGGAGAAAGATGGATTTTATAAAACTCAAAACAATTCCACATTGCATTTTTTCTTTTTAATGAATTTTATTTCAAATTTGAGATTTTGAACATAGCTTAAGCTAAAAAAGAAGGAAACTTTTAGGCAATTAAAACCAAATTCAAAATTTTTCCACATTTGTTGTGTGTTTGTTTTTTTTTTACCCTAACCAAATTGGTTACTTTGACTAAACTAAAATAAAAGCTACAAATTAGCATAAAAAAGATGGCTAAAAATCAAAATTAGATTAGGAAAATTAAGATAAAAATCAATCTAAAAATAAATTAATTTAAATCAAGCCGGATAAAAATAGGTGGCTACATTGAGCGTAAAGGGGCAGCGTAGCAATGCTCTTTCTCAGTCTCATCCAACTGCCATGTTTCTCTAGGGTTTTTGAGTTATTCTTGTCCGATTTTGACTCAGTTTGATTTCATTGCTTCTGAAACTCAATTTTCTTCATTATAATCTGCAAACCATTAGCAAATACATTAAATCTACAAAAATTACTTCTAAATAAAGAGTAATAAACGCACAATTTAGGTGCGTTTCAGTCTCATCCAACTGTTAAAAACAAGGATGGTAAAGAGACGTTAAAGCCTAAAATCCAGTGGTCTGAAGCAGAAGATGAAGCTTCTCTAAGGAACTTTTGTGCTCTTAATGCCATATTTATTAGAGAGATCGTAATGTGTTCCACCTGATCAATATATGCGTTTCTGCAAAGGAAGCTTGGGATATTCTGTCCGTTGCTCATGAAGGAACTTCAAAAGTCATGATGTCAAGGCTACAATAGTTGACATTTATATTTAAGAACTTGAAGATGAATAAAGATGAGACCATTACTAAGTTTAATGTTCGACTTCTTGATATTGCCAATGAGTCATTTTCCCTGGGAGAAAAAATTCCTGAAGAAAAGCTAGTAAGAAAAGTTCTCAAGGCCCTAAGATGCATGATTTTTGCAAGTGCACGGGTTAAGTTATAATATAAAATGGTTAAGTATGAGTATCGTTCCACTGAGGACCTTGTTATGGTTCAAATACTAAGCTATTCAAGAATTGAGTCAACTTTAGTTAAGGAATCAACTTCGAGTTTTGTTTTGATTTGAGAAAAGAAAATAAAGAAAGTAAAAGCAAGTGAAAATCAAGAAATCGAAGCGTTCTAGGGTGTTGATATCATTAATTACTTCATTAAGTTAAGCAAACGATATGTTTAAGTTTAGAAACTAATATCCAAATTATTTTCTCTAAAAAACAACTCTTTCTTATGAAACCTAATTAATTGCTATATTCATGAAACCAAGCTAAGAAACATAGCATTAAGAACAATCATCAACAACTTCCTTTAACAATCTAGCTATTTTCATGAAAGATCAATAAAAGTTTAATATTATAGATCCAATTAGATACACAACCACTCAATCATACATCTAACCTAACATTCATTGATGATCAATCAAGGAAGAATAAAGCACAATAGTATTGAAAGACATGTCATTCAACACATCCAAGAAAAACATTAAAACATTAACTTAAATTCATAATTAAATCATCCAACACCCTAAAACTAAGAGTGTAGCCACACATAACTCTCAAATGCATATTATCATATGAGTTTTCAAGCATAAGAGTAAAGAGAAAAGAAAACTTAGGAAGAAGATCTCTCGAATCGTTTCCTGTGGTGAATTCCGTCGATCTCCACTCGGGATCTCGAACGACTTCAAACTTTTCTCTAATAAATTTTCTCTCTTTTAGTGTCAATCTCTCAGTTTGAGGCTTTGCTATTTCGTCTATTAGGGTTGCTAATCACCCCTCATTATATAGGAAAAACTTTCAAAAAATTGCTAGAAAAACCAAAAAGGAAAGGCAGCATCGCGACGCTGGCCTATTTTGATCGCAGCGTAGCCCTGCACTACGGGTGAGCATAGTTGCACTACCTCAGCGTCACTACGCTCTCGTTTGTGCCAAAATTAGGTGCTCTCGGGTCTTGAGCTTAACAGGACAGCATAGCGACGCTCTTGCTCTACGATGTCCTATTTTTCTAGGGTTTTTGAGCTATTCTTGTATGGTTTTGAGTCGGTTTGATTCTATTGCTTCCGAAACTCACTTTCCTTCATTATAACCTGGAATTCACTAGCAAAAACATTAAATCTACCAAAAACACTTCTAAATAAAGAGTAATAAATGCACAATTAAGGTATGTTTCACCACCCCAAACTTAGAGATTTGCTAGTTTCGTGCAAACATAAAATTAAACCATGGGAATTCAAAATAAGCGTGCTATTGACTCATGCCTCAGAGAATAACATTGTAGGAACTTAAAGAGAAAGATATAAATATATCTATATTATTATGAACATTCAAGGTCAAATCTAATCATCTCCCATGTGTGTGTGTGCAAGCCTCCTTTAATTCAAAAACAAGAACTCAAATTGGGACTTAAGAAAGCTTTTCTAATTTTCTCCCTACTCTAGCTCATGCACCAATCATCAAGAATGCATACATTTCAAGAAAGTAATATGTCCACTAAGGTGCCTTAAGTATCAATTTCAACGGGCTTTTTAAACTTGCATTCTTTACCCAAGGGCACTAGCTTTCACATATTCACTGTAGGGACTCGTACCTAGTCAATTCACAGGCGTCCTATCTAATCACAACAAAAACAACTCTTTTTACCCCCATCGATGTATACACGTTACAAGTTTAATCACAATTTTAAGATGTGCAAAGAGATATTCAAGTAAACTCATGCTTTAAGTGTACAATTTTTTGTTTTCTTTTCAAAGGCAAAATAGTATTTTCTTTCCTCTTAGTCTAACATTACAAACTATCCTGCATTTCAACTCTTTAACTAGTGGGGCCTTTCGAGGTGACAACCAAATACACTAAACTTAATCCTTTTCTAAGTCAAAGTTTCTAAATTAAAGTGGCTACATGCTCAAAATATGAGAGATTCAAAGAGGGACTTAAATAGATCATAACTCAAGATAATGCTATCCTATTTCTGCAATAAATATCCATCATGCTTATTCAAATCTCACCATAGCCAATCAACATCAAAAGAACACAATCATGAACTATTCCCATCATCATTTAAGATCAAAATCGAAAAATTTTCTTCAAAATTTCAACTCACATTAACATGCATACAAAGATCCTTAAAACCAACTTAGCATGCATAGCAAGTTAAAACCAAACGAAAGTACGAAAGACGCCTCCCACCCCAAACTTAAACTTATGCATTGTCTTTAATGCATGAAAGAAAAGAAAACAAAAGCATGGAAGTAAGCGGGAGTCCACCAAACGGGATTGGCGGATCAAGTACTTTTCTCAACAAAATATTCCTGAGAAACTTTGAAGGCATGAGTGGCTCTCTACAAAATTCAAACAAATAAAAAGTGCTAAAAATAAAGAAAGCAATAAACTTGGGTTGCTTCCCAAGAAGCGCTTTATTTAAGGTCTATAGCTAGACCAGGTTCACAAGTCACGTTGGATCCCAAGGTGGTTTTTTTACTCCATTCAACAAACACTCTGAAATCTTAAGTTTTCGCCCACACGGACATTCACAACAATAATCATTCATAGAAATCTTGCCTGTTATCAAGTTATTTTCAACTACTTCAACATCACCATTTTTAACATAATCTAACAACATCAAAGAATCATTATTAGGAGATATTACCGGATTAGCCATAGGATCCTTAACATGCTTCTCCATTAGTTTCTTAAGTTCATTCATATGTTGGAATGACATGCAAGCATTAGGAGGATTATCTATGCTAGACACATGCTTCCTATGATCATCTAGAGAATGTAGCATGCTATTATTTTTTTTTCCTTATTCTCAAGCGGTGAATCAACATGCAAAGAGCTATCACTAATAGAGGGAGAAGACTTTACCACCTTCTTGGTAAGGATGAATCATGGCTTTCCACGTCGGCGTGCTTAAGGGCTTTATAGATGTCAAATGTTGCCTTCTCATTGTTGAGCCTAAAAGTTAGATTTTCATCTTGCACATCGATGAAGGCTTGTCTGGTGGCCAAATCTAAGCGTTCTAAGGTGTTGATATCATTAATTACTTCATTAAGTTAAGCTTTAGGTTTTTCATGGAATTATAAACAAATGATATGTTTAAGTCTAGAAACTAATATCTGGATTATTTTCTCTAAAAAATAACCATTTCTTATGCAACCTAATTGATTGCTATTTTTATGAAACCAAGTTAAGAAACATAGCATTAAGAACAATCATCAATAACTTCCTTTAACAATCTATATATTTTCATGAAAGACCGATAAAGGTTCAATACTACAGATCCAATTAGACATACAACCACTCAATCATACATCTAATCTAACATTCATTGATGATCAATCAAGAAAGAATAAAGCACGATAGTATTGAAAAACATATAATTCAACATATCCATGAAAAACACTATAACGTTAACTTAAATTCATAATTAAATCATCCAACACCCTAAAACTAAGAGTTTAACCACACATAGCTCTCAAATATATATTATCATATGATTTTTCAAGCATAAAAATAAAAATAAAAGAAAACTTAGGAAGAAGATCTCTCGAATCACTAATCTACGTAAATTCCATCGATCTCCACTCGGCCGGCACCTCGGGATCTCGAACGGCTTCCAACTCTTCTCTAATCAATTTTCTCTCTTTTAGTGTCAATCTCTCACTTTGAAGCTCTGTTATTTCGTCTATTAGGGTTGTTGATCATCCCTCATTATATAGGAAAAACTTTCCAAAAGTTGCTTGAAAAACCAAAAAGAAAAGGCTTGTTGTGGCGCTCCCTTGCAGCGTTGCGACGCTGACCTATTGTAGCGCAGCGCTGCGCTGCCTCAGCGTCGCTACACTCCTGAAGAGCGAGGAGCATAACTACACTCCCAATTATGCCAAAATTAGGTGCTCCCAGTCTGGAAACACAGGCTTCCCTAAACAAGGTAAAATATAGAGTATAAAGAAAGAAGGTGATAAATCTGGTGCTGCAAACTATCAAAACAAAGAGGTGTTTGAATGTTGTGAATGTGATGGCTATGGAAACTATCAACCTGAGTGTCCAACCTTTTTGGGGAAACAAAATAATGGTTATGTTACGACCTTCTCTGATGATGATTCAGATGAAAACAGTGAGGTTGGGGAAGATGTCAAAGCTTTTGTTAGTAACATCTCATCATACACCTCATCCTATGGGAACCTAGAGCTAGATATCTTTGTGCCTAGTGATGACATTATCTCTTAAACCATGAGTTGTGAGCCCTCTTATCAGGCTCTCTTCTACAAATGGCAAAATGATGTTCAAATGCTTAAAATACAAAATGACAGAATTTAGTCTCTACTGTCTGATAATCACAGACTTATGTCAACAACTGCTGAGTTAAAGCGTGAGCTAAATTAGGTTACAACTGAAAAGAAATTTGTTCTTAAATCCGTGAGAATGCTAAATTTCAGTTCTGAGACTCTAGATAATATTCTAACTTAAGGAAAGCCTGCTGGGAATAGTGCTGGCTTAGATTTCTCTTATGGGAAGAGTAGGACTGATGTAAAATCCTAGTCAAAAGGCATATAGAAAATTGAGTTTGTTAAAGGAAAAAACTCTGATTCTTACCCCCGTCCGAAGGTCTTTTGTTGTCCTAAGACTTCCTCAAACCAAAGAAGATGTGCTTCAATCAGATCCTCTCGGTCAACGTGGATTTGTCATTTCTGTGGAAAATAAGGACATAAACGTTCTTTCTGTTATCTATTACATGAAAGACCGTAGTTTGTTGCTAATGCTTCCAGATTTCGTCACCTTCCTAGCGTTTATGTTCAAAGGATGCCTATACCAAAGTTTGTGTAGAGAGAGAAGGATGTGCACAGTAAGTGCAATGTTGTCCCGACATCTTTGAGAACTTCTATTAAAAGGGACTGGTAATTTGACAGTGGAAGCTCGAGACATATGATAGGAGAAAAGGATTACATCTCTGAGTTGAAACCTGAAGGCTCAGGCAAAGTGATATTTGGAGATGGTGCCACAAGAAAAATAGTTGGTAAAGGCAAATTGAACTATCCTGGACTTCCTTGTCTCAATGATGTCATGTTTGTTGAACGTCTTACTGCAAATTTGATCAGCATTAGTCAACTCTGTGATCAAGGCCTTAATGTCCAATTCACCAAGGACCAGTGTATTGTCACAGATGATGCCAAGGCGCTTGTCATGACAAGTAAACGTTCTTATGATAATTGTTACTTATGGTCCTCTAATGATGTGTCTCAGGTCTGTAATTTATCACACCACGATGAGACAAGTCTATGGCATAAACATCTAGGCCATGTAAGCATGAAGTCTATCCAAAAGGTGATTGCCAAGAATATTTAGCAAGGATTCCTTAGCTAAAGTCTGGTAATAATTCCATATTTGGAGACTGTCAATCTGGAAAACAAACTCATGTGTCGCATAAATAGGTGTCACATACTGTTACAACCTGTATCTTAGAACTGCTTCATCTAGATCTCATGGGGCCCATGCAGACTGAAAGTCTAGGAGGTAAGAAGTATGTTCTTGTATGTATCGATGACTTCTCTAGGTACACATGGGTGAGGTTTCTGGAAGGATAAAAGCCCTAGCCCAGCGGAAGCAGTACATGACCAAACTCATAATTAATTTGAAAAAAAAAATACTCATACATTGGCAAAATACAGAGGCATAAAAACAACCTACTGTAAAATTAAAACCTAGATTAAACATGATTTCTAAATGAAAATACTAACCTTTTGGGTTGAAATTGAACACCACCAAAAGGAGACCTCTCTAATCTCTGAGCGATGAGGTTGAAAGTTGGTGGGAACCAAATAATCAGAATAGGAAATTTGAGAGAGAATTTTAGAAGGGAAAAAATTAGAACAATTCTGCAAAAACTCAACCCAAAACCATTATGTGATTTTCCCTTTTGATAGGTCGCTAGAGAGAGATGTGGAGAGACAAAAGGAGAACGTGGGATCAATCCCACGTATAATAACTCCCCACAATTGGGAAGTTATTAATTTAACATTTAAGTTAAATAAAATTATGAATTAAAATATAACTAATTAAGAAATTAATATTTAATTAAATTCAAGGGAAATTGTTTTAAATGACAAAATAATAAACCTATTTACAAATATAACAAAAAGAACACATTGGGATGTGTAAATTTTTTTGTCATTTTGCTATATTTGTTAATATTTTTATTATTTTATTATTTATGAAAAAACTCCTAAATCCAATTTAATTAATACATTCATTTAAATCATATCTAAATGAATTTCTCTCACATAACACATAGTTTTAATTAAATTAAATTAAATTAAATTAAATTAAATTTAACTGTATTAAATTAAATAATCAATTAATTCTCCAAGTAATTAATTATTAATTAAATATCACATATTTAATTTTAACTTATATTTGAATCATATTCAAATATAATTCTTTCATATAAGTTTATATTATAAAGTTTAATAAACTTTATATTAAAATGTATCACTATACTTTATAATATTTTCCTTATTGAATTTGAACATTTCAAGTTTTATTCAAGACATAATTATCTCAATACTCTTTGCGAGCTAGGAAGAGGACCTAATGGACCTACAGATCAGAAGCTCCAACGATATGAGATTAATTTACTAAACTCATTAACCACATTAATCAAAATTTGTTAACTGTGGGTAGACTCTACTAAAGACCCACAGTTGCACTCTTCTGATTGTAGATATATTTATGTGTCCACGGATATAGACCAATAACAGCAAATTAGTCCTTCACAAGTGTTCGTAACACCAGATGGTTTAAATTACCGTTTTACCCCTGGGTTCGTTTAAATCCTTAAGTACTAGTGCTTCTTTAATGAACAACAGATTTATGGTCCAACCATTAAACAGAAACACCTCTCGGGCTAGTGAGAGGGTAGGGCCCTTTGTTCAAGTCCCAGAGACACCACTTAAGGAAACACTCATCTACTTATCCTAAAGTCGGAAAGGAGCAAAATTCATCTTTTATAATTATGTTCCTAGCTCCCAACTCGGTCTTGTTCCCAAAATGATATGAGTATTGAGTTGGAAAATCGGTCACTCTCACCCATACAAATAAAAAGACAATCCCTCGTGAACAAGAGTTCATAATATACTCAGGATTAAGACTAAGTTGCCTAGGTCATCATATTGAAATAGAAACCTAACTAGTTAACGAAGTTACATCTAGTGGTTACTATTTCGTGGTCTAGTCTTATGCAAACTCATTGCATAGGATACCCCCACTCATATGTCTCTTACACGAATGTGTTGGATCATTGTGTTTGTATCAAATACAAAGTGGGTCGTATCCATAGTGTCACCAGGATAATGTACACATCCTTATCTCTATACTATAGACCCTTTAAGATGTATATTGAACATTGATCCCCATATATCTCTACATAATGTTCAAGACTCATAAGACAACCTAGGATGTTAGTTTATTGGATTTTAGGGTTATTAATACAAGATAAAAACAATATAACCAATAAAACTTATTGAATAATAATTAATAACATTTTATTAATGACGGTCAAAATAATACATTTACTATCTACGAGTTTTAGGTGTAAGTCCTTATATCTTTTTCTTTTGCATACGCCTAAGATTTAATTAGGAAAGTAACATTGGAATGTATGGTCTAAGGATGTTTGTGGTTAGGAGTGAAAGTTGATTGTAAACCCTAAATTAACCTAAGTCATTTTTCTAACCCTAAAGTTTGATTAAATGGTATCATTTGGGGATTTAAGAACTTCAAGTGAGTCTATGGTGGAACATTGGTTAGGAAAAGAGTAAAATTGAGGAAGGTAAGCTAAGTGGCTTAAAATGAAGTTAGTAAAATGGTCTAAGTATTTTTAAGTGGGCAATGTGAAGATTGTGGCATTGGATATTACTAAGTAAATGCAAAGCCTCTTTTAAGTGTTTAACAACTTAGCTCTTTGTTGGATGATGGAAAAGAAATTGATTTTAGGGAATAATTGAGAAAAGTTTTTAAAATAAATTAAATAATAATAATTGAGGGTTAAATATAATTACTTTCTATTTAATTTAATTATAGGCTAAGTAAATAAGGTGGATAATTGGGTAGCAGCCACATGAAAGCAGAAGGTGGCAACTCATTAAAACTTCTAAGTAGCCAGCTGAAACACAGAAACTTGGTATGTGAAGAAGAAGACGTTTCTCCCAAACTACTCGTGAAATATTTACCATTTAAACAAATCAAAGCTTAACGAGTCAGGCTTCTAACTTGAGGCTGCTGGAGTGATTTGGAGTTGTAAAGGTGGAGAAATCGTGAAAATAGTGAAGGTTGTTTGAAAACTTGGCAAATCCGAGCAGGTGTAGTCTTGGAGAGATTTTGAGCTGTAGAAGTCGAGTTAAGGGCTGAAATTTTGAGGTTAGTTAGTTTAAAATTTTATTAACATATTTGACGAAGGAAGTATGTGCAAATGTTGGCTGGAAGTAGGGTTACAATTGAGTTAAAGTGGTAACATTGTTTTCTCGAACAGGACTCTACTGCTGCCCACCAGCACGCCCACTGCCACCCACCCTGCATGCCTAGCGTGTCTCTACCGTGTCAGTCGCCCCACCTGCACCCACTAGCCCCCTTACACGTCCACATAGGCCCTTTGCACGCTCATGTGGGCCATTTTTGGTGCCATTGACTAGTTTTGGGCAATGTTTTGTGTTGGTGAGTAGTTTTGGAGCCCAAATAACATTTCTTTGATATTTTAGCCCTAAATTTAGTAATTTGGAATTTTTGGGATAATGCAAGGTATTTTAGGAAATTTTGGAAATTAGGAGCAAAAATCTCGAATTATGAATAATTAGGGATTAAATGTGATTCAAGGAGGATTTGGTTGCTGTAGTTGATTAATTATGAGTCTTTGGGGTTAAGAGAACATCCAGGAAGTGACTTGGTGATTAATGACTTATGTTTCAAGTCAGATTGAGATTGGGAAAGCTTATAACTCGAGGAGCACGTGCCAATGCTTGTGAGTGGTTTATTTTTAGTATTTGATATGAAACGTATATAAGTATGTTATGGTTTGTGAAATGTGTTGGCATGATCTGTTTTACTCGATCTTGATTTTAGAAATGCTTTAAATAATGATTTATAAATTCTTATAATTTTATACGAATTTGAGATGTCAAATGTAACCTAGAACCTAATATTGCTTACTATGATTTTTATGGTTGTAAATTAATTTGTTGATGGTGGTTTTGAGGTTTTGAATGATTTATGAAAATGGTTCCAAACTACTGAGTTTTGTACCCGTGGTTACGTGATTTCCTTGTGGGCTATGTGAATGTGTTTCTGTAGTGCCACGTGATTATGATGTGATATGTTGATGGTTTGAAGCCATGATATGCCTTCGGGGCCAATTTACATGCACGTATGATCTTATTATTGGTGTTATTATTTATCACTACTAATTGTTTTGAATGTGTCTAAGCTGAGTACGATCGCATGTTCTATGGTGTTAATAGAACGTGCGTGAGCTATGCTAGGACGCATATTAGGAATATATTATGGTGGTAATGGATAATTGGGTACAAACTTAGTGTGGATTCTTTTTGGTGGTTCATGGAGGATGTGTATATTATATATTGTTTGAATAAGTATGAAATTATTGAATCTTATATACTTTTTCCAATGATTTATTGAAATATTTTGATAAATTCATTGATTTTTACGAAAGAGAGCTTATGTCCTATTAAATTACCACTCACTGGGCTTTAGCTCATGCTTTTCATGTTTTTTTCTTTTCCTACCCCCCAGGTAGCAATCAAGTTCTAAGATCGAGCTGAGCTGTCACTGCCCCACGATGATAGTTTACCCTACATTGTAGGTGCTCGTATGTGGAGTCTCATTTTTTATGCACTAGACACTTATAACTAGTTGTGCATATTGTGGGGATGAGACTTGTAATAGGGGTGGGTTGTGTAGTTGTATTAGTATTTCTGTTGTACTTAAACGTTGTGGATAGTATGCATATGTGCATTTATATATATATTTAAATTAATGTGCTCAATATGAGTTTGAATTAATCAGGGGGTTATAAAGTACGTTAAAGAATGGTTCTTTAATATGATGAATGATCATATTGTAACTATTCAGGGTTAAGTACAAGTTGAGCTAGTGAGTTGGATGTTAAATGTTGCCAAGAAGGGTGATATTTAGCATCTTCACATCTTCACATCTTCTTCTAGATTTAATGGAAATCTAGAAGGGGTGTGACATTAGGGCATAAAACCCAACAATTTCTTCGTAATAAATCTGAAACGTTTACTGTATTCCATACTTTTTGTATGCAAATTCAACGAGAAAAAAAAATCTTTATGTGGCTCGTATCAGAAGTGACCATGGCAAGGAATTTGAGATTACTCAATTTAGTGAATTTTGTCTTTCTATTGGAATTCATCCTGAATTCTCTGCACCAATTACTCATCAAAAAAGTGGAGTGGTTAAAAGGAAAAATCACACACTACAAGAAATGGCACAAGCTATGATGAATGAAAAGCATGTACCTTTCTCCTTTTGGGCTGAAGCTCTTAACACTGCCTATCACATAAATAACAGAATTGCCTTGCATCCTGATTTGGTGTGCACAAATTATGAAATATGGAAGGGGAGAAAGCCAAATGTTCGATATTTTCATATATTTGGCAACACTTGTTATATATTTGTTGATAGAGAAGTCAGAAAAAAATGGGACTCTAAAGCTGATAAAGGTATCTTTCTTAGTTATTCTACAAACAGCAGGACCTATCGGGTTTACGACAAATGTACGAAGTATGTTATGAAATTCATAAATGTTGTCACTAATGATGTTGATGATGGTTCTGTGTTAAACTCTAAAGAAGAAAATTATTTGTCTTAGTCTGTCTCGAAAAGTGTCTCTGACACTGTTACAGACGATGACTCAGCAGTGAAGTCTGATAGCTCAAAAATTCAGGATGGTAATAGTCAGTTGCTTAATGATGATACTGCTACCAAAATGAAGCAACCATCCAGCAGAATTAGTAAAAATCATCCTTCAAGTAACATTATTGAGAATATGGAAGAATGGGTTGTAACCAGGAAGAAAGAAAAAGTAAATTACCTGGACATTGTAAGCAACATTTGTTACATGTCACCTATTGAACCAAAGAATGTAAAAGAAGCCTTATTGGATGAATGTTGGGTAAGCCCTATGTAGGAAGAACTTAGTAAATTTGTGAGAAATGATGTGTGTACTCTTGTTCCAAGACCAGAATCTGTGAATGTTGTTGGAACAAAGTGGATCTTTAAGAATAAGTCTGATGAAAAAGGAAATGTTACTAGACACAAAGCTAGATTGGTTGCTCAAGGATATTCACAAATAGAAGGAGTTGATTTTGATGAGACATTCGCTCCTGTTTCCAGGTTAGAAGCCATTAGATTGTTACTAGGCATCTCTTACTTGTTGAAGTTCAAGCTATATTAGATGGATGTGAAAAGTGCCTTCTTGAATGTGTACTTAAATGAAGAGGATTATATAGAGCAACCAGAAGGATTTATTCATTCTTCCCATCCTGATCATGTGTCAAGTTAAAAAAGGATCTATATGGTCTTAAACAATCTCTCAGAGCTTGGTATGAAAGGTTGACTCAATTTGTTGTTGACAATGACTATTGTAGAGAAGGAGTTGACAAAACTTTATTCATGAAGAAGGGTGATAGCGCCTTAAAAGTGCTACGTTTCTTATGTTAATTTCGCCCTTAACGATCATAAACACTCATTAATTCTCTTATTTTGTAGAAAATAATCATCCTAAGGTCAAAATAGTCTTTTGGAGCTAAATCGAGCCTATCGAGCTTGGGAGCATCAAAAGTCAAAAAGGGATCATAATTACCAAAATGCCCCTGTGAAGAACGTAGTTGCACCCCCTTTATGCCCCAATTAAGCTGGAGACCCGAGAGTTTCATTTTTCTGCAAAATAGGGGAGCGTTGCGATGCTACTATTGAACATAGCGGCACTCCAAACTTTAACGCAAAATTCAAAGTAGCGCACACCTTCTTCTTTAGGTCGATAACGTAGGACGCTCTTAGCAGCGCAGTTCTACACTGCTGAAACTCAGACCAGTGTCGCTGCGACGTTGTGACGATAATTTTATAAAATTAGTTCATTTCTTCCCCAATTTTTACAAAGCAACTTCAAAATCCCGAGCCCTATTCCCAAATTTTATCAAATTCTCTGTATGAAACTTGATTTCTTCCATCTTTTTGTCCATAATCATTGAAGAATGAAGATTGTAAAGGTATTTCTACACTTTTTGATTGATTTCTCTTATGCAATATCTTGAATTTATCTTCTTGTTCTTCATCTTAATCATGAATTTGACTGGATTCTTTGTTGATTTCTAATAGATTACGAAATTTATGAATTGACAAAGCATGAATCTCTTAATCTTGTTAGCAAGAACTCATAATACGCTAAGCACTAGATTGTGAGTAAAGTTGCAAGCTAGGAATTCTTGTTTAATTTCAATGACTATCCTTGAATTAATCATATTTGCATTAGTTGAATTTAGCCATAAATCAATCTAGGAGAGAGGCTATTCGTCTTCTATTTCGTCACAATAGAGAGAACCATTGCACGTAACGCATATTTAATTCGAGTTTTGAATGCCGCTAAGGGCTAGATTCAATAATTGATGTTAGGATTGAATAAGACTAAAATCTTGTTTAATTACTTAGGGCTATTAAGAATGAATTCCTAAATTTGGCTTAGTTTGGTGAATTAAGACATTTAGGAAGAAATTCTTAATAGATTATGAACTCTTGGTTAATTTGAATTAATTTTTGAATCAATGATAAAAAAATGCATGTTTCTTGATTAGCATCAATCACATCTTTAATGAAACTGCTCTTCTCAGTAATAATAAAAACCTAAAAATAGTCTAATTGTTGCATCCTTTTAAAATTCCTACACATTTTCTTTTCCATTTTACAAAATCTCCCATCTATAATATTCAAATTTAATCAATTGCATCTTGTTCGATAGATCCCTGAGGAACGATCCCTTTTCTTGCATCTATACTACTCATTAGTGTTTGTTGCATGAAGTAGGTGTTTAAAATTGTTTTGATTCCCAAATTTATGTATTAACGACACCATATTTTTAGGGCGATCAAAGGGGTCTCATGGAAATAGTGCATTTGTTCAAATTTATGTGGATGGCATTGTTTTTTTATGGGATGTCTCAATAAATGGTAGATCTATTTGTGGAACAAATGAAAAAGGAGTTCAAAATGAGTCTGGTTGGTGAACTGACCTATCTTTTAGGTTTCTAGATCAAGCAATTGAAAAATGGGATGTTTATCTCTCAAAGCAAGTATGCAAAGAACATTGTAAAGAATGATAATGCTAGTGTGAAAAGAACTCCAACAGCTATTCATGTTAAATTATCAAAAGACTCTAAAGGGACTCAAGTGGATGAGAGTCTTTATCGAAGCATTATTGACAGCCTATTGTATCTCACAGCCAGTAGGCCAGACATTGCCTTTGTTGTCTATGTCTGTGCAAGGTATCATTCTTGTCCAAAATCCAGCCATTTGT
This sequence comes from Lagenaria siceraria, assembly GCA_002890555.2. Taxonomy (NCBI): domain Eukaryota; kingdom Viridiplantae; phylum Streptophyta; class Magnoliopsida; order Cucurbitales; family Cucurbitaceae; genus Lagenaria; species Lagenaria siceraria. The sequence continues at coordinate 13,685,502 of CM016493.1, forward strand.
TGTCCAATAAGTCGATCCTTTACAAATTGCTCGTAATTACAGTTGGGTCAAAATTACAGTTTTACCCCTGTAATCACTTCTTTTTCCTTAACCCAACTAATCCTCTAATAAACAACATGTTTATGGTCCTACCATAAACAAATCCCTCTCTGGCCAACGAGATGGTGAGTCCATTGTTCAAGACTCGGAGTCAGCACTTAAAGGAGCAATTTATCTACTTTCCCTGAAAGTGGAAAGAAGTAAACTTCATCTTGTGTAGCTATGTTCATAGCTCTCTACTCGTACAAGTCCCCAAAATGGTAGGCATATTGAGTCGGCGACTTAGGCCACTCTCACCCATACAAATCAAAGGATTGCCTTCATAGACAGGAGTTCATAACTTACTCAGTATTGAGATCGAGTTATTCAAAACTTACTCAGTATTGAGATCGAGTTATTTATGGTCATCCTATGAAATATTAGTCTCTACAGTTAACGGTGTTATAATGTAAGAATAATCATTTCGCGGTCCAGACTTGTACAAACTCTTTGTACAGGATACCCGCACTCGCATGTCTTCACATGAGCGATTTGGATCAAATCATTTGTAACACTTTACAACTAATGTAACAGTTACAGAGTGGGCCATATCTGCAATGTTACCAGAATAAGGCATTAGACCTTATTCATATAATGCAGACCTTTTAGGTTCTAACTTGAATAAGATCCACTTATATGTCTACTTCATACAGTTCAAGCTACATTTAATATCCTAGGATCTTAGTTTATTGGATTGAGTAAAATCGATCTAAAGATAAAATAGAATACATCTTATTTTTATTAAATGAATAAATAAATCATCACGTACACTTTACAAAGTTACGAGACCCCATGAGCTTAGGGCGTAATCCCAACAATCTCTCACTTGTCCTAAAGCTAGTGGGGTTGTACAATACAAATACAATAAAATGTAAAGTACATAATACAATAAACTAGGGCACATTCTGTACCCAAAATACTCCCACTACCTAGACAATATGACGCATATCTCGTAGACCCAGACTTTCCAGGTGACCATCAAACACTTTAGCCATGAGAGCCTTCGTAAATGGATCGACAACGTTGTGCCTCAAAGCGATCTTTGTGACGATCACGTCTCCTCGTTGGACTATCTCCTGAATGAGATGGTACTTGCATTCTTTATGCTTTCCTCTTTTATGGCTCTGAGGCTCTTTAGAATTTGCCACAGCACCACTATTATCACAGTATAGGGTGATTGGCAATGACATATTTGGAACTATTTTTAAGTCTGTCAAGAACTTCCTGAGCCGAACAACTTCTTTAGCAGCTTCACAAGCAACTACATATTCTGCCTCTATAGTAGAATCAACAATACACCCTTGCTTGATACTACGCCATTCTACAGCTCCATTTAGAGTAAACACTGATCCTAATGTGGATTTTTTGGAATCCTTATCAGTTTGGAAATCAGAGTCAGTATATCCTATAAGGATCAAATCCTTAGCACCATATACAAGCATGTAATCTCTCGTTATCCTAAGATACTTGAGGATGGTTTTAACTACTGTCCAATGAGCTAATCTTGGATTAGATTGATATCTACTGACTATCCCTACTGCATAGCAAATGTCTAGCCTAGTACACAACATGGCATACATTAGGCTACCCACTGCAGATGCATAGGGAATGCGTCTCATCTCCTCAATTTCTTGAAGTGTCTTACGACATTGTTCCTTAGACAAGATAATTCCATGTCGAAAAGGCAATAAACACTTTTTGAAATTATGCCTTGAATATCTAACAAGCATTTTGTCAATATATGACGCTTGAGATAATGCCAGGATTTTGTTCTTACGATCCTTTATGATCTGGATCCCAAGAATAAACTGTATTTCACCCAAATCTTTCATTTAGAATTGAGCAGCTAGCCATTATTTAACATCAATCAGTAATTCTACATCATTCCCAATAAGTAGAATATCATCTACATATAAAACTAAGAAAGCTACTAAATTATTGACGACCTTCTTGTAAACACAAGGTTCATCAACATTTTGGTCAAACCCATAAGACTTGATTGCAGTATCAAATCTTATATTCCAAGATCGAGAAGCTTGTTTCAACCCATAAATAGATCTATTAAGCTTTCAAACTTTTTGTTCCTGATCTTGGGTAATGAATCCCTCTGGTTGTTGCATGTAAATAGTTTCATCAAGATTGTCATTCAAAAAGGCAGTCTTGATGTCCATATGTCAAATTTCATAGTCATAATATGTGGCAATGGACAAGAGAATTCAGATAGACTTTAACATGGTAACAAGTGAGGAAGTTTCATCATAATTCACTCTCTCTACATGGGTGTAACCCTTTGCCACTAGTCTAGCCTTAAAGGTTTGCACCTTACCATCTACACCTCTCTTTCTTTTGTAGATCCATTTGCAACTTATAGGTTTCACCCCATGAGGTTGATCTACAAGATCCCAGACAGAGTTGAAGTACATAGACACTCCATCTCTAGATTTGTGGCTTTAACCTATTCACCTTTGTCAACATTAGTCATTACCTTCTTATAGGTCAATGGATTCTCAACATCATCATCCGGTATGACATATTGAGTTTCTATTTCTGTTAAACCCAAATAGTGAGTAGGTTGGGTAATAATCCTCCCACTACGTCAAGGCACCCTCAATTCTTGAGGAGGATCTGGTTGACTAGATGTACCAGCATCATCTACTCTTGTAGATGTACTAGGTTCTTCAACAACCGTTGTTGAAGTTTCAATAGTTTCTTTAGTTAATTCATTTAATACGACCTTACTGCGTGGTTTATGCTTCTTCATGTGGCCTTCCTCTAAGAAAGTTGCATTTTTCAATACAACTACTTTATTATTTTTAAGATCATAGAATAGACCACCTCTAGTTTCTTTGGAGTAGCCTACAAATAAGCATAACTTTGAACGTGGTTACATTTTTTTCGGGTTAGCCACTAGCACATGTGCTGAACCCAAATTTTGAGATGTTGTACACTACCTTTACGTCATCTCCATAACTCAAAAGGTGTTTTAGAAACACTTTTTTAGGGAACTTGGTTCAAAAGATAAGTCGTAGTCTCTACTGCATAGCCCCAAAACGAGTTAGGTAACGAAGCATAACTCATCATTGATCAAACCATGTCTAACAATGTTTTATTTCTCCTTTCTGATACACCATTTTGTTGAGGTGTACCAGGTGCTGAGAGTTGAGAAGTGATTCCATGTTCCATTAAATAATTATGGAATCTCAAATCTAAATGCTCTCCACCTCAATCTGATCGAAGTATTTTTATGGTTTTACCTAATAAATTCTCAACTTCGGCCTTATACTCCTTGAACTTTTCAAGTGCATCAGACTTATGTTGCATTAGATAAATATACTCAAATGTTGAATAATCATCTGTAAAGGTGATGAAATATTCAAAATTTCCCCTAGCTTTAACATTCATCAGACCACAAAGGTCTGAATCAACAAGTTTCAAGGTTTCTTTAGCCCTATAACCTCTTCCAGTAAAATGTCGTTTATTCATTTTACCCGCTAGACAAGATTCACAAATAGGTAAAGAATTTTCTTCTAACTTGCTGTGTTGTTAATTTTTTCTTTTATGGTTATAATGAATGTATGTTATGGTGTGCTCGAATGATTATACACAAATGTCAAGTTTTTCTTAATATTAGCTCAAATATAAACTAATACCAAGATTTCTCGATGAGGATCAAGGTCGAATATGGAGATTTGTGGCTGAAAAGATGAATCAAATGTCTAACTTGCGGAAGTGTTAAAATAAAATAACGTGAAATGTGCAACAAATAAGCTGGGAGTCAGTGAGATAGTTTTGCAAACAAAGAGGTTTTGGGTTTTTCAAATGGAGAAGAGAGGGTTGGAGAAAACTTTTCATCAATCGGTTGAGTCTTGCTTAGTTTCATGGTCCGTGCTCCTAAACTCGTGTAGTTCTTACCTCTCGGCAGATGAGTCACATAAATTATATATCTATGATGTATGCTTGTTTAGTTTAGCCTAAGATGTTTCCTATGTCTAGAATTAGTTCCTAGTAACAAAGATAAGATCTATAGTTACTTGCTCTTCTAAGTAGTTAACTATTTCTACTTAAATCGACTTGTCAAGTAGATTTAAGCAACGAAGAGTAAAATACATCGATGTAAACGAACTAGAAACTAAGCTTAAGCTCTTAAAGTTGATGAATGTTTTTCTCCAACTCTTCAAGTGATTTAACTACTCATACTTGTTTGTGAAGTGAACATAAAGATGGGAGAAGATAAGTGATTCATGATGTAAGAATTATATATATTAACGGAAGTGGTGATTTAGTTCATACACAGTACAAGCAACCAAATACACTTAAAAGATATAAAAGATATAATGAAAAGATAAAGAGATGAAGCTGGCCGCAACAATGTCATGTTCGCCGACAGAGATGGTGTCTCTATTGTCTGCTTGCGTTGAGAAGGAGGGATAATGGCGGCTCTACTCTCTTTCGAGGTTGAGACTCAGCAAATATCCAATGATGGTAGAGAGGGTGCACTCGACTATCGCCAAGAGAGGAGAGGTGGACGGTGGCTGCCTGGTTCCCGAACTCTTCTGTGGCATGAAAAATATCTCTAACTCTCTTATTAGCCAACCTCTAATTTCTAACTAGCTAACCCTTTGATCTATTGATTCAGCTAGCTTTTATAGCCTCAAAATTGTACTTTCTATGATGTTAGCAGATAAGGTTCTGACGCAAAGGATCAAGCTGCGTTTGTCAATCGTCATCTCTGACCGGGTAGGTTGTCACTGTTCAGAGGATTAGAGGGCTGAAAATCCTCTTCGCCTCCAGCTGTCAAGATCAGATTATCCGAGCTTCTAGGATTTGTCTTTTAGCGCAATGCGTCCGATGTATGAGTTCTTTGTTTGTCTTCGACGCATGCATTGAACCTTGATTTTTTGCAAAATGGGACGTTCAAAGAGTTAAATTATAGATTATTCTTTCTTTAGCCTTTTTACAAGCTTGCACGCATATGAAGAATTTATCATAAATTTAAGCATTAGATGATGTGTTTTTCAACATTCTTTTGCAATTATTCTAAGAAAAGAGAATCAATAACTTGTATTTTTACAAGTTATCACACCCCCAAATTTAGAATAATGTTTGTCCTCAAGCATGTCCTTTACTAAAGCAATTCAACATCGTGTTCACTTTTCTAGCGCTAACTAGCCTCTCAGTATACTCTTTACTTTTATAACTACACTTACGGTACATCTACTTTCGACCTCTTCACTTTTATATAAGTAATTCCTAAGTTTAGATGATGTAAGTTTTTTCTCAAAAATTCTCTTTCTCATTTCATACATTCCTTTTTTCTTTCTTTTCAGCAATGCTTTTGATTCAAAAACTTTTTTTTTCATGCGTTGATTCAGATTACCTGCCTTCGTTTTAGCTTGCCAGCACGAGTGTCATGCACAACATCCAACTACGAGCAAGTGCCCTTCACAACTTAGACTCTTATCTTGCCTATGATTTATAAGACATTGGAATCTTTTTATAATTATTATATGCATTAATTCAGGTTACCTGCCTTCATTTTGGCTTGCCAGCATGGGTGTCATGCATAACATCCAACTACGAGCAAGTGCCCTTCACAACTTAACTCTTATCTTGGTTAACTTACAAGACATTGGAGTTACTGTTATTGCAACTTATTATTATTATTATTATTCTTATTATTACTATTATTATTATTATTATTATTATTATTTGTAAGTTTCCATTGGCTCAAACCTTTTTTCCACCCCCAAATTTTGAGAGTCGCAAGGTTCTTATTGCGTTAAAGGGTGGAAATAGAACTGCTGAAAATTTTGAAAGAAAAGTTTGGGCCAAGGCTTACACGTATGGAAACTTGGGATGTATTTCTAGCCTAAAAGATCTAAGGCACTAAGTAATGTGACATTGAGGAATTATAAAAGGGCAGTGTAGAGTTGTCATCATAGGGCCATATATTCAACACACAGAAGCGTAAAACAAAGCAATGAATTGCAAAAGAAAAAGAAAGAGTCAAGACAAACAGAAAAGAATAAGGAACTATGATCAACAATGTAAAATGTATTGATATATTCATTGCGTACAAGATTGATTAGGTGTTAAAGAAAAAAATGAAGTCTATACATGAAAAATACAAAGAACGCCCCTAAATTTACTCCGGCCATTTCGAGGTATTGTCTCTGCGTTCAGGAGCAGAGCTCTGTTCATGAGGAAACACGAATGGTCGGCGGAGATGCTCTGAAACGTCTGGGGCGGGGAGATCGAGGCGATGAGCGAACAGTTGTTGCATATAAGACAAGACAAAGTGGAACTGTTCGTCATGCCTTTTTGAAGTGAATGCAGGGTCTGCTTTCTTCGCTCCTCCTGGTAGCGTAGCTCCCTCAAGAAGGATGACACTGCGCATGTACTGCTGCAAGCCATCTCACACTTTGACTTCGTGAGGGCGCAACAGTTGAGGTTGCAGAGTAGGTGTCTGTGTCTCCTGAGTCGTAGGGGCAAAGTACGCCAGGTATTGGCGCCTTTGCCACCTTTGAGTGACTCACAGACGGTCGACCTTGAAGTAGGGGGAGGCGGTGGAGATTTGGGTCTAAGGGGAGGCATTGGAGATTTTGGATTTTTAAGGGAAGGCGTTGGAGATTTTGGATTTTCAAGGGAAGGAGAAGGAGTGGGAGCCTTGGGAGAAGGATGGGGGTGAAGGACTTGGGAAGGCAGGAGTGGAGAGTCTTCAGGGGACTACGGCGAATAGAGGGGGTCAATGCGTTCATCACTGGCCTCAGGGCTGGCCATAGGCTCCTCTTCGCTTAATGCAGTGGCCTCCACTCACTGCTTCTTGGACTTGGGCAACTGCGGTGGATGGTCGACTTTTGCTTTCGGGGCCCCCTTGTGGGTTGTTACAAGTGCTGGTCGATGGGGGGAGTCCTTTAGCAAACGCCGCAACGTCTTGTTGTCAATCGCCCCGTTGATGTCGACAAACTCTTCATCCTTGAAAGGAAGAGCAGAATGTTCCAACGCAATGTTTACACATAGCGAGACAATCATCCATAGAAAGAAAAATTGCCCTCGTGGTTTGCTGAAAACGCTGTAGACTTAGGCGGCGATGATGCGTCCGACATCGAGGGGGATACGCTGCATGATACAGTATGCGGCCATTACCCGATCCCTGAAGACAGATGCGGCGTGAGTTGTTGGGATTAGCCTCTTCTTCACAAAGTAAACCCACAGGGAACCTCATTCAACGAACGCACGACTTTACTCTTCGAGGTTTTAAGTAAGTGACGGCTGATGGGCAAAGCTTATGAGGCGGCAAAGGGGTTGACTCCTCGGCACTGAGTGGGGAAGGCTGCAGTGTGGGTGGGGATGGGGATGGGCTTGGTGTTTTTTTAGGGGGAGAAGGGAACTCGAAGGCTAAGGGTCGGGCGTTGATGGGTTGTTGTGGTGATTACTCTGTAGGCTCGTTAGAGTAAGAGTCTATAATTACCACAGGAGGTGGTCAACGTGGAGGTGGTGGACGCAGGGTAGAGGAGGATGAGGGGAAGAAGAAAGGTCAAACGACAGGGAAAGGGGCTCGGGGGTGGAAAGGATGTGAAGGGATGAACAAGCCAGATGGAGGAGGGCTGAAACGAGGGCTTTGAGGGTTTCGGTAGATTTTGGGAGGTTGAACGGCTGAGGCTGTGGCAGAAGGCGGCACCTTAGGCTAAGTAGAGGAGGGAGAAGACGGTCTGAAAGCTCGTTTAATAAATAGTCATTTAGCACAATCAGTCGACAATCAACAAAATTCATCATCACAAAAAGGGCCAAGCAGGTTAATTATACTACTCCTAGTTACTAAAATTAAAGAAAGTATTAAAAAGTCAGAAAGCATCCCTGGAACGATATCATCTTTTGTTCAACACAGAGACCTCTCGCCGTGAGCTATCAGTCTTGCTCACGGAGGTCAATGGAAGCTTTTTCTTTTTCAATTTTAACTCCATGATAGGGCTTCACTCTCTGCCCATTGAGCTTGAACACACTAGTTCCATCATCATTCATCAAATCCACAGCACCATGTGGATACACCGTTTTGATAGTAAAGGGTCTGGACCACTTAAAACTCAGCTTTCCTGGAAACAGACGCAACCGAGAGTTAAACAACAAAACACGTTGACCAGCAAACAAATCTTTCTTACCGATCTTGTTGTCATGTCATTTCTTGCTTTTCTCTTTATAGATTTTGACATTCTCGTATGCGGTCAATCTCCACTCAATAAGTTCGTTCAACTGCAGTTTTCGCGCCTCTCCTGCCAACTCTAGTTTAAGGTTCAGCCGCACTGTGTCTTATGCTCAAGCTCTAGAGGGACGTGGCAAACTTTCCCATACACCAACACATATGGGGACATCCCAAGAGGTGTCTTGTACCAATAGACCTAGAGAGCTTCATCTAAATGTTGCGTCCAATCCTTTCTAGATGCGTTGACCACCTTCTCCAAAATGGACTTGATTTCCCTATTAAACACCTCTGCCTGCCCGTTTGTTTGCGGATGATAGGCAGTGGCTACCTTGTGCTTGACATTGTATTTGAGCAAAAGGTTAGTGATAATGTGATTGATGAAAAGTGTACCTTCATCGCTGATCTACGCTCATGGCATCCCGAAGTGAGAGAAGATAATCTTTTTCAAAAATTTTGACACATTCATTGCATCATTTTTGGTGCACGCTACATCTTCCACCCACTTAGATACATAGTCGACAGCGACTAAGATGTATTGATGGCCGCAGGAAGGCGAAAACGGTCTCATGAAGTCTATGCCCCATACGTCGAATAGTTCAACTTCCAGAATTGAGTTCAAGGGCATTTCATTCTTGTTGGAGATGTTCTCAGTTCTCTGACATCGATCACATTGCACAACATAGGCCCTCGCATCTTTGAAAAGAGTGCGCCAGAAATACCCACTCTGCAATACTTTTGCGACTGTGCGCTGCCCGCCAAAATGTCCATCATAAGGAGACTCATGGCATTGAGACAGAATTTGCTGAGTTTCATATTCAGGCACTCAGCGACGCATTATATGATTAGAGCCTAACCGATGTAAATAGGGTTCATCCCAATAGTAGAACTTACACTCATGGAGTAGTTTTTTTCTTTGCTGAGTTTTGAAGTCCTCGGGCCACTACCCGCAGACTAGGTAATTAACGATGTTCGCATACCACGGTTCTTGGATGTCTATCTTCATCAGTTGCTCATCCGAAAAGTTCTCTTCAATATCCTTCATCTTTCTCTGCACTTCTCTATTCTCCAAACGAGAAAGGTGGTCAGTCACCTGGTTTTCAGTTCCCTTCTTGTTTTTAATGGTCAAATCAAACTCCTGCATCAACAACACTCACCTGATCAATCTAAGTTTTGCATCCTTCTTCGCTATCAAATACTTGATCGTAGAATGATCAATATATATAACCACTGAAGATCCCACCAGATAGGCATGAAATTTTTTAAAGCGAACACTACTGCCAACATCTCTTTTTCAGTGGTGGTGGTGGTGTAATGTTCCTGGACATCATTCAGGGTTTTACTTGCATAGAAGATAGGGTGCATTATTTTCTCCTTCCTCTGTTCGAGCACTGCCCTCCCCGCATAGTTGCTTGTGTTGCACATTAGCTCAAAAGGGAGCGTCCAATCTGGTGCAACGAGAATAGGTGCAGTAATCAATGCCTGCCCTAAATTTTCAAAAGTTTGATGGCAGGATGTGTCGAATATGTAGGAGCGATCAACTTCCAGTAGTGCACTAAGCGGTCTGGCGATCTGAGAAAAGCCCTTGATGAAATGGGAGGCTTATTGAGTCGGGTACTCGGGTAACTCTCACCCATGCAGATCTAAGAATAATCTCGAATAAACAGAAATTCGTAGTGAGCTCAGGATTGAGATCGAGTTACCTAGGTCATCTAGTTGAAATAGTCAATATTTAACAGTAAACGGCGTTATAAAGCAAAAGTGACTATTTCGTGGTTCGATCTTATGCAAACTCATTGCATAAAATGCCCCACTCACATGTCTCCACATGAATGATTCAGGATCACATCGTTTGTATCAAATATAAAGTGGGTCGCATTCAATAGTGTCTCCAAGATAAGGTACCCAGCCTTATCCCTATACTATAGACCATTTTTGCTATTAACTTGAACTTGATCCATTTTTATGACACTATATATAGTTCAAGTATTCATACTATAGTCATGGGTTCTTAGTTTATTGGATTTAGAGTTACAACAATTCACTTATTCAATAACGAGTTTACTAAATAACCTCGATAACAACCTTATTAATAAATAAAATGCATGTTAATGTTTACAAACTTCAAGTTTTAGGACATAAAACCCAACAGAGATATGTAAAGAAAGCAAAGTGAGCACTAAGGAAAATTCTAGAAAAAAATTAGGAATGTATATAAGGTGCTGAGAAAGAAGTCAAGGTAATGGAGTTTGAGGGGGAGAAGAACAATGCTAATAACATTTTCTCCTTTACCCCTTTTTCTTTTTTAAATTATTTTGCAGGAAACTCATAAAATCATCTAAATGTATGGAATTTGTAAATACATATGATGATTACATATCTAAATTGAGGAAGTATTCATATGATATTGTCTTACATGGGCATGTTGTAACTTTGGTGTAAGGATGAATGGTGAAAGGATCGAATCCTAATGTGGAAGCGCGTCAATGCCTTGTGCCATTGAAATTCGATTTTGAACAAACAGAAAAACAAAGGAAATAAACACGTAAAAAAAGAATAACTTGCTTTTAAAATAAAAATTCAAGGAGAATAAATTATCTTTGAAGACATATCTTAAAAAAATTTCCTAATCCACATTGTGATCTCGTGCTCAACTATTTTCTCTTTGATTTCGAATAGAACACCACCGTTAAAGTCTTCCCCGCTATTCTTCGACAAGGATTGAGTTTGTGGGAATTTTTTTTTTTTTTTAATACTTAGGGAAAAAGAGGTTATAGAGAAAACCTTTTCTCTTTTTGTGTCTCTCTTGAGAGTTCAGAGAGAATTGAGAGAGAATGAAAACGAGTAGAAGTAAAAATCACGTTCTTCTATTCCTCACTTCATGAGAGAGAGAAAAGGGAGTTAATGATATCACGTTCAAAATATCAAAGAGGATTTGACTCCCATTTAACCTTCAATAAATTCCCTTAACTTAGGGGAGTTTAAAATTTAATTATAATTAACTTAAATCAATATTTGATTTAATTAAATTAAATAAATATTAATTAATATCAATTAGTTAAATATCATATATTTAATTAATATTAAATTTGAAACATATTCAAATGCATTTCCCTCTCGCAACCTATAGTTAAAAATGAATCTCAATCATATTATATTTAAGATATATTTTTAAGGGTTGTTTTCGAATATTAAAAAATGAGTCAAACTATTTACAAATATAGAAAATTTTCACTAACTGTCAGCGATAGACTGCTATAGAATTCTATCGCTTGAGCAAAAGACTTCGATAGAATTAAATGTTCGTTGTATACGGTAGAATTCTATATCGCGGTCTATCGCTGATATATAGTGAAATTTTTCTATATTTGTAAATAGTTTGATATTTTTTCTGTTTATAGTAATTTCTTTAGTTTTAATATGAATCTCATTCATATTGTTGAATATTATTCAAATCTATTATTATCTCATATTATATAGTTTAATTTTGAATCAAATTCAAAACTAACTTTATAATATAATGTATCTATATACATTATATTAATTGTATCATATACAACTAACATTTAATTCTCTTATAATATAATCTGAAGGTTGGCTTTCAGGCATCGTTTTAATCTCGAAAAGACTTCCGATCAAAAGATATTTTTATAATACACCGAATCCTACACTACTACTACAATTGCGTAATAATAGTGATAAGTCCAGGGTCGAACCACAGGGAGGCAAGTGCTAATGATGTTTTGTTAAGCTAATTATCTAATTAGAGCGTAAAATGTGGGGGTTTGGTGTGGATAGAGATAAAAGCGTGCAAGAAAAATAAAGTGCAAGGGTAAATATAACCAAGGATTGGGTTTATTTATTTTCGAGAGCAAGAGGAATCCTATGCAATTTCAATCATCGATTTCATTAATTAGACATGAATTTGATTTGTGCTTGCACAACAACTCTCTTAACTCGACCGAACTAGCCTCTACAAAGGTGGACAACTAATTATGAATAAATCAAGGAAGCGTCCTAACTAGCAATTAAAGCCTCAAAGCAAAGCCTAATTACCCTTCACACCCATAAGTCTATTGGGTTCGATAGCATCCATATAGAAATAAGAACAAGTGCACTAAGCTTAAGGATTCTATTAGAATTGAATTCCCAACGGAAGCCATTTATCGCGTTCTGATTTCAATTCCTCAATTATGAATTTTAAAAAACAAAGAAAATAGAAAAGAACATGATAAACAACATGTTTTTTGAGAAGGAGAAGGAAAAGGAAGAAGTTGCTTACCCTTGATGAATCCTCTTCACAAAATCTTTCTACAAAAAGGACACTACCACCAAAGAGCACTCATTATTCTCAACATTATCAAACCCATGGAGAGTGGTCTCCATTTGTCTATTTCAAGGGAGGAAGAAGAAGAAGTTATCTTTTCATTTAGAAAGAAATTATGGAGAGAGTTAGTGGAGAGGATTTATGAAAAAAAAAAAAAAAAAAAACTCCACACCATATTCATAATAACTCCTAAATGGGAGTTAATATTTTCTATAATTTAATTTAAATAAATTAATAATATAACTTAAATTAGATTTTATATATATTAAATCTCATTTAATATATAATGATAATTAGTTACTAATTAACCAATTTCTCTCACATAACCTATAGTTTAATATGAATCATATTCACATTATTTTTAATCTATAGTTTTATATGAATCTCATTCATATAATATTTAATATTTGAATCTTATTCAAATCTTTCTCTCATGTATATTATAAAGTTTAATTTTTACATTTCATATAAAAATCTACTTTATATTATAATGCATCAATATACATTATTTAATTGTATCTCATACAATTAATTCCTTTAACTTAATTTGAACAATTCAAAATAAGCCAAAACAACTGACTGTCATCTTAACCTATATGAGCTAGCAAGTGGACCTAATGGACCTATCAGTTTGAAGCTCTAATGCTACGAGATTAATTAATTAAACTCTTTAATTAAATTAATGAACATTCATTAACTTTCGGTCATTCCACTAAAGATCGACAGTTGCACTCTTCTTACTGTAGATATATTTCTATCCCACGGATATAATCAATCAACAGCGAGTCGACCCTTCACAAATTGCTCGTAACAACAGCTAGGTTAAATTATCGTTTTACCCCTGTGTTACCTCTAACTCCTTAAGTACCACTGATTCCTCTAATGAACAATTTAGTCATAGTCCAACTACGAGCTATACCATTTTCTGGCCAATGAGAGGGTGAGGCACCTCATTGTTCAAGACCCGACATCATCTCCTAAGGGAGAAATTCATAAGACATGAATTCCTTCTTGTACAGTTGAGTTCCCAGCTGCCTACTTGGACAAATCCTCAAAGTGGTAGGCTTATTGAGTCGGCAAACCTGACCACTCTCACCCATACAAATCAAAAGATTTCCCTCACAAGCAGAAGTTCACAATTGACTCAAGATTAAGGTCGAGTCACCTATGATCATCCTAGTGAAATGTAAGTCTCATTAAGTAACGGTGCTAATACGGGAGACTAATCATTTCGCGGTCCGGTCTTATATATGTCTCACATATATAGGATACCCCCACCCACATGTCTCCACATGAACATTTAGGATCTAAACGTTTGTGACACTTTACAACACTTGTAACAATCACAAAGTGGGTCGTATCCGTAGTGTTACCAGGATAAGGTACCTAGCCTTATCCATCTACTACAGACCGTTTAGATTATCACTTAAACACGATCCACTTGTATGTCTCCACATACGTGTTTAAGTTACTACTAATAACCTAGGATCTTAGTTTATTGGTTTTTTGGGTTAGTGCAACTAAATGTCAAATAAAATAACAATTATTTTATTTATACAATATAAGTTTACAAAACATGACCACGAGATTTAGGGCATCAACCCCAACATCTATTGTATTGATTAATTAATAAGATAGCTCCATCAATTAACCAAGTTTTCCTTTAAACCTAGTTGAAACATGCAAACTAAGATCCAAGATAGCTATAAATCCTAGCATGCAAGATTCAACTAATTGTTACTTAGGTGATTAAGCTAGATGAACATAAGAGAAACACGCAAGCCTAATCAATTAGCAAAGATGTATATTCATGATAGGGGCGTTAATCCACACACAAACATACATCTAAATTGAAATAGATTTAAAGAAAGCATGAAATCAAAATATATTCAGCCCAATCTCAGAAATCTTAAGAAATATACATGGGTTCTTGCTCCTAAAACCAAATAAAAAGTTACCTCATAGATTCATAAACAAAGCAAAGAGGAGAGATCCAATTCATGAGCTACAACCCAAAAGAAAATGTATAATCTACCCTAAAGACGGAAGAAAAGTAGACGGAGAGGAGGAAGTTTGATGAACTCCTTGGCCTCCATCAAATCCACCATCCTAAAACCCTAAAAGAAAAGAAGATTATTTATAGAATCTGGTGTGAGAGCGTCGCGTCGTTGTCCCGCAGAGAAGCGATGCTGGCTTTTTCCAGCCACAACGTAGCGACGCTGCGGGGCAGTGGTGCTACGTTGCCTTCCTTTTCCAAAATTGACCGCTACTGCCATAACGCAGTGACACTGACCATCAGGGGCATTTTTGCCTTTTTGCATCCTTGAAGCTCTTAGTGTCCAATTTCACTTTCGATAGCTTCAAATCAACCCCAAACGACCTGTAACACTTCGAAATGCATGAATTGCTCGAATTTCTACAAAATAGAAATTTAATCACATAACAAGCAAGCTAGATTAAAGACATAAGAATAGCTCTTTTCGAGAGCTATCAAACACCCCAAACCTAAACTTTACTCGTCCTCGAGCAAGGCAAAAAAAAATATAGATATGAATCATGCGCTGCAAATGAGTGACTCTATATCTAGACTAAACATAACAAACAACTCTTTATTTTTTTTTAATAAATAAATATTTTTTTATACATTACCAACTACGAGATTTAAGACATAAATCTGACAAATGAAACAATTAAAGATTGTAAAGTGAGGACACAACTCTATTGATCATTACAAAACTCAAACAACTTTCAGACATCTTGGTTCAAGCAGATTAATGAAGTTGTTGGCATTATCAAAATTAATCTACACATGTTTGAAGTCAATCAAGAAGAAGGAATTAGCAAAAAATAATAATAATAAATAAATTTGCAAGCGACATTGACAATCAAATTGGAAAATCTCAAATTGATAAAATTAGCACTATTTGATGACCACAAAATATTTTCAAGAACTCATGTAAAGGAAGCTACAAGAAGTTGTGCGAGATTATGAAGCCTCAGCTAGTTTGAAGATTTCTCCAAAATTGCAAAACACAAGATAAGTTTTGCCTTTAGATTTTACAAGTCATTTTTCATATATATATATATATATATATATATATTTCTTAGACTATTGATTAAAATATACGAAAAGAATAGTCGTTATAAAACCTTTTGGAGGCGACATAATTGCTTACATAATAAAGTATTTGGATGTAGGAGATTATGAAATATTCTTTAATAACTAGGAGCTGGAGATTTAATTATTCGCTGAAGAGAAAATTGTCATAAGGAATCCAATTGGGACTCAACAATTTTATGAGTAAAAATATTTGGTGAAAAACTGGGAGTTAGTCACCCCACAGTTAACTAACCAAATTTAAAGTCCAAAATCTGGGGACCACCTCAGGTCGGACTGAAGACGTATGCCGAAGCCCGTTGCAAAAGATAGGCAGGTTAACCACTTAAGCGCAGAAGAACGAAAACTAGGGAATAGATTAGATATAATGAGAATCTAATCAACACTCCCAATTAAGCATGTCACAAGAACAGGAGAATGATCCCTGATTGACGAAAACTCAAGTTCATGTGTCTATGCTCCTCAAAGAAAAAAACGAGCAGGACACAATTCTTGCGCTCAACGCTGCTTAATTGTGGTGGACGTGCGTCTGGAACCTAGTTGGACCTTCAAAAGAGATCTAGTTGGATCTTCCCGGCATGGCCAAAAATCTGAGATTGAACTTATCAATCCAATTTATCAAAAGAAAGAGAAAAGACTAATAGAAACCGAATATATTGAGCAAAATACATTAACATAAACAATATATCTTACAAGTTTACAAATATAAATAACTAAACAAAGTCATCAAACCTAGCAACTCAACTCAACACAACAATGTAAAGAAATTTATTGACAAAAATAAATACAATAGAAGTCATAAATAAATAACTTATCGACCCAAACAATTAAAGTTATCAAATTAATGAGAAAAGATTGATAGCAACCAAATACATTGTTATTTCACTAAACAAAGCAACCAACACATTCAAAGTAGGTAGATAGAAAAAATAAGTGACCAAACTCTAACTTTTAAATTTTGAAATCATAGAGATTAAACTCTAACTTTCTTCCAACCGTAGAGACCAAATTTATAATTTAACCAATAAAAATTCACCATAATATAAACTTTTGGGTGTACGTTTAATTTTCTAGTTTATACTAAGAGAAACATACACACGCGAACAAAACCACTACAAAATATATTTCTCAACAAACAAAAAGAATTAAATTAAACAAAGCTCAAGATAGCTCGTGATCAAGATGCCATAAAAAATATCAATGAACTATAAATATCCAATGAAAGAGAAAAAGAAATGTATAAGTGAGACATGTAAAGGAAAAAAACGAAAAGCAACAATGAAATGAAGTTGAGATAAGAAGGTACAATGGGTTGGATCATAATCCTATGCACTTTGGTTGTTGCCATGAGAACTGAATCAAATTGATTTCTCAAGAAAGGGGTGATAGGAAATTGGGGGCCTAACACCTTGATTTCACTCGCAAATCGCAACTCACAGCCTCACAATAAAAATACAACCTAAACAATTAATAATTCTTTCATTGATCCATATCAATATACCTAGATCAATTAACTTAGAAGAGGTCACAATGCATAAAATTTAAAACTAAGAAAAACAAAGATGAGTGAGGAAATCAATCAAAACAAAATTAAATGAACAAAAGAGCATAAATCTTGTTTGCATTAAATCTCTCCCGAAGGTCAAAAGCCTAAACAAAGAACAATTAGAAAAATGAACAAAGCAAATTAAGAAAAAGAGATCTTAAAACAGAAAAGAGAAAATAACGACCATCTTCCTCCATCTTTTTTTAACAAAAAATTCTCCCTTACCACAGGCTTTGTCTCATCAATATTATGACCATCTCCCTCAACAAAACTCCTAAATCCAATCAGGTCATCTATAGTTGAAAATTCAAACAAAACAGAGATACCAAAGCCCAATCCCCCTCACTTAAATCCACTGTTCATCACGAAGTTAGCGCTTACAAATTTTCTATTGCAACCATTGCACATCATAATTATCTAGTCCGTCCAAAGACCTCCAAAGAAACCACAAACTTGGGTGTGATCGACAAAGCAGTGCAGACTTCGGCTATCAATGGGGTTGCAGATCTGGCAGTGGGAGAACGTAGTTGATGGATGGACTCGGAGATTGGCGTAGCTACAGAGACCTAAGCGAGATTGACGGAGCTGCGCGGACTGGGTGACAAACGGCGTGGATCTGGGCATGATCGACAGACCTGTGCAGACCTGGGCGTCAAGCGAGATTGGCGGAGCTGTGCCGGCAAGATTAACAGGTGAGGAGGTGATCTGGTTTGCGTATGAAAACTGCGTGGGTGTATGTGAGAGAGAGAAGGAAATAATAAGTTTTGGAAAAAAAGAACTTAATAGATAAGGATGGAGGGAAACAAAATTTGAGAGGTAACCAAAATTAGGGGAGGGAGGGAAACAAAAAAATGAAATTTAGTAATTATTTGGGATTAAAAAAAAAGGTCACCTACAATGTTGATTTTAAACCGACATTGTAGCCTCATTAATATATATCTTTAATGTCGGTTTAAAACTGACATTAAAGATCTATTTTTTTTTTTTTTAGAAACCGACTTTATACATCCTTGTTTAGTTTTTTCAACCAACATCAAAGGTCAAATTTCTTGTAGTGACACTACAATGTTATTTTATTTATGTAGTTGTATTGGATTAATTAAAAACATGTGTTGTTTCTAAGCATTATATTTTTTATTGGAGAGACCTCTCTATCCATCAATTGACTTTATTTATAATAGTTCTATTTTTTATTCTTTCCTCTTTTTTTTTTTAATGAAAAGGGTGTATATTTTGTTATATTATGATACTCATTAATTTCTAGCTATGTAGCCTATGTATTCTTCTTTGTGGTATTTACATTTCCAATCACATAAAGGATTCCAATGCATTTGTATTTGTTATTTTATGTATCTACAAAAAGATTATTGAAATTTTTAAATATAGAGAAAGGACAAAAGTTGTAAATACAAAATTTTAGAGAGTGAAATAAAGTTTGAACCTAGAAAGAGAGAAAGAGTTTAGAGATATAAAAATGTATATAATTAAAGAAAATACATGAGATTTATGTTCGTTATATCGAGGTAAAGTATGTGAGAGAAAGAAAAGTATAAATAATTAAAAAGATGGAGTAATCAAGAGAAAAGTAAACATGGATAAGAAAAATTAAGTTATTTTTATATGTACTATTTTATTTTTTTATGACACAAAAAATTATGTATATCACATTGTATATGGGTGCATTTGAAATTTAGAATGAAGTTATGACATAAATAATTTAATTTATAAGTTAGTTTTTGTTTTGCTTATTACATTTATAGTCTTGGAAAAGAAAATTTTGTATTTGTTATTTTATGTATCTGTATTCAACTTTTTTCTTTAAATAGTTAAATACTATTTTAAAATTGTACTAAAAAATGCTAATTTTAAATTTTAAATTAAGGGTTCGTTTGGATTGACTTTCTAAGTATTTAAATAAGTGTTTATAAGTGCAAAAAAAAGTGTTTATAAATGTTTAAAAAGTCAATCCAAACGGACCTTAAAACTGTGACATATTCACGTGCAATGCACGTGTTTATTATTAGTTAAAGAGTAAATTGAAGATGTAATCAAATTAGAAAAAAAAAAAAAAAGTAAATTGGAGATGAAATTGTATAAGAGTGGGAAATTTGACGCCCAATCGATGGGTCGATGATATACACTTTAAGTCAATTGAACTATTTTTATATTGACTTGAAAAATAAATTAAAATTTTATTATCTCTTAGTTAAATGAAGACTGAAGAATATATACTTTGTATTGTCACCACTCTTTTAAAATTTAAAATTTTTAATAAAAATAAATAAATTGTCCTTCCTTTTAACCTTTATTGTGACAATGATCTAAAAAATTAAAGAGGTTCTCAATCAAATTGTAGCGTTCCACCACTATTAGTAAAAAAAAAAGCCAAGAGAATTATGAAAAGAGCTATTACAATTAGCAAATATAAAAACATGATTTGATTTACTTTGTCTTAGCCTTAGAGCCTAAGATCTTATCCTTTGCCTGCCCTAAATCAATTTTAATTAAATTGGAGTTATAGAGTATACTTTACATCTCCAATCCCTCAAAATCTAAATTGAAAATAATAATAATAAGAACATGAAATCTATTTTGGAAATAAAAATAGTCTCTATTTCGTTAAAAATTATAGTTTAAGATGGTTAGCCTCTCATGATATGTAAGGTAGGCAAGCCAAAAAAAAAATGTAAAATGGATCTAGAAGGATGAGTTCAAACCCATGGTACCACGTACATCTACGAGCTCTTTGACGAAAAAATGTTGTAAGGATTAGACAAGTATCACATAATATTAATCGATGTGCACATAAGTTAGCGTAGATTATGTTAAGTAACTTTTGAGAATTGACCGATTTAACAACCTCTTGTTGAAGAACAAGACCTTTAGATCTAATACTCAAAAACCCTAAAACAATATGGAATCAACTCAAGGAAAAGTTTTGGAATGAATTACCTTAGCGATCAAAGATCAAGAGTAAAGAAAACTCGTGATTTGAATCACTCTACAAGAAGTTTGATCAACACCAATTGAATGATTCTAGCATGCAAGTTCTAAAACACAAGAAATTGCAATATAAAATCTTAGCTATCAACAAAGCCAAAAGAAAATCTCAATTCATTAACTTTTCAACTTTGTCTATAGGGAAGGAAAAAGAGCTTTATATGGACTTTGACACTTGAAACCTAATTGACAAAACAAAAGACCAAGAGACACCATTTTAAATGACTTGTTTATGGAGGAAAAAGGTAACCTACCGGAGTTACGATTCTCCCCAATTTTCCTATTAAAAATCAGACTTAAATGATAAAAAGAACTAAAATTTTAATTAAAATATTGTAATAAAAACAGATGTATTGCCTTTTTAACCGTTCATGGAGTAGTTGGGTTAAGTATGAGTTCATTAAATGCAAGTTAGAATGTATTTAATGCATTTTTATCTTGAAGCTCAACTTAACGCATCAAGTAGGAAATGATTCCAACATCTTCTAGAAACCTTTTCTTTGTCATGTTTACCATAGTTTAGATATAAGTAGTTAAAGCTTTGCTATGACTTCTTGATTTTCGACCGATTGATGTTCCTTAGTTCACATTATATTATATCACAGATATTAAACACAATTGTACTAAAAAAATTTAAGTTCAATATAACCTCTCAAGTCAACTAAAGAAAGAGGGGCTGGTTGTAAAATGTATGTGTGGATTAAGGGGTAGGGTTAGGTCAACTATGGAGAAGAAAATGTAGACAATTTTTTTAGTACAACAACTGTTGGAATAGAGAATCAAACCTACAATCGTTGGGGAAGAAAGTCATGTCAATTACTATTGAGCTAAATTCACTTTGACTGTAGTTAGGTTGGTTTTTTCCATTGTTGCAACTTTGAGAGAAATTTTGATGTAACCTTTCGTATTATTTTTTACAAAATGCATTATATCGTTTTTGTTGGTTGGTCGCCAAAAGGTTTGCAATTATATTCAAAGTCATTTGCCAATGGACATTTCCTTTCTTATCCCTTGGGCCCTACTTGATATTTTCACATTTGCACGGGTTTAACATCAATATGAGATGCGAATAAATTTTTTTATTATATCATAGAAAAATTTATGAAACATAACAAAATAAGCAACAAAATGTCACTAATGTAAATGTCATATAAATAATAAACATGTCAACCTATTTAAGCATCCTAAAATGTAATTTATTTCTTAACTTAAATATATATTTTTTTATTTCCTAGATTTATAATTTTTCAAAATTTGCCATAAATTATTTGGAGTGCACCGCTTTTGTTGTTGTAGGTGATAACATAACAAATCTTAAAATACTATTGTTCTTTTTAGCTGTAGTTAGAATGTGAGATATTCTCTTACAGATTTTTCTAGGGGTACTTGCAGCAATGTCAAAAAAAGATTACTAAAATTAGGTCCATAGCCTAAGTATATGAATTTTGCATAAATGTCAAAATACATAAGCCTAGCCTAATTTCACTAATCTCCAAAACTACACCTTGCTCAGATTTGCAAGTTTTTCAGACAACTTTCATTATTTTCACGATTTCTCCACTTTTACAACTCCAAATCACTTCAGCAACCTCAGGTTAGAATCCTGACTCATTAAGCTTTGATTTGGTTCAAAAATGACGGATTTTGCACGAGTAAATTTGGGAGAAACGTCTTCTTCTTCGCAGACCAAGTTTAGGTGTTTCAATTGGCTGCTTAGGAGTTTTAATGAAATGTCACTCTTGCTTTCGCGTGGATGCTACCCCTTTCTCCACTTTATTTACTTAATCTATAATTAAATTAAATAGAAAATAATTATATTTATCCCTAAATTATTATCATTTAATTAAGTTTTAAGTTTTTCCTCAATTATCACCCAAAATAATTTTTTTTCATAACATTTTAATATTTCACTTACACTTAACCAATTTTCCCCCTTTAATAAGTTTTCCTTCATCCAACAAAAGGACTAAGTTATTAAGTACTTAAAAGAGGGTTTGCATTTACTTAATAACATCCAATGCCACAATCTTCACATTGCCTACGTAAATATACTTACACCATTTAATAACTTCATTTTAAGCCACTTAGCTCACCTTCCTCAATTTTACTCTTCTCCTAACTAATGTTCCATCATAAACTCACTTGAAGTTCTTAGATCCCCAAATGATACCATTTAGTCAAATTTTAGGGTTAGGAGAATGACTTAGGTTAATTTAGGGTTTACAATCAACTTCCACCCCTAACCACAAACATCCTTAGATCATACATTCCAATTTTACTTTCCTAATTAAATCTTAGGCGTATGCAAAAGAAAAAGTGATGACTTATAGAAATATAAGTTATTGCTTCTCTTTTCTTAGAATAATTGCGAAAGAATGATAAAAAATGTATCATCTTATGCTTAATTTCATGATAAATACTTCTTATGTGTGCAAGCATAAATGTAGGTTTAAGAAAGAATAATCTGCAATTTAACTCATTAAACGCCCAATTTTTCAGGAAAAAGGTTTAACACATGCGTCGAAGAAAATCAAGAAACGCATACCTTAGACGCATGGCACTAAAAGACAAATCATTGAACCTCGAAAAACCTAATCTTGACAGCTAGAGACAACGCCCTCTGATCCGCGTAACAGTAACAACCTGCCTGGTCAGAGATGACGATTGACAAATGTAGCCTTATCCTCTATGTCAGAGCCTTACCTGATGACATCATGAAAAGTACATTCTTGAGGCTATAAAAACTAGCTAAAGCAACAGATCAAAGAGATTAGATAGTTAAAGATATTTTTCGACTACGAAAGAGCTCGAAAATCAATCAGTCATCTTCCATATTTTTCCTCTCAGCGACAGCTGAGCACACCTTTACCATCACCATCGGAGAACTAGTGAGCTTCAACCTTGAAAGAGAAGTTAGATCCTCCATTTCTTCTCCTTCATCAACACAGCAAGCAATAGAAGTCACCATCTCTGTCGACGAGCAGGACATTGTTGCGGCCAGCTTCATCTCTTTAACTTTCCATTCTTTCTTTTGTACTTTTAAGTATATTTGGTTGCTCTGTATCTTTGTATGAACTAAATCATCTTTCTTATCAATATATCTTTCACATGATGAATCACTCCTTGTCTTCCATCTTTATGTTCTTTTCACCATCAAGCATGAGTAGCTAAATCACTTAAAGGGTTGGAGAAAAAAAATACTCATCAATCTTAAGAGTTTGAGCTTAATTTCCAGTTCGTTTATATTGTTGTATTTTATTCTTCATTGCTTAAATCCACTTGACAACTTGATTTAAGTAGAAATAGTTAACTACTTGAAAGAGTAAGTAACTATGGATCTCATCAATGTAACTAAGAACTAATCCTAGACATAGGAAACATCTTAGGTTCAACTAAGCTAACATGCATCATAGACATATAATTTATGTGACACATTTACCGAGAGGTAAGAACTACTTGAGTTTAGGAGCATGAACTATGAAACTAAGCAAGAACTCAACTGGTTGATGAAAGGTTGTCTCCAACCCTCTTTTCTCCATTCAAAAAACTAAAACTTTTTTTATTTGCACAACATCTCACTGATTCCCAGTTCACTTGTTACATATTTTACTACTTTACTGTTCAATACTTGTTACCAACATTCCATTTCATAAAATACCGCGAGTTAAGCATTTCGCTCAATATAATAGCTTCAAATCCCCGTGTTCAACCTCGATCCTCACCGAGATATCTTAGTATTGGTTTATACTTGGGCTGATATTAAGAAAACCTTGGCATTAGTGCATGATAAGCAAAACATCATTGAACACACATACAACATAGCTACTTTCAGCACAACAAAAAGGTATTAAGACTTACAAATCAATACCCTCTTTTGAGAATTTCGTCATTGAAATTCAGCTGAAGTCGTCAAGAGAACAAATTAGGATACTTAGCTTTCATTTGTAGTTCGCACTCCCAAGTGGCTTCTTCCACTGCATGATTCATCCACAACACTTTAACTAGGGGGATTGTCTTGTTTCTTAGTACTTGTTGAAGGAATTGAATTCCCAATGGAAGCGATTTATCGCGTTGTGCTTTCAATTACTCAATTATGAATTTAAAAAAAAAAAAGAACATGATAAACAACATGATTTTTGAGAAGGAAAAGAAAAAGAAAGAAAAAGTTGCTTACTCTTGATGAATCTTCTTCACAAAATCCTTCTACAAAAATATAAGGACACTACCACCAAAGAGCACTCACTATTCTCAACGTTATCAAAATCTATGGAGAGTGGTCTCCATTTGTCTATTTAAAGGGAGGAAGAAGAAGAAGTTATCTTTTCATTTAGAGAGACATTATGGAGAGAGTTATTGAGGAGAATTTATGAAGAAAAAAAAAATCCACACCATATTCACAATAACTCCAAAATGGGAGTTAATATTTTCTTTAATTTAATTTAAATCAATTAATAATATAAATTAAATTAAATTATATATATATATATATATATATATGTATGTATTAAATCTCATTTAATATATAATAATAATTAGTTACTAATTAACCAATTTCTCTCACATAACCTATAGTTTAATGTTAATCATATTCACATTATTTTTAACCTATAGTTTTATATGAATTCTATTCATATAATATTTAATATTTGAATCTTATTCAAATATTTCTCTCATGTATATTATAAAGTTTAATTTTTACATTTCATATAAAAATCTACTTTATATTATAATGTATCAATATACATTATTTAATTGTATCTCATACAATTAATTCCCTTAACTTAATTTGAACAATTCAAATTAAACCAGACAACTGACTGTCATCTTAACCTATATGAGCTAGCAAGTGGACCTGATGGACCTATCAGTTTGAAGCTCCAATGCTATGAGATTAATTAATTAAACTCTTTAATTAAATTAATCAACATTCATTAACTGTCGGCCATTCCACTAAAGATCGACAGTTGCACTCTTCTTATTGTAGATATATTTCTATGTCCACGGATATCATCAATCAACAGCGAGTCGACCCTTCACAAATTGCTCATAACAACAGCTGGGTCAAATTACCGTTTTACCCTTGTATTACCTCTAACTCCTTAAGTACTATTGATCCCTCTAATGAACAATCTAGTCATAGCCCAACTATGAGCTAGACCCCCCTCTGACCAATGAGAGGGTGAGGCACCTCATTGTTCAAGACCCAGCATCAGCTCTAGGGAGCAATTCATAAGACATGAATTCCTTCTTGTACAGTGGAGTTCCCAGCTGCCTGCTCGGACAAATCCTCAAAGTGGTAGGCTTATTGAGTTGGCAAACCTAGCCACTCTCACCCATACAAATTAAAGAATTGCCCTCACAAGCAGGAGTTCACAACTGACTCAAGATTAAGGTCGAGTCACCTATGATCATCCTAGTGAAATGTAAGTCTCATTAAATAACGGTGTTAATACGGGAGACTAATCATTTCACGGTCTAGTCTTATATATGTCTCACATATATAGGATACCCTCACTCACATATCTCTACATGAACATTTAGGATCTAAACGTTTGTGACACTTTACAACACTTGTAACAATTACAAAGTGGGTCGTATGTGTAGTGTTACCAGGATAAGGTACCCAACCTTATCCATCTACTACAGACAGTTTAGGTTATCACTTAAACACGATCCACTTGTATGTCTCTACATACATGTTTAAGTTACTACTAATAACCTAGGATCTTAGTTTATTGGTTTTTTGGGTTAGTGCAACTAAATGTCAAATAAAATAATAATTATTTATTTATACAATACAAGCTTACAAAATACAAGATCATGAGATTTAGGGCATCAACCCCAATACTTGTTCCATCTTATCCAAGATTTGCACCGGTTCTTCTTCATAAAATACATTTTTGGTTGTACTTGAAGAACATGAGTAGGATCTGGAATATATTTACGCAACATTGATACATGGAATACATCATTTATCTTGGAAAGCTTCATAGGTAATGTCAGACGATAAGTTGATGGCCCTATGCGTTCCAGAATCTTATAAGGTTCAATATAACTCGGATTCAATTCTCCTTTCCTTCCAAAGTGTAGAACACCCTTCCATGGAGATAACTTAAGAGAAACCTTATCACCAACCTCAAATTCCAAATCCCTTCGTCATTTATTAGCATAACTCTTTTGTCCATCTCGAGTTGTTTTCAATCTTTCCCTGATGCTCTTAACTGTCTTTGTAGTAATCTGTACTAATTCTGGGCCAAACAATTTCCTTTCGCCAACTTCATCCCAACATAAAGGAGTTCTGCATTGCCTACCATATAATGCCTCATATGGAGCCATTCCAATGCTAGACTGGTAGTTGTTATTGTAAGCAAACTCCATTGGTGGAATATGAGAATCTCAACTTCCTTTAAACTATAGCACACAAGCTCGTAACATATCCTTAACGGTCTAAATAGTTTTCTCTGACTGACCATCAGTTTGAGGATGAAAAGTTGTGCAAAACTGAATTTTAGTACCAAGAGCTTTTTGCAAACTTGGTCAGAATTAAAATGTATACCTCGAATCTTGATTTGAAATAATTGACACTAGAGTTCCAAACCAACTGACTAACTCAGCTACAAACATTTTAGCCAACTTATCCAAGGAATAAGTGGCACTAACTGGTAGGAACCTTACTATTTTAGTCAATCTATCGACTATCACCCATATACCATCATGACCACTCTGGGTTCGAGGAAGTCCAAACAGAAAATCCATCGTAATATGTTCTCATTTCCACTCTAGTACTAGAAGTGGGTTCAATAATCCTGTGGTCTTCTGTCGAATAGGCTTTACTTGTTGACAAGTCAAGCATCTCGAAACAAACTCAGCTATCTCCTTCTTCATTCCAAGCCACCAGTAATATTGTTTCAAAGTTCTATACATTTTGGTGTTTCCTAGATGCATCATATATGCTGAGTTATGAGCTTCATCTAAAATCTCCATCTTTAACTCAGTTTTGTTAGGAACACACAAACAACTGAATCTCATCACTGCTCCATCACTTCTTACTTCATAGTTAGTCTGTTGTCCCTGTACAATGGCCTTTTTTATCTACTTCAGCAACTCATCCTCTCGTTGTGCTTTGATAATTCTGAAAATCAGGGTAGATCTCACTCGAAACTGTGCCAATAATCCTCCCTGATCGTCTGTTGACAACTTTGTATTGCAACTTTTTAATTCACACAACAAGGAAGCACTAACCGTAGTCTGAGAAATTCTTGAGCGCAAAGCCTTCCTACTCAGAGCATCAGCTACGACATTAGCCTTCCCTATATGATAATCAATCGTCTTTAATTAGTTCTAGCCACCTTCTTTGCCTCATGTTTAACTCTTTGTGGTCAAAGATTACTTTAAACTTTTGTGGTCCGTAAACACACGACACTTTTCCCTATACAAATAGTGTCTCCAAATTTTCAGAGCTAGAACTAGTGCTGCAAGTTCAAGATCATGGGTTGGATAGCTGCATTCATATTTCTTCAATTGTCTGGATGCATATGCTATCACCTTACCCTGTTGCATCAAAACACAACCCAAACCTTGATTTGAAGCATCACAATATATCTCATACTCCACTCTAGGTGTCGAAAGTGTCAGGATACATGCTGAAATTAACCTTCTCTTTAACTCTTGAAAACTACACTTACAATCCTCCGTCCACTCAAATTTAGTATTCTTCTTGGTCAAACTGGTTAATGGAAGTGCTAGCTTCGAGAATTTCTCTACGAAGCGTCGATAATAACCAGCTAAACCGAGAAAACTATGAATCTCTATAACATTAGTAGGTTGTTCCCACTTAAGTACTGCCTCAATTTTCTAAGGATCCACCATAACACTTTCAGCTGAGATAACATGTCCCAGAAATGCTACTTGCTCAAGCCAAAACTCACATTTGCTAAACTTAGCATACAATTTTCGGTCTTGTAGCGTCTACAACATTGTTCAGAGATGTTCTACATGCCTTTCCTTATCCTTAGAATAAACGAATATGTCATCAATGAACACAATGACAAATTGATCTAGATAAGGATGAAATACACGGTTGATCAAGTCCATAAATGCAGCTGGGGCATTCATCAAACCAAACGGCATCATAAGAAACTCATAATGACCATATCTTGTACTAAACGCTGTTTTTGACACATTAGACTCTTTAATTTTCAACTGATGATACCCTGATCTCAAATCAATTTTAGAAAACACCAAGACACCCTTAAGCTGATCAAACATGAAATCAAGGCCGACCTTAGTCAAACATGAAACCAGACACGCTCCTTGGCCTGGTAGGTCATTTAATTACCTTGAGGCGAATTTGAAACCCTAGGGAGCAATCTAGGTTAACTTTCCCTATAAATACATCATTATAACTTCATATGAGGTAACTTGAGTCATACTCTCAAACTCTCTAGTTGCCACCTCTTTCACTCTCTGACTTAAGCATCAAAGTGTGTGGCAAGCACCACACCGGTGTGGAGATTTTCTCTTTTGCAAGCCACATTATTTTCCCCTTTAAACAAATTCACTACTAGTTCACATAAAGGTCATGTGTGTTTTCCCTATCCAAAATTTGGCATCAACACTGAAAAATATTAAAGATTGGTTATGATTTTGGCAAAATATATATATATATATATATATATATATTAGTAGAACCAACCTTTTGAAGTATTTTAAGATGATAATTGATGAGTTAATTAATAACCCAATGCAATTTTTAAATAGCTAAACATTTAAATAAATTTATCCAAAAAATATTTTTCAGTTTAATAAGTATTAAACCTCAATCTAAAGGAAAAGTATTCTCACACCATCAAAGAGAGAGAGGGATGCAAGTTACAAAAAAAGTATATATATATATATTAAATAAAATCTAGAAGCTTGAATAGAAGAAGGAAAGAATGAAAAAGAGAAAAAAAGAGATTATGAAACAAAAGATGCCCATTCTAGAGCTGAAAAACAAAATTCCTAAAGTAAAATCCTAAATGCGTAAGAAGAATTTTTTTTTTTTTTTTTTTTTTTTTTTCTGGACAAGTAATTGGTGTAAATTTTGAATGTAAACAAATACCTAGAATATAAAATTGGAGGTTGTCTTCCTCAAGAGAAAAAAAAAATCCTAAAGAAAAAAAATAAAAAATAGGAAAAAAAAAAGAGCGATATAGTTAAAACAAAGGTTAAATTATAAAAAAATATCCCAGAACTATGCCATTTGTGTCAAAAATATCCATGGACTTTTAAAAATTTCAAACATATCTTTAAACTATAAAAAAGAGTTCAAAATACCCTTGCGGTTAGTTTTAGATGGAAACCATAAAAAATTTATTTAAAAAATACCCTTAAACTTTTCAAAAAGTTTCGAAAAATATTCTTAACTCAAAAAAAAAGTTAAAAAAAATACCTTCACCATAAGTTTATGAACAAAAATCGTTAATACATCGTTTCAAAAATAACTTTAAAATTAAAAAAAAATTAAAATTGCTCATAATATTAATATGATGATCAATTTGTTTGAAGTTTTTTTAAGTTCGAAAATAATGTACTTTAAAACAAATTATAAAATAACCTCATTTTTTTCATATAGATACTCTCATTTTTCTCTTAATTTTTCAATTCTCAGATGACGAATTCCACGATAACAAGAAATCGAAATGAATAGTTCGATGTTCGATTTTCTGCAATTTTTTCCATCCCTATGTGTAAATAACCCAATATTACACCAATTTTCTCACTAACCAATTTTTTTTAAGTTAAAACATAAAATCTCACAAAATTCTAAAATTAAAATCTCCCTTTAAACATATCAAAATGATAAATAGTCAAATAAAAAATGTATTCGGTTATTAATACACACTCAACTGCTAACGTTTTTTTTTTATCGTTTTGGTATGTTTAAGGGGAGATTTTGATTTTAAAATTTGGTGAGATTTTATGTTTTAACTTAAAATTTTGGTTGGTGAGAAAATTAGTGTAAATTAAGAATTGAAAAATTGAGAGAAAATAAGAGTATCTATATGAAAAAAATGAGCAATTATATTTAAACAATTTGTTTTAAAATTCATTATTTTCAAACTTGAAAACTTCAAACAAATTGATCACTATTGTCAGGAGCAATTATAATTTTTTTTTTAATTTTAAAGTTATTTTGGAAACGAGGTATTAATGATTTGTATTCATATACTTACGATAAAGTATTTTTGAACTTTTTTTTGGTTAAGGGTATTTTTGAAACTTTTAAAAAATTTAGGGGTATTTTTGAAACTAAACTCATCCAAAACTAACAGCAATGATATTTTTTTAAAAAGTATTTTTGAAACCAAACTCATCCAAAACTAATAGCAATGGTATTTTTTTTTAACTCTTTTTAAAAGTTTAAGAATATTTTTGAAACTTTTGAAAGTCCAAAGGTATTTTTTATACAAATTACATGGTCTAGGAGCATTTCTTATAAGTTAGTCTAAAAAAAAAAATAGAATAGGAGATAAAAACTAAGAGTTTAATTCAACCCTTTGTAGAGAAAATTTAATTTGATTTGATTTTGAATCAAATTATATTTTCAATTTTTCGATACTATTATTTTATTAACCACGATTTAATTAGAAGATTTAGAAATGCTTCATATAACTACGTAACCATGAAATAAGAAGGGGAAGAGGAAATTCTTAAAAAAAAAAAAAAAAAAAAAAAAAAAAAAAAAAAGCCTTTGAATACATTACATTTTTAGATTTATTTTATAATATATGGTTGGAGAAATAGCACATGTAAGATGTAACGTTGGGATATATATTATATATGAAATGATTCAAAGAAATACCAGTAAGTGAAAAAATAAAATAAAAAAATAAATTGTAGAAGTTTGGTTCTTAAAACAAATCGTACATCTTCCTCCCCCGTTTCTCTCTCTCTCGTCGGACTTTGGTAGCGTGGCTCTCTCTTTTCTTGCTCTGATCTCCATCAAATCGGAGATTTTATCGATTCCGCCAGATTCTGAGGTGCGAACTTTCGATCTTATAGGATCGCATAGTCTCTTCCCTCCACCTCCTCATATTCGGAGTCTAAACCAGTTTCCTTCCTCTTCTCGGGCGTATGATCATCTAGGGTTTGATCTCTCTCGCCGTCTCTGCAAGTTTTTATTTCTAATTGCTTGATTCTATCTTTTTTCTCTATTTGGCTTTCCGGTTGACTGTTAATTTTACCTACCATTCTCCATCCGAGAGCTCACCGGTTCAAAATGCGAATGTGTATGAAGCTGGGGAACCTATGAGTGTTTCTTCTGCTACTAGAAACGTGATTTTTTCATTCCATGTTTCAAATTTTATTTATTATTTATTTCAGTTTATGACATTTTCTCTTGTGGAACATATTTTTCCCCTCTTGGTTGTTATTGCTGTTTATGAAGTTTTGAAATTGTCTCACTGGATGACTATTTGGTTTTAGGTTCTTGAAAATTATAATTATTGATTTCTATGTTTTTTTGGGAGTGTTTTTAAAAATTCAAGAAAAATTCTAAAAACTCGTTTTTGTTCTTATAACTTTTGCTAAAATTCAAATAGGAAAGATGAAAACTTTGATTATGAAATTATGAGAAAAACAAGCACAATTTTTAAAAACGAAGAAAAATTAAAAACCATATAATTACAAAACCATGAAGATATTAACAAATCATGAAATTGATTTATTCAATCCGAGAAAACTTAAGCAAATTACAATAGTGTCTCTCCCTTAAATGCTAAGAAGCACATATACGGATACGAGACATGGATATGAAACGACACTGACATTGCGACATGTCATTTTTTAAATATATTAGGTTGATTCTTTTATATGCTTAAAAAAATTAGTTTGATGTATTTCACACTTAAATTTTATTATTATTGTTATGTATGTGTCTTTTTAATCTATTCAACAAGTGTTTTATGCATGTCTAACAAATTAGTTGCACTAACAAGTGTCCGTGTCCAACAAGAGTCGGAGTGTCCAAGTATCTAACATGTGTCAGACACGGACATAGTAGCTAAACTAAAGGGACCACTAAACTAAAGGGTCCCTGTTCTCAGCTTAAATGTAAAGAGGTTAATAGACATAACTACCCTCATTAACAAATAACAAACTGAAACAAATAAACCAAAACGATTATAGAAATAGCAATAACAATGGTATCCTTAATACTTTCCCTCAAGGTGGAGCGTAAACATTCAAAATGCTCAGCTTGGATAAAGCAGCACTCAAACAGGCGTAGCGAGAGCCTTTGTGCATGCATTGGCCAGCTGAAGTTGTGATTGTATGGGAAGAATTTTAAGGAAACCATCCAAAACTTTATCACCAACAAAGTGACAATCAATTTCAATAGACTTCGTCTGCTCATGAAAAGATAGATTAGAGACAATTAAGATGGCTACCTAGTTATCACAATAAACAACCGCAGGCATGGGTGAAGGTACATGGAGATTAGAAAGGAACTGAGAAAGCCAAACCAACTCACTGGAGATACATGCCAATGCACGGTACTTGGCCTCCACAGAAGATTGTGTGACACTGCAGTGGGCTGTTTCTTAGATTTCCAAGAGACCAAGGATTCCTCTAAAAGGACGCAAAACCCAATAATCGAGCGACTGGTATCTGGGAAAGAACCCCAATCAGCATCTAGAGAAGCTCTAAGCTGGAAAGTAGTAGAAGCTCGTAACAAAATTGCTTGGCCAGGGGAACCCTTTAAGTAACAAAGTAACTGTTATACAGCTTCCAAATTACCAGATTGAGGGTGCTTAAGAAACTGACTGAGGTGATGAACTGAATATGAAATGTCTGACTATATATTCATCGAGGGTCCTTAATAAATATTTAACTGATTAGTGTTGATCAGAATTAGTAGATTAAAGTACTCAATGTTTTAGCTATATGGTTCTCAAGAATCTTCCTTATGATGACATTGAAATAATCACTGCAGTGTTATAATGGAAACTAGCATTGTTCTTTTAAACATTCCTTAAAATTTTTCATAATATATATACAAGATGTACTCAATGAGTAGCATGCAGCCTGCTACAGAAGTATGGAGATCATGGTTTTAAGACTTCTGTGTTAGCATTTGTTCACTGTTGAACAACTTTGGCCTTTTGCCGTGTGTATAGTTTGTAATACATGAATAATCTACTTGGATTTTCTCAGATTGCACGTGGTAGTTTCTCTTTTCTATTTAGTTTTATATTGTTGCTAAAGTGAGCTTAACTCAACGGTAATTGACATGACCTTCCTCCTTAGAGGTCGAAGGTTCGATCCTCCATCCTTGCTGTTGTTGTATTAAAAAAGTTTAATTTTTTTTTTTTCTTCTTTTAAAATGAAAGATTGAGGTAATTTTTCCTTGAAACCTGTTCTATGGAGAATATACATGCCTACCACTTAACTTCCAAATATAATTTATATGATCTTTTATGTATTATTTTTTACTTTCCACCAGAATGTGTGCCGACTCCCTTGTGAAAATTTCCATCACAGTTATGACTGTCTTCATTGTGCTTATGCGTTGTTCTGACTGGTTAATATTGTCTTGTTGCTGCAGGATCAAATCTTTACTCCCTTGTTATACTTATATTTGGAAAATGACATGGGAAGAAATTTTGAAGGTGATTTTCCCTTTGCTGGAAGGTGTGGACCTTGCTTCCTGCATGGCAGTGTGCAAGCAGTGGAGAGACATTGCTCGAGATGATTACTTCTGGAAATGCTTGTGTGCGAAGAAGTGGCCTTCAACCTGCAAAACGCCCAATCCTCCAACCGATACCTACTACAAACTATATCAAAATTTTTACAAACGCCCCAATAATCGACATCTTCTCCCTCCTCGACTCTCCTTTGATGATTTAGAGTTTTTTATCGACATTTGGAGTGAAGACAGATTAATCTTCTCAGAAGTGGTTTCAGGTCAAGTCCTCCAGAATGGTATGAAGAACCCACCACCTGGTACTAGTAATGTGCTTAGTTATCACCTGGAAGTCCCTGAGTTCAAGATGACACTCCCTGTTGAGCCAAGGTTCTCAATTCCTATATCCCATAGCGTGAGTGTATCCGTGCTTGGGAGACGCAAGGATTCCAATAAAGTTGCTCGGATAGTCAATAAATCTCTATTTGATTATATTGATCGAACGTCGTACAGGGCATTGGCATTTGACTACCTTGATTTTTCACCTCTCCACCCGTTTGTGTCTGGAATCCGAGCATGGATCTCATTGCTTTTCATGGACGATGGAAATGATGGTGTAATTGATGTATTTGGAATAGTAATGGATTTCTGTGATGCTGCAAACACAAAGGATGAGGTATTATGGCTTTTGGACTTGCTTGATTGGAAATGAAGGGCTCACATCTTCTGGAAAAGAAAGTTGGAGGGCTAAGAGGAAAGGCCATGTGGGGGTTGCGCCAACTTTGAAAAACTTTCACATCTTGCTTCAAAATATCAATCATAAACTGTTCATCTTCACTGTACATAATTTTCCAATTCATTTCATCAATAAATATGAACAAAGTTCTTTTTATTAACTCGTATTTTTTTCCACAGTTTATGTGAGTCACCTGCAATCTTGTTCCAGACTTATGAGCCTTTTTTTTCTTTCTATTTTTT
Source organism: Lagenaria siceraria (assembly GCA_002890555.2). Classification (NCBI taxonomy): domain Eukaryota; kingdom Viridiplantae; phylum Streptophyta; class Magnoliopsida; order Cucurbitales; family Cucurbitaceae; genus Lagenaria; species Lagenaria siceraria. Next base: position 13,720,412 of record CM016493.1, read on the forward strand.
ACCTCGACCTTGCTATGTTTAGTTTATGATAGGCCTTAGCCTTAACACTTTATTTATCAAAGAACGGGGAAGAATTTAAGAGCTTCCCCTTCCTCTCCTCAAATTTTCCTCAGAAAACAATTACAAATTACTTCCCTCACAAGATCCCCTAACCCTCTCTCTTTACCCTTATATAAAGGCAAAATCTCTCCCTAACAAATCCTAACAACCCGGGCCCACTAACTACTAACAAATCCTAACAACCGGGCCCACTAACTACTAACAAATCCTAACAACCTGGCCCACTACTAACTACTTATTGCATATTCTTTTTCCTATATCTCCGGGTGTACACTTTGATGCCCGGAGATCTATCATTACCCGCCCGCCAAAGAGCCACCTTGTCCTCAAGGTGGAAGTCCGGAAATTGCGTGCGGATCCAGTCAGCCTGCTCCCACGTCGCATCCTCCGGAAGAGTATGCGCCCACTGGATAAGAACTTCCATGTCTTGATCGGCAGAGGAGGAATGTCGCATCCCGAGAACTGCCTCGGGCGAAATTGCCACCGACAAGTCAGGCGCTAGCTTGAGTGGAAGGGAAAAAACTGGTAAGGAGGCGCCCACAGCCTTGCGTAGGACGGAGACATGAAACACCGGATGTATACTCGAATTAGGGGGCAAGGCCAAGCGATAGGCCACTGGACCAACCCTTGCGATGACCTGAAACGGACCCACAAACCGTGGAGCCAATTTGGGATGCGCGTGGCGATGGATGGAAGACTGGCGATATGGGCGGAGTTTCAGATAAACCCACTCATTGACATCGAACTGCACATCTCGCCGCTTGGCGTTCGCGGCCTTAATCATGCGCTGTTGTGCCCGCTGCAACGACGCCTTCATTTTTTTAACATCTCGTCGCGTTCGTGCAAGAGGCGATCAACCTCATGTACCACGCTATCACCTTTGTCATAGGGAAGCAAGGAAGGCGGCGGGCGACCATAAACTGCTTCAAACGGCGTAATTAGCGACGAGGAATGGACAGCCGTATTGTAGTTGAATTCCGCCCAAGGTAACCAATTGGACCACTGTTTGGGTGTACCCATGGTAAAGCAACGCAAATATGTCTCAACGCCTGTGTTAACCACTTCCGTTTGACCATCTGTTTGAGGATGGTATGCGGTGCTGCGTCGTAATTGCGTCCCTAGTAAACGCATGAGTTCCTCCCAAAACAAACTAGTGAAAATTTTATCCCGATCGGATACAATGCTGCGAGGACAACCATGTAGGCGCACCACTTCCTTCACAAAAATTGCTGCCACGGACTTAGCGGAGAAGGGATGTTTCAAAGGTATAAAGTGGGCATACTTGGACAGGCGATCAACTACTACCAAAATAGTATTCCAACCATCAGACTTAGGTAACCCTTCGATGAAATCCATGCTAATATCGTCCCAAATTTGGTCGGGAATGGGGAGAGCTTGCAATAGGCCTGCGGGAGACAACGTTAAGTACTTTGCCTGCTGACACACGGTGCATGCGGCCACAAAGCTACGAACGCGAGCCTTCATTCCCGTCCAATACACCTCACGCGCCAAGCGTTGATATGTCTTCAGGCTACCCTGATGGCCCCCCACCGGACTATTATGGAACTCAGCTAAAAGGAGGGGAATTGTTGGCGAAGTAGCTGGGAGGACCAAACGCCCTTGAAAAGTCAACAACTCCCCGCGTAACGCATACCCCGCTGGCGCCGACTGTTTGCGTCGAAGAGCTAACACAATCGCGTGAAGGCCAGCATCCTCTCGAACCTGTTCCTCGAACACGGAAGTATTGATGCCACCAATCACACTCAAAAACCCGAATTCCATGGCAGGCGGCATCCGAGATAATGCATCGGCTGCTGAATTCTCTCGGCCTTTTTTATATTCAATCGAGAAGTCATAGCCCATCAATTTCGCTATCCAGCGCTGGTACTCCCCTGCGATCACGCGTTGTTCCAACAAAAATTTGAGACTGCGTTGATCAGTGCGGACCACAAAGCGGCGCCCCAATAAATACGCACGCCATTTTTGTACTGCAAACACAATTGCCATCAATTCGCGTTCATAGACGGCCTTGAAGCGATGAGTTGGGGGCAAGGCACGACTAAAGTAGGCAAGAGGTCTTTGGTTTTGCATCAGCACGGCTCCCACACCTATCCCTGACGCATCCGTTTCGACAACAAATGGCTGAGAGAAATCCGGAATACTCAGGGTCGGAATGTCAACCATCGCTGACTTTAAGCGTTGAAAAGCTTCTCGCGCTTCTGTATTCCACGCAAATCCCCCCTTCTTCAGCTGTTGCGTTAAGGGCAATGCGATGGAGCCATAGTTGGCCACAAACTTGCGATAGTATCTCGTGAGCCCCAAAAAGCCTCTTAACTCCTTAACATTCTTAGGGGGCGGCCAGTTCACCATGGCCTCGACCTTAACGGGATCCGCGGCGACACCGTTCGCTGAAATAATATGGCCCAAGTACTCTATCCTATCCACCGCAAACTGACATTTTTTAAAGTTGGCCACCAACTGATGCTCCCGCAACAACCTCAACACTATTTCCAAATGAGTGATGTGCTCCTCCAGCGATGGACTATAAATCAGGATGTCATCGAAGAAGACCAACGCAAACCTTCGCAAATGTGGCCGCAAGATATCGTTCATGATCGATTGGAAAGTCGCCGGCGCATTTTTCAGGCCAAAGGGCATCACCACAAATTCATAATGTCCTTCATGGGTGCGAAATGCTGTTTTGTGCACATCAGTTGTGCGAACTCGTATCTGGTGATACCCAGATTTCAAATCGATCTTAGAAAATACCACAGCCCCCCACAACTCGTCCAATAACTCGTCAACCACGGGGATTGGATATTTATCAGAAACGGTCGCATCATTGAGTGCGCGATAATCCACACAAAAGCGCCAACTACCATCTTTTTTCTTGACTAATAAGACTGGACTTGAAAACGGGCTGCGGCTAGGCTGAATGATCCCTGCGGCCAACATTTCAGTCACCAAGCGTTCAATCTCATCCTTTTGAAACTGGGGATACCGATATGGCCGCACATTAACCGGACCTGCCCCAGGATGGAGTTCTATCGCATGATCATGTTGGCGTTCAGGGGGTAATGCGTGCAACGGTTCAAAGACTACCGCAAACTTTCTTAACAACTTGGCCACTTGCGGTGGTGTCGATGTCAACGCCTCCCGCGGCAATCCCCAGAGGCGTCCATCACCAAACGCTCCACCGCACTCAACTCTATCAACATCCCTTGGTCCTCCTGCGCCCACGATTTCATCATGGATTTGAGCGAAATTTGGGATTTGACTAAGCTCCGGTCGCCACATAGATGCACCTGCCATCCTCCAATCCAAAAATCCATTTCTGACAGGCGATAATCAAACTGGATCTTACCCAACGTTTCCAACCATGTTACCCCCAATATAACGTCAGCACTGCCCAGCGGTAGCGGCAGAAAATCCTGCATAATAGCTAATTCAGAGATGGTTAAAAGCACCCCCCGACAAATCCCAGCCGCGCGCACGGTTCCCCCGGTACCCAGCATTACACCATACCCTTCAGAAGGCGATACCGGTAATTTCAGTTGCTCAACCACATCCTCAGATATAAAATTGTGCGTTGCTCCCCCATCAATTAATACCACCACTTCCTTCCCTTGGATCTCCCCCTTAATTTTGACAGTCTTGGGAGAGTCCACCCCCGCAAGCGAATTCAAGGACAAGGTTGCAATCTCCGCTTCTGACGGCTCCATACTCTCCTCCTCCTCTGCTACCACATCCTTCTCTTCCAGATTCTCGCTGACATCCCCACATTCCTGGACAGCGATAATATTCAACTCCTTCTTGGGACAACGGTGGCCAGCGCTGAATTTCCCATCGCATCTGTAACATAGCCCATTTTCCCGCTTTAATTGCATCTCACTGTCCGTCAATCTCCGATACGGCGCCGTTGACGATGCTGGTTTCCCACCCCACGCTCGGACGGAGGTCGACGCTGTAGTCGACGCGCGATGAGGACCGATGGTAATCGTTCGCGCTTGCCCTCCTGCGGTAGAACTCGCCGCGTACCCAGTTCCAGATGAGCCGCTACCGGTGGTCGCATGAAGGGAGCTCGCCGCATTTTTATTTGAGGTCTGGATACTCGCCGCGCCCTGGATCCTTTTTAATTCCACCGCCAATTCGTCCTCGATGACTTGGGCCATTTCCATCTTAGCCGCGAGGCCCCCTGGATTTAATTTTCGCATCTCGCTTTGAATATCTTCCTTGAGCCCACACACGAACTTACTCTCCAGAGCTGCATCACTCATGTCCTTTAATCCCGCCGAATACTGCTCGAAGCGCCGACGATATTCTCTGACGGTTGTGTCTTGCTGCAACTTCATTAACCGAGCATGCTTATCGCTTTGATCGGATGGCCTAAATCGCCTCCACAATAATTGCCGGAACTCTGCCCAATTCTCTATTTTTGACCGGCCATCTTGCCATTGATACCAGTCGAGGGCTTCTCCCTCTAAACAGAGTATCGCCGCATCCAACTTGTCCCTTTCCGTAAGCCGATTCACCACAAAATAGCGTTCAACTCGGTGTAACCAGCCATCTGCATTCTCCCCAACCTCACCTTTGAATACTGGAACCTCGAGCTTACGCAACCTCATATCGAACAACGGTACTTCCGAATTATTCGGAGCAGTCGGCGCACTGATTCCCTCTCCCCTTTTCAGGCGCGTACCCTGGCCTTCCTGGCTCGTATCTTCCTCCCTCAGTTTCTTTCCCTTATCCGTAACAGTTCTTTCAGACGAAGCTTCGCCTGGCTATTCGCCGCCCCACGCCTCCATTCGTCGCATGATCATCTCTAGCGACTTCTCTATCCTCAATTCCGCCTTTGCACGATTCACCTCTGCTTCCGTCAAACGCGAGTCAAGTTTCTCTTCCAACTCGCCGAGTTTCTCTTCTAACTCACCTACTTGACAATGGATCCCCGTAAGCTTCTCCTCCAGCTCTACTACTCTTGCTTCCATTTTTCCAACCATCCCGGAACAACCGCTCTGATACCAAAATGATAGGCCTTAGCCTTAACACTTTATTTATCAAAGAACGGGGAAGAATTCAAGAGCTTCCCCTTCCTCTCCTCAAGTTTTCCTCAGAAAACAATTACAAATTACTTCCCTCACAAGATCCCCTAACCCTCTCTCTTTACCCTTATATAAAGGCAAAATCTCTCCCTAACAAATCCTAACAACCCGGGCCCACTAACTACTAACAAATCCTAACAACCGGGCCCACTAACTACTAACAAATCCTAACAACCTGGCCCACTACTAACTACTTATTGCATATTCTTTTTCCTATATCTCCGGGTGTACACTTTGATGCCCGGAGATCTATCAGTTTACTCATAGCAAGCATAAAATTTTTAGTCTTACTTTTCCTTGCAGAGGGTTGTGTCTTATTTTATGTTGTGGCAACTCCAAATTTATTGGCAATGGCTGCATGGCTGCTGAATTCTTGGTTGGTTTGATGATTTTTTGCTTGCTGATCTGGTTAGTGATTTGTTGGTAGTTTGAGGGTGTAATGAAAAATTGAAAAATCAGGAAAAGCTGCACAAACCGATCAAAACCGTTTGTCGGTTTGGGTTGAAACTGGTTGGTTCGATAATTTGGGTTGAAAAATGTAAAAAGCTGAAAAGTAAATTTGGTAACAGTTTACGGGTATTGTAGGGGAGTTAACTCATTGACACACAAAGTGACTCTTGAACTCAATTCTGATTTAATTAAGTGACCAATCATATACATTTTTAATATGATTGGTGGTGACTTCAAAACTTTTTTAATTTAAGAGACCCTTTTATTTTAAGAGACTTTTAAAAGAAGATGCAGGTTGCTCTATGACAATTTCAGAAGGAGGATACCTTGGTATCTAAATAATGATGCCCTAAAGAATGTAGATAACGTAGAAGTTTCGAGTTTGAATCTTCATTGCTTTCGCGAGGAAGTTGTGGTTCTCATGTTGTGCCAATCACTATAACTACGAGGTTAAAATATAAGTTGTATATGAGATTTTTTTTTTCCTTTCAAATTGTATCTATTGATTTTGGACAAGCAAAACTTCAATTAATTTGAGGTGAAATGATATAAAATTTCAATGCAAAAAGTTTAAATGAGTTTAAAATATAGGTTTTTTTTTTTTTCAAATTTTATCTCTTGAAAATGAAAGTTTTAGATGGTAAAAAAAGTAAAACTCACATCAATTCATGTTTGAGGTGAAATGTTGTGTAAATTAAATGCTAAAAGTTTAAATGAGGTCAAAATATTGTCTTCTTTTTTTTTTTTTTTTTTTTTTTTTTTTCTTTTGTAGTTTTCTTTCAAATTGTATTACTTGGGATGAAATCCATGATATATGCCTACAATAATATCCAATATTCCACGATGTTTTTGCAATATGTCAATGATATTTTCATGATATATCGGTGATATGGGCAAGTTTACGATGATTTTTAATTAAAATAATGTTACCCTCCCATATCTCTAGCGTTATTATGATTTGGGCGATATATCTACAAAATCTCTCTATCTTTTCATCTTGCCTTGGAGTGATAGTCTAAATTCAATGCATGTATGTTTATTATGAGATTTTCATGCAATCATTAAATATAAAGTTCATGTATTTTAAGTATGTGTTAGTGTATAAATGTAGCAAAAAAAAAAAAAAATCTGAAATAATATAAGATTCGTTGTTCAAAAAAATGAATATATATTATTTCAGATTTTTCTGCTATATAATTAATGCTTGTATGTTTTTCTTTTAAATTTAGATTTTTTCTATATTTGTTTCAGTATATAATATTTTTGTGGATTTGATGTATGATTTTTTCTAAAATATTTTAATTCTTGTGAATGATAATGTAGGGAACATTCAAATTTTGAAAATCTTAAGTATTTTTTTTTTTTATACATTTGGATTAAACGTTTTATAACATAAATTTGACATGCATTACATGTTATATATAAAATGCTATATAATTAATAGAGAAAATAGTTTTATAAAATAAAAGAAAAATGGCCCAACAGAAATATATATTTTTTGTTTTTGTAAATTACATGTATATAAGATCTTGTTTCCTTTTCATGAATTAATTTAGTTTAAGTTTATACATATTTTATAATTAATATTTAAGTTTATATTTCAGCGATCTAAAACCTTAAAATTATAGAATTGTTAAACTTTAAATTTTTTTAAAAAAATAAATTAATTTTCTATATTTAAAAGATTTAAAACAAGCTAATTCATCTTTTTATACAATGAATTAGAGAACTGATTCAATATTTTTTCTCCACTTGAATCTAAAATGATAGTCACCATCTTAAATAGAAATAAAACAAAATTAAGAATGAAAAAATGAGAAAGGAGAAGAAAAAAAATTGGCAGTTGCATGCGAAATTTACCAAATATAATTAAAAAGAAAAAAGAAAAATGAATAAGAAAGGAGAAAATATTAACAAATGCAAATTGAATAAAAAAAGGGTTGTTTTTAAATATAGAAAAATGAGCAAAATTATTTACAAATATAAAAAAAATTTCAATGTCTATCGCAGATAGACATGTGAAATTTTTCTATATTTGTAAATAGTTTGATATTTTTTCTATTCTAAAAAAAGGAAAATTTTCATAGATAAAAAAATGTCAAACTATTTACATAAAATAGCAAAAAAAATACTGATAGACATTGATAGACTTTTATCAGCATCTATCACTGATAGACTTTTATCAGCATCTATCACTGATAGACTTTTATAGTGTCTATCACAACTATCTAAAAATTTTGCTATTTTGTGTAAATAGCTTTCCTTATTTTTATATTTTTAAAAATAATAATAAGACACAGGAAGATAAAGATGTGCCTTATTTTTACAAATTGTTTCAAAACTCTTCCTGTTTTTGCCTATTCTTTGCACTTAAACCCTCTTCTCCCAACTCAGCAATGACTTACGAACCTTGAACTCGCCAACATTGCACACGAGTTTTATACTTTTCTCAATACTTTGTTTCTCCATCCTATATTTGTAATTGGATTTCTTTTTTAAAAAAAACATTTTCTTATTTTGAAAAGTACTATAAATTTGTAATTATACATTTAAACTACATTATTATTGAAATTTTGCTTAATTTTAACATCAACAATATATATGATGAAAAAAAAAATACTTAAATATATCTGGGATGTACTCATTTTTTTTTTTTTGAGATTAACTCAGTTGTTCAATCCACAATTTGCTACGTGACAAACTTTTTTTCTATTTCTTTTTTATAAATGATTTTGAGTTTTTCCTATTATAAGGTTGGAGTGATTACAAAAGAGTATAAGCGTAACCAAAGATGCATAAAAAAATAATAGTATTATTGCTCCATAAAATTTCATGATACATTCAAAATATTAAAGAAAAAACTAAGAATTTAAATAATGAAAATATGGCAATGTTTTATAAGTTAAACTCAAAATTTATAGATCAGATAAATGGTAATTGACATGTATTCCTTCGGTTAGGGTTTGAGGTTTAATCCCCTCAACTCTGCAATTTTGTATTAAAAAACGCAAAATTTATATCTTACTAAAAAACACACAATTTTTATAATGAAAATATTTTTTTAACAATTTTAAATGTATTAAATAAGATGTATATATATCAAAATATTTGTAATAGGGTCTAGAACTAAAAAAAAAAAAAAAATTATTTTAATGAAGACATTCCAAAAATATTTTATATTTTATTTTAGTAGAATTCAGTATTCTACTTAGACTTTATTTTTTGTCATTATTTAATGATGTGCTTAGATAAATAGTACTAGCTACCATTTTAAAAAATTTATGTGTTAATCTCCTACGACTCAATAATATATATATATATATATCAAAATATTTGTAATATTAGTATTAATGTCGAGACTTAAATTATTTTAAAGAAGAAAATTTAAAAATAATTTATATTTTATTTTTAGCTGAGTTCAATATTTTACTTCTCGGATTTTTTCTCCTTATCTTTCAATTATGCGCAAAATTATTTCATTGTTCAAATAATATATATATTTAAAGTGGTTTATTTCAATCTTCTCAGTATATCGCATGCTTAATTTATTTTATTTTTTTTTGTATTTTGTTTTATCAAAAAAATTTTTTTTTTAGTATTTTGAATGTTTAATTAATAAAAAGTTGTAAAAAAAATGTGTACTAAAAAGGAAAAAAGTGAATACATTTTTCATTTTGTAAAAAGAAAAGTTAATGAGAAATGTTTGTTTTTATGCAAGAAATGTATTTATTTAGTCATTGTAAAGTATAAAATATTAGAAAAAATCCTTTCTTCTTACTCTTGCATATATATATAACTTCTTGTATTATTATTATATTATTTGAGTTTTTTAAAAAAATGAATATTTTAATTTTAACACTAAAATTGAATTGTTATTATAATAAATAAATGGTCATGGTAAAATGTAATATTGAAAGGGGTCATCTAATGTAATAATAAATGTAAAATGTATTATTTATTTATTATTATTATTATTATTATTATTATTTTGTGTGTAAGCAAACTTCAAACGTTAATTATATACTCGGCATAATTGTAATCTATTGAAAAAAATATCCAAATGGGGACAATTCCCTCTTCTAATTAATTAGTTGAATTTGAGGGTTTAAATAAGGATTATTTGGTTTTTAGATCCAAAGAAATAAATAAACACACAAATATAGAATAAAAATCGAAGAATGAGATTGGTGACTTTTTTTTCAATACATAGATTGATGACCTAAATAGAGTAGTAACAACGACTACTACTAAACTATAAAACAATGGTCTTAAATAAAATTAAAATTTCTCTTCTTTCTTTATTCCAAAGACAATTAAAAAATCTAAAATAGTTGTGATCACGTCAGATTGAACCAAACTAAACCGAACTAAATCCACCTCGACACAACTCAACTCAACTAAATTACACTAAACACATGCTAGAAATTATACCTTCCTTCAAAGTTCTGCCCCAACTGCCAAGACCTTGGCACAACATTATCAAACTCAATGGTCTTCCCATCACTAGTAGTAACTCTAAAGGACAAACTCTGCCCCACCAAATCGGTACCAACCTGCCAATTCTGACCCCAATTCCTTGTCATTTGAAGCCATCCAGTAGAAGAGCCTTTAATCTTAACATCAACAACATCACCAGCACCACCAACATTATAGGGCAAGACAAGAAGCCAATAAGGATTCCCTTTGAGCTCGAACCGTAGGCCGCCCTGTTTGTAGCAAAGTGTCCTACGGTAGCGGACTGGGATGACCCCAGCCCTATAAGGGGCTATTTTGGTGAACATGTAAAGAGATAGATCAAAATGACGTTGGGGTGGGTTGCACCAAATGTCATGTGTTTTTGTGTAGTTTGGAGGGCAAAAGTTTGTGGCTGTTATTTTGATTGTACCTGTGTTTCGTATGCACCAGTTGTGTTCGTCGTTCACACACATTATCTCAAAGCATGCTCCACAAGTTCCACCGTTGTTAAACAATGCTGTACTTAACGCCGCTGTTGCTAGCCCATAACCTTGCTCGAATAGATTTCCATACCCACAAGCTCCCTCTATTTTAAGTTGACAAAAGGAGAAAGTTATAGTTTAATTTGTTTAAATTATAACATTAGATCTTATCTTGATTTGCAAATTAAAATAAGATAGAACAAATAATACTACTATATCAATAAAAATAATAATAATAAGTAGTAGATATTATTATTTGAAAGTATATTCTATCCTTACGCATAGTTTCATCACCCCTTATGTCGTCGTAAAAGGTGGCACGAGCATCGTACCACGTGGTGTCGATCTTTTGATTAACAATGGGATCAATGAGCCTAGACGCCCTGGCCTGACCAAAAATGGCCACAAATAACCCCAACCAAAGAAGCAAATTGTTGAACGAATTGCCCATTGTTTTTTTTTTCTTTTTTTTTTTTCCTCTTCCCTTTGCAAATTGCGTAAACCTAAAGTGGAAGTGGGTGATTTTATAGGGTAGAAAATGGAGTTAAATATGGGAAATGAAATTAATTTTCTTTATTAGTATATAATCAATATTGGTAAACCAAAGAAGGGAAGGGAGACAAAGATCCCATGTCATAATTAAACGAAAAAATGTCAAACTACTTAAGTAACATTCATTCTATTAGTTAAAATCAAATATTACTTAGTGTAATTTCCATGATTTTAGTTTAAATCATTATTGTTTTTACCATTTTTACTCTATTTTTTTTGTTTTATTATTTTTGTGTCTCTTGGGGTTTTTTTTTTTTTTTTTTTTTTTTTTTTTTTTTTTATATGTTTTATTATTTTTGTGCTGTTTTTAGAAATTATATCAAATTGTTCTTTTCTTTTTTCTTTTTTTGAGATTTGCTCATTTTTTTTCTAAATGTATATTTCATAAAATGTCAATTTTATTTTAAAAATAAGCTTTATTTTTTATTTTATTTTTTTTTCAGTATTTTCTTCCAATTTAATTTCTAGATTTTCTTTGTATAAGATATTTTCCATAATAAAAGTACTTATTATAGGAAATTGATTTCACAATTAATTACATTATTATTTTTTACCATTAATTTTCTTATTTCTTTCCGCTCTACGTATTCAAAATAGTTTTCCAGCCAAATTCTACCATTAGCAACAAATTTCTATTTAAAATAGTTTTTCTAAAAGAAAAAAAAATATATTTTCAAAATATTATCTTCATTATCCGTTACTATTAAAAAAATTGAGTAAGTTATTCTTTCCACTAATTTTTTTTCCTATTAGCGTTATTAAATTATTTGTTTATTCTTTCTTTATTTATTTTATTTCCTCTCCATTTAATATCAATTATCACTTGTTGGATCTTTTTCATATTTCAACCCCATAAGTGAGGGGGAGTATGAGTGATATATAATCAAATTTGTTCTTCACCTATTACCTTAAGATTTTGTGTCAATTGGCGATTTAACATGGTATCAGAGTGGGTGGTCCAGGATGTCCTGTGTTCAAGCCCTTGCGTTGTCATTTTCTATCCTTCACCTATTAGCTTAAACTTTTGAGTCAATTGGCAATTTTATATTTTTATATAGTTTCCTAAACTTTTAAAAAATATATAATAGATTTTTTAATTTTTGAAATTTTTTTAGTACAAATTGTTGGGTTTTTGACAAAATATTAGAAGTACAGTTGTCCCACATCGGTTAAATTGAAGAAAGGGGATGGACTCCAAGCCTATATTGGGTTTTTGGCAAAATATTAGAAGTGCAGTTGTCCCACATCGGTTAAATTGAAGAATGAGGATGGACTCCAAGCCTATAAAAGGAGCCTATGCCTCTAGTTTCAAGTCATCCAATTAGAAACATTTTAAACTTAGTGTGCTAACTCTAATTAAATTCCTTTTGTATTCTCTAGTTTGAGAGTGGAAAAAAGGTGTAGAAGCTTTGAGAGAGTGCTCTTATAGTTGGGTTGGGAGAGACTTTCTTTTAATTTCTCATATATTTTTTTGCTTGTTCTTGCGGTAGAAGTTGAAGGTTTTTCCCAACACAAATTGAGGGTTAAAAGGTTAAGAGATTTCAATTTTTGTATTTAATAAATTAAAAAATTATCAATTTTGCATATAATTTTACTCTTACATATTTGAAAATATTAAAAAGTAAATGTTACAATAGACATTACATTGAATTTTAACATTTAATTTTGTTCTTAATAAGTATGTTTAGACATCTTTTTAAATTTAATATATCAATTAGCTACATTTAAAATTTAAGGTTCAAATAGACATAAAACTATTTTTTGTCTTATAAAATGATTAGTTTTTAAACATTTTTAGTATTTTTGAGATCTATTACATATAAAATTGAAGTATTTTATAGATTTAGTAGACATTTTTAGGGAGATAGAGTCAAAAATTAAAATTTTAGAGATTTATTAGTCACAATTTCAACATTTTAGAATTAAACTTTTAATTTAATTTTCATATGTTTGTAATTTAAGTGCATTGATATTTAATAAATGATATATAATATCTTTATTAAGTAATACTAATTACGAAATTATTATGAATATTTATAGAATTGTTCAGCTATATACATAAGCACAAATTCATTCAATCATTTTTTTTATAAAATAATTTTATAATAATTATATATATATATATATAAAGTGAAATGCCCTCAAAGCAACTCGAGCAATGCCTTAGTATTGTTTTTTTATTGAAAAGGAAGAACATATATTTAAGTAGAAGTATAAATTTTTTATATTTAATTAAAATTAATATATATAATTATAAAACATTGCGACATGAGAGGGACAGACTATGAACCGCTCAAGGCATCAGATTATTATTTAATAAATTTGATGTAATTTAATAATTTTCAAATTTATCCTTGTTAATGACATTTTAAGTAGGGTTATTTTAGAATTTTACTATGAATTATGATAAGCCATTAGAGTTTTATTGGGAGGCTATTTAAAGCGTTGCCTTTAGGTTATTGAAGAACAGTTTTGATGTTTTTAGAACTTTAGGGTTTTCTAAATAAAAATTCTCTTGTAGATGACAGAGTTTCCATCACCTGCCACTTTTCCAATTCTTGAATCAGAGTTGCATGCCAAGAACATTTAGCTAAGTCTAATCATCTTGCTTGTGGAGTGTTTGAACTTGGTGTAAGGAACTAGTTCTCCTTATCTCTTGGTCTTCGATCAAAAGGTAATCCAATTCTAGTCTTCTTTGGATTGATGTCAATTGATTTGGGGGTTTTGGGATTTTTTGTTGTTAGGGGTTCAACAATTGAGTTCCTAATTATCAAAGTGCTAGGGTTTTCATATTATTTGGTATCAGAGCCTAGGCTCAAGATTGGGTATATATTTTATTCAATTGTTTTTTTTTTTTTGTTGAGTCTATTTTTTTTATTAGGGTTCTTGATTAGGATTCTTGTTGTATTGTTGTTTTAAAAAATCAAAGGAAAAAAGAAAAAAAAATAATCAATGTGGCGAACGCAAATTGAAGGAATTAAAAAAAAAAAAAAGTGATCGGCAGAGCATGAAATCAAAGGAAGAAAAAAATTGGAAGCAAGCACGTCAATTTTTTTAGTCGTTCTGCAATTCGGAAGTAGAAAAAAAAAGTAAGCAGGTACGCCAATTTTTTTAAAAAAAATTGGACGTCGGGGCTGCGATTCATAATTAAGGAAAAGAAGCAGGCACGTCAAATAAGTAGCTCAATTTTTATGAGGTTTAAGCTACTGAAATTTATAAGAAAAGTTAGTTGTTTCAAAAGCACATTGTTTATTCAAATCAAAATTTGAAATTTCTTATAATTTAAATTAGGGCTTTGGTAAAATTAGTGCTTTTAGTTTTTATTCTTAATTCTTGTTTCCTTTTTATCATTGATTTGTCTAGTTGTTTGTCATTTTCTTGTTCATCTTGCATAACTTTTTGAATCTTGAATCTTAAATTCTTGATTCTAAATATCTTTTTTTTTCTTGTTTTCTTGTCTAGTTTGTCGAATCTTGAATATTAGATTCTTGATTGTGGAGTAGTACTGGTTCTTTGCTTGAGTTTGACACTTTGCAATCAATTTTTGTTTGATTTGTTTTTGGCTTGCTCCTTTGATCATGATTGCAAAATCTTGACTATCACCATATTGAGAGAGATCATATTTGTGAGAGAGTGCTACATATTGAGCGTAAACACGAGTAGCTATTCATCTTTTGAGTGAAATATGTGAGGGAGCGATTGTGAGGTCCAATTTTCTTTTTTATCAGACATGCTCACACAAAGAAGAGTGCCACGAAATGACCATCATGTTGATCGAAATAAGTTTCCATTGTTCTTTGGAAGTATTTCAGATCCAAAGGAGTATATTCTTTGGGAGGAATAAATTGATACCATATTTGATCACTACCATTATAGTGAAAAGGGAAAAGTAAAACTTATTATTTCTACATTTGAAGATTATGCCCTAACTTGGTGGAATAATATGTTATAAAAAAGGAGGAGTAAAAATAAAGGAATGTCTTCATAGAAAGAGGTCAAGATTCTTATGAGGAAACATTTTGTTCCTAAGTCTTTCCACAAATTGGAAACTTTGAGACAAGGGACTAAAAGTGTGAAAAAAATACTATGAAGAGATGTTTCTGTTACTTCAGAAGATTAGCCTGTATGAAGATGAAGAAACTGTCATGGATCGATTCTACAAAGGACATATTGAGGAGATCGTTGATAGGCTTGTTGATCGAGAAGAAATTCGACCTTGTGCAAATTTGGAAGAAATGGTGCATGTTGCCATCAAGATAGAAAGACAACTCCAAAGAAGATCATCAAGGTACACTAAATCTATGTCTAGTTTCAATACCAACACATTACTTAAAAAAAATAATGTACCTACCATATACGAGCATTTTGAGAATGTGGATAGTAGTAAAGAAAAGCTTGCTTATGTTGCACCTGCACATGATAATGATGTTTCGCCTTGTAGATCATTAGATAGCAAGGACTTACATGGTTGTAATCTTACTACTATTATTGAACCATTTATTTATGGAGAAGCAAGTGTTAGTAGTAGTGGGGTAGAGGACGTAGATGGTAGTGAACTTGAAATACTTTGTGCTAACATTACTAGTTCATTAGAGCCCAAAGTAACAATTGATCCTACTATTGTATCATTTCTTTCTAGAGAAGAAAAATTTGATGTGTGTGAGTTGAAAAACAAAAGGCATGAGACCAAGTTTGATTAATTGGTTCTTGTTTACAAAACATAGCATTCAAGACTTTTTAAGCAAAAGAGTTTCTTTTCTAACAGGTGAGCTTCAACCAAGTTTGTCTAGTTTCTTTTTTGAGTTTTTGCAGGAGGTTAAAGCATTGCCTTTGAAGCAAAACTCAAAGAATGACCCTAGTTCTTTTGATTGTCACAAATTGAATGAAGATTGGAAGGAGCGATATTCTTTCTAATATAGATGGAATCCAAGACAGTGCCAATCTTTGACATCTCATGACTACAAAGTTGCTTTACAAGGGAGACCATCCAAGAGAGAGGTGCTAGGAAATTGACATCATTTTCTTCCCATGACTTCAAAACTGTTTTACAAAGTTTTGATTTGGATTCGAGGATGAATCCTTCAAAAGGAAGAGAGGATGATAGAAACCGCTCAAGGCATCAAATTATTATTTAATAAATTTGATGTAATTTAATAATTTTCAAATTTATCCTTGTTAATGACATTTTAAGTAGGGTTATTTTTGACATTTTACTATGAATTATGATAAGCCATTATGGTTTTATTGGGAGGCTATTTAAAGCCTTACCTTTAGGTTGTTGAAGAACAGTTTTGATGTTTTTAGAAATTTAGGATTTTCTGAATGAGAATTCTCTGATAGATGACAGAGTTTCATCACCCGCCACTTTTGCAATTCTTGAATCAGGGTTGCATGCAAAAACATTCAGGTAAGTCTAATCATCTTGCTTGTGGAGTGTTCGAACTTGGAGTAAGGAACTAGTTCTCCTTATCTCTTGGTCTTCAATCAAAAGGTAATCCAATTCTAGTATTTTCCTTTGGATTGACGTCAATTGATTTGAGGGTTTTGGGATTTGTTGTTAGGGGTTCGACAATTGAGTTCATAATTATAAAATTGCTAGGGTTTTCATATCACGCTCCTCCATCCCTTAATAGATCAACCCTTGTAATAATTTAATTAACTATATAATATTTATATAGTACGTGCTTTAAACTATAAAATGATGCATAATACATATTATGCTCAATACTCTCATACTCAACGATGGTGTAAGTGTGTAATTAATATATTTTGTTATTCGTAAATATTCAATAGTTAATTATCGATATCATGTCATTTGTAAATACATTTGTGATATATATCAATAAGAAGGATCTTTGAAAAACATTTTGGACGATAATCTTTTGAATTTTTTTTTAATCTTTTCTTTATTTTCCTTATGAGTTACAAATATATTTACCATTTAATTATTTTTTTTTTTACAAGTATATTTTCTTCTCTCCTTTCTTCGTAATAAATTAATAAAACTTAGGCAGTATTTAAAAATATAAAATAAAACTTAGGCATTGTTCAGTTCAAATATATAAGTACCATAAAAAAAGAGTTAAAATATATATAACTCCAAATCCAATACCATTTCATTTTATTAAATTAAATATTCAAGGTAAGTCACTTGAATAAATCAAACAAATTAATAATGGAACATTAAATTTTTTGTTTTCTGTTTTGTTTTTTTTTTTTTTATTTAAAAAAAAGAAACAGTTTTGTTTTAATAACCTAATCATTTTCTATTTATTTAAATTTAAAAACGTTTTTCAAGTATGGGAAGACAATCCAAAAACTATAAAAAATGGTTTTCGAAAATCAGATTTTGTTTTTAATTCACCAGAGGGCTGCGGAGCGCGTGGGAGGAGTTGGATGGCCTGGGGGTTTATTAACCGGAGTCCCTAGGAGGTGTGCGTGGGATTTGTAGTATTTTTTTTTTTTTTTTTTTTTTTTTTTTTTTTTTTTTTTTAATTTAATAGATTTGTGTAATTTATTTTTAACTAATTGAAGATTCTTGTTGTTTTTCTTTTCCCTTTTACATTAGAACATTTTCTTTAGTATGTTATTCTAATTGTCTCAATATTTTATTTTAATCTTTTTTTTTTGCTTGGATAAGTTACAATGTCAGTTTAAAATTGCATATTATTTTCATTTTTAACTAAAACTAATATAACATTTTAATTTTAGTTTTAAATATATGTAATTAATATTTAGATTATATTTTAAATATAGATAGTTTAAATACAAAATTTAAAATTTGTGTGCTAATATCTTCTTCGGACATGTTTGAGAGGAATTTTAAAATCGTCAAAATCATTTTTGTCATTTTTAAAATCACTCAAAAACACAATTTTAACTACTCAAAATTAATTTAATTTTTAATTTTACACTTTTAAATGCAATTTTCAATAATCAAAATTAGTTTTGAAGGATTAAAAACATGTTTCACGGTGATTTTGAAAATAACAAAAGTGATTTTAGTCATTTTAAAATCACTCACAAACATGCCCTTCGTATACTTTCTAAATAAGGTTCTCGTGTATGTTTAAAAATTTTAAATATAGTATATCAATTAAGAAAATAAATTATAGGAAAATTTTCACAGTTAAAAAAATGTCAAACTATTTACAGAAAATAGCAAAAAAGACACATTGATAAACTTCCATCAACATCTATTAGTAATAGACTTATATCATTTCTATCACTGATAGACGTTGATAGAAGTCTATCAGGGTCTATCACAACTATCTAAAAATTTTGCTATTTTGTGTAAATAATTTTTCTTATTTTTTAATTTTTAAAAAATTTCCTAAATTATATGATCTAATGTTCTTAATATAATAAATTGTTGAACCTGTTTTTTTAAAAAAAGATATTTCAATATTATTGTTTTTTATTCGATTGAGGTCTCATCCAAATTAAAAGTTATCGTAACTTAAAAAAGATGACATTGTCACATTTAATGTCATTTTGAAAGTATTTAGCAAATTTTTTGTATTGGTATTTTTTTTGGTTAATTTATATATAAAGAAAAATGCACCTAGATTTTACCTTGTATTTTAATAAAACTTATTCTTTCACCAAAATGAGCCTAACTTAACTGACATAGTGCTTGTACCATCAACTTCGAGTCAAAGATTTGATTTTCCCACTCTACATATTAAAAAAAAAAAATTCAAACTCTTTCGAGAGTTACAAAGTATTATCGTTGTGACATTTCATAAACGTTTCAAAAATTTGGATTGTCACACATTCTAGGACACCCCTACACCATTAATTCTCAATTTTTATTTAAAATTTCAAAAGATTTTCACTTCAGGAATACTTTTGAATCATTTATGTATGACTAGTGCAATATTGCAACTTTTAGAAGAATAAACGTAAGGCCCCGTGTTAAAAAAATTATGATAATTTTAGATAATTATGCCTTTTAGATCTCTTTTAGAAGAATAAACGTAAAGCCCTGGGTTTTTCTTCCTAAGTTTTCTCTTTCTCTTTACCCTTATGCTTGAGAATTCATATGAGAACATATATTTGATGGCTATGTGTGGCTAAACTCTTAGTTTTAAGGTGTTTGATGATTATTTAACTATGGATTTAAGTTAATGTCTTGGTGTTTTTCATGGATGTTATTGAATGATATGTTTTTCAATGCTATTGTGCTTCATTCTCTATTGATTGATTATCAATGATTGTTAGGTTAGATGTATGATTGAGTAATTGTATGTCTAATTGGATCTTATGGCATTGAATCTTTATCAATCTTTCATGAAAATAGTTATGTTGATAGAGAAAGTTGTTAATGATTATGCTTAATGTTATGCTTCTTAACTTGGTTTCAAGAAATTAGTAATCAATTAAGATGCATGAGAAAGGGTTGTTTTTTAGAGAAAATAATCCGGATATTAGTTTCTAGACTTAAACATATTGTTTGTACATACTTTCATGAAAACCTAAAGCATGATTTAATGAAGTAATTAATGAAATCAACACTCTAGAACGCTTTTATCTCTTGATTTTCACTTGTCTTTACTTTCTTTATTTGTTTTCAAAATACCATCATAAACTCAATTTCAATTCCTTAGATAAAATTGATTCAATTCTAAAATAACTAGGCAATTAAACCGTACAATAGTCCTCAGTTGAACGATACTCGATCTTGACTGTTTTATATTATAACTTGACCTTGTGCACTTGCGGATTTCACATATCAGTAACTTAAGATTTTTCTTTCATTAAAAATATCCAAGTGAGCCTAGTATGATCTTCAATAAAAGAAATAAATCATTTGACTCCTATTAGTCTTTTAACTCTACTTGCTTCTCAAACATCACTATGCATCATAGAAAAAAGATGGGAGGGCTTGTAGTTACTTATCAAATAAGAAGATCAAGTTTGCTTAACCAATTTACACGACTCACATTGAAAAAACTTGAGAACTTTTACTAAAAGTATCTAGAAAAATACATTTTAAATACATAAAATTTGGGTGTTCTAAATGATTATGCCACAACATTATTTTATTATCATAATTGTCTTTAAAAGCAATACAAATACACTTGTTAGCACCTAACTTTTTCACTTGATACTTGAGAATATTCAGGATGTAAAGACTTGAGGATTCCTTAACATTGTCAATCGTCTTTCCCGAATTCAAATCTTGAAAAGTACAACTGCATGAGTTGAATGTTACAGTCAAGTTTTTTTTTTTTAAAAAAAAAAATTTGCTTATGGATAGCAGGTTACATTTAAGGTTTGGAATATGTAGGATGTTTTCATTATAAGATCTTTAGAAATAAAAACTTTGCCAGTTCTGACTATTTTAGAGTAAGTTCCACTAGCAACCATCACATTGGGTTGGTCACTATGGTGAGAGTGATTAGTTAAAAGGGAGACATCACTTTTCATATGATCGGAAGCTCCAGAATCAATAATCCAAGTTCTAAAATTTGTAGTTGCATTAAGGGCACAAAAAAAAGTTACTTGATTGAACAAACCATCGATGCTACACTTGTTTCAGATGTCTTTTGTATAGACTTGGGTTGTCCAAAGAATTGTTGGAGGAGATCCAACTACTTTTTAGTAAAGATATTATTTTCAGAGATAACATTATCTTCCAACGATGTACCTGATTGATATGCCTTCCCTTTGCAAATTGCAAAAACCTAAAGTGGAAGTGGGTGATTTTATAGGGTAGAAAATGGAGTTAAATATGGGAAATGAAATTAATTTTCTTTATTAGTATATAATCAATATTGGTAAATCAAAGAAGGAAAGGGAGATAAAGATTCCATGCCATAATTAAACGGAAAAATGTCAAACTACTTAAGTAACATTCATTCTATTAGTTAAAATTAAATATTACTTAGTGTAATTTCCATGATTGTAGTTTAAATCATTATTGTTTTTACAATTTTTACTCCACTTTTTTTGGTTTATTATTTTTACCAGACTATTTTCATAGAGTAAAATTATTTATAAATATAGAAAAAATTTACAGTTTATCAATGATAGACCGCGATAGAATTCTATCGCTTTCTATCGCTCAAGCGATCGCGATAGAATTCTATCGCTTTCTATCGTTCAAGCGATAGAATTTATTTGCTTGAACGATAGAAAGCGATAGGATTCTATCGTAATCTATCACTAATGCACAATGAAATTTTTCTATATTCATAAATAGTTTGATATTTTTCTGTTTATAGTAATTTTCCTTTTTTGTCTCTTGGGGAGTTTCTTTTTTAGAAATTAATCAGGACCCGATCTATGAAGGGCCAAGAGCATGTGTCCCTCACATCGTGACATTTTATATATCTATATATATTGATTTTCATTAAATATTAAATATGTATAGTTATACTTATTATGTTATTTGTTTAGATTTAAAACCATTGTCTTGCTTTTGTCGCAGTGGTGGAGGGAACCTCTTTTTGTGAAGGCAGGTTTAGGACCCCACGATATATCGGTGATATGGGCAAGTTTTCGATAATTTTTAATTAAATAATGTTACCTATATATCTGCAAAATATCGTTTTTTTTTTCATCTTGCCTTGGAGTGATAGTCTAAATTCAATGCACGTATGTTTATTATGAGATTTTCATGCAATCATTAAATATAAAGTTCATGTATTTTAGGTATGTTTAGTGTATGAATGTAGCAAAAAAAAAAAAAAAAAATCTAAAATAATATAAGATTGGTTGTTCAAAAAATGATCTATATTATTTCAGATTTTTTTTTTCTATATAATTAAGAAAAAATTTTACAAATAGAAAAAGTGTCAAACTATTTACAGAAAATAGCAAAAAAAAAAAATACTGATAGATATTGATAGACTTCTATCAGCATCTATCAGTGATAGACTTCTATCATTTCTATCACTGATAGATCCTGAATTAATGCATGTATCACAACTATTTAAAAATTTTGCTATTTTGTGTAAATAGTTTTCCTTATTTTTCTATTTTTAAAACTTCTCATGTAATTAATGCAGGTATGTTTTTCTTTTAAATTTAGATTTTTACTATATTTGTTTCAGTATATAATATTTTTGTGGATTTGATGTATGTTTTTTTTTTTTTTTTTTTTTTTAAGGATTTTAAATCTTGTAAATGATAATGTAGGGAACAGTCAAATTTTGAAAATCTAAAGCATTTTTTTTATACATTTCGATTAAACTTTTTATAACATAAATTTGACATGCATTACATGTTACATAGAAAATGCTATATAATTAATAGAGAAAATAGTTTTACAAAATAAAAATAAAAATGGCCCAAAAGAAAGAAAAAAAAAATATATATATATATATATATATATATATATAAATTACATGAATATAAGATCTTGTTTTCTTTTCATGAATTAATTTAGTTTAAGTTTAGGGGAGTTTTTAAAAATAAAAAAAATAAGAGAAACTATTTACACAAAATAACAAAATTTTTAGATAGTTGTGATAGATGCTGATAGAAGTTTATTAGGGTCTATCGGTGATAGAAATTATAGAAGTCTATCACTTATAGATGCTGATAGAGGTCTATCAATGTCTATCAGTATTTTTTTTTTTTTTTTTTGCTATTTTATGTAAATAATTTGACATTTTTTCTATCGGTGAAAATTTTCCTTAAATTTATAAATATTTTATAATTAATATTTTAAGTTTATATTAGTGATCTAACCTTAAAATTATAGAATTGTTAGATTTTAAATTTTGTAAAAAAAAATAAATAATTTCCTCAACTTAAAGATTTAAAACAAACTAATTCATCTTTTTTGTAGAATCTAAAAAGATAGTTACCATCTTAAATAGAAACAAAACAAAAAAATATATATATATTATATACTGATGAAGAGGTAAAATGAGTTTTATTTCAAATGTTTCTCACTAGAGCTCCAGACTCTGATGGCTTTTCAGCCATTTTTTATCAGCAATATTGGGATATCACTCAAAGGGCAACAGTTGATATGTGTTTAAGGGTGTTGAATAGCAGGAGATCTATGAAGGGACTTGAATCACAATAATATTGCTCTAAGTCCAAAAAAGAAACGTTCTACTGTGATATCTGATTATCGTCCCATTAGTTTATGCAATGTTTCTTACAAGATTATATCGAAAACTATTGCTAACAGGCTGAAATTGGTTCTTCCGGAGGTGATTTCTGAAACGCAAAGTGCTTTTGTTCTTGGTAGATGAATTTCTGATAATGTGCTGATTAGTTATGAATGTATTAATTATGTGTTATCTAAGACCAGTGGGAAGACAGGACTTGCAACTATAAAGCTAGATACGAGAAAAGCTTATGATCGGGTAGAATGGGTGTTTCTGAAATGTATTATGAGTCGGTTGGGGTTTACTAAGCTTTTGGTATCTCTTATTATGGATTGTGTATCTACAGTGAGTTTTTTAGTGAAGATTAATGGGGTTTGAGGCAGGGTGATCCATTACCGCCATATCTTTTCTTGTTGTGTGCAGAAGGGTTGTCCAGCTTACTTTTTTTTTTTTTTTGCAGTAGTCTGTGAGGATTTTGAGGTGTTGTATCACTAGACCTTGCCCTGTGGTCTCTCATTTTTTTTTTTTTTTTTTTTTTTTTTTTTTTTTTTTTTTTTTGCATATGACAGTATTCTATTTTGCAAGGCTACTTTGGAGGAGGGAGGTGTTATGAAAGAGATCTTGTGGAAGTATGAGGAAGCTGTTTGGGAAAAATCTCTCACTTCATCCGCAGGAATAAGCAGAAAAATAATAGAGAAATTAAAAGAAAAGAAAGCAGTAACACTGCAAACACAAGAATTGATGTGGAAAACTCCCATCTCGGAGAAAAACTATGGACCAGAAAAAAAATCTTCTATGTGAAAAATTGTTACAATTACACAAAATAATTCTCTCTTTCGATCCCAATTACAAGAGCACTCTCTCAAAGCTTTTATACTACTCACACCCTTTCCCACTCTCAAATTAGAGAATACATAAGGGTAATTTTACTAGAGTTAGCACACTAAGCTTAAAGTGTTTCGAACTAGGACAATTAAAAACCAAAGGCATAGGCTCCTTTTATAGTGCTTAGAGCCCATAACTTTCCAAAACCTTTTCAATGTAGGACAAGCTCATGACTTTCCTAAACCTTATCAATGTAGGACAAGCTCATGACTTTCCTAAATCCTTTTTAATGTGGGACAACTGCACTTTTAATATTTTGCCAAAAACCCAACAAATTCCACCTTGGCAAGATATTTGAAAAATCCACAACTCTGCAACATCCACTGTCTTCACCAACAATCATAATTCTCAACTCAGAGAACTATAACCTACTCCACCATAAAGAGTAGACCACTTAGAATACCACCTTCCAAGATTTACCTTTTTCGTCACATACCAATAAACTTTGCTGATACTTATGGTGCAACTTCCACCTACTTGGCTCACCTGGAAGTTCTTTAGCCATCGACATAACTTCCACCACACACCTTACTTAATCACCAAGTCAATGCCCGTTTGCAAATTTGTGGAACCGCTAACATCACATCTTCTATTATGGTAAAACGAACATACCATGAGGATGAATATTGTCTTGCTTCAATGGAAGAGATTGTCATCTTCCGTGACGACGGAGACAACGTTAACATCCAAACCAAAGCTTTTTGACGAACTTGCTCTGTTAGGACGATCCTTTTTCATGTGTCCAAACTGTCCACATTCCCAGCAAACCCTTTTTTGTACGAACTCTTTCTTCTTCTTCCACTTACTAGCTACCAGTATTGAATCCTCTTGTGAAGTACGCCCTTCACTATTCGGTCTTATTTCCTCAGAGAAAAGTTTACTAGTAACCTCAGCAAAATCTAAAGTTTCCTTTTCGTACATCAAGATTGGCTTCATGTGTTCATAAGAAGAAGGAAGTGACCAGATGAGTTGGAGTGCCTTATCTTTATCTTATATCTTCACTCCTATTACCTCCAGCTCAGAAATAATGTCATTGAGAATACCTAGATGATTTGAGATTTTTGTACCTTCTATCATTTGTAATGTGTGCAATTGCTCCTTTAGGTACAATTGATTTGAGATGCTCTTTGCCTGATACATTGCTTTAAGCTTCTCTCAAAGCTCTTTAGCTGTCGAAATTCCATGTACATTTGCAAGAACATTTTAAGCCAAATTTAGCCTAATTGCACATGCAGCTCTCAAATACATTTCCTCCCAATCTTCATCACTCATGCTGGACTTCTTAGAACCTTTACTAGAACCATCGTTGGACTCTCTTGGACTACCATCACCGCTTAATTCTTTAGAAGCACCACTACCCGGTCTTCCCTTCAAGGCCTTATATAACCCAGCTTGTATCAGCACATCCTTGACATGCACTTGTCACAAGCCAAATTTGATCCTTCCATTAAATTTCTCCACATCAAACTTTATTGAACTCATAAATCTTGACATATCTGCTTTTCTGGCTTTTATACCACTTGTTGAAAAAATATCCACTTCATCCGCAGGAATAAGCAGAAAAATAATAGAGAAATTAAAAGAAAGCAGTAAAACTTGAAACACAAGGATTAATATGGAAAACTCCTCATTAAGAAAAACCACAAACCAGAAAAAATCCACTATGTGAAAACTTGTTATAATCACACAAAATAATTCTCTCTCCCGATCCCAATTACAAGAGCACCCTTTCAAACTGTTTATACTACTCACACCATTTCCCACTCTCAAATTAGAGAATACATAAAGGGAATTTAACTAGAGTTAACACACTAAGTTTAAAGTGTTTCTAACTGGGAAAATAAAAAACCAAAGACATAGGCTCCTTTTATAGTGCTTAGAGTCCATGACTGTCCAAAACCTTTTCAATGTAGGACAAACCCATGACTTTCCTAAACCTTATCAATGTAGGACAACCTCATGACTTTCCTAAATCCTTTTTGACGTGGGACAATTGCACTTTTAATATTTTGCTAAAAACTCAATAGGAGCCTCAGGTTAGTATGTTAATTTTTCTAAATCTTCTATCTTGTTTGGAGTTGATGTTAAAAGTGCTTTGGGGGGTGTTCTGGACATACCTGTGGTTTCCAATTTGGGTTATTATATGGGTATTCCATCTCATTTCTCCAGAAATAAGCACAATGATTTTAATCTTCTTAAGGAGAAAGTTTAGAAAATTATCAGGTGGTAAGGGAGTTTGTTTTCTGTTGGTGGGAAGGAAGTCTATTAAAGCGGGTAGCTCAAGCAGTTCCAGCTTACACTATGTCTTGTGTGAGGCTTCCGAAGGGCTTGTGTGAAGATCTCTCTAGTTGTATGGCAAAGTTTTGGTGGAGGTCCTCTCAGATTGGTACAAAAATTGATTGGATGAGGTGGAGTCGACTTTGCTTGTCTAAAGAAAGAGGGGGGTGGGTTTTAGGAGTTTTGAAGGATTTAATAAGTCTCTTCTAGCGAAACAGGTGGGGAGACTCCTTTCTTATCCTCACTCCCTTGTTGCTAGAATTTTCAAATTAGGCAAGTACTATGATGGATCTAATATCTTGCATACGAATTTGGATTGTAAGCCTGTTTTTATTTGCGAAGCCTCCTCTGGGGCCGTGAAATTTTGAGGTTGGGAATTCGGAAGAGGATTGGAACTGGTGTGGATACGTTGATGTTTGGCTCCCCTTAGATTCCAAGGAAATGCTCGTTCAAGCTTATAACGCCTCCGAAACCATAATAGATGAATAGGACGGTTAGCTATTTAATTAATGAAGAGGGAAGATGGAATATATCCAGAATATCTGAGATGCTGTGGGAGGAAGATATTAATGTTATTCGTTCAATACCAATTCGCAAAACGAATTGTAAGGACCAATGGTTGTGGCATAATTCTAAATATGGAACTTTTTCTACAAAAAGTGTTTATAAACTCTTTATGTCTTCTATGTGGAAATT